>CM056059.1:121565413-122165413 GCA_029574335.1 Rana kukunoris | reverse complement strand
GGTATCATGCGGAGTCCCTCAAGGATCCCCTCTATCACCGGTGTTGTTTAACATCTATCTTCGTCCACTATTTGAGATCATCAGCAGTCAAAAACTGCTCTATCACTCATATGCAGACGACACGCAACTGTATTTCCGCATTTGCAATAAAAAGGATCACCACCTCAATCTAGAGACATGTCTCTCTTTGATAGAGGACTGGATGACAAAGAGTTATCTAAAACTCAACGGAGCGAAAACAGAACTCCTTCTGTTTCACGCCAAACGTAAGAATCAACCTGCAACAACTTGGACACCCCCGCCCATTCTGGGCAAAATCATCACCCCTAGCGCCAAAGTCAAAAGCCTCGGGGTCTTTTTCGACTCCTACATGACAATGGACGCACAAATAGGGTCAGTAGTCAGCGGATCTCACCATCTGCTGCGTCTACTACGTAGGCTTATTCCTTTTATTCCCAAAGATGACATTGCGGTCGTGGTGGGAACAATTGTAAACTCAAGATTAGACTATGCAAATGCCCTTTACCTTGGACTCCCAAGGTACCAAATCGCTCGTCTACAAGTCGTTCAAAATACGGCCGCCAGACTTGTGACTGGGAAAAAACCTTGGGAGTCCATCTCACCTTCACTGAGAGTCCTTCACTGGTTACCAGTAAAAGACAGAATTACTTTTAAAGCACTCTGTCTAACGCATAGATGTATCCATGGGAATGCTCCCCATTATCTATGCGAAAAAATAAAAGCCCATAACCCCAATCGCGTCTTGCGATCCACTAATCAAAATCTCCTGCAGATACCGAAAGCCGGATACAAATCCAAAGGAGATAGAAGATTTGCGGTCCAAGGTCCCAGACTATGGAACGCCTTGCCAACCAGTATTCGGTTGGAGGAGAACTACTTAGCATTCAGGAGAAAGATCAAGACTCATCTCTTTTGATATCAAAAGAGACAGGAACAACAAGCGCCCAGAGGCGATTCAGTTCGCATGTGCCGCGCTATACAAGTTTTCATTCATTCATTCATTCATTCATTCATTCAGTCCCGCCCACACTATCTCGGTGTGCTGTATCTAAAGAGAGGGGATGTGTGTTCATGAAAAAATTAAAATCAGCAGCATGTGTGTGAATGATGCCTGAGATTCTAGCCTGGACCGTGGGTAAGTGTGTGCACTGCAGACTGCAGTACACTGTAATCACTGAACTGCATTATCTCCATCCCTTCTACCCCCCATCTGTCTCCCTCCCCTCTCTTGTTCTTTCAAGACATTCACAATTTACTTTCTGTAACTGTCACCACCGTTTACGATATTCCATTCCATCGCCCCACGACAGCTTATCCGACAGTCCGACAGACATCAGACACGACCCATTTCATTTCCCAGAATAACCGAGACAACACAAGCCCTGGTACTGGTTCCAAAATGAATAATTGAATCCTTTAATGGTAACTTAGCTTTCTTATATACAGTACAAGCATGTTACAGTTAATCACAGGGACAAAGACACACTCCACCCACACATCACACAATGGGGGGCTTCATACACATTATTTTAAGTAATGACATTCCGATGAGTTAATTACTACTCATTACCCAGACGGTCTGGCTCCGCATTTAGAGGGGTTAATTACTACAGCTTGACAAGTCACATTCCACATCTTAACAGTGTCATTAGCATACACAATAAACAGGTCTTAGGAGCAGACCTAATTAGCACAATGGACACAAAACAGTATTAGCATCACACAATGGAATGTCTAGGAGCAGACTCAATTAACACCTCAAAAGCATGTGTCCCCACATTGAATGAAAACACTCTATTGACCTGTCGGAGTCAGACTTTACCAACTTGTAATATTTAAAGATATCCTGCAAAACATGAATTATCAGTAATGTCCCATCCCATGTAATTTATAATTTCTCAGTCACCCTATGCCCAAAAGGGGCACAGGATGACCCTAGACCCAAGAGTCATTAGTGATGCTAGCACTCGAGTACCCCCCATCCTTCAAAAGTCTCTGGGTGTCACGGGCCATTCTGTTACACTTTCACTTTCAGTTAGGCAGGTAATATACAGTGCAAATTTCTTTCATACATCCACATATTGCAGGAAAGAAACTTGCATGATTCCCCCATCAACAGACAGTGCTGACGGGAATATCCCTCCAGCAATTGTATTCTCCCGACAAACAGTGATTCTCACTAGTGGCTAAACAGCAACCACTAGTGATAATCATAAGATAATCTGTTCATTAATGGTTCAAATCTCAGCCAGTTCCTGCTGAACCAGCTGAGATTTAAACTGTCTATGGCTGGTCTTAGCTCTTAGGCAGCCCATACATTGATCACTTTTTTTCATTCAACTATTAGGTTGAATGAAAAAAAAAAATGATCCAATTGCCCCATCTACACATTATAGGTGGATGGGGGAATCCTCCCAGTGTGGACCAGTGCTGGAATAACCAGAGTTGCTGTCCTGTCCCGGCTATTCACAGCATTGGTCTCTGTCTCCTTGGCAGCGGTGGCAGCACATTGGAACCCAGTGCTGGTTACTTTATGGGGCTGATGTACAGGAGGGCCAGCACAATTTGTTGTTAGAGATGGGCTGGGCATGTTCAAAAATCCACATGCCAGAGCCTGCCAGGAAGCCCACACTGCACATCGCTAATCACAGGCAGTGAGAGTATTCCCGGTCCGCAGCTCTGTACAGATCAGGAAATGTCTCACTGCCTGTGATTAGCACTGTGGAGTGTTGGCTTCCTGGCGGGATCGGGCATGTGGGATTTTAAACACACCCGAGCCCATCTCTATTGGTTGTAGACAGTTGAGCTCCCTGCAGGTTGCTTAGCCGCAGTGGAGCCTTCTCTGACATGCTGATCGGGATGCAATCCAGGTGATGCTCCCAGTCAAATCCTAGTGTTAAATATCAGAGATTTTATTGATCAAAGCCCATAGAGCCCACACTTTACAGGCATAGAGCCCACACTTTACAGGCATAGAGCCCACACTTTACAGGCATAGAGCCCACACAGCTGCGAAACATACGTTTGATTATATATATATATATATATATATATATATATGGTTGTACTCTTAGGTGCCGTACACACGGCAGAGAACCTCGACGGGCAGAACACATCGTTCCGCCCGTCGAGGTTCTCTCCCGGCCGTCGGATTCGGCGACCCGCCCGTCGGGAATGGCAACCAGCCATTCTTCCAGGCGGGCCGTCGAGGAAATAGAGAGCGTGCTCTCTATTTCGGCTCGACGGGCTTCCCGACGGGAAGCTCGCCGAGACCGTACACACGGCCGAGGTCCTCGCTGGAATGTGCATTCCAGCGAGGTTCTCGCTGATTTTCAGCGAGAACCTCGGCCGTGTGTACGGCGCCTTAAAGCTAATAAAAACTGTATTTATTAGATCTGACTGGGAGCATTACCTGGATCACATCCCGATCAGCATGTCAACAGAGAAGGTTATACAGCATTACTGCTGCTAGGTGACCAGCTGGGGGCTCAGCTCTCTATAACTAATAGTGCCAGCCTTCCCCTGCATGCATCCGTAATGTCACCAGCACTAGGTCCTAATGGACTGCCGCCGCTGCCAAGGAGACAGATGCCAGACCAGCGCTGTCAATAGCAGGGACAGGACAGCTGGGGAACCCCACAGTGGCATAACACCAGGGCTCGGTGGCAAGACAACCTTTGCAACCCTGAAAGTTCTCCCACTGCTTTGGACCCTTATATTTTCTTGGTGTGCTGGTGACACATAGCTCTTGTTTTCTGCCACCCTGGGGGGCCCCAGTATAGTAAGAAGGGAGCTCACTGCAGAACATGTAAAAGGGCTTGTGGGATCGTAGTAAAGGGCCCCAGGAGATTATATATATATATATATATATATATATATATATATATAATTGCATTTTATAGTTGGGCCCCCCTACTTTTGTCCCTGTCCCCCTATGTGCCCCCCCTAAATATGAAAGCTGGAGACGCCACTGCGTACACGCGATCATTTTTCGGCTGTAAAAAACAAAGGCCCAGATTCAGAGAGAATTGGATTCTCGTAGCGTATCAGAAATACACTACGCCGCCGTTTCTTACCTGGCTCTACGTGGAATCCAGGTAGATTTTGTCCAGTAAACGACGGCGGCGTAGTGTATTTCTCCCGTCGCAATCCATATAGACGAGTAGGGGGCGTGAAGGATTTAAAATAGGCGCGTTCCCGCTGCGATCGAACTGCGCATGCTCCGTTCGCAAATTTCCCGCCGTGCAATGCGCGAAATCACGTCGTTACGTCATTCGTTGTTTGAGTAGCGTCGTTTACGAACATTCCTATTCCCGGACGACTTACGTAAAAAATAATAAAAGACGTCGGAAAACGTAGAAATTCGACGCGGGAACGACGGCCATACTTAACATGGGCTGTCTAATATTAGACCAGCAAAAAGCTGGTATAGTGTTACGCAAAAAAAAGATGACTAAAGGTGCCGTAAGAGATTGCGAATGAAGATCGTAATTTCGGGGATCGCCGGCAAAAGCTCATTAGCATACCCCGACACGGAAAACGATGGGAAGTCCACCCAGTGGCCGCAATTTTATTGCAGCGTAGATCCGAAGGCGTACGAACACGTAATCCAGTCGAATTGAAGCCCGCAGCCGTCTATTCATGGTTTGAGGTTTTCGACTAGCTAGAAAACGCGCGTAATTTGAAATTACTCCAGTCTAACACCAGTTAGACAGGCGTAATGGCTCTGTGAATCTGGCCCATTGTTTTTTACAACCCGAAAAATTATCGTGTGTACGCGGCATTAGAGAATAAAGTGGTGGTCATTGCAATAATTTATGTCATACCGTATTTGCGCACCGATCTTACAAACGCAATTTTTGGCAGAAAAATACACCTTATTTTTTTAATAAAAAAATAAGAAAACAGTAAAGTTAACCCAATGTTCTTTATATATAGTGAAAGATAATGTTACGCCGAGTAAATTGATACCCAACATGTCATGCTTCAAAATTGCACCTGCTTGTGGGATGGAGACACACTTTGACCCTTAAAAAATAAGCAACATTAAAAAATGTCTACAGGTTACCAGTTTAGAGTTACAGAGGAGGTCTGGTGCTAGAATTATTGCTCTCGCTCTAACGATCACGACGATACCTCACATGTGTGGTTTGAACACCGATTACATATACGGGTGCAACTTACGTATGCGTTCACTTCTGCGTGAGCAAAGAGGGATGGGGTGCTTTACATTTTTATTTTTTCTTATTTATTTTACTTTTTATGTTTTGTTTTTACACTGTCCCTTTAAAAAAAAAAAGGTGGATCACTTTTATTCCTATTATACGGGATGTAAACTCCCATGTAATAGAAAGAAACATGACAGGACCTCTCCAATGTGAGATCTGGGGTTAAAAAGACCCATTTACACTTAAATGCAACAAAAAAAAACAAAAAAGGTATTTTTTTAATTAAAAAAAATGTCCCTTTTTTTTGGGCGGAAGTGATGTTTGACGTCACTTCCATCATCCAACGTCATTGAGTTGAGTGGGGCCCTTCTTTCCCTCAAACGACACAGTGATTCAGTTTGCATGTGTTGCGCTATATACGTTTTTCACTCACTCACTCACTCAGGTTCGGATTGTCTCCGCCGCTAACGATGGCTCCGGTAAGCAGGCCGGTCGCTACAGGACAGGCAAAACAAATAATTGAGCTGGCTTGGGGCCCCCAACTTCCCATTTGCAGGCTGTAGCGTAGCCGAGCTCCCTCTTCCTTCCTCCTGGAGTCTTGTCAGTCCGGCTGGGTACTGCGCGCGGTACAGGAGATTCAGTTTCCTGTTCCCAGCCAGACTGACAGGAAGTGCACACTGAGTGCTCACCTTCGTTTAGTCCGGCTGGGAACAGGAGACTGAATCTCCTGTACCGTGCTGTACCCGGCCCGAGCACTATCTGATAGGGGACTAGGGAGGAAGAGGAGCTCGGCCACACTACAGTGGCAGCCTACAGGGAAGAAAGGGACATGAGAATAGAAAAACATAGGACTGGGGGGGGGAGTAGTAAGAACATAGGTGTAAAAAAATTGTGTATCGCTAACGTAGGGGGGGGGTTCTTGGAGGCCCCTATTTTGCTTGGGGCCCCCAAATTCCTTCAAACGGCCCTGCCGGTAAGCAACAGAGATGCCCAGAACATGGGGGGAGGAGGTGAGCACCCATGTAGCCCCACTCTTCCTCTACAAATGTGCACATTTTGTTGTCTGGGGGACCCATGGCCGGGGAGCACCGATGTTTCAAATCCGGGAACCCCTTCCATAGACTCCCATGTTAAACGTTAATTTCTCCGATGATTTTGGGGACACAGTATTGGCTGGTCGTAGGTCCCCTGGACCCGGAACTTGGCACACATGTAGCCCCAGTACACACTACACTACAAGTGTGCAACGTTTGTTGTCCGGGGGACCTACGGCCGGGGAGCACCGATTTTTCAAAGCCAGGCACCCCTTCCATAGACTCCCATGTTAAACGTCAGTCTAGTCATTGACACAGTAAGGCATGGGCACGGTGAGGTATGGGCACAGTGAGGCATGGACATGGACACAGTGAGGCAAAGTGAGGCATGCACATGGGCACAGTGAGGCATGGGCACAGTGAGGCATGGGCACAGTGAGGCATGCAGATGGACACCCTAGGCTTATACTTGAGTCAATACGTTTTCCAATTTTTTTGTGGTAAAATTAGGTGCCTCGGCTTATATTCGGGTCAGCTTATACTCGAGTATATACCGTATTATTATTATTAGTTAGTTATTATTTCGGATGTTCCGGTTTTCGAATTTTCGGATTTTCGTTCTTATTTTTGAATTTTCATTATTTAGAATTTTTGTATTTTCTTTCTTATTTTCAGATTTTCTCATTTTGGTTTTTGAAAAAAAAAATTAAATGGGTTTCCATTCGTTTTAATATTTCCAAATGAATGAATTTGTCAAATTTCATCCAAAAACGAATTCGGAACCGAACGAATTGCACGTGTCTGGTGGAAGCGTGCATGCATGGTCCTAAGGCGGCGTACACACGACCGAGGTTCTCGCTGGAAACCAGCGAGAACCTCGCTGGAAGCTGCATTCCAGCGAGGACCTCGGCCGTGTGTACACAGAGCACTCGCCCCGCCCGTCAGGAATCCCGTCGAGTGAAAAGAGAGCACGCTGGTTGCCATTCCCGACGGGCGGGTCGCTGATTTCGACGGCCGGCAGAGAACCTTGACGGGCGGAACGATGTGTTCTGCCCGTCGAGGTTCTCTGCCGTGTGTACGCGGCTTCACACGGAAGAGGCCAGGTGACGTACACATGATCCAGCCGGCGTGTGCTGCCCTACTGCAGTGCATGTACTGTGGCCGGGTGGCAAGCTGTTGAAATGTGGATTTAAAGTGGTATTTCACCCTAAATATAAGATCTCCCATGCGCTTCAGCATACTGGCGTCAGCGCCAGTATGCTGGGTTTTTTTTTTTTTTATAGCACACTTACTGTTTTATCGTAGAAATCCTTTTCTGTCCCCCGTGGTGGACGGCGCCAGTACAGCGCGTCACATCTTCCTAAGATACCCGATATGGACTCGGGTATTTCCGGCGCTATGCGGCGCCTGCGCACAGACCTAGGAGCTGACTGCGCAGGCGCCGTATTTCTCCGAAATAGGACTCGGAGAAATACGGCGCCTGCGCAGTCAGCTCCTAGGTCTGTGCGCAGGCGCCGCATAGCGCCGGAAATACCCGAGTCCATATCGGGTATCTTAGGAAGATGTGACGCGCTGTACTGGCGCCGTCCACCGCGGGGGACAGAAAAGGATTTCTACGATAAAACAGTAAGTGTGCTATAAAAAAAAAAAAAACCCAGCATACTGGCGCTGACGCCAGTATGCTGAAGCGCATGGGAGATCTTATATTTAGGGTGAAACTCCGCTTTAAATGCCTGATGCAATGTGGTATGCCTGGAAATGTTTTATGCCGGTATGCATGAGGTCTAATGTCGCTGTTGGGGTCTATCTATTTGTAATCTTCTAGTATATTTACTAAATTGCAGGAAGTCAATACGTTAAAATAATTGTAATGCTCCTTGACTTTGCTGCTCTGAAATGGGCTCAAGTGTTATAAACTGTTTTGCATTTCATATTTTCACAGATCAGTTCCTATGCGGGTAAATAATACGGGGGCTGAAGGGTTATGAATATATCTAGGAATAAATTTGTCATTCCTAATGAACAAAAAATGAAGGAAATAATGGCTAATCTAGAAAATGACCTTCCAGTTAATGATCGACTAGATCAGCTCGGATCTCGCAGCGGGGTCATTAACAGACATCAAATCGGCTATGGGCCATTACTACCATTTAATGAATATGTACTGTGTATGAACTATTAGCAATTGCAGATCAATAATCTTGCCATAAACACATGTTGAAGACGACACTCTCCTCCCGGAAAACACTCAGATGGTAAACAACGTTCCTTATCTGCAAAGATATAAAAGTGACACTAAACAATATCCTTCTTCTCCAAAAATAATCCATACTCAACCATTACTTAACCACTTAAGGACTGGAAGATTTGCCCCCTTATTGACCGGGCTATTTCTTGTGATTCGGCACTGTGTCGATATAACTGACAATTGCGCGGTCGTGCGATGCTGTACACAAATAAAATTGATGTCTTTTCCCCACAAATAGAGATTTCTTTTGGTGGTATTTAATCACCTCTGCGGTTTAATTTTTTTGGGCGATAAAAAAAAGCGCCAATTTTGAAAACAAAACAAAACAATATTTTTAAATTTTTGCTATAATAAATATCCTTTCTTAATTTCTAAACATCAGTTTAGGCCAATATGTAGTTTTCTACATATTTTTGGTAATTTTTTTTTTTGCAATAAACGTATATTGATTGATTTGCACAAAAGTTATAGGCCCGAATTCACGTAGATCGGTGCATCTTTATGCCGCCGTAGCGTATCTTCTTTATGATACGCCGGCGCAACGTTGAGAGGCAAGTATGAAATTCACAAAGAAAATGCGCCCAACGTTGTGTCGGCGTAGCGTACAGTATATTCGTCGGCGTAAGCCGACGTAATTCAAAGTAGGTGGAAGTGGGCTGGAAGTGGGCGTGATGCATGGTAATGAAGCCTGACCCCATGCAAATGATGGGCTGAGCGTCATCTAAGTACTTAAAACGAACGGCGCATGCGTCGTAGCTTGGACGTAACCCCCGTGTGCATGCATACAACCACGTCGAAATAACTGCCTAAGATACGTCGAATCACTGCCTACGACGTGAACGCAACCTACGCCCGGCCCTATTCACGTAGTACTACGTAAAATACGACGGGTGTTCCCTGGTCCATACCTTTGCCTGGGTTGCGCCTCCTATATGAGGAATAACTTTACGCCGGACGTAACCCTTACGCAAATCGCTTAAAACATGCGCTGGGCACATCTACCAAATGTGTCCAGCGTAACAATGTGCCCACTATACGCCGGCGTAGGCAAGTTACGTCGATCAGATGAAGTCAGTTTTTTGGCGTATCTTGGTTCTATGGGTACGGCGCATAGATACGACGGCGCACATTTGTACTTACGCGGCGTATCTGTGGATACGTAGGTGTAAGTGCTACGTGAATCCAGGCCATAGTGTCTACAAAATAGGGGATAGATTTATGGCATTTGCCGGGTATTTTTTTTTTTACTATTAATGGCAGTGATCTGTGATTTTTAGCAGAACTGCGACATTGCGGCGGACAAATCAGACACTTTTGACACTTTTTTGTGACCATTTACATTTATACAGCGACCAGTGCTATAAAAATGCACTGATTACTGCTAAAAATAATTGATTATTGTATAAATGTCACTGGCAGGGAAGGGGTTAACACTAGGGGGCGAGCAAGGGGTTAAATGTGTTCCCTGGGAGGTGTTGAAAACTGTGGGGGGGCATGGGTTGACTGGAGGAGGAGAAAAATCGCTGTTCCTAACCACTAGGTACAGACGATCTCTCTCTCCTGCCCTGAGAGAACACAGATCTGTTTGTTTACACTGACAGATTCCCGTTCTGCCTGACTCTGGAGCGATCGCAGGCAGCCGGAAGACATTGAGTCTGCCGGACTTGCAGGTTGGCTTCCCCGCTTGTGAATGGGCGCACGCCCACAAATCGCTGTGTACGCGTCCAACGTAAAATGACAGCGATTCGCGCAGGGAAGCCAACTTGCAGGCAGTCGGTAACTAGTTAATGGCCCTGTAAACAATTTTTTATGATATTGTTTATTAACCACTTGTGGACCGCCCACAGTACATATACTGTGGCAGGGAGGCCACTCTGTGCCCAATCACGTACCTAGTAAGTCATCTGACACGTCTAGGTCTGGAGCGTGTGTGCGCACCGCCTGCCAGCCCGCTCCCGCTGTGATATACACAGTGGGAGCTGATCAGTGGGTACAGCGGACTCGATGTTCACCGGCACCCGCCGATGCTTGGGTAGACAGGCAGGACTGCCGTCCTGTTGAATCTGCAGCAGGCTCCTACAGGGATAGCACCACCACACACGTGCATATATATACTGTATATATATATATATATATATATATATATATATATATATATATATACACACACACTTTTCCAACCTGGGCTGTGATCTTCACCAGGGATGGGTTCAGAAGGGTTCGGACACAAGTTCAAGCCGACTGAGCTGTCCCGCCAAGAGGCTGTCATAGAAGACAGCCAATCATAGACAGCAGAAGCGTTCCCTTGCATATGTGTAGCTGCGTGATGGACAATTCCTCCACCGCCTATGATTGGCTGTCCGATTTGACAGGACAGCTTAGGCGGGGTCCAACCTGTGTCTGAACACGCCCAAGCTCATCCCTACTCTTCACACCTTATCCGCTTCCTGTCCAGCACAGTACTGGTATGTCGATGGCCTGGAAGGGTGATGTCTCCAAATATCATGTGTTAAGGCTGGCGATTCCCTTCACTATAAAAGTAATAGAATCGGCTAAGAACCACCCTCCTTCCGCTGCTGCCTTTTCCGGGGGAAGTCTGGTGCAGTCGAGAAGCCCAGCTATGATGTGACCAATGGCATTTGAGACACAGTGAAAGGAACAGATCTTGTTCCTTCTGCTGTGTGACACCAGAAACTGGAGGAGATGAGGATTTTGACACTTCTGGTTTCAGTCTCATGTAAACCAGCCCTTAACATCACATCAAACCGAAAGCTTTGGAGGGCAAGGGAGACAACTGGGGTCTAACAGACCCCAGATCTCTCCAAAAAGACGACCTGTAATGACCCATGCTATCAGAAGCAATGTTGTTCATCCCTTCTGATAACAATGAAGTTGATTTAAAAAGTTACAGTGTAAACAAATAATAATATATATATATATATTTTAAAGCACCACTGTTCCCATGTGCTCACATGCAAATGTGAACGCACATGTCAGTCCTTCACACATATGTAAATGGCGATTGCACCAGATATTGCTATGAAAATCCGAATGAGAGCAACAATTCTAGAACCAGACCTCCTGTGTAAAGCCTCGTACACACGCATGGTTTTCTTAGCAAGAACCAGCAAGAAAACTGCTGGCAGAGCTTTCTTGCTGAGTAAACCGATCGTGTGTACGAGGCTTTCATGTTTCTCGCCTGGAAATCTGGCCAGAATATTGACGAAAAAAATAGAGATCCTGCTCTCTATTTTCTCATCGAGATTCTTTTCAGCCTGTTTCCCGACGAGAAACTCGAGAGTGTTTATACTTACCTGTCGCTGTGGAAACCCGCGCATGCTCGAAATGACTTTGACGCATGCGCGGTAGCTTCCACGGCATAGGTAGGGTGAAGCAAGACGGCATCGGATGTGACGAGCGCATGCTCATAGTACGTGATGTGGTCACCGCGTTCTTGCCTTTCAAGAGAACCGCAGTGTGTACACTCTGGCGGCAAGAGATTCTTGCCAAGTTGTTTTTCCTGACGAGATTCTGGCCCATGTGTATGAGGCCTCACTCTAAACTGGTAAACTGTAAAACCTGTTTTTAAAGCATTGCCTATGAAGATTTTTTGGTAGCGAAGTTTGGTGCCGATCCACGAGCTTACACAAAATTAAGTAGATTCACCATCAGAGTGTCGGACTCATGGTCTCCTTGTGCACCCTATGACTTCTTCTGTTGACCCTAAACAAAAAACGCAATGAAACCACGAAGTACAATGGGACCAGATTCTTCAACAAAAATATCTCTTCAAGAACGTACAGCATGTTCCTTGGCACAGAGATGTATTCATTTTTTTGTTCGCAGGGTGACCTTTTTTGTATTTTCTTTCAACTATCGAAAGAGTCACCTTAAAATACATTGAGGCGATTAATTAAATCAAGCAGACCATTTTTTTTACAAATATATCTACAAAAAAAACTGAACAGGCTATACATTCTCTTTATTAGGAGAACCATTTCACCTTCAAATTAGCCAGGCAGAGGTCTACTGCTGTACAGAATCATTAATGCTCTACCAATTACTCCTCAAGGCCGGAGTGAATGATCAAAGAACAATTAATGCTCTCCTCGTTCAAGTTCATTATTTCATATTTTTTTTACATTGACAAAAGCCTTTTACCAACCCTTCTGGTTTAGGTAATAAGTCCCCTGGTTACATCCGCTTTAAAAAGCTGACTTCAGTCTAGGCAAAAAATGAGCGCCGGGGGAAAGAGACCTCGGTGCAGACCATAAGTCAACTGTGACGTGGTGAAACGTCAAGCAACGTTTGCATTTTAAATTCTTGGAGCTACCAACCCAACGGACCTCGTTACGGAAAGAAAAATAGAAGAGGCTTTTGTTTTGTGTGATTGCTCGTTATGCTGCTATAGATGTTTGTTATGCGGCTTGCGTTGGATGTGAAAAGTTTTGCATGGACCAGAAAAGTGAACGTTTAGTGGCTTGTGGCTTGTAATATATTATTCTTTTAGATAAAAATTCCCACTTGTTAATAAATGTTTCCATTCACTTTTCTACACCCAATATTACCCTAGCCTCTTGTCCTGCTCCAACCACCTACCACCTGGACCCTACCTGCACCCGCCACCACTGCCTTTCCGTTTCCCCAGTGAAATTGATTGCAAAGTTGCAACACTGAAGGAAATTAGCCAAGGTTTGGTTTGGGTTGATGGCATTGAAACTCAAGATGTAACAGTCTATATCACATGCAGGGCCGCCATCAGGTGGGTCCCCCGGGGCTCAGATGGCAACCCTTTTTTTTTTTTAGAAGGGTTATATATATATATTTTTTAATATATATTTTTATTTTATTTTTTTATTAAAGGGCCCAGAGGTCCCCAGGGCCCTGGATGGCAACCCCCCTTTTTTTCTTTATTTTTTATAAATGTTTTTTTTTTTTATATATTTGTTATTATTTATTTTTTATTAAAGGGCCCAGTGGTTTCTTTTTTTTTTTCTTTTTATTAAAGGGCCCAGAGGTCCGGGATGGCAACCCCCCTCTTTTTGAAGCCTAGCGGTGAAACGTGTTGATGCACAAGGGTTCCCTGTACAAATTGTATCATTTTATATGACTTTTAACCATTTTTGAACGCTCTGACTGTATTACAGTATGTATTTTTTTTCAATAAATATTGTTTTTTTTTCTTTTTTTCTACTTCCTCATTGTTTTCTATGCCTCTAAAGTCCAGCCTATGGTTACTGTCTGAGAACCCCTTTTTTTTGTTTCCTCTCAAACTTACGGATGTGGCAATGTGAGTGCTTCCTTTTCCAATTTTCCTCTTTAAGACCCGATTGGCAGAGAGGAGAACTGACCGTATTGGTCAGGAGCTGAAGCCGGGGGGAAGCGACTGTGGAGGAGATGCAGTGGGAAGCAGCCGGAGCTGCCCACGATCTGGATGGGGTAAGTGGGGGGATGGTGGACGGACGGGCCAGGGACGGGTTGTTCGCCAAGCAATGGGATGGGGGGGTATTGGGTAGTTTGTTTGCCACCCCTCCCCCCCCCCAAAAAAAAAAAAAAATCAGTGCAAGAAATCATGAAGATGTTTTCAGAGGGCAGGTGGCTGCATAACCGCACCACAACTGCGTGTTTTGCACCTGGCTGCAGGGTGGTTGAGGCATGGCCCTGTTCATTTGAATGGATCTGGTTAAGTGGCGTACACCAAACACAACAGGGGGTTTAATTTTCCCCATGTGTACAGCCCCGAGTGAGATGATCATGTCTACAGCTGCCCTAAATTATTATTTTTTTTTCCCTTTCCAGAACGATCTGTTTACAACAAGAACGTGATGTTAGAAAAGATTGTCGTTCTTTTCTGCGTCATTCCCGAGCCCGATGTGATTCAGTGCTTTTTTTATCCAAGGTTATCTGCAAACTCCTAAATTAAATATACTGTACACCTTGCAAAACGCATTAGCACGCCGAACGCAAGGTCTGATAGATGTCATTGCACCTTGTCGGGATTTGGGTTACAGTCTCTCGATATGAACGAAATCCGCCGAGAAAGTGACTGATCTCTACCGTGAATTGCTTGCGGATTTTATGCATTGCCTTCTGCCCTGTACTTTGCGGAGATCAGGAGCGCATTTACAATGCCAGTAGTTGATATCATCATGCATGCTCTACAATAACGCTCTTTGAAGGTGCTAAAGGGCATTCATATATTAGCGAGTGATGAATAGAAAAATGTATTTGAGGAATGCATGTGCACAAGGAAGTCAGTCATTAGACCCATCGCTGAAACGAATAGGCAAACAAAAGCATTGTGTCAGTGTTCTTTTACAAGCATTACTTGTAAATCCGGTTGGGCCACTAACCCCATCTAGGCAGTGGGCATGGATCACCTGCTGGGATTCGGACAGCGGCGGACATCAGGCTGTGGCAGGCATCGGAGCATTGGGTAGCGGCTCTTGTGTCTTCTGCTCCCTCCTCCTCGCTTCTCTTGTGCGTCTCCTCCCCTCCTCCTAGGCTTTAATATGATCGCCTGTCCTTTCAGTCAATTGGGGGACGGGTATCATACCCACTTCCCAATTGGCCGGGAGGAGGATCAGTGTTGCAACAGCGAATATTTATTTATTTGCTGTTGTAACATCTGGGTGGGATCGTAGCGCAATGCTCTGCACCACGAGCCCACCCTATTTTGAAGCCTATTATAGCCTCTGGCTTTAAACACTTAAGCCCCAGACCATTTGGCTGGCCAAAGACCAGGCCACGTTTTGTGATTCGGCACTGTGTCACTTTAACCACTTAAGGGCCGCCGCATGTACATTTACGTCGGCAGAATGGCACGGACAGGCACATCAATGTACCTGTACCTTCACGTGGGTCGGGGGTCCGATCGGGACCCCCCCGGTACATGCGACGGTCCCGGTGGCTGTAGGAACGATCCGTGCTGAGGGGGCGGCAGTTCATTTTTGTCCGCCCCCTCCGGATCGCTCCCAGTCAATGCGCGCGCTCCCCTGCAGTGTAAACACAGGAAGAGGGAAGTGATGTGATCTCTGCTCTCGGCGTTTTTTTTCAACCGCCGCTGAGGAGAGATCACATCACATAGTAAGTCTGCACAACAGCACACTGACACCAGGACACACAGGCACAATTAACCCCTTGCAATCACCCCCCCTTCCCCCTGTCACAGTGTCAGGGAATGCAGTGATCATATATGTATGATCACTGCATTTAGTGTCAGTGTGACAGGCAGTTAGTGTTAGGTTCAGGGTAGCCCCATACCCCCCCCCTAATAAAGTTTTAACCCCTTGATCACCGCCCTAGTTAACCCTTTCACTCCCTTTTGCCAGTGTCACTAAGCGATCATTTTTCTGATAGGTAGCTATTTTTTTTTTTTATTGTGATTTTTTTTTACTAAAGGCATGTGGCTAAATACATTTTGGCCTAAATGTTTAACTAAAATGTAGTTTATTTGATTTTTCTTATAACAAAAATTAAAAAATATTGATTTTTTTTCAAAAATGTCGCTTTATTTTTGTATATAGCGCAAAAAATTAAAATCGCAGAGGCGATCAAATACCACCAAAAGAAAGCTCTATTTGTGGGAAGAAAAGGATGCAAATTTTGTTTGGGAGCCACGTCGCACGACCGCGCAATTGTCTGTTAAAGCGTCTCAGTGCCGAATTGTAAAAACCCCTTGGGTCATTTAGCAGCATATTGGTCCGGTCCTTAAGTGGTTAACTGACAATTGTGCAGTGTGGCTTCCAAACAAAACTGAAGTCCCTTTTTCCTCACAAATAGACGGTTGGCTTCTGTCACACCAGCTTCCATGCACAAGGGCCGAATGTCCACTTTTCGGCCTCTGTGTACACACCTCTGTGGTTTTTATTTTTTTGTGTTATAAACAAAAATAGAGCGACAATTTTGAAAAAAATTCAATATGTTTAGATATAATAAATATCCCCAAAAATATATAAAAACACATTTTTCTGTGGGTCCCGCAGGCACGGTCGTGGAGCTTGCGACAGGGTCGCGAGCATGCCGCCGGTTGCACATGCGCTACCACATGGCGACAAATTAAAGGGGACGTATATATACACCCATTTGCCCAGCTGTGCCATTCTGTCGATGTATAAGTTTGTACGGCGGTCGGCAAGTGGTTAAAAAAACACCCGCGCTGCTGTAATTCAGGTGGCTGGCATCCTGAAAGGGGCCAGACTCATGAATAGGGGATGGTGGCGGCGATATATAGCTCATTGTTTTGCCGCATCGCTAGAAGGTGAAAGGGGTGGCAGCCGTGGATAGAGGGGGAGGCGCAGGTAATGAGGCAGGCTTTTTCTGAAGTGCTGCATCTTGTAAAGAACACTTGGCAAAGCTTACAGTGTGCATAGTGTGACCAGATCCCCCGGGACAATCCCGCAGGTCTGTCCCGGGCACCTTTATTCCAAGACAATACAGTGTCCTGGAATGAAACTGACACAGCCACCCACTAGGCCAATCTGATGCCCCCAAAAAAGGCCACCACATCATCGCTTTACTCACTGACAGTACTTGTCCTGCCCGGGAATGCCTGGAGGAGCACAATCCCGCCCCCTGCTTGTGATTGGAGAAATCATAAATCCTGCCTCTTGTGTCCAATCACTGAGCTGATTTTTGGGAAGGGGGGGGCGGTGTCCCTGAATGGTAGTTTGGAGATGTGGGCACCCTAAGTGTGCACTAAAATCCATCTAGTTCAGAAGAGGAACCTGTACAACTGAGCAAGACTGAGGGGAAGGCTGGAAGTCAGCATTGATATAAATATGGATTCTCTTTTAAGGACCTGCAGGCCGTAGGTGATAATTTATACACCTCACAATGTGAACGACTTACTATTTGTTAGCTAGCTAGCGGCAGTTGATGGGCACACTGGTGGCAGTTGATGGGCACACTGGCAGCAGTTGATGGGCACAGTAGCGGCAGCTGATGGGCACACTGGCAGCAGGTGATGGGCACAGTAGCAGCAGTAAATGGACACATAGTGATAGTGGATGGGCACAGTAGCACTAGCGATAGTGGATGGGCACAGTAGCAGCAGTTGATAGGCACACTGGTAACATTTGACAGGCACACTGGCAGCAGTTGATGGGCACAGTAGCGGCAGTTTATGGGCACATTAGCAGCAGTAGCGAAAAGATTTCAGATGCATCCCCCCCTCCATAGCTGATATTCTATGCATCCAGGAAGAGTTGGATGAGGCGGCTCAGCTCTCTGACAAATGTCTGAACAAATTACCGAGCGCTGTCAGCGGTGATTCTTATCTGGTTTTATAAGCAACTGATAAATGTCAGCGCTTCTGTGACCAATGGTTTGAATATAACAACCTAACATAAGGTGAGCAGAGAGAATATTTCCTGAATGTCACTTGTCAGAGTCTGGCCACCGGGGTATTCAGTGCATCGCCCGGGGTGCTTGTCCACCTTGATACTGGACTGGAGCCGAGCAGACAGGAAACTGCTAAAGGTAAATGATAATAGAACACCCTCCAGTCCAGGTCTGTTGTCATTAAAAAAAAAAATAATGCAAACCTACCATCAGATACACTATATTGTCATAAGTATTGGGACACATGCCTTTACACACACATGAACTTTAAAGCGGAGGTTCACCCAAATAACATGTATATAAGATCATATTCTTTACACTTCCAACATGTACAGTATGCCCTTTTTTTGGCTGTACATACCTTATTATGGCTTTTTTCCACCCGGCTTCCGGGTACTCATTCCTGCGGGAGTAGGCGTTTCTATGCAGAGGCGCAATGTGTTCTGGGACTTCGCCCAGATGATTGACGTCCCTGAGAAAAAGTTCCCCCCCGCGCCCCCCTATTGCGTAGGTGCGTCACGAGAGTCACAGCAGTTGATAGGCACAGTAGCGGCAGTTGAAGGGCACACTGGAGGCAGTTGATGGGCACATTGGCAGCAGTTGATGGGCACAGTAGCAGCAGTTGATGGGCACAGTAGCGGCAGTGGATGGGCACAGTAGCGGCAGTGGATGGGCACAGTAGCGGCAGTGGATGGGCACAGTAGCAGCAGTTGATGGGCACAGTAGCGCAAGTTAATGGGCACAGTAGCAGCAGTTGATGGGCACAGTAGCGGCAGTGGATGGGCACAGTAGCAGCTGTTGATGGGCACAGTAGCAGCAGTGGATGGGCACAGTAGCAGCAGTGGATGGGCACAGTGGTAGAAGATGATGGGCACACTGGCTGCAGTTAATGGGCACAGTAGCGGCAGTTGATGGGCACACTGGCAGCAGTTGATGGGCACAGTGTCAGCAATTGATGGGTACAGTGTCAGCAATTGATGGGCACAGTGGCTGCGTTTGATAGGTACAGTGTTAGCAATTGATGGGCACAGTGGCTGCGTTTGATAGATACAGTGGCGGCAATAGATGTTTTTTTTTTTCAGTTTGTTTACACCCCCCAAAGAATTTTGAGCACCAGCCGCCACTGGTTCTGAGGCTAATTTAATACAGATAAGGCACCATGTGAGTTTAATTACCACCTTAATCAGCCACAGGACCTGGGTAATTAATATGTGTTCGGATTTAAAGGGATGAGGTGGCAACCCTAGTGCTCTGCCATGTAAAGTTAATTGGTAAGCCATTCAGGGACCCCTTTATTAGCGCACTAAGTGGGTCAGTCCCTCCATATTAGAAATACTCTAGTGATTAGGTGAACTATGCCTGCATGAAAAGAAGGAGACGTCTGCGGCAAGTCTTATACATTTCAAGGCTTCCTTTTCCATTGTGACTGTTCCTGTGTATTTGTGTTGTTGTGGAGAGAGAGAGAGAGAGAGAGAAGGAAACAGCAGTCAGTGTTGTCTGTCATCCCTCATCGCTGCGCTCACTACCTTTCCCATCCTTGCTCTGCACCGTGCATCTCATGACACCCCGCTGCTTCTGTTTTCTTTCAGCATTAAGGAAGGTCGGATAAAATGCTTTCTGCATCCCAATTTGTAAAACATTGTTAGAGGAAACAGCAAGCAACAATCTACCTAATAGGCATCAGCTGTAGAAGTGGGATGAACTGTTCCCTTCCATTAAACCTACTCAGTGAATGAAGACTGAGCCCGATCTCTTTTTGTTCATGAGTTCATTAATGGGGCGGCTCTTCCTCGCACGCAAATGTCGCTTACCTCTGCGCAGCCTTGAGCGATATTCAGTGTTCAGGCTGGAGGAAAACTAAAGTTATCACAATAGATGTCGGCATCAAATGCCACCTTTCCCGGATTCTTGCAACATGTTTTGATGTTGTGTACAGATGCAAAAGTCAGAGCAAATTATTTTTCATTTTGTTTATTCTATGCTGTTTCAGCGGGCGCAGAGATTTGACGCCCATCATGTGCGCTTTAACCACTTGCCAACCGCCGCACGACTATGTACGTCAACAACATGGCACGGGCAGGCAGATTGGCGTACAGGTACGTCCCTTTAAATTTGCCGCCCAGCGGGCGCATGCGTGCCCACCGTGTGCCTCATGAGTGTGGCCGCGAGCCCCCGCGATTCTGGTTGGCAAGGGCAGAACAAGGGAATGCCTTTTTAAACAAGGAATTCCCCTATTCTGCCTAGTGCCACTGTCACTGATGACCGTTCCCCTTGATCGGGAATGGTCATTAGTGACGTGTCACTTGTAGCCACGCCCCCTAACTGTAAGAATCCCTCACTAGTACTGACTTAACCCCTGCAGCACCACCTAGTGGTTAACCCCTTCACTGCCAGTGTAATTTTTTACAGTAACCCATGCATTTTTAGTTCAAAATTTTTATTAAAGTTTAAAATGAGAACAGCAATGAAGTAGTCAAAAGACAAGGTGCTTGCAGATAGAATAAAACAAACATTACAGCCTGGCACCTAAGCCCAGCTCATGTAAACCTTACACAACAGTGATCTTTAACATAGAGCAGTAAGTCTAACAAGTTGTGTCCCCCACACCCGGACCCAGGTACAGACCCAGCAACCAAGCCATGCGAAAGTATATCTTACCACAATGGGAGAGGCCCACATACCCCCACTCCCCCGGAAGCCCCAACGGGAACAAGCTGCATCCCAGGAGACGGGGCTGCCCGAACCCCCCCCTCCCACGTGGCCGCCAGCTCCCCACCCGAGCCCACACAGAAGGGGACCACCTCCCCTTCCTGTTGATCCTTCCTAGCAAACAAGTGTAAGGAAATGCAACGAAAATCCTCCGTGACAGAGGGTCACCTCAGGTATGCCAAGATAGGCGAGGGAAAGGAGAGAAAGTAAAGGGGAAGATGTGTGAGATTAGAAGAGAAATACTGACACCAGCTATCCATGTGGGGAATCGACAGACACATCTCCCAATTGTATCCCAGGTATGAGAGAGATATTACTGTAAGAGGCCCATGGTTCCCAAATGTTGTTGAATCTCTCCGTTCTATCATTGAGTTTAGCTACTAGTTGTTCCTGTACCATGATCCAGGAGACTTTCCTCCTGAACCCTTGAAAGGATGCGGTAGGTTTCTTCCAGGCTTTAGCAATGGTCAATTTAGCACCTAGCAGTAAGAAGAACGCCAGTGCCTGTGAGTGTTTGGATAGGTTCGGGATACGATGGTTAAGTAGTGCTACATTAGGATGAGGGCCTATCGATATGCCTAACACCGAACCCATAGTACGGAACAC
Organism: Rana kukunoris; assembly: GCA_029574335.1. Taxonomy (NCBI): domain Eukaryota; kingdom Metazoa; phylum Chordata; class Amphibia; order Anura; family Ranidae; genus Rana; species Rana kukunoris. Next base: position 122,144,285 of record CM056059.1, on the reverse strand, counting down.
CTTCCGCCAAAACGGTCTTATGCGAGGACAGGTCCACCAAACGTGCAGCATGGTGCCTTCAAGTTCACAGCCTCTAAAGCAGACTGGCGAGGTTCCCGGGTACATTTTTGCCAGCCTGGAAGGAACATAGTACCATCTCAACAGTACTTTAAGGCTAGCCTCGATGAGGGAGACATTGAGTATACCTTTATATGCTCTATTAGAAGCACCGAACCACACTTCAGGATCCCACGAGCCGCCCACGTCTTCCTCCCAGGCTCGAGCATAGGTCGGCTTATCCGTCTTTGTCATCAATGCAGTATAGATCAACGATATTCCTCCCCTCTGATCCACCGCGTCCGCACACCACTGTTCATAGGGGGTAATGGAGGGGGGCAGAGGTTTGTTGGTCCAGATGGAGTGCAGAAAGTGTGAGATTTGAGAGAACCTAAAAAGCTCTGTGTCCGGCATGTCTAGTGTCTTCCTGCAGTGTGAGAGGGAGAGAGGACCTACTCGATTGAGAAAGTGCCCAATCCGATAAAGACCCTTATCTGTCCACCATTTAAAGGCAACAATATCCAATCCCGGGGGAAACTCCTTATTATGAAACAAATGCCTCAAAGACCTCCATGGCGATATCAGGGTTTGTCTGTCATAAAGCTTGGAACAAAGAGTCACAGAATGCGAGAGAGTTGGGGCCATTATGGCCGGTCTGCATTTAGGATCGCAACCCAAAAGGTAATCAACGGTGTGTAACGGGACTGCCTGTCTTTCCATAAGTAACCAATCCGGTTTAGGGCCCCTGGAAAAGGCTATCGATATTTGAGCTAATTGAGCAGCCTGATAGTAGTTCCACAGGCTCGGGAGGCCTAAACCACCCTGCGATCTTAGTCGAGCCAGTACACTTAAGGGACACCTGTACCCCTTCTTACCCCAAACGAAGCGAACTATCCCTGACTGTAACCTACAGAGGACTTTTTTCGGGACTGGTATTGGGAGAGAACGAAATAAGTATAAAAGGCGTGGAAGGATGGTCATTTTGACCGCGTGTATCCTGCCCAACCAGGATAATCCTGCCCTGGACCACCTTTCCATGTCACCCTGGCACTTAAGGATCATAGGGGGATAATTAGTTTTGAAGAGGTTGTAGATATCAGGTGTCAGTTTGACACCCAAATAAGGGATGTGTGAGGGAGCCCACGAAAATGCAAACTTATTGGTAAGTGGGGCAAGAAGGTCCGGAGGAACCGATATATTCAACGCGATCGATTTGTCCATGTTAACCTGTAGACCAGAAGTTTCACTGAAGACCCGCAGCGTCTTGAGGATTACGGGCGTGGAAGTCAAGGGGGAGGTTACAAAAAGGAGGAGGTCGTCCGCATACAGGGCGCATTTATGTTCCTGTGACCCGCAAGTTACCCCTTTAATATCGGGGTTCGATCGTAGCGCCACTGCCAGTGTCTCTATAGCTACCGCAAACAGGAGGGGGGATAGTGGGCATCCCTGTCTGGTTCCCCGGCCTATAGAAAAGGAGTCTGAAAATCTGCCCAGCAGGCGAATCTGCGCAGTGGGGCATGAGTAGAGGGAATTGATGAGATTAAGAAAGTGAGGGCCGAAGCCCCATCTTCCCAGGACATCAGACAGGTATGCCCAGTCTATAGAGTCGAAAGCTTTATGTAAGTCTATGGAAAGTAAGAAACCTTTTTGTGGGGACCCCCCGTCCCATCCTGACTTGAGCAGGGAAACAATGTCAATAGCGCGCCGGATCTGGTCCGGGCCCTGTCTTCCGGGGATGAAGCCCACCTGGTCCTTATGGACATACTCGGCAATGAAACCCGATAATCTGTTCGCCATTATTTTGGTCATAATCTTAACATCATTGTTGATTAGTGATATAGGGCGATAATTGCCCACCTCGCTAGGGTCCTTATCCGGTTTCGGGATCACTGAGATGTAAGCAGAGTTTAAATCTGCATTCAGGGGGGCTCCGTCCCGGAGACAGTTAAACAGTCTTGTCAGATGGGGGGCCAGGCTGGTGCTAAATTTCTTGTAATAACCAGTAGAGAAACCGTCGGGTCCCGGGGAGGAACCTAGTTTAAGGGTCTGGATGGTATTTAGAACTTCCTCCTGCGTGAACGGACTCTCCAGGAGATCACTGTGGTCTTTGGTCAGCATGGGCAAATGGAGACCATCTAAAAATGTATTACGCACCGAGTGAGGGGGAGTGCATTTAGAATTATATAAGTCAGAATAAAAATGTAGGAAGGCGTCCATTATCTTGGAAGGGTTCTGAGTCAGCTCCCCCGAGGCAACCCGAAGTTTAGGAAATGCATGAGTGCGCTGTTTGGGGTTCAGTTTCGTGGCTAGCCTGGCTCCCATTCTGTCCGTTTGTGCATAAAATCTAGCCCCCGTCCACCTAAGGTGTTGCTCCGCTGCTGTGGTCAGGGAAAGATTCAGAAGAGCCCGGGCCTTGTCTAAATCCTCTAGCGATTCGGGGGTGGGGTGGGACCTGTGAGCCCTGGCTAGTTTCCGAAAGTCCTCTGTAAGTTTACGTGTTGTCGCATTGTGTTCAGCTTTAAGCCTAGAAGCCATCTGGATTAGTTTCCCCCTGATGACCGGCTTGTGCGCCGCCCAGACTGAAATAGGGGATACCTCACTCGTAGCATTATACAGGAAATATTCATTAATGGACTCCTCCAGTAAGGAGCATTGCGCTGGGTCGCTTAATAGAGACTCCCGTAAGCGCCAACGAGGAGGGCCACCCGACGCCGAGGGCCTATTTGTTATCAAGGTGACCATGGAATGGTCAGAGAGGGAGGACTCCACAATCTTGGAGCTTTTAATGAGAGGGATCAGTGCTGCGCGAACAAAAATGTGGTCAATCCTAGCAAAGGAGTTGTGGGGTGCCGAAAAGTGCGTATAATCTTTGGTGCGCGGATTGCATTCCCTCCAAATGTCCACTAGTCCTACCGAGTTAAGAGATTTAGCTATGCTGACACTCTGTTTAGTTGGGCGCTTAGGTTTTGAGGAACCGTTTGCTAATTTGTCCAGGGCGAAATCGAAGGCAATGTTCGAGTCCCCTCCAATGACCACGGTACCTTTAAGGTGGTTTTGTAGCTTATCTAGCAGTGATTCGAAAAATATCTTTTGTCCCCTGTTGGGCGCATAATAGGTTACAAAGGTGTAAAGTCCACCATCGATATTCCCAGAGACCAGAATGTAGCGACCCTGAGGATCTACAATAGTCTCAGGTTGCGATATGTTGATATTTCTAGCAAAACATACCGCAACACCTTTGGTTTTGTTTTCCGCAGATGCCAGAAAAAATTGAGGGAAGCGTTGATGTAGGAACTTGGGAGTAAAGGTGGACGGGAAGTGGGTCTCCTGTAATAAGAGAACGTCTGCGTGCATGGTGGTATACAGTTGCAGGAGCTTCCTGCGTTTAACCGGGGAATTGAGACCTTGGGTGTTGTGTGAGATAATCTTAAGAGTTGGTGAGGGGCAATGAGTATTAGTCATGAGTCAGGATGTAGTGCACTGCGCAGTGGTTCTGAGACTTACCTGGATCGAGAGGGGAGCATAACCGAAGCATTCTGAAGAGGCGGAGAAACCGTGGCCCGGGACCCGGGAGTGGAGACCAGAGACAGCCGAGGGGCCTGTGGATACCTGGAGCTGTATGAGCGAGAGGAGAAGAACCAAGAGGGGAGGAGAAAAGAAAGAAAGAAAAGAAGAAGACAACATTATATACCTGAGGAGACAATTGGAATAAGATAACAATACATAACAATACCCGGGGGTCCCCCGACCCCCTCCTGGGGAGGAGTGGACTAGCCATCCCCAGCCCCACAACCTAAAGGATCCGAGAGTCCCTGTTGTCAGGGAACCCAGAAACGGAACAAAAGGCACTAAAAGTGCCTCTGATCCAAAGGAGGGGCATTAATTCCACCACGACCCCGCCCCCCTGTTGAAAGCAAAAACTGAAGGTCTCAAAGAGACCCATGATCCCGTAGTTACCGAGCGCCTATTAGCAATGAGTTACACTATCCCACAATATTATTGAGAGTTATATAGCAAACAGAGCCGAGGGAGAAAACAGTAGATTCCAGCCAGAACACTGTTCCACCTAGGGCAAAAATCAACCCTCAACCCCCAAGAAGAGGAGACCGCCTAGCGGTTCCAAACATGTAATAAATTGTCAGTAAAATCTAACAGAACCACTGACCAGAACCTGTATGATAAGCTAGGCAAAAAAAAATAAAAAAAAGAACAAGATTAAAGAAAAAATAATTCAGCCCAAACCCGAACTAGTAGGAGCCATCCTTGCCCGGAGAGCAAGGGTAAGTTCCAAAAATGGTCCAAGGTGGACCAGTCCCAGTCCAAGTTCCGAAACCACAAACCAGAATAGGTCTCAACCAATCAAAGAGGTGGATAGAATGTTCACGTCGTCAGGTTCTCCTTAGGACGTTTGGAACCGTGTTTCAGCCAGGTCTGCTGCAGTGGACTTGCTGGTGGTGGCCTCTTTGATGATGTGGGGGTACCTCTATTAGCCAGTGCCGGGGGTGGGCCCAGGTGGATCAGCCCAAGTTGGGCCAGGAGATGTTCTCCCTCCGCGAACGAGGAGAAGCCGAGGTTCTTGGTTTTGTAGGAGAAGTTCAGGCGGAGAGGGAAGGACCATCTGTAGGTAATTCCTCTGTCCATCAGGACCTGGAGCAACGGTTTAAGTGCACGCCTCCTCTGAATTGTATATGGGGATAGGTCTGCAAAAATTTGGATCTTGTGCCCATGGAGGGTGATACTATCAACCGATCTAGATTTTCTCATTACATCCTCCTTCACCGAATAGAAATGTGGTTTAACTATAATGTCTCTAGGCAGACCGTCTGAGCGGGGGGCCTGGAGCGCTCTATGAGCCCTGTCCAGCTCAAGGCGGTCGTCAGGAATGTCAGGGATCAGCTGTCTAATAAGGGCTTTTACCGCAGACTGCACATCCTTTTCGGATTCAGGGAGCCCCCTCACCCTAAAATTGTATCTTCTCGTTCTGTTCTCGACGTCGTCGATCTTTGCAAAGGCAGTTTCTAGCTGGTCCTGCACATCTTGGAGTCTGTCTGTGTTCTGATTAATTCTAAGGACTGCCTGGTCTGCCTTCTGCTCAATACTGTCCATCCTCAGTCCAAACTGTTGTAGGTCCGCATGTATAGAGGAGGTAATCTGTGCTGCATTCAGAGCCAGACTTTTAGAGAGCATCTGTGAAAAAGCAGACATCATAGAGGGAAAGTCTGTGGGTATAGGTGCTTCCTCCTGAGCCTCACTCACTGATAGCAACAGGCCTGTGTGAGGATCCATCATGGGGGTAGAGGGACAGCCCGCCCCCATCCTACCTAGTAAGGATTCTGTGGAGGTCGGGGAGCTGGCCGGTAGCAGCAGGGGGTATTCGGTACCTGGAGAGTGTAGTGGAGCCAGGTCCTGGTCGGCTATGGAATCATCCGCCGGATTCAAAGCAGGTGAGCCTCGTGTAGCCGCCGCCATCTTAGCATAGCTGAGGGAGCCGGGCGCGTCCGCCATCTGGCTCGATAGGTCCCTCCTGACCAGCGGGGCTGACATCCGCCTGCTCCTGAGGGTATGCCTTCCTCGAATCTCTCGGTGGACGGTCCGGTGGAGCGCTCGGTAAGCTCCGGGGGTTAACGTTGGGCCGTGGTGGAGCGGAGCTCTAGCAGCCGGTGGCCATCTTGGGAGCTGCCGCGCATGCGCCTCCCCATGCATTTTTATAGCACTGATCGCTGTTTAAATGACAATGGTCCCAAAATGGTGTAAAAAAATTCTGATTTGGGAGACTCCACCGCTGCCACTTTTTAAAGCTCTGATCACCTTTTAGAATATAAATAATTCTACCTACATTAAACATTGGTACCTTTCAGTATTACGCTATGTGCCTTTCTCTTCTTCTTCTACATCTCTACATATTGGTTGACATTTTTGGCCCACATTGGGTACCCCTTGAAGCGATCATTTACCTGATTCAATCTCTGGGCTTTTTCTCTGATTGATGTGCGAGTCGTCTCCGTGAGAATTGCAGCTGACACCAACTATGAAAGCTACATAACCATAAATACAATCTTACTTCCAAACCCCCCCCCCACATGGTGGATAAATAATAACATGACCTCACTGTCGAATCTTATAGAAGGCACCAATTTTATCTCTTTCTCCTCACTTAAGTCAAAATATCAGATCCCAGACTCAGAATACGACAATTTCCTTCATATCAAGCAGTTCTTCGACACATACTTCCAGATTTCAAACCCCCCACCCCTTTTGAGAATCTATGTCTCAAATCTCCCAGAAAAAGAGGCTTTATCTCTTTTCTTTACTCCAACTTAATTAATTACACAGATACAACTAAAATACAACTAAACTACCTTACATGCTTAAAGTGGATGTCCGCTCAAAAAAAATATTAAAAGCCAGCAGCTACAAATACTGCAGCTGCTGACTTTTAATATTAGGACACTTACCTGTCCTGGATTCCAGCTCCGTCTGCAGCAGAGGAAGAGGGATCGCTCATCACCCTGCTGCTCCCCCCGCCATCCACGGTGAGGGAACCAGGAAGTGAAGCGCTCCGGCTTCACTGCCCGGTTTCCAACAGCGCATGCGCGAGTTGCGCTGCGCCCGCCAATTGGCTCCCACTATGTGCTGGGAGCCGAGTGTTCCCAGCACACAACGGGGGACGACGACAGGAGGTGACGACATGCCCGCATTCTGCCCGAGAATGCTGGTCCAGAAGTGGGTGCAAATACCTGTCAAATGTGATCAGCGTGAGTTCCACTTTAGGGTGGGAAAAAGATGAAAACTTTACTTATTCTACGGTGAATTGGGATAATTGTATAAACAACTTACACAAGTGCACTAAATCTGTCTCCATTAAAGAAACTGCCCTAAAGCTATTTACGAGATGGTACTATACTCCAACCAAACTTCACTCAATCTTTCTTGATTCAGAGACTGCAACGCCCTAGGCTCATTCCCCCACATCTTCTGGTATTGCGACAAAATTAAAGGCATTTGGTCACAGTTGGAGAAATTTGCTTCCAAAATCTCTGACAACAGCATTACCTTATCCAGGGGCGGACTGACCATTGAGGAACTCGGGCACTGCCCGAGGGCCCCATGCCACTAGGGGGCCCCATCAGGGTTGCCAGGCTCAGTAAAAACAGGGACAGTATGTATAAATCTGTGTTTTATTACATCTGTCCCTGATATGTCCGAAACCGACATGCTTTTGATGCGAAAATCCAGAGATTTTAGTTGCCCCGCCTCTGCACTGCCTCCTGGCTTGGTGGCCATCTGTAAGCCTGGGGGCCCCATAATCTTCTATTGCCCGGGGGCCCCATGAGTTGTCAGTCCGCCCCTGACCTTATCACTACATAATTGCCTTCTTTTTTCCCCAATCATCGGTCTATCCACAAGTCATATGAGATTGATTCACACAATGGCCCAGATCCACAAAGGAATTACGCCGGCGCATCTCCAGATACGCTGGCGTAATTTCAAATGTGCGCGGTCGTATCTTTGCGCCGATTCTCAAAGCAAGATATGCCGGAAAATGGCTTCAGTCGTCCGGCGTAACTTGCCTACACCGGCGTATCGTGGGCACATAGTTACGCTGGACGCATTAGACTTTCCCATTAAAATATGCAAATGAGCTAGATACGCCGCTTCACAAACGTATGTGCGCCCGGAGCTGTATCCTGGCCTAGGCCAACAAGCACCAGGCCTAGGGCAGCACTTTGCAGGGGGGGGCAGCACGAAAAGTGTCACCGCTGGCTTGCGCTACACTGTTAGGAAAATTAGTCTAACGCCCCCAAAAAGCGGCCACGCTGCTTCTGGTATGCGGGCGTCCGGCATTCCGCAACTGTGGGAGCACTTCCAATTTTGACTGTTTTATCATCCTGGACCACAAACCTTCCTTACTGTGCTATATGTTTCTGCTGCGCCATCTACTTAAAGTAGAACTATAGGCAACACTTTTTTTTCCATTTTGGGTAGAGTAATGGAGGGTTATAGCCCCTGTCAGTTTATTTTTTACCATCCCTGTCCCATTGCAAAGATTTCCCTTCACTTCCTGCTCAATGGGCAACCAGGAAGTAAGAGAAAAAGAAAGTAAATTAAGGGAATCCATTGCCCCCCCCCCCCCAGGCCCTCAGAACTAGTGTCCTCACTCGAAAATTTCAGGGCGGGTCTTAAACAACAAAGGGTGTGGCCTTAACAGGAAGGGGTGGGTCATATTTAAATTAGGGGGTGCACGAGTTTAGTCAGGCCTAGGGCAGCACAAAACCTAAATACACCTCTGCCCGGAGCATTGATATACGTTGTTTACGTAAGGCGTATGAGCGGCATAAAGTTACCCCTGCTATATGAGGCGCAGGCAATGTTAAGTATGGACGTCGGATCAGCGTCGAATTGTACATCATTTACGTTGTTTGCGTAAGCCGTACACGAATAGGGCTGTGCGTAAGTTACGTTCACGTCGAAAGCATTGAGTATTTGCGATGTGATTCAGAGCATGCGCACTGGGATACGTCCACTGACAGCGCATGCGTCGTTCGTTCAGCGCGTCATTTATGTGGGGTCACCATTCATTTACATACAACACGCCCACTACCAGCCTACTTTGAATTACCCGGACTTACGCCAGCTCATCGCAAGTGCTTTGTGAATACGGCACTTGCCTCTCTAAGTTGCGGCATTGTAGCGTAAATAAGATAATAATAATAATAAGCTACGCCCGCACAAAGATACGCCGCGGTACGTGGATCCGGGCCAATATGCGTTGCTATACACTGGTTAATAGCTTTCCACTGGAAATCACCCACGATTCCCATAGCTCCACTTAAATCGAGAATCAACAACATAAGCTTAATGGAAAAAATCTTTCACACCCTACATCAGGGGTGCCCAACCTTTTGAAGAGCGAGGGCCACTTAAGCGACTTTGTAATCAGTCACGGGCCACAATGAGCAGAGCGGGTGGATGGCATGTAGAGGCAAATGAAGGGTCCAATTGGTCAGACTGTAGGACTGACCATGTGAAAGGGGCCCAAGGCTGCTTTCACACTGATGCGCTGCAGTACCTTTGGCTTTCCTGCATCTTGCAATAGACTTCTATTATATTCTGCAGGTTTGGTGCACTTTCAGAAAGCTCACCAAACTTGCGGGTAATAACAGAAGTCTATGGCTCAGTGCAGGTAACCCTCAGGTGTACTGCTCTGCACCTACGGATCAGTTTGAAAGTAGCCCAGTAACCACTGCAGAAAAGATATGCCCATATATACACTCTGATTTTTGTAATAATAACTATTCTATAACCTTTAATAACTATTTTATTGCATCCCAGAGCAGGAGGTCACAGGCTACGTCATAGGGCTTCGCGGGCCACATGTGGCCCCCGGCCCACTGGTTGAGCACCCCTGCCCTACATAATACCAATCTTATTTATACTAACAAATGGTCTCCTTGGTTTGAGCATTCCCCCCTGTTCTTTAACCCTATTTAGTCCCCCCTTGTATGTAATAGTTTAGCCGACATAGTTAGGTTCCCTTTTGAGACATTTTCACTTTGGTCTTCAATTTTTCAGAGAATATGTATAATTATATGTTGCCTTTATGCGCCCTATTAATGTGTGTATTCAGACTGACTTCTTAATGATGTTACCTTCCTTTTGTATATATTTTAATTATACGGATTTGTACCACCATTTATTTCTTTAGTAAAAGTTTGTAAACAAAAAAAAAAGAGAACTGCAGCTGACGATCCAGGCCTGCGAGTGGTTTATACCCTGCTTTACTGACCCTCTGGACATATGTCCATTAGGGTACAGTATCTCTGGTAAGGCTTCCCTTCAATGATATGGTGGTGGATTTCTTTATTGCACTTCATTTCGAGGCATTGGGACCATTATTACTAATTCTCATCACATTGGACTTTTTCTTATTAATTTTCACTGAGGATTTTATGTATACACAATTCAGTGCTTTTATTTTTTATGGTTCATATTATTGTCATCATAATTTTTTTATTTGTATAAAAGCTTCTGCACTACTAAGTGACGTCTTCCTACATAAACAGTGTGAGTAATTGCAGCAACAACTATGCAGTGTATACACGACAACAAAAATAGATCAATATTGATTTTTTGTGCAATAACATATTCACTATTGATATAATTTTTTTATTATTTGTTTGATGCACTGTTTATTCATCATTTTATTTGGGTGATCTTCTATTCTATTTTACGCACTACACTTTCTATGTTTGTTTTAAAAGTGGCTGATGTGTCCGCCATAATGTCGCAGTCACAATAAAAATCGATGATCGCCGCCATAACTAGTAAAAAAAAAATTATCAATAAAAATGCCATAAAACTATCCCCTATTTTGTAGACGCTATAACTTTTGCCCAAACCAATCAATAAACGCTTATTGCGTTTTTTTTTTTTTACCAAAAATATGTAGAAGAATACGTATCGGCCTAAACTGAGGAAAAAAATGTTTTTTTATATATTTTTGGGGGATATTTATTATAGCAAAATGTAAAAAATATTTTTTTTTTTTAATTGTCGCTCTTTTTTTGTTTATAGCGCAAAAAATAAAACCCGCAGAGGTATTTAAATACCACCAAAAGAAAGCTCTATTTGTGGGAAAAAAATTACATCAAATTTGTTTGGGAGCCACGTCTCAATTGTCAGTTAAAGCGACGCAAAAAGTGGCCTGGTCTTTGACCACCAAAATCGTTCGGGGCTGAAGCGGTTAAAGAGTAACTCTACTATTGTTAAGAAAAAACAATCCCCTCTGGGTGATCAATGTACGCTGCAAGGATTTTAACCACATGCCTACTGGGCACTTTTACCCCCTTCCTGCTCAGGCCAATTTTCAGCTTTCAGCGCTGTCACACTTTGAATGACAATTGTGCGGTCATACAACACTGTACCCAAATAAAATGTTTATTATTTTTTTCGCACAAATAGAGATTTCTTTTGGTAGTATTTAATCATCACTGTTTTTTTTTAGTTTTTGCTAAATAAACAAATAAAGACCCAAAAGTAAAAAAAAAAAAACTTTTTCATAGTTTGTTATAAAATTTTGCAAACAGGTACATTTTCTCCTTCACTGATGTACGCTGAAGAGGCGGCACTGATAGGCTGCACTTAAGGGCACTCATGAGGCAGCACTGCTGGGTATTAATGAGCATTAATAGGCTGCACTGGTCGACACTGATGAGGTGGCACTGGTGGGCACTGATAGCCAGCACTGACAGACAGCACTGATAAGTGGCACTAATGGGCACTTATAGGTGGCACTGATGGCTACTGGTAGGGGGCACTAATACTGTATGTGAGATTGATGAGAAGGCACTGGTGAGCACTGATTGGAAGCAGTGGTGAGTATTGATTGGCGGCAGTGGTTGACACAGAATTACAGCACTTTTGCAGAAGCCGTCACTCTTCTCCAGTAACCGGCTTCTGTTGACATTGTGATCAGCTGTGATTGGACAAAAACTGATCACCGGGTAAAGAGACACTGATTGGCTCTTTACCTCAATCTCTGTTTGTCAGTGTCTGGAAGATGCTGCAAACACAAGGTGCACCGCCTGCACCCAGCAGTGGGCATTATCACAGGTGGCTATCATACGACAGCATCCCAGAACTGGACAACTGCACTGTAGCTGTCATTCAGGTATAGCGCGGTCGGAAAGTGGTTAGTGTACATTCTCAGTTTGGTGTATATTGCTAGAGGTTTTTTTTTCTTGGGAGGGTGCATGTGATCAGCACAGGGCCAATAAGTACTGGCCAGACAGAGGGTCAGGGGTCCTGCAGCCAGGAGAATAAAAACTCCTCCTACAAGCTTTAACCAGACACTGATAGAAGACACAAGACTGCTATATACTGCTGATGAGAAAAGGTATTTAGCAGTTTATATTTCCTAAAATAATTGCCCTTCCATTTTCTGTGTAGTGTTGCTCGCGAATATTCGAATCGCGAATATTCGCTACGAATATTGCATATTCGAGTATTCGCGATATAACTCGAATATAGCGGCGAATATTCGCTATTTCGAATATTGTTATTTTTTTCAAATTTATTTTTAAAACAGATCACATCCTAGTGATCAATGATCGCCTTCAAGGTCTAAAAGCATGCTGGTATGATTACAGAGAGACCCTGGGCCGAGTAGCTGATGCAATTCTTTTATTTTCCGAAAAATCGCATTGCGTTTTTTCGGCCGAAAAAACGCATTGCGCTTTTTCGGCAACATAAAATAATTGCATCAGCTACTCGGCCCTTCTTTTGCATCAGAGCCAATCAGAAATCTCGAATATCGCGCAATATTGCTATTGCCGAATATTCGAGATTTTCTGATTGGCTCTGATGCGCCAATCAGAAAATCTCGAATATTCGGCAATAGCAATATTGCGCGATATTCGAGATTTCTGATTGGCGCATCAGAGCCAATCAGAAAATCTCGAATATTCGGCAATAGCAATATTGCGCGATATTCGAGATTTCTGATTGGCTCTGATGCGCCAATCAGAAATCTCGAATATCGCGCAATATTGCTATTGCCGAATATTCGAGATTTTCTGATTGGCGCATCAGAGCCAATCAGAAAATCTCGAATATTCGGCAATAGCAATATTGCGCGATATTCGAGATTTCTGATTGGCGCATCAGAGCCAATCAGAAATCTCGAATATCGCGCAATATTGCTATTGCCGAATATTCGAGATTTTCTGATTGGCTCTGATGCGCCAATCAGAAAATCTCGAATATTCGGCAATAGCAATATTGCGCGATATTCGAGATTTCTGATTGGCGCATCAGAGCCAATCAGAAATCTCGAATATCGCGCAATATTGCTATTGCCGAATATTCGAGATTTTCTGATTGGCTCTGATGCGCCAATCAGAAATCTCGAATATCGCGCAATATTGCTATTGCCGAATATTCGAGATTTTCTGATTGGCGCATCAGAGCCAATCAGAAAATCTCGAATATTCGGCAATAGCAATATTGCGCGATATTCGAGATTTCTGATTGGCTCTGATGCAAAAGAAGGGCCGAGTAGCTGATGCAATTATTTTATGTTGCCGAAAAAGCGCAATGCGTTTTTTCGGCCGGAAAAACGCAATGCGTTTTTTCGGCCGGAAAAACGCAATGCGATTTTAATCGCAATCAAAATATCGCAATTAGCGAAAAATCGCACTTATGATACTACGCAAAAATACCACGAATATTCGAAATTAGCGAATATTTCTCGAATATTCGGAAAAATATTCGTGATATATCGCGAAATCGAATATGGTGTATTCCGCTCAACACTATTTCTGTGTACTGTGGGAGACCAGCTATAGTGACTGCAGGATCCTGGGTTTAGTAACACTTTAACAAACTGTATTAACAATTTCTAGCTGTTTCCGCTCTGAACATACCCTGATCACCCTTAACTTTATGAACATTAACAGGGTAAGGTGGATAACATTATTTTTCTTGTTACAATGGCATCTGAAAGTGTGTGCATTATATCAGGCAGCAAGTAAACATGTTATCCCTGAATTTGATGTATTGAAAAGCAGAAAAAATGGTCACCGTAGTTTGTTGTGTATGGGGTTGGCTAGCAGGGTGCCAATTCTGACCCCTGTCTACAGCCAAAGTGCCTACAATGGGCACATGAGCATCAGAACTGGACCACAGAGCAACACTGTATCTTGGCCTAGGCCAACAAGGCCCAGGCCTAGGGCAGCACTTTGCAGGGGGGCAGCATGAAAAGAGTCCCCGTCGGCTTATTAGGTGGACTGGGCCGCAAGACAAATCTGGTGCCCCCATAAAGCGGCCACACTACTGCCGGTATGATGGTGCAGACACAAGGGACACTGACATGGTCACTTATGCCTGTCAGGTAGGTAGTAAGACTCTCCTGCAATCCTTTGCTTGTGTCAGTTGTACATATTTAGAAATCCTAATTTTTTTTTTCTGTTGATTACTGATGAACGTTTTTTTACTGACACATGCAAAGGAGGGAACAAATTACCACACTAGATCACACTAAAATAAGCTGCAACTAAAAAGTGATATACCACCAAATTGACAAGAGGACTTTTTATAGCATATGTGGTATATTTATATCACATTGGATTCACATATTTGATATTTTTCAATTTCTCAGCATTTCGTTTAAATTTTAAATTTCTTATTCACAGCGCAACTATGTTTTTTTCTTGTCAATTTACTAACACACACTGGACTGGCATGCACTGACCTACACTAACAGAGAACCTCCAGATGTACATAAACTGACCGCTCCATGCTTTAGAGAGATACACACAGACAGACAACCAAATTAGGAGAGAGTAGATCGCACACACAGATTATAGGATGAGGCCGTACTACAAACATACACCCAACATTAGAAAACGGATGACTAGCATCCAGTAGGGTAGCTTAGTGTAGTTAGTGTAGTTCCTGCCCTAGAAGAGTCTACCTTGCTGTGGTGGGCAGGCTTGGAATCCCTTGGTCAAAAGTGTGTCAGTGATTGGGCGAGAGGATCACTAGATCTTCACTTCTGGCCAATTGATTTTACCAAAGGACTCTTGGTTTATTCAGAGTATTTATAGTTGGAAAAGGAAAAAATGTGTATAGATCCATATTTATACTTTCATAAACACACAATAAAAATGTGGTATATTTACATTTGAATTGCTTCTTCTATTAATCCTTTCATTACCACTTGGATGTACGGCCACATTTGTAAGTCTGGAAGGGGCTCTATGGCTACTTCTTCCACTTCTGGTGTGTGTAGGGATGTGTAATAGGTGTTCATGTATTAACATGTGTCCTAACCATGTATATTTGTATGTACTGACAAGCCCCTTATGTGACAGTAGTATGTGACAGTAGTGACAACAAGGTCCTTTCAATGAAGACATGGGGGGTCTTCTAGTTTCACCCCAAGAACAGGATCTACAATTAATTCCTGTAATGAAACATTCCCCTTAACTAGGAAAAGATATCAAGTTCTCAGGGAATTTCTTATAAATGTTCTATTGCTACACATTCTCCTCACAGAATATATATAGGGAATTCTTTCCTGTTATCCAGGGCTAGAGGACCTGCTTTATTCAGAAAAAGTGTTTTTCTGCCCTCACAATCTATACTTTAGTATTAAGCCTTTCTCTAGTCTCCAATATAATTGTAAAATTCTCAATTTTAACCACTTAAGACCCGGACCATTATGCAGGTTAAGGACCTTGCGATTCGGCACTGTACCGCTTTTACTGACATTTGCGCTGTCGTGCGACGTGGCTCCCAAACAAAATTGGCGTCCCTGTTTTCCTACAAATAGAGCTTTCTTTTGGTGGTATTTGATCACCTCTTGCACAAAAAAACAATAATAGAATTTCGAAAAAAAAACATTATTTTTTACTTTTTGCTATAATAAAGATCCCCAAAAAAAATATCTAAAAAAAAAAATTTCCTCAGTTTAGGCTGATACGTATTCTTGTACATATTTTTGGTAAAAAAAAAAATCTTAATAAGCGTTTATCGATTGGTTTACGCAAAATTTATAGCGTTTACAAAATAGAGGATAGTTTTATTGCATTTTTATTAATAATTTTTTTTTACTACTAATTGTGCGATCAGCGATTTTTTTTTGTGACTGCGACATTATGGCGGACACATCGGACAATTTTGACACATTTTTGGGACCATTGTCGTTTTCACAGCAAAAAGCAAAAAGTGCTATAAAAATGTAGGGCCAGATTCACAGAGCCATTACGCCTGTCTAACTGGTGTTAGACTGGAGTAATTTCAAATTACGCGCGTTTTCTAGCTAGTCGGAAACCTCAAACCATCAATAGATGGCTGCAGGCTTCAATTCGACTGGATTACGTGTTAGTACGCCTTCGGATCTACGCTGCAATAAAATTGCGGCCACTGGGTGGAGTTCCCGTCGTTTTCCGCGTCGGGGTATGCAAATGAGCTTTTGCCGGCGATCCCCGAAATTTCGATCTTCATTCGCAATCTCTTACGGCACATTTAGTCATCTTTTTTTTGCGTAACACTATACCAGCTTTTTGCTGCTCTAATATTAGACAGCCCATGTTAAGTATGGCCGTCGTTCCAGCGTCGAATTTCTACGTTTTCCGACGTCTTTTATTATTTTTTACGTAAGTCGTCCGGGAATAGGAATGTTCGTAAACGACGCTACTCAAACAACGAATGACGTAACGACGTGATTTCGCGCAATGCACGGTGGGAAATTTCTGAACGGAGCATGCGCAGTTCGATCGCTGCGGGGACGCGCTTAATTTAAATGCTTCACGCCCCCCAATCGCGTATTTCGATTACGCGGCGAGAAATAGACTACGCCGCCGTAGCGTACGGGCAAAAATCTACCAGGATTCGGTGTAGAGCCTGGTAAAATATGGCAGCGTAGAGTATTTCGATTACGCAGCGCAATATTAAGTGTATGTGAATCTGGCCCGTACTGTTTACTGTGAAAATGACAATTGCAGTTTATGAGTAAAAAAAAGGCTGGAACACCCCTTTAATGAAAATGTGGGCTCAAAAGAAAGAGCCCTTATATTTAGGAATATTAAAGTAGTAAGGAAGACTTACAGTGTAGCTCCAGAAGGACTGGATAACTGGAAAAGCCCAAATGTGTATAAATAACTAGTTTGCAAGTGGCAGATGAATTGCACAATTCTAGAGGGTGTGAAGGAAAAGGAATTAATAAAAGTGCCAAAAAAATGAACATAGTGGTGACAAAAGAGACACAACATTAATACGTTCGTTGGTAAAAAGACTTAGGCCTCGTACACACGAGGCAATAGATTTGTTCAAAACGGTCTGTCCGACCGATTTGAACAAATCTGTCTGCTGTCATTTTGGTTTGCTCGCGTGTACACACGAGCAAACCAAAATCCCCGCCAGCAGACAGCGCGCTGACGTGGCGGTGACGTGGCGGTGACGTTGACGCCGCCACGTCACCGCACCAGAAAGTAAAACACTTCCGCGCATGCGCCGAAACCATTCGGCGCCGGTGCGAGACGACATGTCTGCTGGTAAGTGTACTAACCAGCAGACATGTCGGGCGGACGGGTTCCCACCCGATAGATTTCAAAGCATGCTTTGAAATCTGTCGGGTGGCCAAATCCGTCGGCTCGCCCGTACACACGATCGAATCTGTCTGCTGAAACGGTCTAGCAGACCGTTTCCAGCAGACAGATTTGATCGTGTGTACGAGGCCTTACCCTAAAAAAAATTAGCTGATGGAGTCAGCAACCCTGTGGCACAGCAACCCTGTGGCACAGCGTTACAGCTGTAGTAGAGAGGCTTAATATAGCTCCTCAGCGGCCCGATAGAGTCGATCGCGCCATTTCCCGACAGACGCCCAGCAGACACACAGGATGCGGGAGAGGCGGAGCAGATATCCACCCACAGAGGGGGCGGAGAAATGCAAAAACAGGGACTCCATAACAGCCTCTTACTAACAAAAGCACAGCCAGTTGACCGCAAACTGCCCGCCAAGCTACTGGCCAGAGGTTCGAATCCACATCAGGGGAGGGGATCACCAAATGGATCCCTAAAGGAGACAATCCCAGTATACAGTGTGGCACTTAATGGATTGTAACGCGTTATATTATTAAGACACAGTTATTTTAACAACTATACGTTCGGATCGCTCTTCCGGGAGGGGCAGGGGGGGCAAGTCGGCATGACGTCACCCGCCAATCAATTTTTCCTGTCATATGCATCAATGCCTCATCGGGGACACCCAAATCACAATGCATCGATGCTGTGATTAATTTCAGCACCCCTAGTGTCCATCAGTGCAGCATATTAGTGCCCATCATGCTAGAGGTGAGATGTGGGATCTTATTGACCCCATATCTCACTGTAAAGAGGACCTTTCGTGCTATATTCCTATTACAAGGGATGTTTACATTCCTTGTAATAGGAATAAAAATGATCAAAACATTTATTTTTGGGGAAAAACATGTCAAACTAAAATAAATAAAGTAAAATGAACAATAAAAACAATAACATTTAAAGCGCCCCCTGTTCCCATGTGCTCGTATACAGAAGCGACCGCACACGTAAGTGAAAACTACACATATGAAAACAGTGTTAAAACCACACGTGAGGTATCGCTGCGAACGTTAGAGCGAGAGCAATAATTTTGCCGAAGTTTGGCTCCATTCCACAAGCGTGTGCAATTTTGAAGGGTGACATGTTGGGTATCTATTGATTCGGCGTAACTTCATCTTTCATATTGTGCAAAAACATTGGGCTAACTTTAATGTTTTGTTTTTTAAAAGCACAAAGCTGTTTTATTTTTTTTTAAAACGCATTAGAAAAATTGCTGTGCAAATACCATGCTCGATAAATAGTTGCAACAACCGCCATTGTATTCTCTAGGGTCTTTGCTAAAAAAGCATATATAATGTTTTGGGGTTCTAAGTCATTTTCTAGCAAATAAATGATGATTTTTACATGTAGGAGAGGAATGTCAGAATTGGTCTGGGTGCTCCAGAACTTTCACCCAGACTAAAAAATATCCACATTTTTTTTTATCAAAGATATGTAGCAGTATACATTTTAGGCCAAATGTATTAAGAACATTTTCTTTTTTGCAAAATTTTATAATAGAAATGAAGAAAAATTCAGTTTTTCACAAAATTTTCGTTCTTTTTTCATTTATAGCGAAAGAAATTAAAACCGCAGAGGTGATCAAATACCACCAAAAGAAAGCTCTATTTGTGGGGGAAAAAAAAGGACAAATATTTAATTTGGTTACAGTGTTGTAGGACTGAGTAATTGTCATTCAAAATGTGAGAGCACCGAAAGCTGAAAATTAGTCTGGTTATTAAGGGTGTTTAAGTGCCCAGTGGTCAAGTGGTTAAAAATAATGTCATATGTGTACAGTGTTGTATGACTAAGCATTTGTCAAAGTGTCAAAGTGCCGAAAGCTATAAATTGGCCTGGGTAGGAAGGGGGTTAAAGTGCCCGGTAGGCAAGCTATTAAAAAAAAAATGGCTCATAACTTTTTTAGCTGGACACCCGAATCGCAATGCATCAATGCTGTGATTAATTTCAGCACTCCTAGTGTCCATCAGTGCAGCATATCAGTGCCCATCAGTGCCTCCTCATCGTTTGTATAGCAAAAAATAAAAAAAACAGTGGTGATTAAACACCACCAAAGAAAGCTCCATTTGTGTGAAAAAAAAGTCATGTGTACAGTGTTGTATGACCGTGTAATTGTCAAAGCGCTGAAAGCTGAAAATTGGCCTGGGTAGGAAGGGGGTGATAGTGCCAGGTAGGCAAGTGATTAAAAAAAAAAAATGTCTCCTAACTTTTTTAGCTGCCACCTAGATTCAAAGCAAATTTGTCAAACCCTGATATAAAACTACAACCTTGTCAGCAAAACTGAACACTCAGCACCCTCCCGATGAGCTTTTGTTGCTCAATCAGGCCGGCCTCTTTTCTTCTCCTTTTTGGGTGAGTGTAAACACACCTTCCCCGTTCTTCATTGTGGCAATCTCAGTAATAGTCTGTTCCCTGATATAGGGAAAGGCGATTATGGTGCCCTGTGCGGCCGCATGACGTGGGTGAGTGTAAACACACGTCCAGCCCCATATAGGGAAAGGCCCCCCTACAGTTAGAAACACATATGAGGTCACACTTATCCCCTACAGTGCCCCCTAGTGGTTAACTCCTAAACTGCAATTGTCATTTTCACAGTAATCAGTGAATTTTGATAGCACTTTTTGCTGTGAAAATGACAATGGTCCCAAAAATGAGTCAAAATTGTCCAATGTGTCCGCCATAATGTCGCAGTCATGAAAAAAAATTAGTAGTACATTTTTTTTTTTATAAAAATGCAATAAAACTATCCCCTATTTTGTAAACGCTATTAATCGATTAACGCTTATTGAGATTTTTTTTTACCAAAAATAGGTAGAAGAATACGTGTCGGCCTAAACTGTGGAAAAAAAATGTTTTTTATTTTTTATATTTTTTTTGGGGATATTTATTATAGCAAAAAGAAAAAATATTGATTTTTTTCAAAAATTTTCACTCTATTTTTGTTTATATCGCAAAAAATAAAAGCCACGTCGCACGACCGCGTAATTGTCAGCTAAAGCGACGTAGTGTTGAATCGCAAAAAGGGGCAAGGTCCTTAACCTGCATAATGGTCCGGGTCTTAAGTGGTTAAATTGCCTACAGCACCCCCCAGTTTTTTTTTTAGGTGAACACTCCAGGCCAATACCAAAGAAAAGAACCTTAAAAGAGTTCGGCCATCACATTATAGATTGAGGCGCCTCCTAGAATCCCAGAAATGTGTTCAACTGTTTTCAAAAATACTAAATTTCAAATAAAATAGTTAGACTCAAATCATTAATGTACCATTTATTTTCTTCCCAACTTCTGAGCTTTGATATAAAATACCTTCCCGAGGCCTCTGTGTGCACTGTGAGAGTAAACCCACTTTGGATTCCACGTGTCTAACCTCTTCCTTCTCCAGGTCTTCATTGCCATCTGTGTCCCTGTAGGGTAGAATTTCCATAAGGTCACTGAGACATGAAGTGAGAGGAAAGCTCACTAGAGGCACATATAGCAATAAAATTATTCGATTCTAATTGCATTTATGACATTAATGACAATGTTAAAAGTTTATTTTTAGGTAAACCTCCCCTTTAATCACTTATCTACCAGCTGCCGTCAATTGACGACGGCATAGTAGCTCAGTTGTTCTGACAGGAAGTCCTCGTCTTTTAACCACTTTAATACCGGACTTTAAAACCGGCCTCCATACCGCGCCTATTCTGGCACTTGTCTCCTACATGTACAAATCATCATTCTTTTGCTAGAAAATTACTCAGAACCCCCAAACATTATATATGTTTTAGCAGACACCCTAGGGAATCAAATAAATAAGACCCCACATCTCTCCTCCAGGCTGGAAAGAATGAGATTGTGAAAAAAAAAATCACAGATCTCATTCAAACTAGCCGCAATTGCGGTTTGTTGACTAACGTGTACCCGGGCGTGACGTCATCACGTCGTGCCCGGGCCTCTGACGGTCATAGAGATGACCAGTCATCTCTATGCTGCACATCCGGCGGACGGCGATCATCTCTCCGGGCCCCCGATGGGACAAGAGAGCCTGGAGAAGCACCGGATGGCGGTGGGAGGGGGATGTCCCCTCCCGCCACTTGTAAAAACGATCAAGCAGCAGAACCGCCGCTATGATCATTCTTACGGTGCGCAGGATTGCCGCCGCAAGAGAATGATATCTGAATAATGCCTCAATGTGCAGGCATTATTCAGATATCCCCCCACAAAGTGCAGGACGTCATATGACGTCCACCCGGGATAACAGGTCCCCGTTTTGGCGTCATATGACGGCGTGCGGGTATTGAGTGGTTAAAGCCGTTAGGGGGCACGCGCACCCGCTGCTTTACTGGGAACACAATGCTCGTGCCCGGCGGCTGCGATGGCCACCGGGCACCCGTGATTGGCCAGTAACTGAGCAGAGACGTGGATCTGTGTGTGTAAACACATAGAGCTTCACATTCTGTCAGGGACAGAGGAGACCGATAGTGTGTCCCTTGTACATAGGGACACAGATCAGTCACCTCCCCCAGTCAGTCCCCACCCCCCACAGTAAGAATCACTCCCAGGGGGAACACATTTAACCCCTTCCCCGCAACCTAGTATTAACCCCTTCCCTGCCAGTCACATTTATACAGTTATCGCATATTTATAGCACTGTTCACTGTATAAATGTGAATGGTCCCAAAAATGTGTCAAAAGTGTCCGATGTGTCCGCCATAATGTCAGAGTCCCAATAAAAATTGCAGGTCGCCACCATTACTAGTAAAAAAATTATAATAAAAAAAATCATAATTCTGTCCCCTATTTTGTAGTCGAAAACCAGTCACTATACGCTTATTGCGATTTTTTTTTTTTTTACCAAAAATATGTAGAAGAATAGGTATCGGACTAAACTGAGAAAAAATGTTTTTTTTTTTTTTTTTAATGGGATATTTATTATAGCAAAAAGTAAAAAATATTGTGTTTTTTTAAAAATGTTACGCTCTTTTTTTGTTTATAGCACAAAAAATAAAAACCGCAGAGGTGATCAAAATACTACCAAAAGGAAGCTCTATTTGTGGGGAAAAAAGGACGTCAATTTTGTTTGGGAACCACGTCGCACGACCGCGCAATTGTCAGTTAGAGCGACGCAGTGCCGGAAGCTGAAATTTCGCCTGGGCAAGAAGGGAGTATATGTGCACAGTAAGCAAGTGGTTAAACTGTTACAGAAAATGATATTTAACTGTCTTTGGATAATAATTTCTATGGTCTGGGTTCACACTGGTGTGATACAAGGAAACCCTGCGAATCCTGTGCGGGTTCCCGCATCGCACTTGAATCGCAGATGGTTCACACTGACATCTGTGAAGTGCTGAGGGTGTCAATATAAAGTTAATGACACCCTCAGATCGGTTCACTGATCAGTGTGAACTGTGACATGGTACACCCATGCAATCCGATTCATGTGCAGACCAAAAAAAAAAAAATAGGTGTCCCATACGATTTTGGTCTGAATGCGATAAATATTCAGCCACACCATCTGTATGGCTAAATTTGCATCGCATCGGACATCGCATGTGATCTGTACAGCAACGTGGTGCAAATAACATGCAATGTCTGTGTGATGTGAATTAAGCCATACAAACTAAGGTCCCTTTCACACTGGGGCGGGATGTGCAGTGGTGATATAGCGCCGCTATTTTTAGTACCGTCTGAATTGCGGCGGTATTTGGCCGCTAGCGGTGCGCTATTAACCCCCCACTAATGACAGCGCCTCTGCGGCGGTATTACCACGGTGCCCATTGCTTTCAACGGGAAGGAGCGGTAAACATACCTCTCCGAAAGATGCTGCCGGCAGGACTTTTAGAGTGGTCCCGTCAGCGCATCGCCTCAGTGTGAAAGCACTCGGGCTTTCACACTGAGACTGCAGGCAAGGAGTTTTTCAGGGGGGTATTTAGGCGCTTTTTTTAGCGCTAAATCGCTTGAAAAACTCCTCAGTGTGAAAGGGGCCTTTAACCACGTCACATTCCCACCAATATTGTGCAGGACCCTTTTTCCGTCCGCCCTAGAATCAGGATCGCATGGATGTTCACACCCAATGAGATCCGAATTCCTGTCCAATTTCACAGTTTGCGCTGCGATCTTCAAACTGGTTTGGGGGTGTCACTAACTTTACATTGACACCTGCAGTGGTTCGCAGAGAATAGAGAATAGAGCATAGGATGCATTAAGGTAAAAAAACGTTTTCCTTTACAACCCCTTTAACCACTTGACCACCGGGCCTATTTTGACACGTCTCTCCTTCATGTAAAAATCACAATTTTTTTGCTAGAAAATTAATCAGAACTGCCAAACATTATATATTTTTTTTAGCAGACAACCTAGGAAACAAAATGGCGGTCATTGCAACTTTTTTTCTCGCATAGTATTTGCGCAATAATTTTTCAAACGCCTTTTTTTAGGAAAGAAAGCGGTTTCATGAATTAAAAAAATAACAAACCAGTAAAGTTAGCCCAACTTTTTTGTATAATGTGAGGCCGTGTACACACGACCGAGGTTCTCGCTGGAAACCAGCGAGAACCTCGCTGGAAGCTGCATTCCAGCGAGGACCTCGGCCGTGTGTACGCTCTCGGCGAGCTTCCCGTCGGGAAGCCCGTCGAGCAGAAATAGAGAGCACGCTCTCTATTTGCTCGACGGCCCGCCTGGAAGAATGGCTGGTTGCCATTTCCGACGGGCGGGTCGCCGATTTCGACGGCCGGCAGGGAACCTCGACGGGCGGAACGATGTGTTCTGTCCGTCGAGGTTCTCTGCCGTGTGTACACGGCCTCAAAGATGCTGTTACGCCGAGTAAATAGATACCTAACATGTCACACTTTAAAATTGCGCACACTCATGGAATGGCGCCAAACTTCGGTACTTAAAAATCTCCATAGGCGACGCTTTAAATTTTTTAACAGGTTACTGTTTTCGAGTTACTGAGGAGGTCTAGTGCTAGAATTGTCGTTCATCGGTTGTAAAGTGGTTAATGAAAAAAAAAATTGTCTTTAAAACAGTTTGTTGGAAAAAAAAATACAACATTTTAACTCCTCACGATGACTTTTATTCATTTGGTTGATGTATATACATTTTATCCTAAAGGAAAGCTTATATGTCCTCCTTAAAGTGGAGGTTCACCTAAAAAAATGTTTTTAACATTGCATTTAGGCTAGTTAATTTAATGAGAATCTGCATTTTTTTTTTTTAATACTTGCGGTACATACCGTTTTCCATCCGTATGTTCACCGCGGCTTCCGGGCATGGTCGTCTGGACTGGGCGTTCCTAATTGATTCACAGCATCCTGACCGACGCATACAGCGCCTCACGAGTAGCCGAAAGAAGCTGAATGTCGGTGTGCAGGCGCCGTATAGAGCCGCACCGACGTTCTGCTTCTTTCGGCTACTCGCCTAAAAATGCAATGTTAAAACATTTTTTTTAGGTGAACCTCCACTTTAAATGTATGCGTCCTGCTTCACACTTGTGCCATCCAATGCGATTCCAGTGCAGGTTCCTGCATCGCCTCCGACTCGCAAGCAGTTCACACTGGCTCTCTGCCAACCACTGCAGGTGTCAATGTAAAGTTAGTGACACCCTCAAACCAGTTTGTAGATCACAGCGCAAACTGTGAAATTGGACAGGAATCGGATCTCATTGGGTGTGAACATCCATGCGATCCGATTCCAGGGTGGACTGAAAAAGGCTCCTGCACAATTTTGGTGGGAATGTGATGTGATTAAGGCCCCTTTCACACTGAGGAGTTTTTCAGGCGGTTTAGCACTAAAAAAAGCACATTAACACTGCCTGAAATACTCCTTGCCTGCAGTCTCAGTGTGAAAGCCCGAGTGCTTTCACACTGAGGCGATGCGCTGGCGGGACCGCTCTAAAAGTCCTGCCGGCAGCATCTTTGGAGCGGTGTGTTTACCGCTTCTTCCCGTTGAAAGCCATGGGCACCGCGGTAATAGAGGCGCATTGCCGGCGGTAATAACCCTTTTTCGGCCTTTAGCGGGGATTAATACCGCAACGCTAGCGGCCGAATACCGCTGCAATTCAGACGGTATAGCGCTGGCTAAAAATAGCGGCGCTATACCGCCACCGCCCATCCCGCCCCAGTGTGAAAGGGGCCTTAGTTTGTATGGTCGAATTTGCAACGCATTCAGACCAAAATGGTACGGGACCCTTTTTTTTGGTCTGCACCGGAATCCGATTGCATGGGTGTACCATGTCACACTGTGATCTTTGAACCAATCTGAGGGTGTCATTAACCACTTAAGGACTGCCTCCTGCACATATACATCGGCAGAATAGCACGGCTGGGCACAGGCACGTACATGTACGCCGCCTTTAAGGCCTTGTACACACGAGGGAATATTTCCGCTGAACATGGTCCGACGGACCATTTCAGCCGAAAAATCCGCTCGTGTGTAGGGGCAAACGGACCGTTTTGGCCGGATTCCTCCGGCGGAAAAATTTCAAAGCATGCTTTGGAATTTTTCCGCCGGATAGCTGCCCGTCAGATATGTCCGCTGGTTAGTACGGCAAACCAGAGGACATATCTGCCCGCACATGCGTCGTATCCTGTGAATGGATCCGACGCATGCGCGCGGAAGTGTTTACTTCCTGGTGCGGTGACGTGGCGGTCACGTGGCGGTCACGTGGCGGCGTCAACGTCACCGCCGCGTCACCGCGCTGTCCGCTGGCGGGGAATTTGATCCGATGGTGTGTACAGCCATCGGATCAAAGCAATCCGGCGGACAGATCCGATGGGAACGGTCCGTCGGACCGTTCCCATCGGATATATTACCTCGTGTGTACAAGGCCTATAAGTACAGCAGTGGGGCCCGCACACGCGACCCAGTCCGAAGCTCCGCGGCCGATCGCCGCAGTGGTGCCGCGATCGGTCACAGGAGCAGAAGAACGGGGAGAGGTGAGTGTAAACACACCTTCCCCATTCTTCACGGTGTCAGTGATCGTCTGTTCCCTGATATAGGGAAAGACGATCAATGACGTCACATGTCCAGCCCCGCCCCCCTACAGTTAGAAACACATTTGAGGTCACACTTAACCCCTACAGTACCCCTTAGTGGTCAACTCCTAAACTGCAATTGTCATTTTCACAGTAATCAGTGCATTTGTATAGCACTTTTCGCTGTGAAAATGACAATGGTCCCAAAAATGTGTCAAAATTGTCCAATGTGTCCGCCATAATGTCGCAGTCATGAAAAAACGAGTTGATCGCCGCCATTAGTAGTAAAAAAATATATATTAATAAAAATGGCATAAAACTACCCCAGTTGAAGTCTATATGAGACGAAACCGGTCGGATCACTGACTTGCTATAAGTCTTTACTGCATTTTTTCCCCTCTGGGAATACCTCTGTCCACCCATCAAGGGGGAGAGTTGCTGTTATTACATACAAGCTGTTTTCTTTTCACGTGTGGTTTTTTATTTTTTTTATGTTTTAAGTGATTCCTGCCACAAGTGTGATGTAGTGGAATTTTTATTTATTTTATTAAATTGGTGGTTTTACACTATGAGGAGCCGTTTTTCTTCTTTTTTACCTTCCTATGCTTGGGAGTGAGTGGGAGTGAGTGTATACCATCACGGAGCTATTATAACATCAAAAGCCACCCTCTGGCTTTCCGGATACCATCTCTACCTGAAACCACTGACTGGATACCTGATTTGGCAATCGGCCTTTACAAGCCCTGAAGACCCCCCCACCGTATGGTGAGTTGAGGGTCCACCTGATCCGGTAAGGGTACCTATTTATATCTTTACTGTTTGAAGATTGTATCTCGGATCACCTATCCCATTCAAGCATCCCAGAAGAAGAATACATTCGCTGCACCTTTTGGGTGTATGGACTGATATTCATTTGATTGATTGCTTCTACATAATCACAGTGGACATTATGACATATATGTTTTCACTTTATGATTTATTATTCTATGTTTCTATTTGATTGCACGGTCATTGACCTTTTATATTGTCATTCTTAATAGGTTTGAACACCTATTTAGATAGATTGGGTTTATACTGTGAGTGATCACATTGGTATAGATTTTTCACTCTTGTTTGTCTCCTAAACGGGTCTATACACCCATCTAGTGCACATATACACTTACAATTTTTTTTGTTATTTTTAACCCAATAAGTGACCACTAAAAAGGGGAGTGGTTTGAACAATCCCTTCCCTCTTAAGATCTCATCTGCTTGATTGTAGATGTAGGTCATTCTATCTGTAGATTCACATTTAGGCTTTGTTGACTTTAATCACCGAACCTACAGGAGAGTCCTTTTTGATTGGGGCTCCCTATTGGCGCTACACTTTATACACATAAAACTATCCCTTATTTTGTAGATGCTATAAATTCTGCGCAAACCAATCTTTAAACGCTTATTGCAATTTTTTCACGAAAAATATGTAGAAGAATACGTATCGGCCTAAACTGAGGAAAAAACATTTTTTTATATATATATATATTCTTGGGAATATTTATTATAGCAAAAAGTAAAAAATGTTGATTTTTTTTCAAAATTGTCGCTCTATTTTTGTTTATAACGCAAAAAATAAAAACCGCAGAGGTGATCAAATACCACCAAAAGAAAGCTCTATTTGTGGGGAAAAAAGGACGTCAATTTTGTTTGGGAGCCACGTTGCACGACCGCGCAATTGTCAGTTAAAGAGATGCAGTGCCGATTCGCAAAAAGGGGCAAGGTCCTTTACCTGCATAATGGTCGGGCGCTTAAGTGGTTAACTTTATATTGACACCCGCAGCGGTTCACAAATGTCAGTGTGAAGCGTCTGCGATTCAAATGCGGGAACCCGCACAGGATTCGCAGGGTTTCCTTGCGTGTCACCAGTGTGAACCCAGACCAAAGAAAGTATTATCTAAAGACAGTTAAATATCATTTTCTGTAACAGTTTAATAAGTAAAGTTTTTTTTTATTGTAATTATTTCAGTGCTTTAAAATAGTTTGATATTGTTCTAATTAAAAACTGTTGATTTTTTCCTATCTTGTCTGTTATTTTCTACCACTGTAGAGGTCATGGTTGTAGGAATAAAAAAAAAAAGGATCCAGGGGGATAAAAATTTTAGGAGCAGAACACAGAAAAATATTTCTATAAAGCGGATAAAATGTATTTTTGTGTTATAGAAATGAGACGGCTCTCTAATTCCGTTATACATTTACTATATTACACACGTGTCCCAGAAGGGATGTGTGTCCCCTGTAACATACATATCTCCTTTAGGATAAGCCAACTAAATACTAAAGGATTCATCTGAATGGAGATATCTTCTTATCCTGACTCTTTTTTCTCTCTGTCTTTAAAGCGACGCTAAAGTAATTTTTTTTTTTTTTAAATAACAAACATGATAGACTTTCCTCCACTGTGTGTCCCGTTTCCACCTTCATGCAAACTCACATGGTGGAAAGCTCTTGCGGGCGCGCTCCCATGATACAGCGGCGGGCATAGTATGACTCGGCCCTGCCCCCCAGCACGTCATTGAATGTGATTGACAGCAGCGCCAGCCAATGGCTGCGCTGCTATCAATCTGTCTAACCTAGCCAATCAAAGGCCAGGCTGGGAACCAAAGAGGATGATGGGGACGAGCACAGGAATTTCAAGGGGTGAGGCAAGTAAAACCGGGGCTTGGGGGCCGGTACTGTCGGATGTTTTTTCACCTTAATGCATAGGATGCATTAAGGTGAAAAAACATTTACCTTAACAACCCCTTTAAGCCCAGGTTCACACTGGGCTGCGGGAGTGAAGCTGTGCGAGTTCAGCTGACAGTCACTCCCGCTGGCAGTCCCGATTTCGGCCGTGATTACAAAGACATCTTTGCAGGTTTCTCCACAGATGTCAATGTAAATCGCGGGCGGAAATTGCAAAAAGTAGTACAGAAACAGATGCGGCGTCACACCAATTAGGACGGTGCTATTGCCGGCAATCTACATCAAATATGCCTGTTTTGACATGCCAAATCGCATTAGTATCATTAGTGCTGCCAGTGCCACCTATCAGTGCCCATCAGTGTTAATTATCAGTGCTGTCTATCAGGGCCATTAGTGCTGCCAGTGCCACCTATCAGTGCCAATCAGGGCCCATCAGTGCTGCCATTCAGTGCCCATCAGTACTGCCAAGCAGTGCCGTCTATCAGTGCAGATCTATGCTGCCAATCAGTGCCACTAAATTCTGCCAATCATTGCTGTCTATTGCCACCAAGCAGTGCCGATCAGAGCTGCCAATCAGTGGCCTGCCTATCAGTAACCATCAGTACTCTCAATCCGTGGTGCCTATCAGTGCCAATCATTGGCACATATCAGCGCTGCCAAATTAGTGCTGCCAATCAGTAACCATCAGTACTGTCAATCCGTGGTGCCTATCAGTGCCAATCATTGGCACATATCAGCGCTGCCAAATTAGTGTTGCCAATCAGTGGCCATCAGTGTTTACCGGTGCTAGGATACAGGAGGCCGCATAGAGCATTTGCAGTCACCGTGATTCTTTCTGGTTGGACCAAAGGCAGCTTGCCTGTGACATAGACTCCGCCCCCTGCTGCCTCTCACTCACCTCTGATTATTTTGAAGCGGTATCTACAATATGGCCTGGATTCACGAAAGACTTACGCCGACGTATCTCGAGTTACGCCGTCGTAGGTCCAAATGTGCGCCGTCGTATCTATGCGCCGACTCCCCAAGCTAGATACACCGAAAAAATAGGCTTCCTCTGTCCGACGTAACTTGCCTACGCCGGCGTATCATAGGAGCATAGTTACGCTGGACGCATTCGGCGTTCCCATTTTAAATATGTAAATGATAAGATACACCGATTCACAAACTTACTTGCGCCCAGCACATGTTTTAAGCCATTTGCCTAAGGGTTACGTCCGGCGTAAAGTTATTCCCCATATTGGAGGCGCAACCCATGCAAAGGTATGGACCAGGGAACGAACGCCGTCAATTTTTATGCCGTTTTCGTAGTACGTAAATAGGGCTGTGCGTAGGTTACGTTCACGTCGTAGGCCGTGTATTGACGTATCTTAGGCAGCTATTTAGACGTAACTGTGAGCATGCGCACTGGGATGCGTCCAAAAGACGACGCATGCGCAGTTAATTTTTTGAAGCTCAGCCCATCATTTGCATGGGGTCACGCTTCATTTAAATATATCACGCCCACTTCCACCTACTTTGAATTACGTCGGCTTACACCGACAACTATAAGCTACACCGGCGCAACGTTGAGTGCATTTTCTTTGTGAATACCATGCTTGCCTCTCAACGTTGCGCCGATCTACGTGAAACTCCCTGTATGTATTTTCCCCCCACAGTGATCACACACACTACCCAATGGGGCACAGAGATCCCCGCCAGGGGGCACACACTACCCAGTGTGGGCACAGAGATCCTGGCCAGGGTGGCACACATTACCCAGTGGGGGCATAGAGATCCCTGTCATGGGGGCGCACACACTACCCAATGGGGGCACAGAGATCCCCACCAGGGGGCACACACTACCCAGTGGGGGCACAAAGATCCCTGCCATGGGGGCGCACACACTACTCAATGGGGGCACAGAAATCCCCACCAGTAGCACACTATCCAGTGGGGCCGCAGAGATCCCCGCCAGGGGGCACACACTACCCAGTGGGGGCACATGGATCCCTGCCATGAGGGCACACACTACCCAGTGGGGGCATAGAGATCCTCACCAGGGGGGTACACACTACCCAGTGGGGGCACAGAGATCTCCACCAGGGGATACATACTACCCAGTGGGGCACAGAGATCCCCCACCAGGGGGTGCACACTATCCAGTGGGGCACATAGATCCCCCGCCAAGGGGTTGTACACTATCCAATGGGAGCACAAAGATCCCCACCAGGGGCCGCACACTACCCAGTGGGGGCACATTGATCCCTGCCAGGAGGGGCACGCTACCAGCACAGTGGTGCAGGGAGTAGCACTTTCGCCTAGCAGCAAAAGGGTCGCTGGTTCGAATCCCGACCACGACACCATCTGCCTGGAGTTTGCATGTTCTCCCTGTGTCTGCGTGGGTTTCCTCCGGGTTCTCCGGTTTCCTCCCACACTCCAAAGACATGCTGGTAGGTAAATTGGATCGCGTCCAAATTGGCCCAGTATATATGTATGTATGACTGTGTGTCCCTAGCGTGTCAAGGTCCTACGGGGTAAAAATTACCGCACCAGCCAAGCAGACACTGGCTGGAAAAAGCACATAGAGGCGATTCAGTTTGCATGCGTTGCGCTATACAAGTCATTCATTCATACCAAATGGGGGCACAGAGATCCCCACCAGGGGCACATAGATCCATGCCAGGGGAGCACACATTGCCCATAGTTGGTAGTATCATGTGTGTGTGTGTGTGTGTTTGAGGGAGGCGTTTAGTGGTTCTGGTGTTTTCTAAGAGTGGGGGGTATATGGGGGGGATCTGTTGTTACCTAATTATGGGAGTTATTATGGTTCTGTTGTTATCTACGAGTAGGGGGCATAGAGGGGTCTGTTGTTATCTAAGAGTGGGGGACATAGCACAAATCTCCCCCCACATGACTCATCCCAGCACAAATCTCCCCCCACATCCCTCATCCCAGCACAAACCCCCTAATCACTTCTTCTAGCACAGATCCCCCTCTGAGCACAAATCCCCCCCCCAGCACAAATCCACCCAATCCCTCCTCCCAATCCAAAGCGCCCACCCTAGCAGAAATTTTCACCCCCCCCCCTAGCACATACCTTCCCCATTCCTCCTTCTAGCAAATACCCCCCCCCCCAATCACATCAAAGGGAGGGCTTGCGTGGGGGGTCAACTGAAATCTGGGTGAAAATTAGCACACCCCCGGATATGGCCATGTCTGTGTCTCTCCCTCCAGCAGCTGAAATGCGGTGGGAAGGAGAGGGGAGAAACCGTCTTTAAAGGAGAAGTACAGGCAAAGCCCGTTTTGCACTCCTATGACCCGTTGTTAGCAGAGAATTGGCTGAATCAGCTCTCTGCTGATGTCACAGAAGTCAGTCCAGGGTCTGTGTCATCATGACAATGGAAGTCGGGATCCTCCAGGTCCCTAGATCGACATCCGGCTCCTAACCCCTGAGATCCTGAGCTGCCCGCTCCGCCCCCTCCACAGCCCAGCACTCCAATGAGTGAGGAGGGGGCAGAACAGAGAGCGGTGACGGACAGTCTGCAGATCTCTGCTCACAGAGCTGTGAGAACCGAGCGATCAACGCTGTTCAATTGTTCTGTTCTCAGTGTAGAGGCGCCGGGGGGTAGATACAGCATCCACCTAGGTAAGTATGATACTGAGAATAACACCCAGCATACAGAACAAGAGAAGTAGTACTGTGCAGAGTCCATACATACAGAATAAGAACAGATACTGAGAATTACACCCAGCATACACTACAAGAGACGTAGTACTGTGCAGATGTCAGCCGGGCACCTGCGTTCGCTCCTGAGAGAGACAGAACGGAGATCTGTCAATGTAAACAGACAGATCTCCATTCTGTCAGGAGAGAGAAGACAGATCTGCTGTTCATACTGATTATGAACAGCGATCAGTCTCCTCCTCCAGGCGTTCCCACCCCCCCCCCACAGTTAGAAACACTCCCTAGGACACACAGTTAACCCCTTAATCGTCCCCTAGTGTTAAACCCTTCCCTGCCAATGACATTTATACAGTAATCAGTGGCTATTTTATTTTAGGTCCGATCGCTGTATAAAAATCAATGGTCCCAAAAAGGTATCCGATCTGTCTGCCGCATTGTCGCTGTCCCGCTAAAAATAGCAGATCACCACCATTACTAGTAAAAAAAAATATATAGTAATAAAAATGGCATCAATCTATCCCCTATTTTGCAGACGCTATAACTTTTGCACAAACCTATCAATATACGCTTATTGCGATTTTTTTTTTTTACACCAAAAATATGTAGAAGAATACACATCGACCTAAACTGAGGAAGAAATTTGTTTTGTTTATTTTTATATTGGGATATTTGTTCTAGCAAAAAGTAAAAAATATATATATATATTTTTGTTTACAGCGTAAAAAATTTAAAGCGCAGAGATGATCAAATTCCACCAAGAGAAAACTATGTGTGGTAAAAAAAGGACGTACGTTTTGTTTGGGTGTGGCGTCGCACGACTGCGTGATTTCAGGTAAAGCGCTGTAGTGCCGTATCAAAAAAAAACGACCTGGTCGTTAAGGGGGAAAATCCTTCTGGTCCTTAAGTGGTTAATGATATGTCAAATCTATAAAATGCATTTGGATACAGTGTTACATGACCGAGGGAATTCCCGGTCAAAGAATCCAGGCCTGAAAAGTAGCAGCCGGTATGAGGTGTGTGATGTCACAGTGAGCTGCAAATCGGTTCAAACCGGACTGCAGTTGTTTCAAAACATTCCTGCACTGTGAGCTGACCGAGTCACTTTGTCAATCCTGCGATTATTAGCGTTTTTTTATTCATATATATTGCTATTGTACTATTATTGTATATATTACTATTATTATTATTATTAAAAATACAATATTTTTTTTTTTTTAGGTTTTCTTTGTGTCTTTCTGATACTCCTCCACCATGCCCCGAGCTTCACGACATCGGAGACACCGGGAGGGAGAAGAGGATCCAATTGCCCACAGGACGTGGGGGCAACTGCGGAGGAGAAGGGAGGAGGCAGCAAACAGAAATGCTGAGCAACGCCCCCCTGCTCCACCGCCAATGTCCCCGCCACTACCACCACCGCCACCACCGCCGGCAGCGGAACAGCCTACCTGTTCCATCTGCCTTGGTGAGTATGCAGAGGACTTCATAGCACTACCTTGTTCTCATGCTTTTCATTATGACTGTATTTCCAGATGGGTTCAGCTAAACCCTTCTTGCCCTATGTGCCGGGCATCTCTTGCTGAACCACAAGAAGAAGACATTCAGTACGTTGGTGTTGTCCTCGGTCTCAATAAGAATGGAGAACCATACGCAATGTTCTTGTACGTATAGAATAACACCTTTCATATACCTCAATAACATCATGGGGTAATGTGTATTGTTTTACTATTGTCTGCTGATAGTAGATAATGTTTAGAGAAAAATATATACTTTAGACCAGGAGTGTCAGACTGGCAGCCCTCCAGCTGTTGCAAAATTACAAGTCCCTTCATGCCTGCGGGAGTCATGTTTGTAAGAGCCGTTTCACATTGACAAGTCGCGCTCTGCTCTGTACTATGGAACCATTTTAATAGGAGCGACTCAAGTCACTCCGACTTAGAAAAAGGTTTCTGTACGACTTTGGGGCGACTTCAGGGTGACTTGCATTGACTCCAATACAGAAGTCATTTTGCAAGTCGCCTCTGAAGTTGTGGGCAGCTCACCTTGCCGAGTCGCTCGGCAAGTCGTGCTGCCCCAGTGTGAACCGGCTCTTACTGTCAGCCTTGCAATGCCTCATGGGACTTGTCGTTTTGCAACAGCTGGAGGGCCGCCAGTTGGATACCTGTGCTCTAGACCATTTCCACTGAGGAGTCGCACCCTGATTGAACCACCACCTCTCAGGTGAGCACTCAAGGCTATTACCACTGAAAGGAGTCTCTAAATCCTGACTGAACCACCACCTCTCAGGTGAGCACTCCAGACCATTACCAATTAAAAGGAGTCTGTTCATCCTGATTGGACCACCACCTCTCAGGTGACTCCAGACTATTACCACTGAAAGGAATCTCTAAATCCTGATTGGACCACAACCTCTCAGGTGACTCCAGACCAGACTACAAAATGTAGCTACAAACACAACATATAAACAGCAAAGCACATTTTTTTTTTTAAACCAGTTTAGTGTCACTTCATTAACATCTTACAAAGAAGGAGCGTGATTGGCCAACTATAAAGGGAGAAGGTCGGATTTTTTTTTTTTTGCAACGCTAAACAATATCCTTATTTTCCAGTAAAAATCAATACACATCCGTTAGTAAATAGCCCTGCTATCTATTTTTCTTTAATTCATTTCTTTCTTTGTTTTTCTGCTCCCTTGTACTATAACATCCTGCATAATACCAGAGTTTAGCATTAATTCTTTACCATCTAACAAAGGAGCGTGATTGGCCGGCTATTAGGGGAGGAGGGGGCCTTTTTTTTTCTGTGACACTAAATAATATATCATTTTTTAAATAATCCATACAGATCCACAATGTCGCTGTAATTTATTTTTAATTAAATGATATCTTATCTGTGTGTCTCTAATTCCCTGACACATCCTCTATTAACTCCCGAACCTCTCCCTTTCCCCTTAATTCTGTTTGATAAAAAAAACTTAACAAAATACAAAAAAAAAATACATAGATAAGATAGTGATATGATAGTATGCATGTTTTATGTTCTTCTATAGATTTTATAGATACCATAGATATTATAGTCAATGTACTTGTGAATTATTTGTCATGAAATTGTTTCTTACTGTGTGTCTCTGATTACTTGTCACATCCGCTGTTACCTCCTGAACCCCTTCCCTTCCCCTCACTTCTGTTTGAAAAAAATAAATACAAAAAAAATAGATAAGATAGTGATAAGATAAGATAGTATGCATGTTTTTTGGCCTTGTTTATAAAGATATATAGATAGATAAATAGATTTTATAGATAATATAAACATTCTAGTTAATGTCCTTGAAAAGTATTTTTCATGAAATTTTCTCTGTATGTTTCTGCCTCCTTCTGTCATGCTTTAGATAGATGTACACACACACACACACACACACACACACACACACACACACACCAAATTAGGAGAGAGTAGATCGCACACACAGATTATAGGATGAGGCCTACTACAAACATACACCCAACATTGGAAGAAGGATGACTAGCATCCAGTAGGGTAGCTTAGTGTAGTCATTGTAGTTCCTACCCTAGAAGAGTCTACCTTGCCATGGTGGGCAGGCTTGAAATCTCTTAGTCAAAAGTGTGTCAGTGATTGGGCGAGAGGATCACTAGATCTTCACTTCTGGCCAATTAATTTTACCACAGGACTCTTGGTTTATTCAGAGTATTTATAGTTGGAAAAGGAAAAAATGTGTATAGATCCAAAATTATACTTTCATAAAACACACAATAAAAATTTGGTATATTAATCCTTTCATTACCACTTGGATGCACTGGCCACATTTGTAAGGCAGGAAGGGGCTCTATGGCTACTTCTTCCACTTCTGGTGTGTGTAGGGATGTGTAATAGGTGTGTATGTATTAACATGTGTCCTAACCATGTATATATGTATGTACTGACCCTTATGTGACAGTAGTGACAACAAGGTCCTCTCAATGGAGACATCAGGGGTCTTTTAGCCTCACCCCAAGAATATTGATTTTGATACCAATTGCTTTATTACTGATCGTTAATTTATTATATATGCATTTATTGCACAAATTGCTGTGGTTGATGTTGCATTTCTTTTATTAAAATTAAATCAGTTTAATAGATTTTTATATATATATATTATTTTTTTTATATTATATATATCTATTGTCATTTTTTGCATTGTGATATCTTGGGTTAGCCTTTCCCTATCATGGTGTCATGTTAATGACATTATGTTATGGTGTGTCGGCTTCCCTTTGTTGTATCAGACACGGCAACTTATTTTCTCTGGACATTAGTATCGGATGTGAGTGTTAAGTAACGCCTCCCTTTGCTGTGTTTAGTTTTGTAGCAAGGCATCGGGTATCCATGACTACCGATCCATACATTAGCGGGTGATCTTGACGCTTATGTATCTGCTGAAGAAGTCCCCACCTAGCAAGGGAGTTTATGTATTAACATGTGTCCTAACCATGTATATATGTATGTACTGACAAGCCCCTTATGTGACAGTAGTGACAACAAGTTCCTCTCAATGGAGACATCAGGGGTCTTCTAGCTTAGAGTGACCAGACATCCCCAGTTTCAGGGGACAGTCCCCGGATTGAGGACACTGTCCCCGGACCAAGTCTGTCCCCGGTTTTGTCCCCGGATTGGATTTGAACAGTGGCTGGGGCAAGTTCAAAGACATTCCGTGCAGAATAAAAAGAAAATCTGAATTACACACCTCCACTCCGCTGCTCCTACTAGCTTGGGGGGGGGGGTGTATTTTTTTCCTATTATCTGTGCCCCTTTCTGATGATCATGTGCTGGTCGGAGCAGATGGAATATTTCTTCAGTTTCGGGTGCATGCCCATTCCGCTCTACTTCTGTTCTTCTGCCTTGGCTCAAGTCCCGGCCAGCCACCTGCCTGCCTATCTCCGTACCTTCCCTGGTGGGGCGATCTTCCTCCGCTCCCCACCCAGTAGTAGCCGGGGGCCCGTAGAGTGAGACTTGACAGGCTGTGAGGTGGGCGGTGACGGGCAGAGAATCACTGATTGCCACCATTACTAGTAAAAAAAAACATATGTCCCCGGATTTCATTTAAAAAATCTGGTCACCTTATTCTAGCTTCACCCCAAGAACAGGATATACAATTAAATCCTGTAATGAAACATTCCCCTTAACTGCTTGCCGACCAGCCACCGCAGTTATACGGCGGCAGGTCGGCTCTACTGGGCGAGAGCCCTTAGCTCTACGTCACCTCGCCCAGCAGCCAATAGGGGCGTGCCCCTGACACCCGAGCGCGTGCCTGGCGGGCGCAATCGCCGCCGGGCACACAGGATCGCTCGTTACAGAGCGAGGACCGGGAGGCGTGTGTGTAAACACACAGCTCCCGGTTCTGTCAGGGAGAGAAATGCTGATCTTCTGTTCATACAATGTATGAACAGTGATCTGTCATTTCCCCTAGTGAGTCCCACCCCCCCCTACAGTTAGAACACACCCAGGGAACATAATTAACCCTTTCCTCGCTCCCTAGTGTTAACCCCTTCCCTGCCAGTAGCATTTTTATAGCACTGATCGCTATAAAAATGACAATGGTCCCAAAAATGTGTCCGAAGTGTCCGCCATAATGTCGCAGTACCGAAAAAAAAATTGCTGATCGCCGCCATTACTAGTGAAAAAAATATTGATAAAAATGCCATAAAACTATCCCCTATTTTGTAAACGCTGTACATTTTTTTTTTCAATAATTTTTATTGAGTTTTCAAAAGAAAACACTAAAAAATATACATAACATAGAGGTAGATAAAATAATAGGAAGCACATTCCAGTGATGCAAAAGAAAAGAGAAGGATTATGTAGAGATACCAATGCAGTCTTCAACGCTATACATTTTGCGCAAACCAATCAATAAACGCTTATTGCGATTTTTTTTTTTACGAAAAATATGTAGAAGAATACGTATCGGTCTAAATTGAGGAACAAAAATGTTTTTTTTTATATATATTTTTGGGGGATATTTATTATAGCAAAAAGTAAAAAATATTATTTTTTTTCAAAATTGTCGCTTTATTTTTGTTTATAGCACAAAAACTAAAAACCGCAGAGGTGACCAAATACCACCAAAAGAAAGCTCTATTTGTGGGAAAAAAAAGGACGCCAATTTTGTTTGGAAGCCATGTTGCACGACCGCGCAATTGTCAGTTAAAGCAATGCAGTGCCGAAAAGCAAAAAGTGGCCTGGTCACAATCTATACTTTAGTATTAAGCCTTTCTCTAGTCTCTAATAAAATTGTAAAATTCTCAATTTTAAAATCTCTTGCTTCTTAAAGTGACTGTAAAGCTTTACATTTTTTTCATTAAAATAATAAACGTGTTATACTTATCTGCTCTGCGTAATGGTTTTCACAGAGCAGCCCCAATCCTCCTCTTCTCAGGTCCCCCGTCGGCGCACCTGCGGAGCCTCACTGACTTTGTCGATTGTGTAAAAAAAACTTCTGCACTTGGTGACTATTACATTTTTCCATTGACAGAATGGAGCGTGTGGTCACACGCTCCATGACTCGATGTCCGCTGGTGTCCCCCGATCAGGTAAACACAACATCTCCCCGTTCTTCCGAGTGACATGTCACTGATCGTCTGTTCCCTGTTATCGGGAACAGCGATCAGTGATGTGTTATGGCAAACCACGTCCCTAACAGTTAGAATTACTCCCTAGGTTACACGTAACCCCTTCAGCGTCCCCTACAGGTTAACCCCTTCACTACCAGTGTGTCAGGGATTCTAAATGGACCAGGACTGTGTGCCTACACAGAGGAGACCAACACTGTATATAGTGGAATAAAAGGTGTTTTATTTACAAGGTGAACAAACAGGTGACGACAACCAGTGCACAAATAACACAAAGCATATATACAGGTGCAGGGGACATGCCGTAATCATAAACCAAAAGCCAAGCCTGGGTCAAATACCAGGAGATCACC
Source organism: Rana kukunoris (assembly GCA_029574335.1). Lineage (NCBI taxonomy): Eukaryota > Metazoa > Chordata > Amphibia > Anura > Ranidae > Rana > Rana kukunoris. The sequence continues at coordinate 122,104,798 of CM056059.1, read as the reverse complement.
AAAGAAGCTGCAGACAGGGAATGGGCAGGAAGGAAATGTCCAGGAGAGGGATCAGGTCGGGACAGATCGGATCGGGTCGGGTCAGAAGTCCAGAACGGGGGCAGCAGGCTCAGGGTCAGGTATCAGGTATCAGGCTCAGGGTCCGGTAAATAGACAGATACCAGGGCAAATTCTGCTTGAACTTGCCGGGTATAAATAGGGGCGTGTTAATTGTGTTCAGGTCACACCTGAACGCAGCAAGGGCCAGGTGCTCCACACTGCCAGGGTCCATCCACTGGTGGAGGTCGGTACTGTGCCCCAAAGGTGATATACCAGCAGGGGGAAGTTCCCCTGACAGCTCCGAACTGCCAGGAGACCCCTGCTGGTGGGACGCAGCACTGCAAGACAGAATATAAATAGCACCAGCGGATGGAACCTTTCCTGACACAGTGGCATTTTTAGAGTAATCAGTGCATTTTTATAGCACTGATCGCTGTAAAAATGACAATGATCCCAAAATAGTGTCAAAGGTGTCCGATGTGTCCACCATAATGTCACAGTCACGATAAAGAAAATCACTGAAAAATATGGTAATAAAAATGCCATAAAACTATCATTTTGCAGACGCTATGGCCCGGATTCACAAAGAACTTACGCCGACGTATCTCCAGATACGCCGACGTAAGTACAAATGTGCGCCGTCGTATCTATGAGCCGACCCACAAACTGAGATACGCCTAAAAATAGGCTTCATCCGACCGACGTAACTTGCCTACGCCGGCGTATCGTGGGCGCATATTTACGCTGGACGCATCTGGCGCTCCCATTGATTTTCTATTCAAATATGCAAATGAGGTAGATACACCGATTCACAAACATACTTGCGCCCGGCGCATGATTTAAGCGGTTTGCGTAAGTCGTACGTCCGGCGTAAAGTTATTCCTCATATAGGAGGCGCAACCCATGCAAAGGTATGGACAAGGGAACTCAAGCCGTCGTATATTCCGTTGTTTATGTTGTACGTGAATAGGGCTGGGCGTAGGTTACGTTCACATCGTAGGCAGTGATCTCTTGTATGTTAGGTATTAGTTCCGACATGATTGTGAGCATGCGCACTGGGATACGTCCACAGGACGGCGCATGCGCCGTTCGTTTTAAGTACTTGTATGACTCTCGGCCTATCATTTGCTTGGGATCACGCTTCATTTAAATGTATCACGCCCACTTCCACTCACTTACGCTGACTTACGTCTACGAATTTACGCTACGCCGGCGCAGAGTTGGGAGCATCTGCTTTGTGAATTCCATGCTTCCCTCTCCTCCGATGCGCCGATGTCTGTGAATCCGGGCCTATAACTTTTGCGCAAACCAATCAATAAACACTTATTGCGGTTTTTTTACCAAAAATATGTCAAAAAATACGTGTCGGCCTAAACTGAGGACAACATTTTTTATTTTTTATATTTTCTGGGGATTTTTATTATAGCAAAAAGTAAAAAATATTGAATTGTTTTCAAAATTGTCACTCTATTTTTGTTTATAGGAAATGTCTTCAAGTGGGGGCCGCTCTTCTTCCCGCTCTTCTTCCCGCCATCTGGTTCTCTTCCGCCGCCGGGGGGGGTCGCTTTTATAAAAGCGCCACCCCCCGGCGGGCTTCCTCCGACGTCTTCGGCGGGGGGGTGGGTGCCGCTCTCTTTCGCCGCCGTCTGGTTCTCTTCCGCCACTGGGGGGGGGTCGCTTTTATAAAAGCGCCCCCTCCCTGTGGGCTTCCTCCGACGTCTTCGGCGGGGGGTGGTGTGCCCAGGCTTCTGTCTTCTTCTTCCGTCTTCTTCTGTCGCCTTTTGCCTTCTTCTTCTTCTCCTTCTTCTTTTGCTGTCTTCGCTTCTTCTTTCCTTTAGATGTTGACACGTCGCTTCCTTTCGCTGCAATGCCGGGTGCGCGGCTCGCACCGATTTATATAGGCCACCTACGACGTCACAATCCCATCATGCTCCGGTACCTACCCACGTGGGTAGGTATCACATGGGTATGTACCGGGGGAAGGTTGAGACTGTGACGTCGTAGGTGGCCTATATAAGTCGGTGCGAGCCGCCGCACCCGGCATTGCAGCGAAAGGAAGCGACGTGTCAACATCTAAAGGAAAGAAGAAGCGAAGACAGCAGAAGAAGAAGGAGAAGAAGGCAGAAGGTGACAGAAGAAGACAGAAGAAGACAGAAGCCTGGGCACACCACCCCCCGCCGAAGACATCGGAGGAAGCCTGCAAAAAGCGACCCCCCCCCGGCGGCAGAAGAAAACAATAAGGGGGCCCCCAGATACCGGACACCCACCCTAACCCATTCACCTGCAAGCAAAGTGTAAACACAAATAAACAACACAGGGTATTAAAATATTTTATTAGCCTTTAGCTCTTTCACGAGGGGGGGCTTGCTTCTTTGACGTCTTCGAGTGGTGGCCGCTCTTCTTCCCGCCATCTGGTTCTCTTCCGCTTATAAAAGCGCCCCCCCCCCCCAGCGGCGAAGGAGAGCGGCAGTGCGCCCCCCTGCCCAAGAGCACCTGAACCCCCCATGTTGAGGGCATGCTGCCTGGTATGACTCAGGAGGGGGGGCGCTCGCTCGCCCCCACTCCTTTCCTGACCGGCTGGCCGGGCAGCGTGCTTTGGATACGGGTCTGGTATGGATTGTGGGGGGACCCTCACGCCGTTTTTTTTGGCGTAGGGGGTCTCCTTACAACCCATACCAGACATAAGGGCCCGGTATGCTCCTGAGGGGGGAACCCATGCCGTATTTTTATTTAAAATCCGACGGGGAGTTCCCCCTCAGGATTCATATCAAACGCCGCCCACGTGTAGAATTGGCGGGAATCCAAGTCGGATCCCCGTCGCTTCTATGACGGCTTTGTCTCTATCGCGGCAAGCCAGCTCGGCGCTGGCTCCCGCGATGGGGCTCGTAGGTGGTCAATCTCGCTGAGAAAGGGAGCGAGATTGACACAATATCGCGGTCACCTACTGTACATATACGTCGGCAGAATGACATGAGCAGGCAAAGCAAAGTCCCAGGCCTAGGGCTGCATGAAAAGAGTCCCCGCCAGCTTCCACTACACTTTTAGTGCAGCGCCAGTCTTATGAGGTGGACTGAGCCGCCCCCATAAAGTGGCCGCACTGCTGCCGGTATGATAGGGACTCCTCCAATTGGCTGCTGGGGAAAGTAACTCTGCCAAAACCCCTCTGACGCCACCTGTCGCCCGGGGGTGGGATCGCACCCCCGAAGCGCAGACTGACCCACAGGACAGTTCTGGAATGACAGCAGCCCAAATTTAACAAAATTAAGAGTGGAAGCAACATAGCTCTCCCACTCCCCTACTAACTTTAGCGTAACGCCCATACTGAAAGTAAGGGGGCGCTACATCCTCTTTGTCCTCCAGAAATTTAGCAGTGCCACCTCATTGGTGCCATCTCATCAGTGCCGCCTTATCAGTGCCTATCAGTGAAACTATAAGCAACATTTCCATTATGGATAGAGTAAGGAATGGTTATAGCCCCTGTTAATTTTTATTTTTTTTGCCATCCGTTCATTTCTCTTTATTTCCTGCCGCATAGCCAAACAAGAAGTCAGAAGAAATCTCTGCAGATTAAGGGAATCCCTCCCCCCAAGGCCCTCAGAACCAAGGCCCTGGAAATTTTTAGGGCAGGTCTTAAACATGATGGGGTGTGACCTTGACAGGAAGGGGTGAATTATATTTAAAGCGAACTTCCTCCCAAAAATAGAACTTCCGCTTAACCCACTCCTCACCCCCTTACATGCCACATTTGGCATGTAATTTGTTTTGGGGGGGAGTGGGGGCTTCAGGAAAATTGGGACTTCCTGTCCCACTTCCTCCTTCTGCCGAGGGGCTGGTAAGGTGATTAGCTTAATCACCTTACTGCAGCCCCTCCCTGTAGGCGATCACCTAGGACACGTCACAGGTCCCAGGCGATCGTCTGTCCAATGGTACGACGCAGCGCCATTCGCACATGCGCAGTGCCACTCACGCATGCGCAGTGGGTGCCTGGCCGTGAAGCCGAAAGCTGTCACGGCCGGGTGCCCACACTTGAAATGAAGACGCCAGGCGGGGAGGGGGCGAGAGGAGCGGGGCCCAGGCCGGCACGTCCCTGGAACCATGGAGAAGGTAAGTGTATGTTTATTAAAAGCCAGCTGCTACACTTTTTGTAGCTGCTGACTTTTAATAAACATAAAAAATGGCTGGAACACCCCTTTAAATTAGGGGGGGGCACGAGTTTAGTTAGGCCTAGGGCAGTACAAAACCTAAATACACCACTGCCACAGAGCAATGGAAGAAGGAGGCCTGGTCTGATGAAATAAGTTTTTTTTTACATCTTGTGATTGGTCGGTGTGTGTGGTTTACTTACCTGGGGAAGAGATGGCACCAGGATGCAGTAGGAAGAAGGAGGAGGCAGTGTGATGCTTTGGACAATGTTCTGCTGGGAAACATTGCTCCTGCAATTCATGTGGATGGCTAAGATCACATAAATATTCAGACTGTGGGTTTGCCTCTTTAAGTGGAAGTAAATCCTTCTATCATTTTCAGCCAAGGAAGCGGCCATCTTGACCTCTGTTTAATCTGCAACTGCCATGATGCTGTACATGTGACCTGTTATGAAACCAGCCATTGGATGGTGTGACAGTTTGGTTGAGAGCACAAGCAAATGTGACAGCTAGCATTTCCGGCATGCCGGGAATGTTAACTGTTTTTTGTAACTATAAAATTGAAGGGTTTACTTCCACTTTAAGCCCACTACATTCTAGAATGCTCCAGAACGCAGGGGGGAGCAATCACACTATTTAGAAGTCTAGTTGGGGGCCAAGGTGCTGAGAGAGCTCTCCGTGCAGCTGAGTGCAGCACAACCCCGAAGGTGGAACGGGGAATGCAGTGCCCAAAAAAGCAGTTTGCCGGTGGCTGTGGCTGTGGCCTGATGACTTGATCACTGTGGAGCAGCTGAAGCAAGTTGGATGCACTGTGTGACAGACATGCTAGAAAGGAGCCAGACGTAGCAAGTAGCTAGGAAATTCGGTAGGAGAATCAGAAGCCAGACCAGAGATCATACACAGTAAGGTTAGTCCTTAAAGCGGTGAAGAGGGATGAGCGATCGCTTGTCCTCTGCTGCGGACGGTGCTGGACTCCAGGACAGGTAAGTGTGCCGATATTAAAAGTCAGCAGCTTCAGTATTTGTAGCTGCTGACTTTTAATATTTTTTTTTTTCAGCGGACGTCCGCTTTAAGCAGATTCTGGTGTCAGGTCGGGTCACTGGAACGAGCCAAGGTCATTCACGATAAGACAGGCAGAAGCAGAATCGGTGAGCCAAGCCAGGATCAAGCAGTGGAGCAGGCAGAAGTAGGACAGAATATAACCCAAGGGTCAAGCAATGAGATCAGGATAAGCGGGTAGAGAAAAGCCGAGTCATTCATGGGGAAGTCCAAGATCAGAATGCAGGAACACAGGGGAGCTGACGATAATCCGGCAACATAGCGATCTCAGCAGTTGGTTTATATAGGCAGTGGGCGTCAGCATCTATCACAACCTGCGCCTGCACGCTCCCGTTAGCGCCATCGCACATCTGCTTACTCCATGATGAGTATTAAAAAAAAAAAGGAAATTGTGGATGATATGTCCTTGTTGGATACAGATCCTGGACAAGCCCCCATAGTAAACTCAATGGCCCGGATTCACATACTTTGGTGCATATTTATGCCACCGTAGTGTATCTCTTTTACGATACACCGGTGCACCGCAGAGAGGGAAGCATGGAATTCACAAAGCAAATTCTCCCAAATCTGCACCGGCGTAGCGTAAATTCATAGGCATAAGTCATCGTAAGTGGAAGTGGGCTGGAAATGGGCGTGATACATTTAAATGAAGCGTGACCCCATGCAAATGATGGGCTGAGCGTCATACAAGTACTTAAAACGAACGGCGCATTGCGCCGTCCCGTGGACGTATCCCAGTGCGCATGCTCACAATCACGTCGGATCGAATGCCTAACATACGACGGATCACTGCCTACGACGTGAACCTACGTAACCTACGCCCAGCCCTATTCATGTACTACGTAAACAACGTAAAATACGACGGCTTGAGTTCCCTTGTCCATACCTTTTGCATGGGTTGCGCCTCCTATATGAGGAATAACTTTACGCCGGACGTAACCCTTACCCAAATCGCTTAAAACATGCACTGGGCACAAGTACGTTTGTGAATCGGCGTATTTCCCTCATATTTGCACCTGAAATCAATGGGAGTACCAAATGCGTCCAGCGTAATTATGTGCCCACTATACGCCGGCGTAGGCAAGTTACGTCGGTCGGAAGAAGCCTACCTATTTTCAGGCGTATCTAGAACTGTGGGCACGGCACACAGATACAACGGCGCATATGTACACTTACGTGGCGTATCTCGAGATACATCAGCGTAAGTGCTTTGTGAATCCGGGCCTACAGCATGTGCTTTGTTACCGCATGTCTAATTTTAATAGGATGATTTGTATGTATTACTTGTTTACATAATTTGTAATTTTAATACTATTTTGATTGAGTTGTTTTGGCATCGTAATAATCCCCGTCCTCTTTGTTTCCTTTGTTCATGATGAGTATTGGCGACTGTAACTGAATGGCCCGTGGGACCCAGAAGCGCTTAGAAAGTATGAGATACTCCTGTTTCAGCTTCACCAATGCCTCTTATGTGTAGATCACCCTGTGTCTCTAATAGGGGCACAGGGTGAATGAGAACCCCACTATGGTCTGTGCTAGTCACATTTAATGCAGTATAGATATTGTATATATTGTATATATATTGTGTGTTGGCTGATGTGTACCATTAAGCTTGCTGTGGTAATTTAGTCTGCTACTGTGATGTAAATGAATCTTAGTATGGCTTCTAAGAACCTTTCATTGTGTTATGCTAATTGACACTATATTGTGTGAAAGTTCTATTGATGATAGGAGTGTGTTGTGAGTTAGCACAGTCTAAAGGTCAGATGTCTGACTTGTCAGCTTTAGTTAATTAGCTCATGTAAATTATGTCTACTAAAGGAATGTATATTGTATAGCAGGTGTCTATCTTGAAAGGTCATATCTCGGAGTCACCCTGTCTGGGTAAATGATTAGTTAATTAGCTCATGTAGTTTATGTCAGAGTTGTAGTCAGAATGTCTGACTAAAAGATGTGTATTGATGGGGGCTCGTTAGGCACCATTGTATCCTGCTGTGGGTGGAGTTCAGTCATTGTTCATATTTGGTTGCTGACTGTATTTACGAGCCTGACTTTCTCATTAAAGAGTCTATTCATTTTGAACCAGAGAACAGAGCTGTGTGTCTCGTTTCTGGGGAATTCTTATGGGTCGTGTTCGCCGGATTGTGGAGTGTCGATAAGCTGTCTTGGGTTCGGAATGGAATATCTTAAACGGTGTTAACCACTGTCCCATTTGGGGTTCTGTTACAACGACATTGCCAGTCCTTTGGCCATTTCCCTGACACACACCTGCAGCCAGTGAAGCCTAGAACAGCCCAAAGCAATCACAAACTGTTCCACTGATTACAGGTTAGCCAAAATGACTAACTTTACCTAGTCTTTCTTTCAATTCATATGGGAGGGTGCCACCCAAATATCTAGCCTTTCCTGTTTGCATGGCTATATGGAAGAAATTCCACTTTAAGACTCCTATGCTTGCTCTTAATAAAACATCTGAAAAATATTGAACAGAACTCTCGCTACGGGAAAATGCTGAAGGCTAATTGATTGGTTCCAGAACTCTGTACCTTTTTCATCCTGTTTCACAATGTGCCAAATTTTAAGCTCAATACAGTGTACTTAACTACATCTATTTTGTGCTATGATTTCTTGTTGAATATGTAAGTCACGAACGGTTCGGTTTTTTAGGAGATTGTGCATATATTATAAGGCAGGGTGGATGTAATGGGGAGAAGCAGAGGGAATTTGTAGGTCAGCTTGTTCTAGGAAAAACATTTTAGTAGCGTATAATAGGGTGAAGGATATTGCAAGTACTAAATGATTCAATTTTAACAACTGAGTCAAACGGGGATCAAGGTTATAGCGACTGTGCCGCATGCTATATAGTTCTCTTTGCCTGCCAACTATGAATATGCTAATCCGGTATTTAGGGTCAGATGGAATCTTGTGCTTTAACATATTGATATGTTTCAAATGCAAATATTCTCTTCCTCAACTGTCTTTATAATAACTCAATGTTAAACACTCTCTTCAGTCAGCAAATGTACAGGATTTGTAATTTGTAAGAAGGGTTGGTAGGGAATGGAGTTATATCGGAGTCCTGAGAGTATAAAGTACACTTTCGCTGCCAGAACCTTTTTTCTGTTTTTTTTTTTCACACGTTTAGAAAATCGTTTTAGGCCTGAAAGTTATTTAAAACCCACAAACATACTTGGCTAGATTCACGTAGAGTGGTGTAATTTTGTGCGGGCGTAGCGTATCTCAGATATGTTACGCCGCCGTAAATTAGAGAGGCAAGTCCTGTATTCACCAAGCTAAGTTACGGCAGCGTAGCGTAAATGGGCCGCCAAATTCAAATATGTTTGATGTGGGAGTGTTTTATTTAAATTAAGTGTGACCCCGAGTATATGACGTTTTTTTAATAACAGCGCATGCGCAGTCCGTGGATGTATCCCAGTGCGCATGCTCCAAATTACGCCGCTAAGACTCATTGGTTTCGATGTGAACGTATCTTACGTCCAGCCCCATTCACGGACGAGTTACGCAAACAACGTAAAACTTGAAAAATTTGACGCGGTTCCGACGTCCATACTTAACATTGGCTGCTCCATCTTTTTGGTGGTTTATCTTTGAGCCTGAAAACGCATTACGTAAACGGCATATCTTTACTGCGATGGCCGGGCGTACGTTCGTGAATAGGCGTATCTGGCTGATTTACATATTCTAGCCGTAAATCAGCGTACACGCCCCTAGCGGCCAGCGTAAATAGGCAGCTAAGATACGATGGCGTAGGAGACTTACGGTCGTATCTTAGCAACATTTAGGTGTATCTCACTTTGAGAATACGCTTAAAGATACGGCGGCACAGATTCTGAGTTACGACGGCGTATCTACTGATACGCCGTCGTAACTCTTTCTGAAACTGGCCATATTGATTTTCTGAAAACGGACACCCTGGAGAATAAAATGTTTTTAGTTTCAGTTTTGTTATGTTAAAACATAGATGGTGTGGTGCTAAATCCAGAAATATATAGTATATTACCAAAAGTATGCCTTTATATGCACATGAACTTTTATGCAGGGTGACCAGACATCCCTGGTTTCTGGGGACAGTCCCCGGATTGAGGACACTGTCCCCAGATTGGATTTGAACAGGGGCTGGGGCAATTTCAAAGACAGTCAGTGCAGAATTAAATATATATATATATATATATATATATATATATATATATATATATATATATATATATATATATATATATATATATATATATATATATATATATATATGTGAATTATAAACATGTGCACAAAAAAAAAAAAATGTTTTGTTTTGTTTCGTCTCGTTCCGTAGATTCGTAATTTCGCAAGACGCAAGTTTTCCTATTCGAATCCGTTCGTATTCTCGTAACAGTTTTATTTTCATTTATACTGAATGATTCGTAATTCTGTCTAATTTATTTTCGTTGATTTTAAATTCGTAATTTTGTTAGATAATGATTTTCGTTTAATGGATTTGTAATTTTGTACTTTCGTAAATCCATTGCGGCGCGGTCATTCGTAATCTCGTATTTTTGTTTCATTTTCAACACGCGACTAATCCATATTAAGATAGACTTTCTCGTTTTTGCCAGAAAACTTCAAAATGAGTAAGTTTTCCAAAAAATTTGACCGTGTGTACGCACCATCAGACAAATTTTTTCGGTTTTCATCGGACAAAAGTTCGCTTTGCAATCGGACAAACTTTTCAGCAACAAAAGTCCGGCCAACTCCCTTCGGACAAAAATCCACGGAAAAGTTTGTTTGAAGTCAAATCATGTGTACGAGGCTTTACACTGTCCAATGTGACTCAGCACAAAAGAGATAAGCTGAGAACGATACGAGTACACAAATTTATGAACAGACAAAGAAACGGATTTACAAAACACACAAATGAAAATACGAACATACGAATGAAAATACGAATATACGAAATTACGAACAGACAAAGGATTTAAAATACAGAATGCAAATCGTTCGTTTCGTATTTTAGTACTTTCAACTATTCGGATGTTCGAATTGATCCGAATGTACGAATATTAACAAATTTGTACGAACGTAAACGCACGTATCTACTGAATTACCCCCCCCCCGCTCCTACTAGCTTAGGGGGTGTATTTTTTTTTTATCTGTGCCCCTTTCTGATGATCATGTGCTGGTCGAAGGGGAAGGAATATTTCTTCAGTTTCGGATGCATGTCCATTCAGCTCCACTTGCATGGTACCTACACACTGGTATGTATTTGTGGGACTTTCTTAGGGGACTAAGAGAAAACTGGGGAGCACCTTATAATTAGGTGGTACAGTAAAAACATTTATGGGGGGGGGGGGGGCATAGTTCTACTATAAATACGAATGTTTTCCATGTATGGTCTGTTGATGTATTTGGTTCAGTTGCAACTGTAATTTTCTCATTAGTCAAGGAAGATCAAGGGCAATAAGCGAACAGCGGTAAAGCTGAATTCTTTTTTTTGTGAGATGATTTGAAGTAGTGGGTAGAAAAAAAGAGTATCTGCCACCATCTATACAGGTGACCTGGAAGTGGCCTAATCAACATGTTGGCTAATTGGAGGTCTTGCTGTATGAGATGCAGGAAGAATCAGAAGCTACAAAGTATCTTGACTGTGATTCATCATTTTGGCCATAAAGGGGAGAAATAATTGGAGGTGGATGGACAGGGACAGACTGACAACTCATGGGGCCCCCGGGCAATAGGAGATTATGGGGCCCCTGGGCAATAGGAAATTATGGGGCCCCCGGGCAATAAGAGATTATGGGGCCCACGTGCAATAGGAGATTATGGGCCCCACAGTATACACACATACAGTATACATACACAGTATACATACATACGCAATACACATACACACACTGAAAAGATACTGGAGAGGCGGGGCAGCTATAATCTTGGGATTTTTAGACCAAAAGGATGTTGGTAAGGGACATTTCAGGGACAGATGTAAAAAAAAAAACCACAGATTTAACATACTGTCCCGGGTTTTATTGAGGCTGTCAACCCTGATGGGGCCCCCTAGTGGCATGGGGCCCTCGGGCAGTGCCAGAGTGCCCGAATGGTCAGTCCCCCCCTGTGGATGAATATGTCTGAGCTTTCCCAGAACTGAGAAAAGTACTGTGCAAGCATGTGCAAGATATGTGAAATACGTGGAACTGATGAGCAAAGATTGACAAGAGCCGAGAGGAACGGAGAGGGCATTGGAACAGAAAAACAAATTTCTCCTCAAAAATGCTCAGGGGAAGACAGGTGTGAAAGGAGGCAATGAACACCAGAAAGATGGTTTCATACACAGATGAATCTGACTCCACAATGAGTCTGTGAGATTCCAGCTATTTGCCATACAATCGGAAGACAATAGTGCCATTGAATGAGAGGTATGTCTATGGAGTATTCTGAGAAGATTTGAGGCCAAACTCAATGAATTTCTGGAAATAAACCCAAATTGAAAGCTGTATAAATCAATCGCTTGTCAACACACTATTGTCTGGGGAACAACAGATTTTGATAAATGATGTGCGGTAATCAGTTAGACGTCTACTGTAAAAAAAAAAAATTCTTGATCATCCCGAAAACAAAAACATCTTGTTTTACTTGTGGTGGAAAACAATATTAACCAGTCAATGAACACGATCTAATTGATCATTTTTATTATACGTTTGTATCCAAAATAAATAAGTGTAACAAAGAAAAAACAAATCTAAATAACCACATTTGCCTACCATATACAGTACATATACGGCGGCAGACTCCCCTATGCAGAATCACGTACCCTGTATGTGATCCTGCACTTCCAGGTCTGGGGCGTGCACGGTTGCCACCGGCGACCCGCTCCCGCTGAGATTGGATACAGCGGGAACCAATTCGGCGGACACGGTGTCTGTCGGGATCCACCGATCATTCCAGAGAGAAGCAGAACAGTGGTCTGACCATGTAAACAAGGCAGATTGCTGTTCTGTGAGAAGCAAAGGTATTGATACTGTGTTTCTGCTAAGCAGGAACACCGATCTCTGCCTTCCCACAGTATAAACACCTCCCACACTGTTAGCAAGCACTCCATAGGAACACATTTAACCCTTTAATTGCCCCTTCTCTGCCAGTGCCATTAGTACAGTGCATAGCTCGCAACTGTCTCTGATTTTGAGGGACTGTCTCTGATTTGGAGCAATGTCCCTCTGTCCCTCATTCCTCCTCATTTGTCCCTCATTTTGGTTAGATCTATATAGATATATATAAAATTCACTTTTTATCTATCACAAGTGTTTTCCAGCTTCTAAACCTTTCATCTATTTCTAAATTGCTGCATTTGTAAATTCCAAAAGACAATATAAAGGAATAGCAGTGGTAAAAAAAAGCACTTGTGTGTTTATCCAATCTTGTTTTTTGTAGAATTCTCCTTTAACTAATTAAGGACCGCCTCCTGCACATATACGTCGGCAGAATGGCACGGCTGGGCACATGCACGTCTAGGTACGTGCTGTGCTAGTACCCAGCCGTGGGTCACGGGCGCGCGCATGCCCGTGACCGGGTACGAAGCTCTGTAACCGGGACTGGCGCTCCAGTGCAGCGATCGGTCCCCGGAGCTGAAGAACGGGGAGAGCCGTGTGTAAACACGGCTTTCCCGTTCTTCACTGTGGCGGCGGCATCGATTGCGCGAACCCTTTTATAGGGAGACACGATCGATGGCGTCACACCTACAGCCACACCCCCGTACAGTTGTAAACACACATTAGGGAACACATAACACCTTCAGCGCCCCCTTGTGGTTAACTTCCAAACTGCAAATGTCATTTCCACAATAAACAATGCATTTTTTGCTGTAAAATTAAAATTGTCCCAAAAATTGTCCGAAGTGTCCGCCATAATGTCGCAGTCACGAAAAAAAAACGCTGATTGCCGCCATTAGTAGTAAAAAAAAAAAAAAAAAATACAAATGCAATAAAACTATCTCCTATTTTGTAAACGCTATCAATTTTGCGCTAAACAACCGATAAACGCTTATTGCGATTTTTGTTTACCAAAAATATGTAGAATAATACGTATCGGCTCAAACTGAGGAAAAAAAAATTATATCTCTATTTTTGTTTATAGTGCAAAAAATAAAAAACACAGAGGTGATCAAATACCACCAAAAGAAAGCTCTATTTATCTATTAGTTAAAGCGACGCAGTGCCGAATCGCAAAAAGGGGCAAGGTCCTTTAGCTGCATTTTGGTCCGGGTCTTAAGTAGTTGAGGGGGCGTGGCAAGGGGGTGTGTTTTATGCCTGCATACTTCTGCTGATAGATGTCCATAATTTCCATCTCAAAAAGTTGGGAGGCATGGTACAGTGATAGTGCAGATTTTTAGCACTGATCACTTTATTAGTGTCACTGGTCCCCAAAAAGGTGTCAAATGTGTCATGTACAATGTCACAGTCCCGCTATAAGTCACTATAAAAAGAAATCCACACTTATCCCATAGTTTCTAGATGCTATAACTTTTATGCAAACCAATTAATATACGCTTTGTGGGATTATTTTTTTTTTACCAAAAATATGTAGCAGGATATATATTATTGTCATTTCTTCAGTGTTGTCACATAAAAAGATATAATAAAATATAAAAAAAATGTGAGGGGTGTACTCACTTTTAGGAGATACTGTATGTATGTATGTATGTATGTGTGTATATATATATATATATACCAAGGGCTTTTTTTCAGCAGTAATACGGGGAACACACAGTTCCGGCACCTCTAGTACTGAATGTATGTAATGACAAGGGGTGCAGGGGTGTGCTGGGGAATCTATTGTTGCTGGGGAGGTCTATTGTTGTTGCTAGTGGGGGATTGATTGTTGCTGGGGGTCAATAGTTTCTGGGAGAGATCTACTGTTGAGGGAATGTTCTGTTGATGCTGGCTGATATATTGTTGCTGGAGGGCATCTATTTTTGTGTGGCAGTCAATTGTTACTTTGGAGGTCTATTATTACTGGTGGGGGGTCTATTGTTGTTGGGGAGGGGGGGCTTATGTTGCTGGGGTGCAATTGTTGCTGGAAGGGGTCTCCTGTTGAGGGAGGGGTTTATTGTTGCTGGCTGCTGGGAAACCTGTTTTTGCTGCCGGGCCTATTGTTGTTGGGGTCCATTGATTTGTTCAGGAATACATCAAAGAACAATTTATTCAGTAAAAAACAGTGTAAACTGTTGGCACTGCACTATATAAATCCTATATAATAATAATAATCCCTAAATGCTCTGTTACTAAGTATAAAACACTTTTGTCCTACTTGAGCTTTTTTTTTTCTTTTTGGCCCTTTTTGTTCTTTTTCCCTCTCTATTATTATCAGTTCTTTTGTCAGCTTTATCTTACGTTAAAGGCTTGCCAAACATGCTAGATTATGTTTTGTTGGCATTTCTATTCTTTCTTACAGATACTAGAATCTGAGAAAGAAAACTTGGAAGAGCCTGGGCATTTTAAAGCAGAACTGAAGTCAAGAGAAATAATTGTTAGACGGCAATGTATTATTATTATTTTTTTTTTGATAGAATAGACTTTACATGACTTTTCTGCCAAAAATTCTCTTCACTTTTTATTAGTAATTTCTTTTGTGTATGCCCAACATCGGGAAGATGCCAAAGAGTGGAGCCTACTGTTGGAAATTGTGTAAATCTATCATGCATGCGCCAGAGTCATCACTTTCTTTCCTAAGGCAGAAGCAGTGGAAAGAGCTGCTGAAGAGGTGGAATTGGCATCTGCAGAGAGCTGACAACATTATCACAGGGCAGGGCAAACCTAGAGGTAAGCAATTCTATTGCAAGACTGCCACTGACACGAGATTACAATATATATATATATATATATATATATATATATATATATATATATATATATATATACACATTCTGCTGCCTAGTCTTCCAAAAGCCTGGCCACTCTGTGTGGGGAAAGGGCTCTTGGGAGATGTAGTTCTGGGGATATTCTGAAACCAATAAGAACTAAGCCCCCAGCTGCTGGACACAGTGCCACCTTAACATCCTGGGTCCCTGGGCTAAGTAATACGCTAGGGCCCCTACCAGGGAGATGGTGACCTAGGAAGAGCTACACACACTGTGGCAAACAGTGGATGTGGCTAAATGACTCTACATATTGGGTGTTGTTTTTGTTTTTTTGTCCAATTAGAATTTAATTCAGATATTCTCCTGGACAAGTACCTTGCTGCTCCAGTTCCCCAAACTATCTGTGCCCTGCTCAGCCACCTACTGAGCATTCTCCCCAGGGATTGGCTGAGGCCAAGGGTCTTCACTCTGCCAGCCCACTACATTCTGGAATCCCCTAGAAAGCAAAGAGAAGTAGTCGAGCCTGCAGCCAGTGAGACCCAGAGCCAACACTGTATCCTGGCCTAGGCCAACAAGGCCCAGGCCTAGGGCAGCAATTTGCAGGAAGGGCAGCATGGAAAGAGTCCCCGCCAGCTTGGGGCGGACTGGGCTGAGAGGCAAATTAGTCTAGCGCCCCATAAAGTGGCCACACTGCTTCCGGTATGCGGACGACCACCATTTCAAAACTGTGGGGGGAGGGGCGTGCTGCTTATAATTTTTACTGTCCTATCATCCTGTACCACAAACCTTCCTCACTGTGCTATATTTTTTCTGCTGCACCATTGGCATGGTTATATCTTCTTAGTCCTCTCCATAAAATTATCAGAAATGTGTGCTTAAAGTAGAACTATAGGCAACACTTTTTTTTTTTTTTTTCATTTTGATTAAAGCCTACTAAGGAAGGGTTATAGCCCTGTAAGTAAAAATTGTTACCATCCCTTTCCCATTGCAGAGATTTCCCTACACTTCCTGCCCCCAAACAGGAAGTGAGAGGAAATCTATGCAAATTAAGGGAATCCATTGCTCCCCTCCCCCAGGCCCTCAGAACTAGAGTCCCCACTCGAAAATTTCAGGGCGGGTCTTAAACAGAAAGGTGTGTGACCTTAACAGGAAGGGGTGGGTCATATTTAAATTAGGGGGTGCACAAGTTTAGTCAGGCCTAGGGCAGCACAAAACCTAAATACACTACTGCTCAGAGCAGGCAAAAATATTCACACACCACTCCAATATTTATCTGAACCTCTCTAGCAACCTATCCTAGGAAGGTGCTACACTGGGATTAGGGAGGTACTGGACAGAATAAAGTGCTTTCCTCTCTGCAGCATCTGGTGAGATAATCAAATGTCAGGTCAGTGCTGTTATTTGGCAACATGACCTCAACCGTACAAGAGTTGATGTGCGAGCAGGGGTGGCCAATCAGCGCCCCCCCCCCCCCCAGCCTGTTGCAGATGATGACATAAAGTGACCAACCTTGTTTTCATTAACCAATTGAGACCCGTGCTGTAAACGAAAGAGACATCCCTGGAAGTCCTTCTATTAAGGTACTGTAGGGTGACCAGACATTCCCAGTTTCAGGGGACAGTCCCCTGATTGAGGACACTGTCCCCGGACCAAGTCTGTCCCTGGTTTTGTCCCCAGATTGGATTTAATAGGGGCAGGGGCAATTTCAAAGACAATCAGTGCAGAATAAAAAAAAAATAGAATTACACACCCCCGCTCTGCCGTGCCTACTAGCATAGGGGGGTTGTATTTTCCATTATCTGTGCCCCTTTCTGATGATCATTTGCTGGTAAGAGCAAAGGGAATATTTCATCGGACCAATTCGATGGTGTGTACGGCCCATCGGACCGTTGTCCGTCGGACGAAAGTTTTAAAACTTGCTTTAAAACCTGTCTGACGGACACCTGTCCGTCGGACAGATTTGATGGTTAGTATGCCAAAGCATCAGACCAAAAACCCACACATGCTCAGAATCAAGTTGACGCATGCTTGGAAGCATTGAACTTCCTTTTTTTCAGCACGTCGGTGTGTTCTGGTCTGATCGGATTTTTGGTCCGATGGTGTGTACGCACATCAGACCATCAGACCACTTCAGCATGGTCCGATGAAAACGGTCCGTCGGATCAGTCTGATCGTGTACATGGCCTTAGACTTGAGAGTATGTGAGGCGGGCGGCGACGGGCAGAGAGTCGCTGATTGTTGCTATTACTAGTAAAGAAAAAAATATGTCCCCGGATTTCATTAAAAAAATCTGGTCACCTTATATTAAGGCCTCGTACACATGATAGGTTAAACAGAGGACAACGGTCTGATGGACCGTTTTCATCAGTCAAAACCGATCGTGTGTGGGCCCCATAGGTTATTTAACCATCGGTTAAAAAAAAGCCAACTTGCTTTAAATTTAACCTATGGATTCCTAACCGATAGGTGAAAACCAATCGTTAGTACGCACGAACATCGGTTAAAAATCCACGCATGCTCAGAATCAAGTCGACGCATGCTTGGAAGCATTGAACTTCATTTTTATTCAGCACGTCGTTGTGTTTTACGTCACCGCGTTCTGACACGATCGGTTATTTAACCGATGGTGTGTGGGCGCAACGGACCATCAGTCAGCTTCATCGGTTAACCAAAGACAACGGTCCTTCAGACCGTTCTCATCGGATGAACTGATCATGTGTACGCGGCTCTAACATTCCTCCCCCAGTCAGTCCCCTCCCCCCACAGTAAGAATCTCTCCCAGGGAATACATTTAACCCCTTCCCTGTTAGCCCCATAGTGTTAACCCCTTCCCTGCCAGTCACATTTATACAGTAATCAGTGCATATTTATAGCACTGTTCGCTGTATAAATGTGAATGGTCTCAAAATAGTGTCAAAAGTGTCCGATATGTCTGCCGCAATATCGCAGGCCTGACAAAAATTGCAGATCGCCGCCATTACTAGTAAAATCATAAATCTATCCCTATTTTGTAGGCGCTATAACTTTTGCGCAAACCAATCAATATACACTTATTGCAATTTTTTTACCAAAAATATGTAGAAGAATACGTATCGGCCTAAACTGAGGAAAAAAAAGTTTTTTTTTTTTATTTATTTTTAAATTGGGATATTATTATAACAAAAAGTAAAAAAATATTGTGTTTTTTTTCAGAACTTCTGTCTCTTTTTGTTTATAGCGCAAAAAAAACCCTGCAGAGATGATCAAATACCACCAAAAGAAATCTCTATTTGTGGCAAAAAAATGATAAAAATATAATTTGGGTACAGTGTTGCATGACCACGCAATTGTCATTCAAAATGCATCAGCGCTGAAAATTGGTCTGGGTAGTAAGGGGGTT
The DNA here is from genome assembly GCA_029574335.1 of Rana kukunoris. NCBI lineage: Eukaryota > Metazoa > Chordata > Amphibia > Anura > Ranidae > Rana > Rana kukunoris. Next base: position 122,086,335 of record CM056059.1, on the reverse strand, counting down.
TATGTGCCCAGTAAGGAAGTGGTTAAAATGGCAACAGCCATAACACTATTTACAATTCAGATAATCGCATTAACATATATAGTATATCTAAAGAATATTAAAAGCCTATAGATCACCTCGAAGAATTTTATAATTCAAAACCAGAACACACTTCAAACAGCATCGCGCTAGCATTTTCCGCTCTCCGCTGGCAGCATTAGGAGTGTTTAGCGGCTTGTCGGGTATTTGTGTGTTTGTTAATACGTTCCACAGATGCCTCTGGAGCCTATCCCATCCTCCGTGCAAGAAGAAAGGAAAGATACTTTTTTTTGTTTGATCCTGTGGTTTCAGCCACATGCAGGGAAAGCTTTTCCAGTCATTCTCTTTGCAAACACCTTTCCCGCATTTGCATCTCCAATGATAGTCAAGGTCAAGGCAGCCCCTCCGGACAATTTCTTGACAGGCTTGTTTCTGCGGAGGTGACAGCTGAAGAGACTGCACTGTGGCTCAGTCCACAACATGATAATTTGAAGTGTTAATTGGCAAAAACCTAACTGACCTTGAGAACCCTTTGCTCTGCGCCCTGCCTGTACTGCAGCCCTGACAAACCCACAGAACTAAAATAGTCAACACTATTTTTTCATTAAATAGCAAAAAAATTATTATAATTTTTTTTTTATTAAAGGAAAGATGAAAAAAAAAAAAGACAAAGGGCCAGATTCAGGTAGATGAGAGCATCTTTGCTCTGGAGTAACGCTTCTCATTTACGTTACTCTGCCGAAATTTTAGGAGAAAGTGCTGTTATTCATGAAGCACTTGCTCCTAAAGTTGCGGCAGCGCATCGCAAATGAGCCGGCGGAATTCAAATTGGGCGGGTACGGGGCGTGTATTATTTAAACTATGCGCGATCCCGTGGCGAACGTACTGCGCATGCGTCGAGTGTCAATGCATCCCTGTGCGCATGCTCCAAATTCTGTCAGTGAACGTCAATGACGTCACATCCCCATTCATGAACGTTTTACGCAAGTGACGCGATTTGTTTTTTTTCCGACGCGATGACGATGCCTATACTTAACATAGGATACTCCACTAGGGGGCTGCTTTATCTTTACGTTGCGTATCGCTACCGTAAACGTCGTAAAACCACTGCGTCGCGCCCGAAAAAGATAGTGAATTTCCGACTCCCGCTGATTAACATATTTTTTCAGCGTTAATCAGCGGGAACGCCCCCGGCGCCATTTTTAAGTTGAAGTAACGATGCGATGGCGAAATTCAATTTCTGGTTACAGAAAACAAAAACGCCGGCTTAAAGTGACAGTTGGGCTGGCGGATCAATGGATACTCCAGCCTAACTCTACCTGAATCTGGCCCATAATGTTCATTTAAAGCCATTTTTTGCATGGTGTTTGGATAGCTTAAACCACATGTGTCAAACACAAGGCCCATGGGCTCTAGCTCATGTGACTCTCACACCTCTCCTGCAGCTGCAGCACCCCCCTAATCTCCACCTCCACCTTGTCTCAGCAGTCAGCAGCAGAGAGGAGGACAGAACTCCTGCACCGGATGATGTGCTTCTCTGGGCAGCCACGGAGAGGCTTATCTCTGGCCCCCCTGTCTCAGCAGTCAGCAGTGGAGAGGTGGACAGAACTCATCCACCAGATCCTGTACTTCTCTGTGTAGCCAAGAAGAGGCTTATCTCTGCCCCCCTGTCTCAGCAGTCAGCAGCAGAGAGGCGGACAGAACTTTTTCACCAGATCCAGCACACTACCAGAGCTCTACTCTTTTAACCACTTAAGGACCGCCTAACACCGATATACGTTGGCAGAATGGCATGGCTGGGCACGTACTTTTCGCTGAGAAAATGACAATGGTCCCAAAAATGTGTCAAAAGTGTCCGATGTGTCCGCAATAATGTGGCAGTCATGAAAAAAATCACTGATCGCCGCTATTACTAGTAAAAAAAAGTATTAATAAAAATGCCATAAAACTATCCCCTATTTTGTAAACGCTATAACTTTTGCGCAAACCAATCAAGAAATGCTTATTGCGATTTTTTTTTACCAAAGATAAGTAGAAGAATACATATCGGCCTAAACTGAGGAAAAAAATGTTTTTTATATATATTTTTGGGGGATATTTATTATAGCAACATTTTTTTTCAAAATTGTCGCTCTATTTTTGTTTATAGCGCAAACCAAAAAAAAAAAAAAAAAACGCAGAGGTGATCAAATACCACCAAAAGAAAGCTCTATTTGTGGGAAAAAAATACGCTAATTTTTGTTTGGGAGCAACGTTGCACGACCGCATAATTATCAGTTAAAACGGCGCAGTGCCGAATCGTAAAAAGGGGCAAGGTCCTTAACCTGCATAATGGCCTGGGTCTTAAGTGGTTAAGTAGACAGTGTTGAATGGGTGGTAGTGGCTGAATAGAGTAGAGATATTTTTCCTGGTGCAAGCATGGCAGCATACATGAAGTAGTAGCCCACCAACACATGAATGCTGCCAAGAATTGGCACCAGGAATGGAAACTTACAATAATTATTTGATACAATTTTCAGTTTTCTGGCGCCAACATGGCAGCATACATGTGGCAGTAGTCCACCTACCACATGTATTCTTCCATGCAGGGCTTTTTTCCCCAGAGAACAGGTGCAGGTACTCCCCCTTTTCGAGTCACCCCTTATCACCAACCTTTACCCACTTCTGGCACCATTCCTTAGTTCCTACTACTTATATTTGCCTGGCATTGCACTTTAATTCCAGTCGGTACACAGCAACGGTTCTCTGAATACGTTATTTAAAAGTGCAATTGTCTCACGTGTGTGTCATTTGGCTTGAAGGGATATTGCTTGCCTTTCACTGTTTTGTAATCCAATGTCAGAAGTTCAGAGGAAATCCCTTTGTGGGCTGTTTAGTTTGAGTATGGAATGTCGGAATCCTTGTTCTGGCACAAATTGAGAAAGGTTCCATCTGTTTCATGCCAGTGGATGCGTTTCTAATCCCAGCATGTGCTTTACTGGAAATGGTAGGGCACTTTACCATGGCATTTGCTTACTGGGGACTTTTCTTGCTGATTGTACAAGTGAGAAAGTTCCGAAATTTCCATCACTTTCTCCTGTGAACATTTGCCAACATGATTATACAGCCCAATATACACAGTCTATGCACATAACATATGCACTGTACCTTCTTCAAGTTCTTTGTCATAATAAAAAATAAATAAATGCAAAACTTTTTTATTTTTATTTTTGGATAGAGTGGAGACGGCTTAGAGCAGTTGTTAAGTTTTCATTTCTGTCTATGCCCCCATTAAAAGAATTTCACTATTTCCATTTGCCATGTTTATTGCTGTAGCACCCTCCTAGTTAGCTTGCTAGGGAAATGTTATTTTTGTCTCACTCTGTAGCTAGAGGAGTTGGATTGTCTGCTTTGGTCTGCCATGGCTCCACAAGCTGCGGGATTGATTGCTTCCCCCTAGTTCTGCTAAGAAACTTCCAAAGCTTGGGGTGAAAAGATTCAAATACTAAGTTTGAATGTTTACTACCTGCTGACCGGTTCCTAGGGAGGTGTGCCCAGTAGGTGGTCCAAGAAACGGAAAAAGAGTCTGGAGCCTGGGCAGACAGAGAGATTTGGTGCCTAGTCCCACCTACCTGAGAATGGACTACTGATGCTTCAGGGGGCTACTTGCCCCTGGAGCCATTCAGGACTGGCTGCTGAACTACTCAGTGCTATTGGCAAAATCCTCAAATCCTGGACCACTGTCTAAATGGGTCTGTGAGTAGAGATCGATTAATGAGTAGAGCTGAGTGAACGGTTCAGCCCCGAACATTGGCTGTTTGGCCTGCCGCAGGACCACAATGCACTGTGCTGCTGCACAGTGCATTGAAAACCCTGATTAACTGAAGCAATCAGGGCAGAGAGCACTGTCAGAGACATGATTGGAGAAAGTAATGATGACTCAATTATGTTTACTTTAGCGTCCGTTTATTTTGTCTGGGCAGGTTTCCTGCAGTATATTTCAGTACATTCTTGCATGTTTAACGCAGCATATATCAGTGCATTAAACTCAGTGGGCCAGATTCTCGTAGAATCCGCGTCGGCGTAGCATATGCCATTTACACTACGCCACCGCAACTTAAATGAGCAAGTGCCGTATTCTCAAAGCACTTGCTCCGTAATTTGCGGCGGCGTAGTGTAAATGGCCCGGCGTATCCCCGCGTAAATGAAAGGGGGCGGCTTGTATTTAAATTAAGCGCGCTCCCTGCGTCGATCGAACTGCGCATGCGCCGGCCGGGAAAAAATCCCAGTGCGTATGCTCCAGCTCACGTTGGAAAACGTAGATGAAACCGACGTGAAACCGACGTGATCGTCACTTACGCAATGCCCTATTCGCGAACGACTTAGTAAAACTACGTAAACGACGGTAAAAGACGACGCTGACCCGAGGCCATACTTAACATGGCATACGACGGAACATCGTAAGAATACCCCTCATATAGCAGGGGTAAGTTTACTCTTACGGAAACGACGACGACGCGGCGTAAAAACGTTCGGGAATCGCCGTATCTTGCTAATTTGCATAAGCAAATGAGAAATCGACGTAAAGGCCACCTAGCGGCCAGCAAAGTAATTACATCTAAGATCTGACGGTGTAAGTGTCTTACACCTGTCGGATCTTCGCCGTATCTATGCGTAAATGATTCTAGGAATCAGACGCATCAATACCCGGTGAAAAAAACAGAGATACGACGGTGTTTACTGCGATACACCGTCGTATCTCTTTTGAGAATCTGGCCCAGTATATTTAAGTGGGTTACTGCACGTTCATCACTGTATATTTCAATGCGTTAGTGCACGTTTAACACAGTATATTTTAGTGTATTACTGCAGTTTAACGCAGTATATTTCAGTGCATTAGTGAATGATTAACGCAGTATATTTCAGTGTATTACTTAACATTTAACTCAAAATATTTAAATGCGTTACTGCAAGTTTTTTTTCAGTGCAAGTATTTTTCAGTGTGTTTCTGCATGTTTAATGCAGTATATTTTAGTGCGTTTCTGCACCTTTAACCACTTCCTTACTGGGCACATATACCCCTTCCTGACCAGGTGAAATGTCAGCTTGTGGCACTGTGTCATTTTAACTGCAAATTGCGCGGTCGTGCGACGTGGCTCCCAAACAAAATTGACGTCCTTTTTTCGCCACAAATAGAGCTTTCTTTTGGTGGTATTTGATCGCCTCTGCGGTTTTTATTTTTTGCGCTATAAACAAAAATAGAGTGACAATTTTGAAAAAAAAAAACAATATTTTTTACTTTGCTGTAATAAATAGCCCCATTTTTTTTAAAAAAACGTTTTTTTTTCTCAGTCTAGGCGATACGTATTCTTCTACATATTTTTGGTAAAAAGGAAAAAAAATCGCAATAAGCGTCTGGTTTGCGCAAAAGTTATTGCGCTTACAAAATAGGGGACAGAATTATTATTATTTTTTTTTGTTTTTTTTACTACTAATGGTGGCGATCAGCATTTTTTTCTTGACTGCGACATTATGGCGGAGACATCGAACACTTTTGACACAACACATTTTTGGCACCATTCACATTTATACAGCGATCAGTGCTATAAATATGCACTAATTACTGTATAAATGTGACTGACATTGAAGGGGTTAACACTAGGGGGGGAGGAAGGGGTTAATGTGTACCCTGAATTATGTTCTAACTGTGGGGGGAGGGGGGTGACTGGGGGAGGTGACCGATGCTGTGTCCCTATGTACAAAGGACACAGATCGGTCTCCTCTCTCCCCTGACAGGACGTGGATCTCTGTGTTTACACACAGAGATCCACGTCTTGTCCCTGTAGCCGCCGATCCCGAGACATCACGCGCCCCCCAGTGGCCTGGCGGAGCACAGGCCGTAAAAACACGGCCAGTTAGAGATTTAGAACCACCCTGCGGCCGTACAAAGTCGTACGGCCGTCGGGTAGTGGTTAACACAGTATATTTCATTGCAATACTGCACATTTAAAGCAGTATAATTAACTGTGTTAGTGCATGTTTAACACAGTATATTTAAGAGTGTTACTGCACGTTTAATGCACTATATTTTGGTGCATCACTGCACATTTAATGCACTATATTTCAGTGCGTTACTACAAGTTTAACATCGTATATTTCAGTGCGTTACTGCACATTTAACGCAGTATATTTCAGTGCACTACTGCACATTTAACATGTCCTTGATGAGTTAACCTTATTGTAGTAGTGCTACTCCATACCTTACATATGCTTTACAGGCCCAGGTTCTTTGGAATATGGAAGATTCAACATAAACCCCTAGAAAAACTTCAGACGAAGGTTAGAATGATCGACTTAACTTTTACTGTTGACATTAACATAAGGTAGTGGCTGAAGCATACCTTTGTGAGGTGAGAGTCAACAATGGAATTGTCCATGACTCCTGGTAACTTCAACGCCACTCTTGTGCTCATAGGAGAGTCTATGCCCTTGATATTAGCTGTCCCCCTTTTTATATAACAAGTTGGCATGCCAAAACCAAAAGCCCAGGAACTGAGAATGTTTAACACTTTGCCTAGCTTGGGCTGGCTGCTAGACAACTAAACTAAACTAAAGTATGGCACTGGCAGCCCGTTGGGGCTTGGAGCTGAGCACTCTTTAGATTTTTGGGAGGTGCCAAAAACTGTGTTCCCTAGCGTTCTTGCTGGAAAAAAAAAGCCTTGGGTCCATGGATTGGCACCAAAAAAGGAAAATTACAATAATTATTTGAAACTATTTTCTGTTTTCTTGGCGCCAGCCTGGCAGCATATATGTGGAAGGAGAGGCTACTATTAAATGCCATGGATTGGAGCCTGAAAAGGAAAAGTACAGTAAGTATTTGTTATGTGCAAATTGAATGGTGCTGCGCTTTAAGTAGGGATGAGCCGAACACCCCCGGGTTCGGTTCGCACCAAAACGTTCGAACAGACCGCGGGTTTGCACGAATATTTCGAACCCCATTGAAGTCTATGGGACCCGAACGTTCAAATTCAAAAACAGTCATTTTAAAGATCAAAATTCAACTAAATGTTGGAAAACGTCATTCAGAACCCGGGTCTTGCCCCAGGGAACATGTATCAATGGAATTTTTTTTTTTAAAACGGCCGTTTTTTGCGGAGCAGCCATTTTAATGATGCTTAAAGTGAAAAAAAAAAAACTCCTTTAAATAACACACCTGCTGGTCTTTAGTAGTGGCACGTGTTTAGAGATGTCCCTGCACAACATGAAAGAAAATTTTTAGAAAAAAGGGCACCCCTCAAACATACTGTAATTGGAGCGCAACAAGGAGCCACGTGCAAAGTATTGCATCAAAAATTGTTATTGTTAAACAGGGGCTGGAAAATTGGGCCTTGGGCACAACACAACACTGCAACCCCTCCCAATAACTCCAATTTTAGCGCAACAAGGAGCCACGTGCAAATTATTGCATCAAAAATTTTTATTAGGCGCCCCTGTTAAACAGGGGCAGGAAAATTGGCCCTTGGGCACAACACAACACTGCAACCCCTCACAATAACTCCAATTGGAGCGCAACAAGGAGCCACGTGCAAAGTATTGCAACAAAAATTGTTATTAGGCGCCCCTGTTAAACAGGGGCTGAAAAATTGTGCCTTAGGGACTGGTGGCGGAGCCCAGAAACACAACATTTCTTACTAGCTATCAGCAAGAAAAGTGAGGAGGAGAAGGATATTCCATCAGCAGCATAAGAGGACAGTCACTCAGCATCAGCAGTCTAAAAGGGATCCGACATTTCAACAAAAAGATATTATTCATTAATATCAGCATCAGGTGCTTGGTAGCTGGTGTTGATCCAAGTCTGATTCATTTTGATGAAGGTCAGTCGATCAACAGAGCCGGTGGAGAGGCCACCCTGTGATCAGTGACAATGCCTCCAGCAGCACCGAATGTCCGTTCTGAAAGAACACTGGATGCAGGGCAAGCCAGTAGCTCAATTGCGTACTGAGCAAGCTCTGGCCAGTGATCCATCCTCAAGACCCAGTAAGCCAGAGGATTTTCGGTGGGGAAGGTGTCCAAGTCGGATCTTGCCCCTAGGTATTCCCGGACCATGTAAACCAGACGCTGGCGATGGTTGCTGGAACCGGTCAGACCTTGGGGCTGCGGACAAAAAAACTGCCTGAACGCATCGGTCAGACGACCACCTTCTCCACCGCCCCTTCTGTGACTCACCGAAGCCTCAGCAAGACGTTGTCCAGAGCCAGGTTTTGGTAATCCCCCCGGTTCTGGGAACGCATTGCACAGACCCTTCTGCAAGGCCTCCCGCAGAAGTTTCATCTTCTGCTCCCTCTGCGATGGCAACATAAGGTCCGCAACCTTACTCTTGTAACGTGGATCACGGAGAGTCGCCAGCCAGTAATGATCCCTCTCCTTAATAGCACGTACACGAGGATCTTTACGCAGGCTTTGCAGAATCAGGGAGGCCATGCAGCGTAGGTTTGCAGAGGCATTCGGGGCACAGTCCTCTGGGTCACTGAGGATGACAGGATCCACAGGCACCTCATCCCAGCCTCGTAAAACTCCACGTGCTCCTTGGGACTGTAAATGATCCCTTGAGGACTGCTGCTGCTGAGTGCTAGGCTCCACCTCCATGCTGCTGATACAATCCTCCTCCTCCTCTTCCTCCTCCTCCTCCTCTTCCTGTGTGCTGGGTGGGCAAGCAGGACCACTGTCTGGGTAAAGGGGGCCTTGAGAGGTAAGGAAGTCATCCTCTTCCTCCATCTGTTCTGCCTCAAGGGCCCTGTCCATTATTCCACGTAGCGTGTGCCCCAACATGTGAATAAGAGGGACAGTCTCACTGATGCATGCACTGTCACTGCTCACCATCCTCGTGGCCTCCTCAAATGGTGACAGGACAGTGCATGCATACCTGATCAAGGCCCACTGGCGTGGGGAAAAAAAACCTAGCTCCCCTGACCCAGTTCTGCTGCCATATTGGCACAGGTACTCATTGATGGCCCGTTGCTGCGTGTACAGCCGCTGCAGCATGGCCAACGTTGAGTTCCATCTGGTGGGCATGTCACAAATTAGGCGGTTCTTGGGCAGTTTGTATTCCCTTTGCAGGTCAGTCAGCCGAGCAGTGGCATTATATGACCTCCGGAAATGCACACAGACTTTCCTGGCCTGCTTCAGGACATCCTGCAATCCCGGGTACCTGCCCAAGAACCGCTGTACCACCAAATTGAGGACATGCGCAAAACAGGGCACGTGGGTGAGTTTTCCCTGTCGCAGGGCAGAGAGGAGGTTGGTGCCATTGTCGCTGACCACCATTCCAGGCTTCAGCTGGCGTGGCGTCAACCACCTCTCAGCCTGACCCTGCAGAGCTGACAAAACCTCTTCCCCAGTGTGGCTCCTGTCTCCCAAGCACACCAGCTCTAGCACCGCATGGCATCTCCTGGCCTGCATTCCTGCGTAGCCCCTCGTACGTCTACGGAGCACGGCTGGAACGGAGAAAACGTTACCACAGGAAGAGGCCACAGAGGAAGAAGAAGAGGAGGGGGTGGAGGAGAGAGGTGTGTCACAAACAGTAGTAGTGCTTTGGAGGCGTGGTGGCGGAACAACCTCCAAAACTACTGGACCTTGTCCTGCGTCCTTCCCAGCTGCCAGCAGAGTCACCCAATGCACGGTAAAAGACAGGTAACGTCCCTGTCCATGCCTGCTGGACCATGAGTCGGCGGTAAGATGCACCTTACCACTGACCGCCCTGTCCAGCGAGGCATGGACATTGCCTTCCACATGCCGGTAGAGAGCCGGTATAGCCTTCCATGAGAAAAAGTGGCGTTTTGGTACTTGCCACTGAGGTACTGCACATTGCACAAACTCACGGAAGGGGGCAGAATCTACCAACTGAAAAGGTAGCAGTTGAAGTGCTAGCAATTTCGCTAAGCTAGCATTCAACTGCTGGGCATGTGGATGGCTGGGATTGTACTTCTTTAGGCGCTGCAGCAGCTGGGACAGGGAAATTTGCCTGGTACTATCAGTAGATTGACCGCTACTACTAGCTTGTGACACACCTATTTCTACACCTTCACTGCAGGCTTCAGAGAGGACTGGGGGTCTACTGGGGTTGGAGGTCCCAGAAGGGCAAGGGGGGGTACGCTGTTGTCTTTGGTGTGGGTCTTTCTGGTGTGCTTGCCAACGAGCTGCATGGCAGGTTGACATATGTCTGGACAAGCATGTGGTACCCAGGCGGTTGATGTTTTGGCCACGCGAGATACGCTTGCGACATAAGTTGCAAATAGCAAAGGTACGATCTTGTGGACATGTTTCAAAAAAGGCCCACACCAAAGAACTTTTGCTGTACCGGTCAGACACAGCAGCGCCATGCACAAGCGCCGTAGATGTGCGCTGTAATGCAGTGGGTGTGACCTTAAGCTGACCCCTGGAGGGCATCCTGCCTCTTTGGAGATGTGCCTGTGCCTCGTCCTCCTCCTCCTCCTCCTCCTCCTCCTCTCTCTCCTATCAGGCACCCAGGTAGAGTCAGTGACCTCATCATCCCCTCCCTCCTCACCACTGTCAACAACCTGGCAGTATGCTCCAGCTGGGGGAACATCATCACTGACAAATTGCTGTCCCTCTCGGCCACCCCCTCTCCCTGGGCTCACATCAATGCCTTCCTCTATCAGTGTTCCGTCATCGGAGTCTTCAAAATGCTGCGCGTCTTCCTGCAGCATGTACCCCACACTGTGTTGAAACAGTTCGGGGGACTCCTCAGGAGGACATGGTGGTACTAGGGAAGTATTGTGTGAAGCCATTGTGCAGAGGGAAGAGGACGCCTTGGCAGCTGCTTTGCCAGATAAACTTTGATCTGTCTGTGTGAGAGAGGATGAGGAGGATGAGAACGGCTTGGTCATCCACTCTACTAATTCCTCTGCATGTTGAGGTTCAACACGGCCAGCTCCCGAAAAGAAGGACGAGCGGCCACGGCCACGGGCTGAAGAGGATGCACCACATCCACTACCAGCGTTACCTCTACATGCAGAGCCTGCTTGCCCTCGTGACTCTCTGCCTCTCTTTGTTCTCCTTCTAGACATATTGAAGTGCTCAGGTGGTATGTAACAGCACAAGCGGAGTGACACCAAATAAGCTAAGGTGATATATAACAGCACACGTACAGTGGCACTACCTGCGCTCAGGTGGTATATAGGAGCACACGTACAGTGGCACTATCTGTGCTCAGGTGGTATATACCAGCACACGTACAGTGGCACTAACTGCGCTCAGGTGGTATATAGGAGCACACGTACAGTGGCACTATCTGTGCTCAGGTGGTATATACCAGCACACGTACAGTGGCACTAACTGCGCTCAGGTGGTATATAGGAGCACACGTACAGTGGCACTATCTGTGCTCAGGTGGTATATACCAGCACACGTACAGTGGCACTAACTGTGCTCAGGTGGTATATAGGAGCACACGTACAGTGGCACTATCTGTGCTCAGGTGGTATATACCAGCACACGTACAGTGGCACTAACTGTGCTCAGGTGGTATATAGGAGCACACATACAGTGGCACTATCTGTGCTCAGGTGGTATATACCAGCACACTTACAGTGGCACTAACTGTGCTCAGGTGGTATATAGGAGCACACGTACAGTGGCACTATCTGTGCTCAGGTGGTATATACCAGCACACGTACAGTGGCACTATCTGTGCTCAGATGGTATATACCAGCACACATACAGTGGCACTAACTGTGCTCAGGTGGTATATAGGAGCACACGTACAGTGGCACTATCTGTCCTCAGGTGGTATATACCAGCACACGTACAGTGACACTATCTGTGCTCAGGTGGTATATACCAGCACACGTACAGTGGCACTAACTGTGCTCAGGTGGTATATAGGAGCACACGTACAGTGGCACTATCTGTGATCAGGTGGTATATACCAGCACACGTACAGTGGCACTAACTGTGCTCAGGTGGTATATAGCAGCACACGTACAGTGGCACTATCTGTGCTCAGGTGGTATATACCAGCACACGTACAGTGGCACTAACTGTGCTCAGGTGGTATATAGGAGCTCACGTACAGTGGCACTATCTGTGCTCAGGTGGTATATACCAGCACACGTACAGTGGCACTATCTGTGCTCAGGTGGTATATACCAGCACACGTACAGTGGCACTAACTGCGCTCAGGTGGTATATAGGAGCACACGTACAGTGGCACTATCTGTGCTCAGGTGGTATATACCAGCACACGTACAGTGGCACTAACTGCGCTCAGGTGGTATATACCAGCACGCGTACGGTGACCCCAAATGCGCTCAGGTGGTATGTCACAGCACACGTACGGTGACCCCAAATGCGCTCAGGTGGTATGTCACAGCACACGTACGGTGACCCCAAATGTGCTCAAGTGGTATGTCACAGCACACGTACGGTGACCCCAAATGCGCTCAGGTGGTATGTCACAGCACACGTACGGTGACCCCAAATGCGCTCAGGTGGTATGTTACAGCACACGTACGGTGACCCCAAATGTGCTCAGGTGGTATTAAACAGCACACGCACAGTCAGAGCGACTGCGTTTCTGTGCAATTCAATAGCCCACTTGCATTAACAGCAACTGCCTTTCTGTGCAAATAAATAGCACACGTGCAGTAACAGTTAATGCGTCTATGTGCAATTAACTAACACGTGTACACTAACACGTTAGAGCATCAAGCACAATCTCCTGCCTGACAGATACTAATAGCAGAACTAGCTAAGCTATACAGTTTATAAATATATTGACAACTCCTAGGGATGTGAATATATTCTCTATAAACTGTACATTTAACTATACTAACTAGTAGCCTCCCTGATCTATCTATCTATCTATCTATCTATCTATCTGAAAAGACACTGTGGGGTAGATTCATGTAGATCAGCGGATCTTTTGATCCGCGTGATCTATCTTTTTTACGATCCGCCTGCGCCAGTTTTTGAGGCAAGTGCTGTATTCAGAAAGCACTTGCGTCGTAATTAGCCCTGGCGGATCGTAAATCCCCCGGCGGAATGCAAATTCCGCGGCTAGGGGGAGTTTACTATTTAAATCACGCGCGTCCCCGCGCCGATCGTACTGCGCATGCGCCGCCGGCAAAATTTCCCAGCGTGCATTGCTTTAAATGACGTCGCAAGCACGTCATTGTTTTAGACATTAACGTATGGCCGTATTCCCGGACGACTTACGTAAACGACGTAAAAAATTCAAAACTCGACGCGGGAACGACGGCCATACTTAACATAGGATCCGCCGCACTTACCCCGCATATAGCAGGGGTAACGATCCGCCGGAAAGAGACGAACGCAAACGACGTAAAAAAAAAGCGACGGCCGGGCGTTCGGTTCTGAATCGGCGGTTCTCCTCATTTGCATATTCGTCGCGTAGAAAAAAAGAAGCGCCACCTAGCGGACGGCGGGAGAATGCAGCCTAAGAACCGACAGTGTAACTCACTTACACCAGTCGGCTCTAAGGGAGATCTATGCGGAACCTGATTCGAGGAATCAGCCGCATAGATCCGAGCGTCGGATCTCACAGATCCGACGGTGTATCAGTAGATACACCGTCGGATCTCTAAATAAATCTACCCCAGTGTCTCTATCTATCTATCTCTTTCTCTCTCTCTGTCTGTCTGACTTCTCTCAAAGAAAGCCGGAACACACTACTCGAGGCCGCCCGGGAGGCGGCCTTTTATAGTGTGGGGCGTGTGCTAAAGCCCTGAGCCCTAATTGGCCAAAGCACCCAGGCTTTGGCCAATTAGGGCTCTTCGTTTTTTGGGCGCTGTTATTGGCCAAGCATGCGGGGTCATGGTGCATGCTTGGCCAATCATCAGCGCGCAACGCCGCAGTGAATTATGGGCCGGTGCGCGTCATGCGAATTTTGTCGCGAACGACCCGATTTGTTCGTTTTTGACGAACGATCGAACGCGAAGCTCATCTCTAGCTGTAAGTAATAAGGAAAAGAGTGAACAAATAGGGTGAAGGTGTTGTAAACACCAATAGATAACAATAAATAAAACATGTGAAATCATTTAAAAAGTGTATAAACAAATAGCACAATTGCTAAGGTCATATATCAAGTTGTGTATGTGTCAGGGTATCAATCCCACTCACCTTCCGATTCCCCAGCTGCGTGACAGCCCAGCGCCATCACGCTCCCTTGGGCGGCGCGTGGTGCGTCTGCCCGCCGCGTGTGCATGCACGTGCGCGCGCCCATTCTCGGGCGTGCGCGCATGCACGCACGGGCCCGTCCCGCTCTCGGCCAATCAGTGGCCTGAGCGGCCTATTTGAACCAGCCCCTTCCTCCTCTCTGGTTGCTGGTTTGTAAACAGCTTCTGTGTTATCTGCTAAATACTACCTGTTGGATTCCTGTGATACCTGACCCTTGGCTTTGTTTTTTGGACTGCTGCTTTCTGGAATTACTTGACCCCGGCTTGAACTTTGATATCCGATCTTCTTCTGCCCTTGACCTCCGGCCTGAACTTGGACTACCGCTGTCTCTTTAACCCCGGTCCACGGCTTGTTATCCGGACCTGTTTCCAGCCCTACCCAACCTACGAATTACCTGATCCCGGTGATATACCTCTGTGCACGGACTACCGTCTGCTTCATTTGCTGCAGCCTTCCAGCCGGTGACCTGCTTGAATCTACTCCACGCACCTGTCTTGATCTGCTTGTACCTGCTTCACGCACCTGACTTTCACCTTCCGCTGGTACCGGTGCCTCCGTGTGCGTCTGTCCCTCTGTTCCCATTCCAGGGGACAGATCGCATCAGGTCGCAAAGGTGAGCCACCCTCAGCATCTCGGCCTTGGTAAGTGAACTTTCTGACAGTATGACTAAACTCACCTTGTGAAGAAATCCAAACAATATAATGCACACACATAAAATAAAATGAATGTCCTGAAAAACGAAGTTGGCAATGGGAAGGTAGTGGATGGAGTGCTGGATTCCCTCTCATACTCAATGAGGGTAAGTGTCTTTTTCTCTTCTGTGTAGTGACAACTGAATGGAGGGCGGCCTCTCACCTTACAGCTGTAAGGTAACAGCATAAGAAGATAACAGTGCAGATCCTGTAGTGCAGGGGTGTCAAACTGGTGGCCCTCCAGCTGTTCCAAAACTACAAGTCCCATGAGGCATTGCAAGGCTAACAGTTACAAGCATGACTCCCGCAGGCAGAGGCATGATGGGACTTGTAGTTTCGGAACAGCTGGAGGGCCGCCAGTTTGACACCCCTGCTGTAGTGGATCACGCTGTGACCTTCTTGTGGATAACATCAACCAAAATCATCTAGAGGGCCTCTTTCTCCTGATGGGTGGTTCCCTCAAGGATGTGTATATTAACAGAACTTTGAAGCCAGCGTATAACCTGGATAACCCTTCCGGGCTTACCCATATGGTATATAAAAGAAAAGGGGTTCTAGATAGTGTAGTATTGTAAGATCAGATGATACCTTAACAAAATAGACAGGTGTGGTACTCACTTAGACAATAATGTAAAGCGCTAATCTCCACGAGCGGGGAGCTCGCACGTGCTGACGTCACTTCCGGTGCCCATCTGTCCCAACGTGTAGCAACACGCACCACATGACTTAATTTTCATGTAGAAAATGCAGCTCTGTACTCATTCCAATCATGCAGCCAAAAGCCTAGTGACCATTACAATCAATTGACCAATTGGGTATCACCAATGGCGTTGCGTCCATAGAGGGCGCAGGAGCGCTGCCCGCTCTCTCCTGCACCACTCTCTTACCAATAGATAAATAAATGTATTGCATGGATATATCTATTGTCACCGCTGCCGTCCCCTATTCAGGTGTCGGGCATCAGAATTACAGGCGGGGGTGTTTTTGGTGTTGTTTTTTTGGTGTTGATGGGGCACACTGATGGGGCACACTGGCGGCAATTGATGGGGCACGCTGGCGGAAATTGATTGGCACAGTGGCAGTAATTGATGGGCACAATGGGGGCAATTGATGGGCACACTGGCAGCAATTGGTGAGCACACTGGCAGCAACTGATGGGCATACTGGCAGCAACTGATATTTAAAGTAGCTGCGTGTGATGGCACAGTGGCGGCAATTTATGGGTACAGTGGCTGTGTTTGATGGGCACAGTAGCTGCGCTTGATGGGCACAGTGGCTGCGTTTGATGGGTACAGTGGCTGCGTTTGATGGGTACAGTGGCTGCAATTAATGTTTGTTTGCGCCCCCCCAAAAATTTTGAGCACCAGCCACCACTGGGTATCTTTACTAGAGGGAAGAAACAGTCAATCTAAGCCAGTGATGGCGAACCTTGGCATCCCAGATGTTTTGGAACTACATTTCCCATGATGCTCATGCACTCTGCAGTGTAGTTGAGCATCATGGGTAATGTAGTTCCAAAACATCTGGGGTGCCAAGGTCCGCCATCACTGATCTAAGCTCTAATACTCCGTTTCATCAGAGATCATATGACTAAATGCCTAGGCTTTTGGTCACATGCCTGGTACAGGAATTAGCGTGGAGCACATATTAAGGGAAACCGCATTTGATTTTTTTATATATCCCAACAAGACCGTTATCTGAGCTTAAAGCTAAAATTAGAGCATAAGTCCACTGTAAGTAAAAACTTTCATACATTTCAGATTTATTATTCAAGCCAGTAATGCACAGTCTTTGATGTTTATTAATGTCAAATACACTCTGTACTTATTCCTCAAACATCGGAAAAGACTCACATCTACAAAGTTTAGAATACATTTTTTTTTTTTTTTTTTAACAGAATGAGACTAATGCAACTTTTTTTTACACCCTCCCAATTAATGATTCTTCATAGAACATAAACAGTATAATGGTACTGAAAACTTACTATTTCCCCGTAACTTTGTAGCTTACAGCCATAATAGTAAATGCAGACCTGCACATCGGGAGATAATTATAGTAAAAGATTGAAGCATTCATTTGAGATTAATGGAATTAAATTGTGGTTAAAGGTGCTGGACTAATCTTAAGGCTATAGACTTTTGGCCATAAGACTCTATTATTTCTTTTCTCTTGTGATTTTATTCTAATAAGCAGCTTTTCTTGCACTCGCATCAGGCAACACACACATTTCGCATAAAATCCCAAAGCCAAAGAATGCTAAAGGACAAGTAACAAATCTTATCAGCCATGTAACAGTTGGTCACATCAGTCATCGCTTTTTGTTCAGATCATCTCTGCTCTGTATACAAATGATCTCACAAAATGCAATTAATAATTCCTTATGCATTGGAACTCTATGGCAATTGTACAAAAAATAAAAATAAAAATAAATATTGTTTTGCACAATTTTACTACCATCTAACATCTAAAGGTAGGGGCACATGCAGCCTAAAATCATTTATTTTTTATTTATTTTTTATTATATGCCTTTTGCAAAAACCTTTACTTTATTTACGGTACATCTCTATCAAGGGTAATATAAAAGTGAAAAAGGAAAAAAAAATTGCGCTAATCTAAACAAGTGAATACTAAGCTGCTACACAACAATGTGCAAAAATTAGACAAGTGATGAAGGAAAAATGTAGCGCTATTAACCGCTTAAGACCCGGACCTTTAGGCAGGTAGAGGACCTGGCCAGTTTTTGCGATTCAGGACTGCGTCGCTTTAACTGACAATTGCGCGGTCATGCGACTTGGCTCCCAAACAAAATTGGCGCCCTTTTTCCCCCACAAATAGAGCTTTCTTTTGGTGTTATTTGATCACCTCTGCGGTTTTTATTTTTTGCACTATAAACAAAAATAGAGCAACAATTTTGAAAAAAAAATGCAATATTTTTTACTTTTTGCTATAATAAATATCCCCTAAAAATATATAAAACAACATTTTTTTCCTCAGTTTAGGCCGATACGTATTCTTCTACATATTTTTGGTAAAAAAATCGCAATAAGCGTTTATCGATTGGTTTGCGCAACATTTATAGCATTTACAAAATAGGGGATAGTTTTATTGCTTTTTTTAAAAAAAGTGTAATTTTCACAGCAAAAAATGCATTAAAAATTCATTGTTTACTGTGAAAATTACAATTGTAGTTTGGGAGTTAACCACAAGGGGGCGCTGAAGGTGTTAAGTGTGACCTCATTTGTGTTTCTAACTGTAGGGGGGTGTGGCTGTAGGTGTGACGTCATTGATTGTGTTTCCCTATAAAAGGGAACACACGATCAATGACAGCGCCACAGTGAAGAACGGGGAAGGTGTGTTTACACACAGCTCTCCCCGTTCTTCAGCTCCGGGGACCGATCGCGGGCCTCCTGTGGCGATCCGGTCCGCGGGTCCCGCGGCTGCGGTCACAGAGCTTCGGACCGAGTCGCTGGTGTGCATGCCCGCGACCCACGGTTGGGCACTTAAAGAGGACATACCTGTACGTGCTTGTGCCCAGAAGTGAAATATATAAATGTGATATAATGAAAAAAAAAGATGCCCCAGTTGAAGTCCCCTAGGACAAAACGCGTAGGGATGGGTACGCCTACTCCCCATATTGCTTTCTATTTACTTATTTTTTGTGATCACCTTTTTATCAGCATTTTGTTTGGTTTTATTGCAATAAAACCTTATCTTTTTGATCTGCACCATCTGGAGCATTTTTTCTTTCTCCTTGCATGACCTGCTGGATAAAGTTTAGCCTTCACCATCGTTTTATATCCCCTTTGGGGGTACTTTCCTTACTATGCAACATTGACTCAAAGTTGGGGGTCTTTTCTCCTCCTTCTGTGGTCCATCCGTTTGATTCAGATCGATTCATTTCTACTGAGAAGCTTCAGTCAATGACCATTGTGATACATTCATGACAAACCCACGGTTCCTATAATCCAGCTTTTGGACAAATCAAGCTGATCCTTCCTGAGATAGTCCACGCTTTCATGATCTTCTGTCGTTGACAGGTAGATCCTCGGGATCCGGTAAGAGTTTTTCACCTACTTCATATAGTTGAGAAGAATGCCTTGTCCATAATATAATAGGCTAACATGAAAAACCCCTGACTTGATGTGGGTGGAGTTAATATGATATAATGTTGTTTTCAACAATTAACTAGGTATTGGTACTTTTAGCAGTGTGGGTAGGTGTCAAGTCCTGCTGGAAAATGAAATCAGCATCTCCATAAAGTTGGTCAGCAGAGGGAAGCATTAAGGTGCTCTAGAATTTTCTGGTAGAGGGCTGTGCGCTGACTTTGGACTTGATAAAACACAGTGGTCCAACACCAGGTGACACGGCTCCCCAAATCTTTATGGACTGTGGAAAATGTTGCATCTCATTTGGAACTCGTACACACGCTCGGGATTTCAGATGGGAAAAAGTCCATCAGGAATCCCACTGGGAAAAAAGAGAGCTGGTTCTCTTTTTTTGCTGGCGGGTTTGGCAGTTTTCTTCGATTTCCCTTCCAAATGTTTTTGTTTTCTTTGTCTAAATTTCTCACTTTCTGTACCTCCTCAGTAAGCTTGCCCCTATCATCTGAGCCGTTCTGGCTGGGGGTTAGTCCGCAGGTTCGCCCCCTCCCTTGGGACTACATCCCTGCAGGGAGAACTCAGCATCTCCCCGCAGGGATGTAGTCCCAAGGGAGGAGGCGAGCATGCTGACTAACCCCCAGCTACAGCAGATTGGAAGATGCGGGAAAGCTTACTGAGGAGGAACAGGAAGTGAGAAATTCAGACAAAAAAAACATTTAGAAGGGAAATCGAAAGGAAAGGGTAAGTGAACCAACAATGCACTAGCTTAAAGGGGTTTGTGACAGGAAGTCAGGTAAATCTGTGGGTGTTGTCACAGACGGGAGATACATTTCTGCCTTGTTTAGACAATTCACCAATTACTATTAGGTGTCGGCTACAGAAATAGCCAGAACGGTTTAGGGCGTTGGAAAACTTCAGCTGTTCAGAATGAGGCAATTATCCAAAGGATGACTACTGATTGCTGCCAGGGCCGGCGCAACCACCAGGCGGACCAATCGGCCGCTTGGGGCGGGCAGGTCCGCAGCCTGGGATGGAGCGAAAAAATGACTTTTCTTTTTTTTAATACTTTATTGTCCGGAGTTGCCGCCGCCCTCCGGCGCCCGGTGTCCCGCTCCGGTGTGCTAATGTGCCGCAGCGCCTGTCAGCTGCTGTCACTGGATGTGGCCCAGGCGCAGCCAGTCCCGACTCCCTTACCTAAGTTACTGGTGATGGATGACGCCGGGTCTGGGCCTGTACGGCATGGCACTTCAGTGACGACGTCCTCCTCCGCGCAGGAGGATGTCTGACGTCACTGAAGGGGCGGCCCTCCGCTGCTGGCGCCACAGAGGCTGCAGCAGTAGTTGTGACACAGTACCCAGTCCTGCGCCGCAGCGCCGGAAGATTAGAGAAAATCGCACAGGAGGTGAGGGTGGGGAAGAAGAATGGATGGATGATGGAAGAAGGAGCAAGGGGGGTTAATGGAGACTGGGTCGGGTGAATAATTAATAAAGCAGGAGGGCATAATGGAACTGGAAGAAGGAGTGGGGGGGGGAGGAATGGCGGAAGCAGAGCAGGGCCCAGGGGGGATGGATGATGGATCATGGAAGAAGGAGCAAGGGGGGTTAATGGAGACGGGGTCGGGTGGATAATTAATAAAGCAGGAGGGCATAATGGAAGAAGGAGTGGGGGGGGAGGAATGGTGGAAGCAGAGCAGGGCCCATGGCAGGGTGATGGATGATGGAAGAAGGAGCAAGGGGGGTTAATGGAGACTGGGTTGATAATGAAAGCAGGAGGGCATAAAAAGGACTTCTGCCCTCTCTTGCTATATAATTAATTTTTGGGGTACACAGTATGTTTTACATTTAGTAGTATGGTGTATATTATACTAAGAATTTCTGGTGTGGCGTGATTTTAGGGATTTCAGAATGTGGCAGTATGTGGTATTATTATATTCAGAGGGTTCGGTGTGTAGCTAGAAGAATGCATGATGGTCTGGACCAGATTGAGAGGAACAATAAAATAAATTACATAGATGGTGAGTTACTGATATCCTGGTGTATTTTTGCCTGACTATGCAGTGCTTTAGTCACATTTCTGCAGTTATGATTAGTGAAACTACAACTCCATGTATACCCTTACCACTGTTTAGATGAGTGGTGTCCAAACTGCAGCCTTCCAGATGTTGCAAAACTACAATTCTCAGCATGCCCAGACAGCCTTCAGCATGCCCGGACAGCATTAGGCTGTTCAGGCATACTGGGAGTTGGAATTTTGCAACATCGGGAAGGCCGTAGTTTGGACACCACTGGCTTAGAGCATGCTGGAAGCTGTAGTTTCACATGGTCAAAACTTCAAACCAAGAAAGGTTAGATTTTTATAGTGCTCACTTTGAATGTTTACATTATCTAGCACATTTGCATTCAGTTAAATCTCTGGAAACTTGTGTTCTTGGCATGGCTTGGCTGCCGACTAGTATGGCCGCGTAGTACATTATCTGTACATTATCAGTGTGTGTTATCTTTGGTGTTGAATAGGACTGAAGGTCCTAAAAATCTCATGTTCTCAAAAAACTCATGTTCTGATATTATAGTTTGAAAATATGTTTATATGCACCTATTGCTCGTCTTTTAACCAATAATGGTAATGTTTTGCCTTGAATAGGCCGTTTTAGTGTTGTACTGTTTGTGTGCAGTACTATTTCCTGCACTTTTACAAGTCTGTTTGCACTATTTCCTGCACTTATTGGTAAAAAATTTGTTTTATAGCTGTATAACTTATTTTGTTAAATCGTTAATAAAAATGCACTTAACAAAAGCACAAATTAGTGTGTTTTTTTATATAAAAAAATTATTGAAAGAAACATTTTTGCAAGGGAGGTGGGTGTCCGTTGGGCGCCAAAATGGAGCTTCGCTTGTGTAGGCAGAAATCCTTGCACCGGCCCTGATTGCTGCATCCTGAGGCTTTTTGAGTTAAGAAGAGCAGTCAGAAAGACTTCTGAAGAGGTGAGGTGGTTGTTGATTTTTCTGTGTGATAAAAATCAAAAAAGACTATTGTTTCTCTGCTGTATGACCAGCAGTATCTGCCCAGCAATAGGCTGTGCCAGACTCCATAGATAGGTTCCTGTGTGGTGAAGGTAGACGCCCCAAGTGGCCAGGGTTTATTTTATGTTTTGGTTTGTTTATGCTGTTTGGATGCTTGCACTTGTTTCCAGCAATATGGAAGAATAAACCAAACCTTTTGTTTTCAACCGTCTTCGGCTGCCTCTCTGTATAGTTCAGTGTGTAGTGAACCCATCCAGGGGGTCACACACCCCCGCTACCGAGCTAACCCCTTACAGGTTGTAAAGGGTAAACATTTTTTTTTATAATAAGCATCCTTTACTTGCAGACATTCCTCTTTTCACTTCCTCATTGTTAGTTTTTGCTCAGAAGTTGCTCTATTTCTTCTCTGTTCTGTTCACTTCTTGCTTGTCTGATTGTTACTCACCACCCTGAATGGAGGCTTTACTGCGGTGGTCAGTGACGTGCTCGCCCCCTCCTGGGAACTACATCTGTGCGGCAGGACACTCTCTATGTGTTAGAGACTTCAAGGAGGTGTGAATTACTAGGTGGGCGGCAATGCATACTGGGAAATGTAGTTCTTGCATGAACGAGTGCCGCAAACCAGGAAATGAATGAGAGAACAGAAACTAGAATGCCGGAGGTGATATAGATGAAGGAATTTAATAGGTATTTACTTGTTTTTTAACAGAATCATTACACTATTCTGTCTGCAGACATTAATTTTAGCCATTTTTTATTTATTTTTCTTTATCGTACATCACGGGACACAGAGCGCATAGCCATTACACTTGGGTTATATGGGTACCTTCAGGTGTGGACACTGGTGTAATCAATTTCACAGGAAGTTTCCTCCCTATATAACCCCCTCCCACTGGGAGTGCTTCAGTTTTTTCGCCAGTGTCTTAGGTGTTGGTCACGTCTAGCTGTCCCTCTGAGGTCTCGGGACCCAGGATAGCTAGCCGGATCCGTCCGAAGTGCTTCAAAGCCAAGGTGCACGGTACCCGGGCCCTGCTGGAGTGGGGTTTTGCCTATAATGCCTCTCCTTGGAGGGCTGGATTCTGGGCTCCAGTGCCTTAGTCTCTTCCAAGAACTAAACGCTACTGATGCCAGGATGCTATATAGGTCCAGGGGTGTGGGTTCCTTAACACAGGACCCCGGTCCCTGAAGGTCCAAGACAATACCCACGGAGATGGGGGAAGGCTGGGCCTCTTGCATTTTGCAATACCCTGCGGCGTGGAGCAGGTAAGAGGGAACCTGCGGGACTTGGTTCGACAGTAGGTATCCCCCTGGGGGTTCTGGGTTGGCTAATGGTATGCTTGTGCATCAGCCACTATCTCCACTATGTCTTTTGAGGCAGGATGGGATGTACTAATGTTTACCCAGATAACATGTAGATATATATATGCTTTTAAAGATATGTATTTTGCTACTCCCCCCAGATTTGCCTGTTAGCATGATACTGCAGCCCCACATGTATAGAGAGGAAGTGCTGACAAAACTCCTGTTTCCTAGGAAGCCTAGGGGGACAGCTTCCTCTATGTGTGCACTACAAAGATTAGTGGCTTACCGGGTGTCTGTGTTACTAGCGCTGGTCCAGGCTTCTCCTCTGCTCTCTGCTTCCTCCATGTTGGTTTCAGCGTGGGGGGGGGGGGCGGGCCAGCAGCGTCAGGTCTCAGATAAAGCAAAAAAAAAAGCATTTCCTGGCTGGTCATTCCCTCCTGAGAGCAGTGGAGAGTGAGGACACAGAGCGCGCAGCTGAGCCATTTCTGGCTAACAGTGACACCCAGTGGTGGTTTGTGGATCTTCAGTC
This sequence comes from Rana kukunoris, assembly GCA_029574335.1. Classification (NCBI taxonomy): domain Eukaryota; kingdom Metazoa; phylum Chordata; class Amphibia; order Anura; family Ranidae; genus Rana; species Rana kukunoris. The sequence continues at coordinate 122,062,478 of CM056059.1, read as the reverse complement.
CACACTGACCAGAAAAAAAAAAAAAGATGTTTTTCTTAAAGGGACTCAGCCTTAGATCTGGCAGTATCTGAGTCGGTGCAACCTTGGACTCCAGCTAACGGGCATTGGTGTGTCAATACTCACAGGACTCTCCTCGGTATTGCCGCCTTCTCAGGCGTATGAAAATTAAAAAAGAAACATTTTTTTTTTTTTTACCATAGCCTGTCCTTATTAATGTTTCACTTCTAGCTACAACAGTTGGGTGTTGGCTGTAGGGGTGTCTCAAGGTTGTGCAATGGCTCCCAAGGGATCAGGACCAGCTAAGGCTGCAAAAAGTGCCAAAAAAGTAAAGGGGTCTCCAACGAGGTCAGAGGATTTGGGCCAGGCTCCAGTGGTCCCACCCTCACCAGATAGACCACCGAACAGCATCATGCAGGAGCCATTGAGGGTGCTAGGGGCAGAGGCGGCCCCCAATCAACCCATTCCCGTTTATGTTACGGAAGAAATGCTAGAATCCACCCTGGGTGGGCTAGAGAAAAGGTTAACTGCTTTAATTGCCCGCTCTTTGCCGGGTGGCAAACGGGCTAGATCCCCGTCACCTAGAACGGTGTGTTCGGATGCAGAGGTCCTCTCTTCGGAGGAATTGGACCCACAGGGGGATCAGGCGGACCTGAGTCCTGACGGGTCAGACATTGAAGATTCCACTATAGATGAATTTTTTTTCGGCTTCTCAAGCAGAGAGTCTGTGGATCCAGTCTCTGACGGATATGGTTCGCACTGCTTTTAAACTTCCAGTGTCAGAACAATTAGCCCTCCTCTTTAGGTTCCTTGAAGGCACCATTGAGTGGTGCGTCTTTCCCGGTTCACCCCCTTCTGGAGAGCGTGATTTTTCAGGATTGGGCTCGACCTGATAGGATTTTTATCCCTCCTAAAAGGGTCACCATTCTCTATCCTATGGAAGAAGAATTTGCAAAGAAATGGGCACTCCCTACCGTGGACGCAGCCATTTCCTGCGTAAATAAATTCCTGACCTGTCCGGTGGAAAATGTCCAGGTGTTTAAAGATCCAGTCGACAAAAAATTGGAGACCCTACTGAAGGCTTCTTTTACCACAGTAGGTGCCGTGGTTCAGCCAGCAGTGGCAGCCATTGGCGTTTGTCAGGCTTTAAAGGATCAGACTAAACCGATATTAAGGGACATACCGGCTCAGCAAGCTCGTGAATTGGCTGACCTCCCAAGAGCTCTCTGCTTTGCAGTAGATGCTATTAAGGACTCCGTTCAACAGGCGTCCCGTTTATCTCTGCTGTTGGTTCATATACGTCGCCTTTTGTGGCTAAAAAACTGGTCAGCAGAGGCACCCTGCAAAAAGCTTTTAGCAGGATTTCCCTTTCATGGTGGGAGACTATTCGGTGAAAACCTAGATAAATATATCCAGACCATATCAAGTGGTAAAAGTTCTTTCTTGCCTATCAAGAAAAGATTGCGTGGGCCTGCATTTAAGCGACAGGCCTTCACAGGCTCAGCCCCTTCAACTTCCCGTCAGTATCCGGACGGCCTCCCGGGCGTTCAGCATTTAATAGCCGCCCACAAGGACAAGCCACGACAGGCAAGAGGCCATGGCCTCGCAAGCCGGTTAAACCAGTCCTCAAGTCAGATTCATGAAGGGGCGCCCCCACTCTCTTGGGTGGGGGGAAGGCTTCGGTTTTTCTCCGAAGTGTGGAAGGCCAGAATTCCCGACTCTTGGGTAAGATCCGTGGTAACCACGGACTACAAGCTAGAGTTTCGGGAAGTCCCCCCTCCTCATCTTCAGGGGTCAAGTCTTCCAAGCGACCCATTAAAGAGGGCCTTTCTTGTAAAAGCATTGGATCGTCTCTGGCTCCAAGGAGTAATTGTAGAAGTACCAACCCAGGAATGGAGTCTGGGATTCTACTCCAACCTTTTCATAATACCAAAGCCCAATGGCGACGTCAGGCCTATCTTGGACCTCAAACGCCTAAATCGCTTTCTAAACATTCAGACCTTTCGTATGGAGTCCATACGTTCGGTGGCAGCCAGCCTACATCAAGACGACTTTCTAGCATCTATAGACATAAAAGATGCGTATCTGCACGTGCCGATCTACCCGGCACATCACAGGTTTCTTCGTTGTATGATAGATCACCGCCATTACCAGTTCGTAGTCCTCCCTTTCGGGTTGGCAACAGCTCCGCGGGTATTCACAAAGGTGTTAGCCCCGGTGCTAGCTGTCCTAAGGACAGAAGGCATTTTAGTCTTGGCATACTTGGACGATCTTCTGGTTATCGACAGCTCAGCTTCCAACCTCAATCAGGCAGTAGGTCGCACAGTTCAGCATCTAGAGGAATTCGGGTGGATTGTAAACCTAGAAAAATTGGTATTGAAACCCACAAAGCAGTTGGAATATCTAGGCCTTCGGCTAGATACAGACTGCCAGAGGATAAGTTTACCTCAAGCAAAGATCAGATCAATAGCTCAAGCAGTTCAAGTGATCTTAGGCAAGAAGAGGCCGACTATTCGCCTATGTATGCGACTGCTGGGGAAGATGGTGGCCGCCTTCGAGGCTGTGCCCTACGCCCAGATCCATACCAGATATCTTCAGGCAGCCATTTTCTCTGCTTGGAACAAATCCATTCAGGCGTTAGATCGTCCGTTAGTGCTCTCCCCGAAGGTCCGGCGCAGCCTGTCTTGGTGGCTGGTCTCTCAAAATTTGTCAAAAGGGAAATCCTTTTGCCCCATCACGTGGAAGATAGTATCCACGGATGCCAGCCTGTTAGGTTGGGGGGCAGTTCTAGAAGAACAGACCCAGCAAGGGCTGTGGTCGGGGGCAGAAAAACTGCTTCCCATCAATATCTTGGAGATCAGAGCTGCTCGACTGGCCCTGATCGCCTGGACTCTCCCCCTTCAGGGTCTGCCAGTAAGGATACAGTCCGACAACGCCACTGCGGTGGCATACATAAACCACCAGGGGGGCACGAAGAGCCCAGCAGCCCAAAGACAAGTAAACCTGATTTTCTCATGGGCCGAAGCCCATGTACCCTGCATCTCGGCGGTGTTCATCCCAGGGATAGACAATTCTCAAGCAGATTTTTTGAGTCGTCAACAGTTGCTCCCGGGGGAATGGTCTCTTCACCCCCAGGTATTCCAAGAGATTTGCCAAAGATTCGGAGTCCCAGATGTGGACATTATGGCAACGAGATCCAACAAAAAATTGGACAAATTCATATCCCGAGCCAGGGATCCCTCGGCCTACGGAACCGATGCGTTGGTTTGCCCTTGGCACCAGTTTTCTCTTCTGTATGCGTTCCCTCCACTGCAGATGATTCCCCGCCTTCTACGGAGGATCCGGGTGGAGCGCAGGCCTGTGATCCTGGTGGCCCCAGCCTGGCCCAGGAGGGCTTGGTACGCACTCATCGTGAAGATGTCAGTCGGGGCGCCGGGGCCGCTCCCCCTGCGCCCAGATCTGCTGTCTCAGGGCCCAATCTGCCATCCTGCTTCACAGCAGCTAAATTTGACGGCTTGGCAGCTGAATCCCTAATTCTTAAGGGCAGAGGCCTCTCAGATCAGGTCATATCTACGTTGATTCAGGCTAGGAAACCGGTCTCCAGAAAATATTTATTACAGAGTCTGGAGAACCTATGTGGAGTGGTGCGAGTCTCAAAAATGGCATCCTCGAAAGTTTTTTATTGACAGGATCTTGCGATTCCTCCAGGTTGGCGTTGACAAAGGGTTGGCTCTTAGTACTCTAAAGGGGCAGGTGTCGGCTTTATCAATATGGTTTCAAAGACCCTTGGCCACCCATTCGCTTATGAAAACCTTCTTGCAGGGGGTCTTGCATGTGAATCCCCCTATTAGAGCTCCCCTCTGCCCCTGGAATTTAAATCTGGTCTTGTCAGCTTTACAAAGGCAGCCGTTTGAACCTCTGACAGAAATCCCTCTTGTGCTACTAACCCGAAGTTGGTTTTCTTGGTGGCTATGGCTTCGGCCAGAAGGGTTTCCGAGCTGGCAGCCTTGTCATGCAGGGAGCCATACCTTATTCTGCATAAGGACAGAGTGGTTCTGCGGCCTCAACCTTCTTTCCTTCCTAAGGTCATATCCAGTTTTCACTTGAATCAGGATCTAGTCCTACCATCCTTTTTCCTACTCCCCAATCCAGAGAGGAAAGACTGCTTCATACTTTGGACGTGGTTCGAGCCATGAGGGTCTATCTCAAGGCTACAGAGAAGATACGGAAAACAGATGTGCTTTTTGTTCTTCCGGATGGCCCCAAGAAGGGTCAGCCGGCTGCCAAGTCTTCCTTGGCTAGGTGGATTAAGCAGATTTTTCAGGCCTATGGTCTGAAGCGCGTTCCACCTCCCTTATCAGTTAAAGCCCATTCTACGAGGGCCATGAGTGCCTCCTGGGCGGCACACCATCAGATCTCTATGGCACAGGTTTGCAAGGCGGCAACCTGGTCTTCCGTACATACGTTTACTAAATTTTATAAGTTGGACGTTGCAAAGGGTACGGACGCAGCTTTTGGGCAGGCGGTCCTACGGGCAGCAGTATAGTATCCTCTGGCCCGGTTCACGCCCCCTTGTTTTTCTGTTGGTGGAGCCATGTTTTCTCCTGACAATGTTTTTATTTGGCTATTCTTGGCCTTACGGTCTCCCTCCCTTCATAGAGCATTGCTTTAGGACATCCCAAGTGTAATGGCTATGCGCTCTGTGTCCCGTGATGTACGATAAAGAAAAAAGGATTTTTAATAAACAGCTTACCTGTAAAATCCTTTTCTTGAAGTACATCACGGGACACAGAGCTCCCACCCCTCTTTTGGGGAACATTGTGTAACCTCGGGAGAATTGCTTGCTACAAAACTGAAGCACTCCCAGTGGGAGGGGGTTATATAGGGAGGAAACTTCCTGTGAAATTGATTACACCAGTGTCCACACCTGAAGGTACCCATATAACCCAAGTGTAATGGCTATGCGCTCTGTGTCCCGTGATGTACTTCAAGAAAAGGATTTTACAGGTAAGCTGTTTATTAAAAATCCTTTTTTTCCTTTTCAACTCCTTTAAATGAACCTATTTAGAAAATAAAAAAACAAACCTTTACAACCCCTTTAACACTGGTGTCTTTGTCCAATGGTTTTTGTCAAATAGGATTGAATGTCCTTTTAGAAAATTAAAAAAGGCCTTCACATAGAGTACACAATCAATACACTGAAATGGACGAGTGAATTTTTCAATGTTATAAGGAGCCCAGTTATTTCAAACTCTGCCCTAAGCCTTCCAGTGTGTCCTGTCGAGTCTAGTTTCCACATTGTGATTGGCTGAAATAGATTCTAACCCCAAAATATCCAAGGCCACACAAATTCTCAAGGTTTGTATTGGTTACTACAAAATAAATCACTCTGACTCATGAGTAACAATTCCCCCGAGGGCTCAGAAGAGATCGGTTATTGTCTTCGGATGGCCCATTCTCATCTTGAAAATTCCACATGACAATAAGTGAAAAACAAGCAGGACATAAGGAAAAAATGTAACAAGACCTCTTCAGTGACCTTTCTTGTAGAAAAATCAATTCAAGTTGTCCACAGCTGTTTGGAAGTTGAGTTTGGCTATTGTGCTGCATTTCTAAGACGTAAGTCAGCTATTCTTTGTCGCTTTCTTTTTTGCTTTTTTAATGTTTTTTTTTATTTTTTATGAGTAAACACGATGGAAGCTATTGAAGAGCGGCATACTAAGAGATCAATTGTCATAATTTGCTAGCAGCATTTCATTTAGCCGACAACAGATGATTGATTCAATAGTCATTGCAGGTGTACTTCGGTATCTGTAATGGACTGTAAGTAATTTATTACGATTCCACAAACTATGGCTCCTGGGTCTCTAGGATGTTATTTAGTAATTACTTGGAGTATTGATGTCTTGCAAGGGAAGTAATACCAAGCAAACTATGTATATACATGCTTTCATTAAGTACGTTTGTCCTTTTTGATGGCTTCAGGGAAAACAGAAATTATTACAGCGTCTTTCATCTTTTTCACCGTCCTTTTCAGATTTTAAATGACTTTTGGAAGGGAAAGAAAGAGAGCAATTGTCAAAGCAAACTATGAAAAAAAAAATCCCAGAATCCTCCTGGAGACCCAGAGTTGACATCAGTCTTAAGTTGATGTCAGTCATGAAACCTATTAATGTTTCTTTTTTTTTGTTTGGCATAGGTACAGATTAATTTTGGATATGTGTTTTTGTTGTATTAAATTTTTTATATTCTTGCTGTATTAAAAATTCTAAATGTACCGGTAATATTTGTTTTAAAGCATTTGAGATACTAAAAAAAAAATTAAATATATTTATAAGTTCTCTTTTTACAGCAAAGAGTAAGAAGTCAAGGGTTGACTCTTGGGGCTAGTGTGTCTTTGGTGCCACTGAATCAATGCCAGCTCCTTGGTTAGTTTTCCTATTGTTACCATTCATACATTTGTGGGTAATATATGCAAAACACTTGTTATCAGTGTTAAAGAGGAATTCCAGGTATGGATATTTTATACAAAGTAACATTAGTCCAGCTTGGACCAATGTAACTACGTATATACAGTACTATACCTGGCCAATTACCCTGGAACCTGCAAACCACTGAAGTAGATGCCACTACTCCAGTGATCTCCATTGGCTTCCCAGTACAGTGCCAAGTGATTGGCCTGCTGTATTCTTAACACAAGAGGTTGGCTGCTTGGCATGGGTACCATTCAGAGAATGCTTTGCATCTTCTGGATGCATGCAAAGCATTCTCTGGACGAGATATAGTGCATGACATCACTGCCCCCACCTCTCCAACTCGTCTCATCATCCACTATCCATTGCCTACGTTAACACGTAACCATCTCCTAAAATTAAACCTTAAATCTATGCTGTTCCTATATAGGGCCATAACACTTTGCTTCTCCACTATTCTGTTCAGCCACAAGGAGGGAAAAAGTACCTGGTACGTTTTTTACTCCTGTTTTCCCTCTGGGAAAAGAAGTATGCAGTACCTAAATTAGAAGGTGTGTTGCGTTTGATATAAAATATAAAATTTTTCTATAAGACTGTAATAGAATAGCAATCATACTAGTTTGATTGCAAAGATCTTGTGTCAGGAAAGGTTCCATCTGCTGGTAATATTTATTATTATTTGGCTTGCAGTACTGTGGTCCACCAGCAGGTGTCTCCTGGCAGTTTGGAACTGTCAGGAGAACTTCTCCCTGCTGGTGTAATATCATCTTTGGGATGCAGTACTGGTCTCCACCAGTGGATGGATCCTGGCAGTGTGGAGTGTACTGCTCCTTCTGTGCTCAGGTGTGACTTGAAGCTAATTACTGACATTCCCATTTATACCAGGCGAGTGCAAGCACACATCGCCTTGGTAGCTATCTTCCTGACCTTGAGCCTGCTATCCTAACTTTGAGCCTGTATCTTACCTGACCCGATCTGACCCGAGCCCATCCTGTACCTGCCCCTCCTGTCCCCTAATTACCACAGATACCTGTCCTCCTGTTACCTGATTACTTTGGATCCCTACTCTGCAGCTTTTCTATCCGTCCCTGTTCCTGTTGGTTTTCCATCCTTACCCACCTGTAGGGATGAGCCGAACACCCCCCCCCCATTCGGTTCTCACCAGAACCTTCGAACGGACTGAACGTTCGCTCGAACATTTAGAACCCCATTGACGTCTATGGGACTCGAACGATCGAACATACGATGTTCGAGTCGAACATGAGTTTGACTCGAATACAAAGCTCATCCTTACCCACCTGCTGATATCCCCTTGTGTATGACCTCGGCCTGGCTTTTACTACGATTCTGGTATCTCCCATTTTTGTACATATTGGGGTAGATTCATGTACAGATCCGACGGTGTATCTACTGATACACCGTCGGATCTGTGAGATCCGACGCTCGATCTATGCGGCTGATTCCTCGAATCAGGTTCCGCATAGATCTCCCTTAGAGCCGACTGGTGTAAGTGAGTTACACTGTCGGTTCTTAGGCTGCATTCTCCCGCCGTCCGCTAGGTGGCGCTTCTTTTTTTCTACGCAACGAATATGCAAATGAGGAGAACCGCCGATTCAGAACCGAACGCCCGGCCGTCGCTTTTTTTTAACGTCGTTTGCGTTCGGCTTTTTCCGGCGGATGGTTACCCCTGCTATATGCGGGGTAAGTGCGGCGGATCCTATGTAAAGTATGGCCGTCGTTCCCGCGTCGAGTTTTGAATTTTTTACGTCGTTTACGTAAGTCGTCCGGGAATACGGCCATACGTTAATTGCGTTAACATCGAAAACAATGACGTCCTTGCGACGTAATTTAAAGCAATGCACGTCGGGAAATTTTGCCGGCGGCGCATGCGCAGTACGATCGGCGCGGGGACGCTCGTGATTTAAATAGTAAACTCCCCCTAGCCGCGGAATTTGCATTCCGCCGGGGGATTTACGATCCGCCAGGGCTAATTACGAGGCAAGTGCTTTCTGAATACAGCACTTGCCTCAAAAACTGGCGCAGGCGGATCGTAAAAAAGATAGATCACGCGGATCAAAAGATCCGCTGATCTACATGAATCTACCCCATTGTCTATAGTTATTTTTGGGTCACTGTTTATTGGTTGCGAGTTGTTCACTTATCTTAATAAATTATTATATTTTCACCTACATGCGTTTTTGGTCTCCTCTGGGCAGTCACACAGTCTGGTCTACTGGCTTCTCTGACATCTGGTTTATCTGAGGAATGTTTCGCAAATGAATGCCTTGGTAACAATAGGAACTGTTGAGGGGTTGCAGTGTTGTCTTGTGCCTAAGGCCAAATATTTCTGCCCCTGTTTAACAGGGGCGTCTAATAACAATTTTTGATGCAATACTTTGCATGTGGCTCTTTGTTGCGCTCCAATTATAGTATCTGTGGGGGTTGCAGTGTTGTCTTGTGCCTAAGGCCAAATATTTCTGCCCCTGTTTAACAGGGGCGTCTAATAACAATTTTTGATGCAATACTTTGCATGTGGCTCTTTGTTGCGCTCCAATTATAGTATCTGTGGGGGTTGCAGTGTTGTCTTGTGCCTAAGGCCACATTTTTCTGCCCCTGTTTAACAGGAGTGTCTAATAAAATTTTTTGATGCAATACTTTGCACGTGGCTCTTTGTTGTGCTCCAATTACAGTATCTGTGGGGGGTTGCAGTGTTGTCTTGTGCCTAAGGCCAAATTGTTCTGCCCCTGTTTAACAGGGGCGTCTAATAACAATTTTTGATGCAATATTTTGCATGTGGCTCTTTGTTGCGCTCCAATTACAGTATGACATGGTTCAGATTCAACTTAACAAACCTACAGTCCTTGTCTTGTTTGCACCGCCTGTATACTGCTGTTCAAAGTATATAGGGCCAAAGGGTCTTGTCAGGGCCGATCCTCGCTATAGGCTCACTATGCAAGCCGCTTAGGGCCCCGCAAAGCTGCAAAGGGCCCCCCAACTTACTAGAGGCCCCGCCTGGTGAGAAGTCATTTTCACCCCCTCAACCCGCTTCTAAACTCGCTGGCTGAGACATTTCCGACTGCAGAACACCCCCTCCCCCCGCTTCTCAACTTTCTTTAATGTGACATGTCACTGTCATCAGCGCCCCCCAGCTTCTTATTTTTAATGTGCCATGTCATTTTGCTTAGGGCCCCAGGGAGGTCAGGATTGGCACTGGGTCTTGTAATGACCTGGGGGAGTGGTGGCGGGGAAACTCATGCTATTTTTTTCAATGATGTGTATCCATATTGCAGGGACCAAACATTACATTAAAGCCGCAAGCAGTATTACATTTCTTTTTTCTTATAGTAATCTCAGGGACATTTCTAAACACGTGCTACTACTATAGACACACAGCAGGTATGATATTTAAAGGAATTTTTCATTTTTTTGTCACTTTAAGCATCATTAAAATCGCTGCTCCGGAAAAAAAGACAGTTTTTAAAACTTTTTTTTCCATTGATACATGTTCCCTGGGGCAAGACCGGGTTCTGAAAGATGTTTTCCAACAATAAATTGAATATTGTTCTTTAAAATGATAGTTTTTGAATTCAAACGTTCGAGTCCCATAGACTTCAATGGGGTTCTAAATGTTCGCGGTTCTGGTGCGAACCGAACGCGGGGGTGTTCGGCTCATCCCTATTAACCAATATATTCATAAAGACCAAGTCGATTTTATTCCTGGAAGACAGGGCCCGGATCAAGTCTGGCGAGCGGTTGACATTATTTCGATCCTACAATCTGGGTGCGATAGAGGTCCTGCCCAGGAGGGACTCCTCCTGTCGTTGGACCTTCAGAAGGCCTTTGATTCCCCCTCCTGGCCGTATTTATTCACGGTTCTAAAACGTTGGGGGTTCGGGGAGAATTTTCTGGGACTATTGCAATCCTTGTACTCTGAACCAAAAGCGAGGGTCAAATTGCAAGGTTATTATTCTGATCCAATTAGGATTGCCAGAGGTACCAGACAGGGCTGTCCCTTGTCCCCACTGATCTTTGCCATAGCGTTTGAGACTCTGGGCATTGCTATCAGATCTGACCAAAATATAAAGGGGGTACGCTGTGGACAACAAGTTCACAAGTGCGCCTTATTTGCGGATGACCTCCTTCTTTTCATTACCTCCCCAATAACCTCTCTGCCTGCCATTTGCAAGTTGCTCGTATCCTTTGGCAATATTTCAGGGTTACGGGTTAATTTGAACAAATCCCGAGCACTGAACATTATCTGTTATCTGCTTTAGCCTTCCAATGCTACTTACTGCTCTGGCCAGCTATAGATGGGGCGGTGGATACGTTTATGTTTCACCTGTGGTGCTTGTATTGGTCCAGCAACACAACAGACACCTTTGCAGCCATTGTGCTATATGCTGGGTGTTTGGTGTGCTCCTGAACCTTTAAGGAGGGGTGGCTCCCCTTCAGTCCACCTGCCCCTATCTATCCATTAGAATGCATGTGCCTCCATTGTGGGGACACTCACTGTTTAGTGTTAGGACCACAGAATTATGGGGTGCCTTGGCGCAGCTCTGTGGCTCACGCATGCGTTTGCAAATGTGTGCGGACAAAACCCCTGTTTTTAAACGCATACTGTACTGTTAGACAGGTTAATTGGTTGTCTGCTAGTTGGTCGGTAAGTAGGCTTGGTTATTCCCTGGGCATTCTGCAGGTTTTTTTTGTTATCTGCTTTAGCCTTCCAATGATACTTACTGCTATGGCCAGCTATAGATGGGGCGGTGAATATGTTTAGGTTTCACCTGTGGTGCTTGTATTGGTCCAGCAACACACCAGACACCTTTGCAGCCATTGTGCTATATGCTGGGTGTTTGGTGTGCTCCTGCACCTTTAAGGAGGGGTGGCTCCCCTTCAGTCCACCTGCCCCTATCTATCCATTAGAATGCATGTGCCTCCATTGTGGGGACACTCACTGTTTAGTGTTAGGACCACAGAATTATGGGGTGCCTTGGCGCGGCTCTGTGGCTCACGCATGCGTTTGCAAATGCGTGCAGACAAAACCCTTGTTTTTAACGCATACTGTACTGTTAGACAGGTTAATTGGTTGTCTGCTAGTTGGTCGGTAAGTAGGCTTGGTTATTCTCTGGGCATTTCCCAGGTTTTCAAGCACTGAACATTACCATACAACATGCAGTAGTTGAACAGTTAAAACCTTCTTTTCAATTCAAGTGGGCAGATGCTTCCATTCGATATCTCGAATAAATGTAACTCCCAAGTTCGAACACCTTTATCAGGCTAATTTCCCTCCCATGTTTCGCAAACTCGAAGTTGACCTCCAGACGTGGGCACAACATAAAATATCTTGGATAGGCAAAATTAATTCCATTAAGATGACGCTTCTACCTAGATTGCTTTACTTATTTAGGTCTCTCCCGGTAGCAATTAAGAAAGATCAACTTAAGACATTCCAGGGTAAAATAATTAAGTTCTTATGGGGAGGTAAAGAATATAGACTAGCCCAAAATGTTTTATACAGTCCCCAGACTCAAGGGGGATTAGGTCTCCCGCACCTATTTAGGTACTATCAAGCAGCTAGGCTGGCCCAACTATCGTTAGTCTACTCTAGACATGAGAAACCTGATTGGATTGAGATGGAGAGACAGGCAATACATGATCGTTTTTTAGACAACCTACTATGGTGTCCCCAAAAATCCAGACCCGCCATAATGTCACCTGCATCGTCCCAATCTTTCAAACTTTGGGATGATTTGAGGTATCTTCCTTCTTTAATTTCTGACATGCGACCTTTGGCAAATCTCTTTCATAATCCCCATTTCAACCCGGACATGGATACCGAGGCATTTCATTGTTGGTTGGACAAGGGGCTCTATAGAAATGGACACTTCCTTTCTACCTCTGGCCCGATCCCGTTGAAGTACTGTGTGGAGGAATTGGGACTGCCAGACTCGGAGAAAGATCGTCATTCCCAGATTTTCCAATTTGTTTCATCAATTTGGAAGAACAAGCCATACCCCCCAGACTTTACACGCTATGAGCGCTGGTGTAGCCAAACAACAGAACAAAGAGGAGGCACATCCATAATATATATATCGCTTTCAGAACCTACATCCAAGTTTTCTTACATGAAGTCGTGGGAGAGGGATAGAAGCTAATCTGAAAGTTTTGATGAGATGGTACCTAGTCCCCAGTAGGCTGGCAGCAATGTTCCGGCCGCATTCCCCCCTATGTTTCCGAGATTTTCAAGCCCAGGGTTCCATGTTACATATTTGGTGGGAATGCCCAAGAATCAGAGGATTCTGGAACAAAATCTTCAACCTCATCAGGAAGGTAACCGGCATTCCTGTAGAGAAATCCCCCCAAACAGCTTTTCTTGGGATCCCTGTCCCCCAAGCTCCTAAATACATTCAAAAACTGATAAGGTTCATGCTTCTAGGAGCAGAAATTACGTTGGCTGGAGCTTGGAAACAGCCACTAGTCTCTGTCTCTATGGCCAAGAGGAAAATGTCTTGGATTATGCACCAAGAGAAAATGGTCAGCTCAATACTAAACTCCACTAAAATTTTTGAGGCAATACGGGAACCCTGGGCTAGACATGATGGCATATCCTTTTATCCCTGGAATTTCGACGACTCATGCAAACGTTTGAAGTCTGTAGCTGGCAACACTCTCTTATCTTCTTTCTTTTCTCTTTTCTGCTCCTGTTCTTTTTTTCTTTTTTTTTCTTTTGTTTTCTACTTCACTGTTTGATAGCAGTCAATTTCAATCTGTTCATTTACGTTAGAGATTATCTCTTCTACGGTAACTCATAGGAGATGTTGTATATTTTGGATGAGCCACTGGAATATAACAATGTATTCCTCACTCTGAGACTGTCTCGCGGCTCTGGAGGCCTCAGTTATTCTGGAGCCGGGAGTCCAGTCTTGCACTTAACAGGCACACTCTATGGGCCAGATTCACAGAGCCATTACTCCGGTCTATCTCCTGTTAGACCGGAGTAATTTCAAATTACCTGCGTCGTATCATTAGTTTGAATCCTCAAACCATGATACAACGGCTTCGGGCTTCGATCCGACAGGCTTACGTCTTTGTACGCCGTCGGATCTACGCTGCAATCTTTTTCTGCCTGCTGGGTGGAGTTTGCGTCATTTTTAGCGTCGGGGTATGCAAATTAGCTTTTTCCGGCGATCCACGAAGTTACGATCGTCCGTCGCATTCTCTTACGGCATCTGCAACGTTAGACAGCCCATGTTAAGTATGGCCGTCGTTTCCGCGTCGACTTTCAATTTTTTTTTTGTTTTTGCGTAAGTCGTCCGGGAATAGGAATGTACGTAAACGACGCTACTAAAAAAAAAAACTGACGTAACGACGTTATTTCGCGCAATGCACGGCGGGAAATTTCTGAGCGGAGCATGCGCAGTTCGATCGCTGCGGGGACGCGCCTAATTTAAATGCTTTACGCCCCCTAATCGCGTATTTCGATTCCACCGGAGAAATACACTACGCCGCCATACCTTACGGGCCGAAATCTACCTGAATTCATCTTAGAGCCAGGTAAAATACGGCGGCGTAGTGTATCTCTGATACTCTGCGCCAGGGCAATTGTACCTGAATCTGGCCCTATGAATTTAACGTTTTAGTCAGTCCCCGGCACAGTGTGAACCCATAGGGGGTGTCAGGACGGACATTGGTACTAGGTGCCCTTATCGGGTATTCTACTTTCTCATGATTTTTGGTTCAAAGTACAGTGGGATATCCTATTCTATGTAGAGTGATGATTTTTATTCTAAGTTGAATACTTTATTCTGTAATCTATGTATATCATTCTGCCCCAGGATGTTCTGGTGGCATTTAAATGTACTGTACTGCTCTTTAATAAACTTCTTTTGAAAATTAAAAAAAAAAAAAAATTAAAATAACACTATACAACCACTTGTATTATTTGTTGTTGAATACAATAAATATTTTTTTAATACAAAATGCAAGGTGACTTTTTTTTTTTCTACGCAATAATCAATTTCTATCACCAATGTAGATCAAACTGAGTAAAAATAAACTACAAGAAATAAAAAATAAAATAAAAAATCAATTGTTCTTTTGGAACAACAGGTGGACAATCGGCTTTCCAGTGTAGCATGCCTCGAGGGTATACTTTATCGCCTGCTTATAGTGATTCAGTGTTTCTTAATGTACTTTTTATGCTGCATCTTGAAGAATAGGCCACTTATTTCAAGGATTTATTTTTTATTTTTTCCTCAATTTTATCTCTGTAAACCAAAATGCTTTGTGTAGATAAGTATAATCCCCTTTTGCCTTTTTTTCCCCCTCCAGAAATGAAGCAGACAATTCAGCCTGGATATCTCAGGGATGGATTCATAATTACGGCGGTGAGGAAACTGACAAAATATGTCTCGGGCTTTTATCTGAGAAGATCGCAGAGTATTGTAATCTAGAGAATGAGAATGCTGCGTTTAGCTTGTTCATAGACTTATTCTGAGTTCAGGTTTCAATTTTTACACATTGATATCCCTTTTCACTAACTGATTTATATATCTTTTGTGTAGTCTTTTATTCCTATTTTGCTTAGCATTTTTTCCCTGTTTTTGCTTTTTATGTTTAGGTATTTTTTTTGGAAAGTTTGATGGTTTATAATTAGTATTTTCATTTGAACACAATATTTATTTCTCAAGTATACATTTATTTTGTTGAGTTTATAGGTTGAAAAGAAAAGCATATTTAGCATTCTCTTTATAAATACACCACCACCAGCATGCTGGCTGGCAATCTGTGTTCAACTGGCTAAAATATTCTCTTATTTTCTGGTAGACCTGGAGGGAGCCATTCTTGTCCTCTGAATCATAACAGCTATAGAAGAAGCATATAGCAAGTTCTGTTCTGCTTTGATACCTGCTGCTTAAAAATATAAACATACATATATGACAATATTGATCCCTACAGATTTGACATTATATTATATTGTAATATAAAATCTAATGCAATCTAGTAGTAATATATTGTAATTAATAATAGTCCTTTTCAGTATTCCAATATTCCATTCCAATATACCAATAATAATATTTGCCATTATACTATGATATATATTAAAACATAATATAATAATATATTTACAGTATATCATTAAAGTAAAGATACCATTACAGTATGATATAATATAAAACATAATATAATAATATATTATAATTAACAAAAATAATAATTATAAAATAATATACTATATATATATATATAAGAAGGCCAGTATGGTGGCCTGAGTTTATGGGAGGAGCCCGGAGGGTATTTAAGCAGCCCACTCACACATGCTCTTTGTCGGTTCAGTGTGCAGTACTACACGTCACTGGGCCGACTCTTCCCAGCTCACCTCATGTCCATGAGTCTGCGCATTCAATCGCATTCGACATCGCAATCGCTTTGTGGCTTCTCCCTTCATGGTCTTCGCCGGCGGTTCCCGCTTACTGTCGCAGGTAGGATTCAAACCTTTTCGTATCTTGTGCAATCTTGCAAATCCTGCATCTCTTTTGGAAAAAAAATCTGCCTCTGAGTTATTGTTGCTCATGTTCCAACATCATTTGGCTCAGGCGTAGTACATTTGTAACTTCCTTCTGCCAAACATACGATTCATTTGTAAATCCATTTGGAGATTAGCATGTGTTTGTATGGGTTCTTTGGCAGATTGAGGTGGTAATTGGACTCACATGGTGCCTTGTCTGCACTTGATTAGCCTGGGGGGATGGGTGGTTGGTACAGTAGGTGTTCGGTTTCAAAGCAAGGGGTAGCATACACTCTACAACCAAATCGTATCAGATTCGTTCAATACTCCTTACTACCGATTCGTATCGAATTTGTTTCATGCATTTTTACAACCGTTTTGTATCAGATACATTGCATGCTTTCTACCGTTGTCATTCATTGTTCCCCCATGCCGTGTGTTTTTAGTTCCCGCAGCGGAACTTACGAATTGTTTGTTCACGGTTCTTCTCTCTCATTTATTTACCAAAGTTATTGCCTGTGCGTCATGCATGGCGCCACACCACACTCTTCGGATGTGTTGCACATCCACTCCAGTCCAAAGCAAACCCAGTCGCACGTTCACTGTCCCAGGTAGGATTCGTTAGCTTGTTTGTCATGTCAAATTCGTGGCCACTCATGGTGTCACCCGTACCATATGTTTGGTTCCCGCAGTGGAGCTTACAAAGCATTGATACGCACTTCTCGTGTTCTATTTTCTACACCAAACCTCATTGTTTTGCCCCATGCACGGCATCACGCTACACCTTCCCGACATGTTTCACTCCTGCCACAGTCCGCCGCAAACTCACTTGCATGGCCCACTGTCGCAAGTAAGAATGTTATTACATTCTTTATGTCCTATCAATTTGCTACCATTCGTTGTCTCCCATATCGTTCATTAGTGGTCCCTACGCAACCACGATTCAAACAGGCGTTGTCCTTCTACCTTATACTGCTTGCTTAAGGTACAAACAAACCAGGTGTTTCTATCCTTTCTCAGTAACCCAATTCTTATTGATTGAGACCTTGCAACCATGCAAATCATCTCAGCAGCCTGACACCCTTGTTAAGACCCTTGCAACACATGACCTTTACTAAACGCGAAATAAAAAAATAAATAAATATAAAAACGCAAAAAAAAAAAAAAAACCTTTGCCACCACGCAATCTCAGCCCCTCGGCAACCTGACACCTGTTGGGACCGTTGCAACCACGCAAAATCGTCTCAGCAGCCTGACACCCTTGTTGAGACCCTTGCAAATGCAATATTCACTCAGCAGCCCCACACTGATTGAGATCCGTGCAACCACGCAAAATCATCTCAGCAGCCTGACACCCTTGTTAAGACCCTTGCAACACATGACCTTTACAAAACGCAAAATAAAATAAAAAATGAATATAAAAACACAAAAAAAAAAAACGCAAAAAAAAAAAAAAACCCTTTGCCACCACGCAATCTCAGCCCCTCAGCAGCCTGACACCCTTGTTGAGACCCTTTCAAATGCAATATCGTCTCAGCAGCCCTCACACTCATTGACATCCTTGCAACCACTCGTATATCGTCTCAGCAGCCTGACACCCTTAAGACCCTTGCAACACATGACCCTTACAAAAGGCAAAAAAAAAAAAAAGCAAAATTAAATATTAAAGTGCAAAAAATAAATAAAAAAACATTGCCACCACACAATCTCGGCCCAGCAACCTGACACCTGTTTAGACCATTGCAACCACACAAAATCGTCTCAGCAGCCTGACACCCTTGTTGAGACCCTTGCAAACGCAATACCGTCTCAGCAGACCCACACTCATCGAGACCCTTGAAACCACACAAAATCATCTCAGAAGCCTGACACCCTTGACGCAAAGGAAAAAAAAAAATATATATATATATATATATATATATATATATATATATATATATATATATATATATATATATAAAAAAAAAAAAAAACGTTGCCACCAAGCAATCTCGGCCCAGCAACCTGACACCTGTTGAGACCATTGCAACCACGCAAAATCGTCTCAGCAGCCCTACATTCATCAAGGCCCTTGCAACCACACAAAACCGTCTCAGCAGCTTGACACCCTTGTTGAGATCCTTGCAAACGCAATAACATCTCAGCAGCCCCACATTCATCAAGGCCCTTGCAACCACACAATACCGTCTCGGCAGCCTCACACCATTGTTGAGACCCTTGCAAACGCAATACCGTCTCAGCAGCCCCACATTCATCAAGGCCCTTGCAACCACGCAATACCGTCTCGGCAGCCTCACACCATTGTTGAGACCCTTGCAAACGCAATACCGTCTCAGCAGCCCCACACTCATCGAGAGCCTTGCAACCACGCAATACCGTCTTGAGCAACCTCCCACTCATCAAAGACCTTTGTGACCACGCAGTCTCGCCCCAGCAACATGGCATTCATTGAGACCCTTGCAGCCAGAAAAATTGGTGTTTTTCAGCCGCCCCTGATCTCTCCTCTATGTTATCTTACCAGTACATCTACACAGGATCCCCAATCACTCCTCTATGTTATATTATCAGTACATGTACACAGGATCATTTATAGTAATTTCTAGGCAGTTGAGTTCAGAAACCTTCTTGAAAAAACTAAAATAAAAAAAAATATAAAAAAAAAATGGGTTCAGACGGATGTTCAAAGGCATTCAAAACGCTGATGCCTGTAACAGCTTGTAAACACAGCCAGATGTGGTAACTCATGTTTACCAGCGTTTCATTTACAGTAGTTTTTATTAAAAAAAAAAAAAAAAAGGGGGGGGGGAATATTGTCTCAGCAACTTGACACTCATTTGAGACCCTTGCAAAATGTAATATCATCTCAGCTACCTCACACTTGTCTAGACCTTTGCAACCACACAATCTCGTCTCAGCAACCCAACGCCCGTTCAGACCTTTGCAGCCATACAAAGTCGTCTTAGCAAACTGACACTCATTTGACACCATTGCAAACGCAATATCATCTCAGCAACCTGACACCCGTTCAGACCTTTGCAGCCATACATAGTCATCTCAGCAGCCCGACACTCACTTGAGACCATTGCAAACGCAACATCGTCTCAGCAACCCCTCACTTGTTGAGACCCGTGCAACCACACAAGGCCATCTCAAAACAAACCTCATAATCATCGAGACCTTTGCAACCACGCAATATCGTCTCAGCAAACCAGACTGAGACCCTTGCAACCACACAATATTGTTTGCAGCAGTTGGTCAGCGGGTGCACGTTGGTCAGCGGGTGCACGTTGGTCAGCGGGTGCACGTTGGTCAGCGGGTGCACGTATATCGTCTTGTTGAGCACCTGTGTATTGTCAGCGGGTTGATGCACCTTTTTCACACCAATGCAAGATCCAGTCCAAGTTCTCAAACTAGACCAAGCATCAGTAGCAGACTTAGCTATGTGGGACAACTTCCCCACCTAATAGAACAGCATTTCAATCTTCATCTCGGCAGTGTCAGCCGAGCCACCACAGGCTTTTGCGTGCATTTTTCGTCCGCCACTGGTTCTCCAAACCTTGGCCCCCAGAAATTCTCTTAAATTTCTGCTTCACCCAGTCTTCATCACGTCTCGTGCTGTACCCCATTGTGGCAGCTGCCCAGGTTTGGGGCCACACTTGAACTGGACAGACAGTGTTCTTCACCACAGACAATCAGGCCACAGCCGACAATTAAGGTAGATCAAGCCTCTCCCCATCACGTCCTTCTTGCGCAGGCTCGCGCAGCTGTCACTCTGTCACCAGTTTAATATCTTGTGTAGTCATATTCCAGGCAAATGCAAAATCGCAGCTGATGCTCTGTCCCATTCTAACCTTATTTGTTTTTCCAGCAAGAGCCTGGAGCTGACCCAATAACCATCCCTGTCCCACCCTGGTCATTGCTGACGATGGACTGAAGTAGCATCTCACCAACTCAACCCAGCTTATTAACCACTCCTTGGCACGCAACACACTGAAGGCCTATCACACTGCTTGGAACACTAACTGCTAATTTTTGGCCACTTGCCTCGGAGCAGCAATAGGCAACGTTAGACACGTCCTAGCCTTCATATCGTATTGCCACACACAGCTGACCCTTTCTCACAATACTATCACGCCATATCTAGATGGCGTCCAGCATTTCCTGTCCCTGCATGACCCCAGTAAACTGTCAGTATTCTCGAGCCCATGCAGTTAAGTCCCTCCTACAGAGCATACAGAAGCACCAACCTGTAGTCAGTGGCAAGCGCCTATCTTTCAAGAGTGCCCTTTTTAGGGACATGTCTGAAATCCTTACTCGTTCCCCATTTAGGGCCTTGCCCAGCATAGTCATCCTAGCAGCCATCTACCAGGCCTTCTACGGTTCCCTACGACCTAGTGAATTTACAGTCAGTGGCTCCGGCAGTCAGACACTGCTCCGACGCCACCCGACTCGCTTTCGAACCCCTACACTCTCAGTCTGCAAACGCAACAAACCAGCCACGGGGGTTGACATCAACCTGTTTCAGACTAACAATGCCTGACGCCCAGTGACGATGCTTGACCGACTACTGCTCCATCTACCCAGCCAATCTGATTGTAGCTCGTTGCTACCCTTTCTAAACCAGCTCCCTGAGTGGCAGCCAGTTTGTCAAGCATGTCAGAATCCTAAGCAACTTGGGCTTCAAATCCCAGTCTGTTCTCAGGACATTCTTTCCGAATTAGAGCAGCCTCAACTGCCTCCCACGTACCAGACCACGTAATCAAGATACCAGGCTGATGGGAAGTCTCCTTGTTTTGCCACATACATCCCAAATCCTCAGGAAGGAATGGCACAAGCCTTTACCAAGCTGGCTCAATAAATACAAGAAATCAATATAAGCTATTTCCCTATCTGAGTCTTTTGCCTGAGTCTTGGCATACTGACCAGACCACCAAGGCACACTTCAGGTCTATTTATGTTGTAAGTCTTGTCGCGTGTTTATGTGATCCACATCACTCTCAGTCAGAGGGCCACGACCATAAATAAGAAGGCCAGTATGGTGGCCTGAGTTTATGGGAGGAGCCCGGAGGGTATTTAAGCAGCCCACTCACACATGCTCTTTGTCGGTTCAGTGTGCAGTACTACACGTCACTGGGCCGACTCTTCCCAGCTCACCTCATGTCCGTGAGTCTGCGCATTCAATCGCATTCGACACCCTCCCGCCCTTCCCTTTTTCAGGGCACTTCTCAGCATATCCTTCTTCAATTAACTACCCATTACTTACTTTGGGTATGCCCCCTTTTCTTGGCATACTGACCAGACCACCAAGGCACACTTCAGGTCTATTTATGTTGTAAGTCGTGTCGCGTGTTTATGTGATCCACATCACTCTCAGTCAGAGGGCCACGACCATAAATATATATATATATATATATATATATATATATATATATATATATATATTATTTATTTTAGCTAAGGTGCCTTCCATTTCTCTTTATCATTGTTGAGATGTTTCAACACCTTGATTGGAGTCCACCTGTGTTTAAAAAAAAAAAAAAAATGGACATGATCTGGAAAGGTGCACAGATCTCTATAAAAGGTCTCACGGCTGACAATGCAAACTGTATCAGAACAAAAGCCACAACGTCAAAGGAACTGACTGCAGAGCTCAGAGATAGGATTGTTGTTAAGCACAGATCTGGAAAAAGGTAGAAAAAAAAAATTACTGTATAATAAAATTGCTAATAATAATAGATAATATTCGAATATATATAATATGTTGTTGAAAGTATTGGGACACCCCTCCAAATCACTGGATTTAGGTGTTTCAATCACCTCCATGGCCACAGGTGTATAAAATTAAGCACCTAGACATGCATGTATACAAACATTTGTGAAGGAATTGGTCACTCTCAGGAGCTCAGTGAATTCAAGCATGGTACCGTGATAGGTTGCTACCTGTGCAATAAGTCAACCTATGAAAATTCCTTGCTACTAAAGATTCCACGGCCAACTGTTAGTGGTATTATAACAAAGCGGAAGCAACTGGGAACAACGGGAGATCAGCCATGAAATAATAGGCCACTAAAAAGATGTAGCGGGGTCAGCGCATGCTGAAGCTCACAGTGCGCAGAAGTTGCCAACTGTCTGCATTGTCGATAGCTACAGATCTCCAAACTTTGTGTAGCCTTCAGATTAGCACAACAGTGCGTAGAGAGCTTCATAGAATGGATTTTCGTGGCCGAGCAGCTGCATCCAAGCCTTACATCACCAAGTGCATTTCAACGTGTCGGATTGAGTGGTGTAAAGCTCGCCACCCTTGGACTCTAGAGCAGTGGACATGTGTTCTCTAGAATGACAAATCACACTTCTCTGACTGGCAATCCGAAGGACATGGATGATGTGAAATGTAGCGCAAAGAATAGTGTACAGTGAACAATGTACAAATTATATATAAATAGTGATTGGTTGATAAAATCAATCTCAAATAAAATAATTATATATGGGTGAGTAAAAACACAAGTGAATCAAGTCCAAACAGTGAATGGATCCTAGGGTAAGCATGTAAAGTCCACCACGTAATGGTTGTTGTTCACAATAACAATGGCTTTAACAAGCACATGGAACATTCGGAATAATTGTCATCCAACCAATAGGAGGAGTATGTAACAACAAAAACCCGGGGAATGCCCAGGAAATAACCAAGCCTACTTACCGACCAGCTAGCAGAACAACCAATTAACCTGTCTAACACTATGCGTTAAAAACGGGTTTTGTCCCCACGAATTTGAAAACGCATGCAAGTATTTACTCTTACCGGAAGTGGTGGACTCGAATGTCAGCAACAACGAGTCAATCTAGCAGAGGTGCCCAAATCGTCGGAACGATCGAAGGAACCCAAGGTACTCCAAGAGCGACTCCAGAGGATCATGTAGGTGCCACCAAGCTAGAATTCAGATGACCAAACTGGACAGCCAAAAAACTCTCATGCGGGAGGGTATGAAAAGAAAAAATGCCTTCATATAGTGTAGGTCAAAAAGAGTAAAAAAAAACAAAAACAACAAACATGGATACAAATGTGATCACAAAATAAAAGCAATGAACCAAGGCTGACGCGTTTCGTCCAAATAGAACTTCTACTGGGGCATCTATCAGTTCCTTCACATTGCACATATTTATAAACTGCAATATGAATTACAAGACCAATCGGAAAAGACCAATTTGGCATTCACAATCTTGAGGTCAATGATTGGAGAAGAACACATCACATAACGATGTGAGCTCCAAGCCTTGGTCTGGGAACCAATAATATGGGCCGAATCCATTCATGTGAACTATACCGCATGCATAAAGTCGACCCAGAAATGACGCGGCTTACACGAGGTACAAACCTTCTTGAAAAACCTGCGAAAACGGGTCACGTGACCAGTGACGGCCAATTATAGCCTCACTAAAAGAAGAGACATGATTTCGACATCACTCAATGCGTCTGGCTTGGCTCATTGCTCTCTACATTGCTTTTATTCTGCGATAACAATTTTACCCATGTATGTTTTTTTTTTAAAAATAAAAACCCTCTTTTTGACCTACACTATATGGAGATTTGTATTTTATTTTGATACCCTCCCATATGAGAGTTGTTTTGGTTGTCCAGTTTGATCATTTGAATTCCTACTTGGCGGTACCTACACAATCTTCTGCAGATTAAGATTGATTTTATCAACCAATCACTATTTATATATAATTTGTACATTGTTAACTCTACACTATTTCACATCATCCTTTACTCTGAATTCAGCTGTTTGTTGCTTTTTTTTTGTTTATTGTGTTAGTGCAGTAACACTTTTCATTTGAATCCAAAGGACATGTCTGGGTTTGGCGGTTGCCAGGAGAACGGAACTTGCCTGACTGCACCCAGTGTAAAGTTTGGTGAAGAGGGGATTATGGTGTGGGGTTGTTCTTCAGGGGTTAGGATTGGCCTCTTAGTTCCAGTGAAGGGAACTCTTAAGGCGTCAGCATACCAAGACGTTTTGGACAATTTCATGCTCCCAACTTTGTGGGAACAGTTTGGGGACGGCCTCTTCCTGTTCCAACATGACTGCGCACCAGTGCACAAAGCAAGGCCTATAAAAGCATGGATAAGCAAGTTTGAGGTGGAGGAACTTGACTGGCCTGCGCAGAGTTTTGACCTCAACCTGATAGAACACCTTTGGGATGAATTAGAGTGGAGACTGCGAGCCAGGCCTTCTCATCCAAGATCAGTGTCTGACCTTAGAAATGCACTTCTGGAAGAATGGTCAAACATTCCCATAGACACACTCTTAAACCTTGTGGACAGACTTTCCAGAAGAGTTGAAGCTGTTATAGCTGCAAAGGGTGTGCCAACTTAATACTGAACCCTACGGACTAAGACTGGGATGCCATTAAAGTTTCTGTAAAGGCAGGTGTCCCAATACGTTTGACAATATAGTGTAGGACTTTAGAGGCAGAGTTGGCAACAAAATGTAACTTAATGATATGCTAACCAAACTAGCATTTTCATCATGGGGTCAGTGATTATGGAGTACATATTTCTCCTGTGACTGGTTTCTTGTAATTGGTGAGATGGCTAAAGGAAAAAACCTTTCCGCCCTGGTCTCCCTGTCTATAAAAGGATGATAATGAACATAACCTCCAATCCTGGTCTAAAACTCCTCCGATGACTGACAACATGCTGGTCCAGGCCCTCATACTTTTTGCTCTAATATTTATAGAAGCCGCGATCCTTCTACACCAGTGGTGACCTCCAGCCGGTTTGAAGGCTTACCGCTGAGAAAAGTAATTCACTTCCAAGCAGAGAGAAGAGCATAAAACTGATTATCTTCTTAACAACTTTAATGTGTCTGTCATGTCACAAATTTGTGAAAATCTGAACCGCCAGACTTCTTTACTTTATATCCAGAGCAGGCTTTGCCGATGAGTTTGCTGCCGCATCGTCCACACACCCCGTGTGTATGTATACAGTAAGGAAATGTATGGCACCCACCATAATGACCTAGAAATGAGAACGCGACCTGTGCCTTTTCTAGATAGAAAAGGTGAAAGCCCTGCCCACTTGTTTTTTTTTTAACCACTTGCCGACCGCCGCACGAATATTTACGTTGGCAGAATGGCACGGACAGGCAAATGGGCATACAGGAACGTCTCTTTGAAATTTGCTGCCGTGTGAACACACGCGTGCCGCAAGCTCTGTGAACGTGCCCACAGGATCCATGGACACGATGTCCGCCGGTGTCCCGTCAACATGTCACGGAGCTGCAGAATGGGGGGATGCTTGTGCATTGTGGGCGGTATTAACCCTTTATCGGCCACTAGCAGGGGTTAATACCGCACCGCTAGCGGCCGAATCCTGCGGCAATTCCGACGGTATAGCGCAGCGATTTTTAGTGGCTCTATACCGCCACCGCGCCTCCGGACCCAGTGTGAAAGGGGTCTAAACCTTCACAGTTTAGGAGATATTCAGACTTCAGGCAGCCGGTAATGTTAGGCCGCGTACACACGATCAGACATGTCCAATGAAACATGTCCGACGGCCCGTTTTCATTGGACAAGGCTGAAGTGGTCTGTTTGTCTGATGTGTGTACACACCATCGGACCAAAATCCCCTTGGACCAGAACACGGTGACGTAAAACACAACGATGTGATGAAAAAACGAAGTTCAATGCTTCCAAGCATGCGTCGACTTGATTCTGAGCATGCGCGTGATTTTGGTCCGATGATTTTGTGTACTAACCATTGAACCTGTCCGACGGACAGGTTTCCAGCGGACAGGTTTCAAAGCATGTTTTGAAACTTTGGTCCGCTGGAAAACGGTCCGATAGGCCGTACACACGATCGAACATGTCCGCTGAAACTGGTCTGCGGACCAGTTTCAGTGGACATGTTCGATTGTGTGTACACGGCCTTACAGGCACATGCACTCTGAGGGGGCGGTATACCCATGCTGTCCCTTCAAAGCTCTGTGCTGCGATCCATGACTCCCGTGCACATGCATGGGAGTGACGTCATCGCAGTGCGGCCAATTAGATAGCTGCAGGGTGCGAAGCTGGAAAGAAGACCGTGTGCAGATGGCAGCATCTGTAAGAGCTCACAGCATGGTGGTGCAGAGCTTCGTTTTAAGGTAAGTATTTCATAACGTGCTAGTATGCGACGCATACTAGCAAATTATGTCTCTACTTTTCAGTGTTTTAAAAAAAAAAGAAAAGAAAAATTGGCGAGGTTTACTTACTCTGTAAGCATGCGATTTAGCTGCTTATTTCTTGTTCTGTGCCTTTTCTGGACAGAAACCACAAGCCATGGTGTAAGCCCTGCCAGGCTGGGTTTTACTATACTGCTAAATTATTCCCTCCATCCTGTTTTGAAGTGAAACAGGACACCTTGTATGGGTAAGATTGTCTTCAGCCTATTTTATTGGGGCTTAACTATTATAAATGTGAATACAATTGTAATAAACATAATAAAATGTAGCAGCTTCTTCTGCCAATAGGTGGGTCTTGCCAGAATAGTGGATTATGGAAAACTAATATAAAGGCAGATTTGGGGTACCTATACCAGCTGTTTAAGTATATATATGTATATATATATATATATACATACACACATTATATATATATATATATATATATATATATATATATATATATATATATATATTAGGGCGGTTACTGATCAAAAATGTTGTGTTCGATTCATCTTTTTTTTTTATTATCGATTAATCGACTAATTTCGATTAATCATAACGCACATACAGATCCAACTACTTTTAGCTGATCACCTTGCAGGCTGATTTCCAGTGCCGCTACCAACCACTGGAAAGATGGATAGCAGGATACAAAAAACACACAAAGGCAGCGCTCGATGGGAATAGCATTAAAACTTTTATAGTCTTCAAGTAGGTAACAAAATAAATATTGCACTGGAGATAAAATCGATGTAGCTACATAAACTGTAAAAATGGTGCGAGTAATACCAAACGGTAGCAAAAGCAGTCATAAAAACATGTAGCTAAGTATGATACTGGTATAAAAATGTGTACAACGATACCACTGCTGAATCCAGATGAGGAGGGGTTAACATCAGTCTGTCGGCATGTAGATGTCCCGTGAAGGGAACTATCACAACTCCTAGTGGATGGCTGTAGAATCCCAGGTTGATGGAGGGAAGTGATAGAGGGAAGTGTAACAGCCCTTGCATGTGGCAGATAGTAAGGTCCCGCCGGCATGCAGATATGAAAGCACAGCAAATGAGCCCTTCAGATGGACACGGCAAGCCCTGCCGGTGTCTGTGACATTACCGGCGGAGAGGCGAGTACCAATCAAAAGAATTTTGATTGATCAAAAAAATTAAAGATTCAATCTGTATATAATATACAATCAGAATTATCAGCATGATTCAGTTCGCATGTGCCGCGGCTATGTGGCATAAGTTTTCATTCATTCATTCATTCATAGTTAATTCTCTATAGCACACTAATATATATATATATATATATATATATATATATATATATATATATATATATAGCAGGCATGGGCGGATTTATCAGGGTTCAAGCCCATAGCTACTAGCCAGGCATCAAGAGTTACTCGCCACAGCAGTTCAGCACCCACCTTCACACACTGCCCTGCCGCGCTAATTGCACCCGTAAAATTTCACGCCCTCGTAGATTATTCTGCATGGTAAACACGCCCTCGTAGATTATCTCATGGAATGACACTGTTAAATGTTTTATGCAGAATCAAGTTACACAATTAAATATTACCAACAACAACTTTAACAAAATGGGACAGGGCACTGGGGGCAGACCAGAGGGACAGGGCACTGGGGGCAGACCAGAGGGACAGGGCACTAGAACTGGGTCTCTTCCCCATTCTCTTGCTTTTCCTCTGCAACTCCCATCCATCCTCTCTCTCTCTCTCCCTCTCCTATTCATCTCATCATCAGGAGCCTGTGTGTGCGGCTCCACGCTTGCATGTCCCCACTTTCCCGTTTTATTCAGGCTGGCAGTGAGGAGAGGAGCTGCAGCACAGAGGGAGGGAGTACAATCCAGCGCTGAGATCCACACAACTGCACAGCCATTGACAGCATAGCACAGCGTACACTGACCCCGCACAGCACACATTGAGACCAGTCTGTTCATTGCTCAGGCTGGACTGTTGGACACTTACTTAGAGCACAAGGAGAAGAAAACTGCACAAACTGGAGGGCTGCCACTCTAATTTCAGGGCAAATTTCAATGAGTGCTGCACCGGACTGGTAATTTTCGTAATCCTCCACCTCACTCCTGCTCCCTGCTCTCTGCTCTTTAGGTACATTGGTCGGGGGGAGGGGGCAGGCTCAGAGAGGTCATACTGTTAGGTCCCATGGCTTAATGAGAATTGTAAGGAGAGCACCTGTGTACTGCTCTGCCTGTGCGCGGCTCACCAGACTATTCCTTTCGGCCGCCAATCTCATCGGGACTCTAAGTGTAGGCACAGATTGGAGGGAGATTGGTCATGCAACCCTGTCATCACTCGCCCCCAGCTTAAATCCACTCGCCAAATGCTAGTAGGCGAGTGGAAATTTTGAGGGCTGATATATATATATATATATATATGTGACAAGGTCGCAGAAATAGCGGTAATGCAATGCAGCAAAGTCGCTGATCTTAAGCAATAAATACAGCTTTATTGCACTCAAAATAAATAATACAAAACAAAATGGCCTACTCCAATTTAGGAGGCTAACTGACAGTAGTGTCCCTCACTACACTGTACTGGAGGGGCTATTCCAGCCTCCAGTATAAAACAACAAAATAACCAGTCCAAATAAACAAATCGGTGACAGACCTTGTTCCTTCAGTGCAGACAGTCTCCAACCTGTCTGTCCAGCTCAGCATACCTCTCACACTGAGCTCTCACTTCCCATTTCCCTACCAGGTGACTGTTAATTAATAGGGGGAAGAGAGGAGGTTTACCTGTTGGCCAGGCTTAACCCCTTCCAGGGCAGGGAAAACTGACCTTTCCAGCCTCTCACTGGTGTACATACAATCGTGTACCCTGTCACACATCCTCCCCCCCAGCTTAACACTTGGGTGGGAAGCGGCCATCTCTACAAACCCATGTACTCGGGACAGAGCATCTGCATTACTGTGGAGGAGACCTGCCCTATGTCGTACCACAAAAGTAAAGGGCTGTAGGGACAGAAACCACCTTGTGACCCGAGCGTTCTTGTCCCTGTTGGTGTGCATCCACTTTAACGGAGCATGGTCTGTGACGAGGGTAAACCGCCTGCCCAACAAATAGTAGCGGAGTGTTTTTACTGCCCACTTGATTGCCAAACACTCTTTTTCTACTGTGGCATAGCGCTGTTCTCGAGGTAACAACTTCCGACTCAAATACAGCACAGGGTGTTCCTCACCATCCACATATTTCTGGAGAAAGAACTCCTTTCTAAAGTCAGGAGCCACAAGCACAGGTTGGGCACAAAGCGCTGCCCTCAGACCAGCAAAGGCTTCCTCAGCCTCGCTGTTCCACTTTACAGTGTCTGGACTTCTGGCTTTAATAAGGTCAGTGAGCGGAGCAGCCCTCGTAGCAAAGTGAGGAATAAACCTCCGATAGTAGCCTACAATCCCCAAGAAAGCTCTGACTTGTTTTTTCCTCAATGGTCTGGGCCAGCTCTGTATAGCTCCTATCTTGTTCATTTGTGGTTTAACAAGTCCTCTGCCAACCAGGTAACCCAAGTATCTAGCCTCTGCTAGACCCAAGGCACATTTAGAGGGGTTAGCTGTCAGACCCGCTCTTCTAAGAGTGTCCAAGACTGCCTGTACTTTATCCAGATGGCTTTCCCAGTCCGGGCTATGAATGATCACATCATCCAAGTATGCGGCTGCATACTCAGTGTGGGGCCTGAGAAACTTATCCATTAGCCTTTGAAAAGTGGCTGGAGCCCCATGGAGGCCAAAAGGCATGATCCTGTACTGGAATAGGCCATCAGGAGTGGCAAAGTCTGTCTTCTCTCGGGCGTGCTTTGTCAATGGGATCTGCCAATAACCCTTTGTCAGATCCAACGTGGTGAAGAACCTATCTTTGGCTAATCGCTCTACTAGTTCATCCACCCTAGGCATGGGGTAGGCGTCAAACTTAGACACCTCGTTTAACTTCCTGAAGTCATTACAAAACCTGATGGACCCATCAGGTTTGGGCACTAGAACAATGAGGCTGCACCACTGGCTATGAGACTCCTCTATCACTCCAAGCTCAAGCATTTTCCTGATTTCAGCCCTTACAGCTTCCCTCTTGGCCTCCGTAATGCGGTAAGACTTCACTCTTACGACAACCCCTGGTTCTGTAATAATATCATTGGTAATCTCTCGGGTTTGTCCAGGGTTGGGGGAGAAAACATTGTTATTCCTCTCAACCAAGCCTCTAGCTTCTTTTATTTGCTCAGGTGTCAGCTCTGGAGAGATTGTCACCTAAGGACTAGGTGCCTGTGGACCAGGTGTGGTGTCCCCCACTGCGGCCATGCAGTCCTCTCTAGTCCTCCATGGCTTAAAGAAGGTTTATGTGGAACACGGCCTCCTTCTTCCGGCGTCCCGGCTGACTAACTTTATAATTTACTGGGCTCACTTTTTCCAACACCTCATAGGGTCCCTGCCACTGTGCTAGAAGTTTGCTTTCTGCGGTGGGTACTAGAACCATTACTCTGTCCCCTCTTTCAAACTGTCTCACTAGGGCCCTCTGGTCATAGTAGGACTTCTGCCTACTCTGCGCCTGCTCCATATGCTGGCGAACAAGAGGGGCAATCTGAGCCATACGCACCCGCATATCTTCAACATACTGGAGGACATTGGTCCCAGTTACCCCCTGTTCTTCCCAGGTTTCCTTTAGGATATCCAGAATACCCCTGGGATGCCTACCATATAAAAGCTCAAACGGGGAGAAGCCCGTAGAACTTTGGGGAATCTCTCGAACTGCAAACAACAGGTAAGGAAGTAACAAGTCCCAATCCTTCCCATCCCTGCTAACGACTTTCCTCAACATCCCCTTTAGGGTCCGGTTAAACCTTTCTACCAACCCATCTGTCTGGGGGTGATACACTGACGTTCTCAGAGTCTGTACATTAAATAGCTGACACAGCTCTTTCATAATACGGGAGACAAACGGAGTCCCCTGATCCGTGAGCAATGTCCTGGGTATCCCCACCCGTGTAAACATCTGAACCAACTCTTTTGCAATACTTTTAGCATTCACCTTACGTAGTGGAATGGCCTCTGGGTATCTGGTGGCATAATCGACGATGACAAGGATGTACTGCTGCCCTCGAGCTGTTTTCTCTAAGGGACCCACTAGGTCCATGCCAATCTTCTCAAACGGAACGTCAACTATGGGGAGAGGTATGAGTGGGGCTCTCAACTTCGGTCTGGGAGATGGCAGCTGGCATTCCGGGCAAGAAGCACAATACCTTTTAATCCCCTCATATACCCCAGGCCAGAAGAACCTCCTGAGCACCCGTTCTTGTGTTTTCTCCACCCCTAAGTGTCCCCCCAGCAGATGAGAGTGAGAGTAATCCAGGATTTTTCGGGTGTATGATGAAGGCACAACCAGTTGTTCAAGCTCTTGTCCCTCATCGGAGGTTACTCTGTAAAAAAGATCATTTTTAAGGATAAAATAGGGATAGGCCTTTCCTGTTACCCCTTCTACTGGTACCCCATTAACCTCTACAACATTACTCCTGACTTCCTGCAGCAGGGGGATCATCTGCCTGGTCACGGCCAAAGCCACTACCCGAGATATCCAGGATATCTGTATCCCCCTCATCGTCTTCACTGGTAGCCTCTGGGGCGGGTTCCGGTTGACCAACCTCTTCCTCATCTCCTGTCTGTAGTGGGGCCCCGCCTCTCCTGGACTGCTCCCCACGCTGATTCAACAGGACTTCCTGGACAGCCCTATTAAATCGTAGCTTGCTCTCCCTGCGTTCCCGTCTTGTTTTACCTCTTTTTGGATTAGAGATATACAAGTCAGGATGAGCAAAGGGAAATACTTCATGGACCCCTGTATTTCTCTGCTCCACTTCAGGTTCCCCTTGTTCTCCGCTCACAGGGGGCTGTAACAGAGCGTGGAAATTAAGGAAATTCCTTCCTATTATCAAAGGATATGGTAGACGAGGAACTACCACAGCTACGATCCTTACCAAACTGCCCTGTACTGACACTTCTATGTTGGCAGTAGGATACCGCACAGTACACCCATGAATACACAACACCCCCATGGTTCTATGCTTCTGAATCCAACAAGGTTTTACCAATTTACTGGCTACCAAAGTCAGGGCACTGCCAGAGTCCACCAGGGCCACTGTCTCTTGTTTGTCCAGCAGGACAGGTACTCGGAAGGTATGTCCCCCTTCTACCAGGCCTGCTAAACAAATGAGCCCACAAAAGTCAGAGGAATCTTCCCCTAGTCCACACTGCATTGGCTCAGGAAGATTGGGGCATCTCGCCCTGACATGTCCTTTGGCGCCACACTCAAAACAAGTTATGGAGTTTCTCCTAGGGTGGTCCTCTTTCCCAGGGTTTTGACTTCTAAAGTCTGTTTTGGAGAAACGGGCTCCGGATCCGAAGTCTGCTTCCACTCCACTCCTCCGATCTCCTGGTCTCTGTATTTTCCCGATCGTCCTAGAGAGAGATCGGTCCAAACTTTTGGTAGATAGGTACCGCTCCACTTGTGAGACCATACTATCACAGTCCAGGGGATTTCCCTGAGTGACCCACTCCCGGAGGCCATTTGGAAGCTCTCTCACGTAACGGTCCAGTACAAGCGCTTCTATAATCTGTGCAGGGGTTTGAGTCTCTGGTTTGAGCCACTTCCGCGCCAGATGAATTAAATCGAACATCTGGGATCTTGGCGCTTTTTCTTCTTTAAACCTCCAGTTGTAGAAACGATGGGCCCTCACTGTGGAAGTCACCCCTAAGCGAGCCAGGATCTCTCCTTTCAGTTTGGGATAGTCTGCAGCAGCCACCTCATCCAGATCAAAATAGGCTTTCTGTGCTTCTCCCAGGAGGAAGGGTGCAATGATTCCAGCCCACTGTTCCGGGGCCCAGCCTTCTCGGGTAGCGGTCCGTTCGAACGCCAGTAGGTAAGTCTCCACATCATCATCCGGGGTCATTTTCTGCAGACAGCTGCTTGCACGTATTTGGCTTACCCCCCTTGCTGGTGGGTTAGAAGACCCTTGGGTAGTCATCTGATCCAGGGTTGCTTTGAGAACAGCATGGTCTGACTTTTGTGCTTCAGTCAAAGCTTCAATCTGCAAAGTCAGGAGCCTGTTGGTCTCCTGTTGTACTGCAGCTGCGGCAGCTGCCTGTCTACTAATCTCTTGTTGCGCTGCAGCGGCTTGTCTATTAGTTTCTTGTTGTGCTGCAGCTAGCTGTCTATTAGTTTTTTGTTGTGCTGCAGCTGAGGCCGCTACCTGTCTATTAGTCTCTTGCTGCACAGAGACAGCTTGTAACAGGGCTTTCACAATATCTTCCATTTTCTGGGTCCTGTACCTTTAAGGCCACTGTAACTGTAAATTGACCGGTACAACAGCGAATATCCCACTTCTGACACCACTTGTGACAAGGTCGCAGAAATAGCGGTAATGCAATGCAGCAAAGTCGCTGATCTTAAGCAATAAATACAGCTTTATTGCACTCAAAATAAATAATACAAAACAAAATGGCCTACTCCAATTTAGGAGGCTAACTGACAGTAGTGTCCCTCACTACACTGTACTGGAGGGGCTATTCCAGCCTCCAGTATAAAACAACAAAATAACCAGTCCAAATAAACAAATCGGTGACAGACCTTGTTCCTTCAGTGCAGACAGTCTCCAACCTGTCCGTCCAGCTCAGCATACCTCTCACACTGAGCTCTCACTTCCCATTTCCCTACCAGGTGACTGTTAATTAATAGGGGGAAGAGAGGAGGTTTACCTGTTGGCCAGGCTTAACCCCTTCCAGGGCAGGGAAAACTGACCTTTCCAGCCTCTCACTGGTGTACATACAATCGTGTGCCCTGTCACAATATATATATATGCACTTTATTTTTTTATTTTTGTTTTGTTCTTTGTTGCTTTTGGGGTTGTTATTTTTTTACATGGTGTTTTCAGCTTTAACCCAAAGTTGTTCTCAAGTTTTGGAAGAATCACTCTCTTATGCTGCAGTGCTGGCTAAATATTCCATGATTGAAACTTCTTACTTCTAATTAATTTATAGTTTGGGAGGACTTGCCAGGACTTTGGAGCAGAGAGATCTTATGCTGTGTGTCCTTGAGCGGATCTGTCAATCATTTTCTGCTCATTGAAGTTGTACTCTAGTGACAAACAGAGCTGTTCGCTTCAACAAACGCTATTTTCCTTGGAATATGTTGTTCATATAAAAAGAAAAAACATTTGCTTTTAAAGAATATTCACATATGGTTTAAAAGGAATTGCAAGTCATTAATTGGCAAGACAAGGAACCCACCCCCCCCCCCCCTGTATTTTTATGCTTCACTCCAGGCTATGAGGGAAATCCAACACCCATTCCGCCCTTACTCTAACTCCACCCACTATACTAAAATAAAAATACAATTTAACTATTCTTCTCTTTTTTATAAATTTGATGTTCTTAAAGCTAGACAATAGGCAAACAGCTTAATACATTAGTTAAAATATATGGCCCGGATTCACGTCGGACTTACGCTGACGTATCTAAAGATACGCCTTCGTAAGTACAAATGTGCGCCGTCTCATCTCTGCGCCGATTCACAAAGCTAGATACGTCGAAAAGCAAGGCTTCAGCCGCCCGACATAACTTGCCTACTCCGGCGTATCGTGAGCGTATAGTTACGCTGGACACATTCGGCGTACCCATGTTAAATATGCAAATGAGTAAGATACGCTGATTCATGAACGTACTTGCGTCCAGC
The DNA here is from genome assembly GCA_029574335.1 of Rana kukunoris. NCBI lineage: Eukaryota > Metazoa > Chordata > Amphibia > Anura > Ranidae > Rana > Rana kukunoris. The sequence goes on along the minus strand of CM056059.1, from coordinate 122,027,555 downwards.
GCATGTTTTAAGCGATTTGCGTAAGGGTTACGTCCGGCGTAAAGTTATTCCTCATATAGGTGGCGCAACCCATTCAAAGGTATGGACCAGGCAACAGCCGTCGTATTTTCGTCATTTACGTAGTACTACGTTAATAGGGATGTGCGTAGGTTACGTTCACGTCGTAGGCAGTGTATTGACATATCTTAGGCAGCTATTTCGACGTGACTGTGAGCATGCGCACTGGGATGCGTCCAAGAGACGACTCATGCGCAGTTTGTTTTTTGAAGCTCAGCCCATCATTTGCATGGGGTCACGCTTCATTTTAATTAGGGTTGTCCCGACACTATCGGTATCGGGACCGATGCCGAGTATTTGCGGGAGTACTTGTACTCCCGCAAATACCCCCGATACCAAAATTGAATACTTCCCCCCCATATTGCAGCCATGTCCTGTCCCTCATACCTGTAGATATAATGCCGCCGCTGCCGCATACTGCCGTTAATCCCCCTGCATTATAGCGTAGCGCGCATTACAAGCTTTCGTTTTTGAATACTTGTAATGCCCGCGCCGCCATGTATAGACACTCCCCTTCTCGGGATTGGACGGATCCGTTCAATCCCGAGCAAGGGGGAGTGTCTATGCACAAATCCGCGTATAGACAATCCCCCTTTTCTCGGGATTGGACGGATCCCACCAATCCCGAGAAGGGGAGTGTCTATACATGGCGGCGCGGGCATTACAAGTATTCAAAACGAAAGCTTGTAATGCACGCTACGCTATAATGCAGGGGGATTAACGGTGGTATGCGGCAGTGGCGGCATCATATCTACAGGTATGAGGGACAGGACATGGCTGCAATATGGGGGACATACATGGCTGCAATATGGGGGACATACATGGCTGCATATGTGGGGGACATACATGGCTGCAATGTGGGGGACATACATGGCTGCAATATGGGGGACATACATGGCTGCATATGTGGGGGACATACATGGCTGCAATATGTGGGGGACATACATGGCTGCAATATGTGGGGGACATACATGGCTGCAATATATGGGTGCATATGTGGGGGACATACATGGCTGCAATATGTGGGGGACATACATGGCTGCAATATGTGGGGGACATACATGGCTGCAATATGGGGGACATGACATGGCTGCAATATGGGGGACATGACATGGCTGCATATGTGGGGGACATACATGGCTGCATATGTGGGGGACATACATGGCTGCAATGTGGGGGACATACATGGCTGCAATATGGGGGACATACATGGCTGCATATGTGGGGGACATATATGGCTGCAATATGTGGGGGACATACATGGCTGCAATATATGGGGGACAGGACATGGCTGCAATATGTGGGGGACAGACATGGATGCAATATGTGGGGGACATACATGGCTGCAATATGTGGGGGACATACATGGCTGCAATATGTGGGGGACATACATGGCTGCAATATGTGGGGACATACATGGCTGCAATATGTGGGGACATGGCTGCATTTGGGGACACATTTAAAAAAAGTATCGGTATTCGGTATCGGCGACTAAAAAAAGTATCAGTACTTGTACTCGGTCCTAAAAAAGTGGTATCGGGACAACCCTAATTTTAATATATCACCCCCACTTCCACCTACTTTCACTTGAACGGCTTACGCCGACAACTATACGCTACGCCGGCGCAATGTTGAGAGGATTTGTTTTGTGAATAGCATGCTTGCCTCTCAACGTTTCGCCGGCGCAGCTTAAAGAAGATACGCTACGCCAGCTGAAAGATGCGCCCAGGTATGTGAATCCGGGCCTATATCTGCAACTTGTTCAAAGAAGATCTATCATTATAATTTATCATTGTGAACTTTATTTTACAGTTCTGTCCACTATGGGTCAAAGTACATATAGTAATTTGTTTCATGCTTCTAATGCCGTGAACACAGAATCGTGTTCACAGGTCCTATGAAAAAACGATCGTGTGTGGGCCACATCTGACTTTTTTCCCATCGGTGTAAAAAAATAGAACATGTTTTATTTTTTTCTGATGAAAAAAAACATAATAGGGAATTCTGATTGTCTGTGCGGAACTTCATCGGAGAAAAATCCACACATGCTCAGAATCAAGTCGACGCATGCTCGGAAGCTTGAACTTCATTTTTCTTGGTTCGTCGTAGTGTTTTATGTCACCACGTTTTGGACGGTCGGAATTTAGTCTGATAGTGTGTAGGCAAGACTGATGAAAGTCAGCTTCATCAGAATTCCTACGAAAAATTCCATCCGATCGCGTGTACGCGGCATAAGTTTTATCCCATGGATACTTTATTATATAAAATATACTCAGAGTGAACGCAAGTAAACAGCACATCAAGCCACAAGCTTGAGGCACAGTGGTAGGATTGACCCAGAGCATTCCAACGCCAAAAGGCTCCGCTATTTTTTGACCCTTTGGTGCTGGAGCGTTCTGGGTCAATCCTACCACTGTGCCACGAGCTTGTGGCTTGAAGTGATGTTTACTTGCGTTCACTCTGAGTATATTTAATATCCCAGATAGCAAGCAAGTGTGCTGCAAGTTTGAAAATGACCTGGGAAATCATTCTTTTCCAGATTTTTCGCCGAACGCTTAACCGCCATAGCCGCTAGAGGATCTGCGGCCAGTGGATACAATGTCGACAAGGCCGCCATTTTTAAGAAGACCAGAAAAAAAACACCGGTGGCTACAATAGAAATTAAGCTGCAGCATAAGCCCACCCACCCACCGCCACTGCAAAGGGGCAGGGTTGGCTGTGCCGCAGCTTAATTTCTAAATTTTTGGAGCATTTTAATTTGTTGCTATGCTACACCTACAAATGCATGCCCCGCCCCTTATTATAAAAAAGACTTTGCCTACATCCAAAAAAGTGTCCCTATACATTTTCTCACAATGTTGGCAACTATGCATTTGCTGCAAGTCCACACTGCAAGATCAACTTTCTTTGCAAACATTCTGCAAGTCTGCTGCAAATTCTGATTCAGTTATGTTGTGCAATAGTCATCCCACCACAGGGGGCACTGTGACTGAATCTTCATGCTGTAGACTTGCAGAGCTCTTGCTGTAGACTCACCACTGCAACTTTGCTCTTGCTAGAGATTTGCTGCTAGTGATTGTGGTCCATTTTTCACCATGCACAGTCAGGCACACACATTTCCAGACATACAGCAGTCAATAAATAGTCCTTATACTTGTTTTGTGTTGTTTTTATTGAGGGGATTATAAAATTATTGGGGATAGGGTACATATGGGATGCCCACTGGATCAATAGGAATTTGTTGGGGGCACAACTGTATACATCCAGTATAAATATAAACGTCTCTTCTTCTACCTCCAGCACAGACTTGCTTGTAGAACTACAACTCCCAGGACTCCCAGCACTGAATTCAAGGCCTGACACTAGCTCAGTAAAGCCCAAAGCAAATGCCCTTTGTAGACAGGGACCGCAGGCCCCTATGGTGTAGCAAAATATGGTAATCTTAGTGCTTGCTGTCCCACGGGGCTACTGATGCCAGTATCATCTCTTTAGCCCCTGTAAGCACCCCTGCCATGCTCCAACATGACTGTGTAAAAGTGCACAAAGCAATGTCCATAAAGACGTGGATGAGCGAGTTTGGGCTAGAGGAACTTGACTGGCAAGCACAGAGTCCTGACCTCAACATTCCCATAGACACACTCCTAAACCTTGTGGACAGTCTTCCCAGAAGAGTTGAAGATGTTATAGCTGCAAAGGGTGGGCAAACTCAATAGTGAACCTTACGGACTAACATGGAGGGTGTTTAGAGGCAGGGAACAAAAAAATTAACTGCAAAAGCAGCATTTTTAACAAGTTTGCATGAGGACTTAAAGGGTTACCAAAGGCATTTTTTTTCTTTAAAATAACAAACATGTTATACTTACCTCCACTGTGCAGTTCGTTTGGAGAAAGTGGCCCTGATCCACGTCTTCTGGGGTCCCTCCCCAGCTGTCTCTGGTCCTCCCCGCAATTACTCACCACAGTCATGCGAGAGCTTGTATGGTGGTCAGTAATTGCGGGCGCGTTCCCGTGATACAGCAAGAGGCCATAGCCGCTCACTCGCCCCTCGGCATGCCACATTACTGGATGTGATTGACAGCAGCGCCAGCCAATGGCTGCGCTGCTCTCAATCCATCCGCTCTAGCCAATCAGCGGCCAGGCTGAGCGGCAAAGTCGATCTCGGGAACACACGAAGGACTTTCAAGGGATCAGGTAAGTATAAGGGGGCTCAGCAGCATCAGATGTTTTTTCACCTTAATGCATAGATTGCATTAAGGTGAAAAAAATAATAATTTACAACTCCTTTAAAGAGGTGTTCCAGCCTGGGGGGAAAAAATGAAAAATCAGCAGCTACAAATACTGTAATATATGGATACTTATCTTTCTAGGGAGTCCGCAATGTTGGCACCCCAGACGATTTTCGGATTGCTGCTGCCACTATCGCCTTTCGGTTCCCTACTGCGCATCCGTGAATCCCGCTGCACTTTCTAATTGGCCTGGCGACAGAGGAAGGAGGGGGGGCTAAACTTCCGAGGAATAGCACTGTTTGCCCCATTTCCCCCTCCCACAGAAAGGTGCCAAATGTGGCACCGGAGGGGGGGGAGGAAGCAAATAAGCAGAGGTTACACTTTTGGGTGAAACTCCGCTTTAAGGAACAGAAGCATACTGATGAGCTCCATTATTCTTCTCTCTAAAATCAACAAACTCTATGTGGTAGATTGACAGAATTTGTCAATGCAGTAGAGACTAATTGATGTACAGTGCTTTTCCTCCCTCTACGAGTCTAAAGGAAGCCAATCCATTAGGGGTGCAGGGGCGCCATTGTCCTCATTTCCATTTGCCGGCCACTAATCTCAATGCGAGGGGGCCTGACACATAGATTTCTATTCCTTTTTTATTTATTTTTTGAAGCACATGATAAGAGCCTGAGGCTATAATTGACTTACAAAAGGTTGGGCTTTGGGCACAGCCCACCCACTTGTAACATTAGCGAATCAATATTCTCTTTTGTCTTCTGGCTTCTCCTCCCGGCCAATCAGGACATGAGGAGGGTCTTAAAAACTGATTGGCCGGGAGGAGAAGCCAGTGTTCGGTCAGAATAGGCGACCGGATGTGAATGCCCTCTTCCACCCAGACATGGCGCTTTCAGGCCCCTGGCACTTCACCTGGAAGCAGCTAGAACGCAACATGTCCTGCCACGCCGGCGTGGATCCTGGACAAGGCATCTTGTACTGGCAGCAGGTGGCCAACCTCATTCAAGACATGGGCCAGAGGCTCGGGAGTAGGGATGAGCCGAACACCCCTGGGTTTGGTTCGCACCAGAACCTGCGAACAGACCAAAAGTTTGTGTGAACTTTAGAACCCTGTTAAAGTCTATGGGACTCGAACGTTTGAAATCTAAAGTACTCATTTTAAAGGCTAATATGCAAGTTATTGTCCTAAAAAGTGTTTGGGGACCCGGGTCCTGCCCCAGGGGAGTGTTTGGGGACCCGGGTCCTGCCCCAGGGGAGTGTTTGGGCACCCGGGTCCTGCCCCAGGGGACATGTATCAATGCAAAAAAAAGTTTTAAAAAATGGCCGTTTTTTCAGGAGCAGTGATTTTAAGTGAAACAATAAAATTGAATTATTCCTTTAAATCTCGTACCTAGGGGGGTGTATAGTATGCCTGTAAAGTAGCGCTTGTTTCCTGTGCTTAGAACTGTCCCTGCACAAAATGTAATTTCTGAAGGAAAATTACTCACCTTAGGGTCTGGTATGGATATTAAGGGGAACCCTGCGTCAAATTAAAAAAAAAATGATGTGGGGTTCCCCCAAATATCCATTCCAGACTTCAGGTCTGGTATGGATTTTAAGGGGAACTCCATCCCAAATTTAAAAAAAAAATGCCATGGACCCCCACACATTTTTTTTTATAAATGACTTTTGTCTATATTGCCCGGAGCCGACAATTCATTATAGCCGCGAGTGATTTTAAATTACTTTTTTTCCTTCAGAAATGACACTTTGTGCAGGGACAGTTCTAAGCATGGGAACAAGCGCTACTTTACAGGCATACTATACACCCCCCCCCCCTAGGTACGAAATTTAAAGGAATATTTCACTTTTATTGTTTCACTAAAACTTTTTTTGCATTGATACATGTCCCCTGGGACAGGACCCAGGTCCCCAAACACTTTTTATTACAATAACTTGTATATTAGTCTTTAAAATTAGCACTTTAGATTTCAAACGTTCGAGTCCCATAGACTTTAACAAGGTTCTAAAGTTCACAAGAACTTGCTGAGAACACCCCAAATAGTTCGCTGTTCGGCGAACAGGCAATGTTCGAGTCGAACATGAGTTCTACTTGAACTCGAAGCTCATCCCTACTCGGGAGGAGAAGCCAGTGTTCTGTCAGAATAGGAGACCGGATGTGAACGTCCTCTTCCACCCAGACATGGTGCTTTCAGGCCACTGGCACTTCACCTGGGAGCAGCTAAAATGCAACATGTCCTGCCACACTGGCGTGGATCCTGGACAGGGAGCTCTTGTACTGGCAGCAGGTGGCCAACCTCATTTAAGACATGGGCCAGAGGCTCGGGAGGAGAGGCCAGTGTTCCATCAGAATAGGAGACCGGATGTGAACGTCCTCTTCCACCCAGAAATGGCACCTTCAGGCCACTGGCAGTTTACCCAGGAGCAGCTAGAACGCAACCTGTCCTGTCACGCCGCCGTGGATCCCGGACAAGGAGCTCTTGTACTGGCAGCAGGTGGCCAACCCCATTCAAGACATGGGCCAGAGGCTCAGCCTATTCTGACGGAACACCACAACCTGAATGGGGTAAGTGCAGACCATGTGGGGGAGTTGTTTGCCACCCCCCAAAATATGGAGCACCAGCCACCACTGAATATGATACTATTTATAAATACATGTATGTGTATTTTAATGCATACATTACTGACTTTTCTTGTCTATTTGGTTTCAGTTCTCCTGGAAACCATTTCCAGACTGCCGCCTCCCTACGCTTTGCTCTCAGCCTTTATAAATGGTGCATTTCTTCCTTTTGACAGTGAAAAAACGAGTCCGTCTTCCGTGCCATGTCACTTACATGTGACTTAGATGGATCCGAAAGCTTATTCCTACACCATGGCCACCTTATAAAACATTAATCTATCCGGGAGGATAAGCTATGACCCGTCACCACAAAACATGTCATAACTATTTTGACAAAGTATTTGTAATACACCAGAACAGATGGCTCCTCTATACTGGTTGGCATTACAGGGACTTTTGCTGACAGGCACATATTAAGTAAGTGCATTTTTTTTTTCCTGCAGCACAATCAGATGCATTCCCCTATTAATCAATCACAGCCGGCTGCCTCTTTGACAGGTCAAGCTTTTAGGCTTTCCTGATTTGAAAGCCTGATTCTATTACTAACTCACAGATCGCGTGAAAGATTAAACACAAACTCCACCTATGAGTATGTATTCACAGATAGAATCTGTATAAAAACCTCTGTTGGTTTCACTACTAACACTATTATATTTATTTTCCTAAGGAATAATTAGGCTTGTCCTTTCTTTGTCTATTAAAGTTTATCTTTATCCAAAATGTTTTTGCATGTAGTATGGAAGCTCAGATATTTCTGAGATTTGTATTGACCAAACAAGATAGTGAGCTCTAGACTCCTTTCTAATCTGGTTTCCCAAATTGGTGCAGAGGTCATTTCTAAATAGCCTGTATTTAGAAAGGACCTCTGCACCCATTTGGAGTTTTGAAAGGTGATGAGCTCAGGTATGTCCAGACTAGGATCTCAAAAACGTAATTCCAAGGACCAAAATGTATGGCCACCACTCAAGGAACCTAATTAATGGCCGTGGCTTATTGGAGAGTAGTATTGAGTTTTGCTGTGTTCAGACTGGAATCTCAACCAACGTCATTCCAAGGGCCAAATTTATGGCCATCACTCCAAGGACCCAGTGTAAAGCCATGGCTTATTGGAGAGTAGTGATGAGCGTGGGTGTGTACAGACTAGAATCTCACACAAAGTCATACCAAAGACCAAATGTAGGGCCATCACCCCAAGGACCCAATAGATGGCCAGGGCTTATATGAGAGTAGTGATAGAATTAGGTGTGTTAAGACTTGAACTCTGAACTCCATCCTAGGTTGGTTTTCCAAATGGGTACTAAGGGCCTTTCCAAATTCTGGCAGTTCATGAATGGTGATGAGCTTGGATGTGTCCAAACTAGGTTAGAAACCAACATCATTCGAAGGACCAAATATATGGCCACCACTCCAAGGACCCAATGGACGCTCATGGCTTATTGGAGAGGAGCGATGAGCTCAGGTGCGTTCAGACTAGGATCTCAACCAAAGTCATTCCAAGGACCAAATGAATGGCCACCATGCCAAGGATCCAGTGCATGGCCATGGCTTATTGGAGAGTAGTAATGAGCTTGGTGTGTTCAGACTAGGACCTCAAGCAAAGTCACTTCAAGGACCGAATGCAGAGCCATCATTCCATCTGCATGGGCCATTCATCTGGTGCTGGAGCATTCTCCACCCTTTAGAGCATGTATAGAGAAGGGCTCTACATTTGAGTTAGCCTTCACCCTGCCAGGAGTTCCCTCTAGTGACAATCAACAGTGGCAGCTTCAGCACCACAGCAGAATTCATGCAGAAGGTGGAGGGCAGACTCTAGCAGCAAAGGGACACAACCAGGGCATTTTTTAAGCAGGGAGATAGGGAACTCAGTTATGGCACCTCCAGCCCTGAATGTATGTAATGGCAAGAGGTGCGGAAGTATGCTAGATGGTCTATTGATGCTGGCTGCTGAAAAATCTGTTGCTGGGGGAAGCTATTGTTGCTGGGGTGGTCTGTTTTTGCTGGAGGGGGGATTTTTTGCTAGTAGGAATCTACTTTTGAGGAAGAGATCTATTTGTTTCTGGCTGCTGGAGAGTCTATTAATGTTAGCTGCTGGGAGATCTACTGTTGCTGGTGAACAAACCTCTTGGGGTGTATGTTTGTTGGGGAGAATCTACTGTTTGTAGGTGGGGGGGTATTTTGTTGTGTGGGGTCTATTGTTGGCGAGGGTCTAGTGTTCATGGTAGATCTATGGTTGAAAGATATTTGCTGGGAAGGATCAACTGTTGAGGGGGGGGGGGTATTTTGTTGCTGGTAGACAAATTGGGGTGCATGTTTGATGGGAGGGATTTATTGTTGCTGGTGATATTTTGTTGCTGGTGGCTGTAGGGGATGTATTTTACTGTTTTTCTTGTTATCAATAAACAATTCCATACCAATTACTTAGCACCAAACAATAATACTTGATTCTGTATTCTCTAAAAGGGGCAATACTGGAAGGTGGGAATGGGGTGGAACCAAGGAACGCTGCTTGATGGTTGACTAGTGGGTGGAACCAAGGAAGGGTGCTTGGAAGTGGATAGGGGTCGGAACCAAGGAATGGTGCTTGGAGGTGTGTAGGGGATGTAACCGAGGATTGGTGCTTGGAGGTGGGTAGAGGGTGTAACCAAGGAATGGTGCTTGTAAGTGGGTAGGGAGTGGATCCAAGGAATGGTGCTTAAAAGTGGGTAGGGAGTGGAACCGAGGAATGGTGCTTGGAGGTGGGTAGGTGTCGGAACCAAGGAATGGTGCTTGGAGGTGTGTAGGGGGTGGAACCAAGGAATGGTGCTTGGAGGTGGGTAGGGGGTGGAACCAAGGAATGGTGGTTGGAGGTGGGAAGGGAGTGGAACCAAGGAAAGGTGCTTGAAAGTGGGTAGGGAGTGGAACCGAGGAATGGTGCTTGGAGATGGGTAGTGGGTGGAACCAAGGAATGGTTCTTGGAGGTGTGTAGGGGGTGGAACCAAGGAATGGTGTTTGAATGTGGGTTAGGGGTGGAACCAAGGAACGGTGCTTGGAGGTGGGTAGGGAGTGGAACCAAGGAATGGTGCTTGGAGGTGGGTAGGAGATGGAACTAAAGAATGGTGCTTGTAGGTGGGTAGGGGGTGGAACCAGGGAATGGTGTTTGGAGGTGGGTGGCAGGTAATGGAACCAAGGAATGGTTTTTGAAAGTGGGTAGGGAGTGGAACTGAGGAATGGTGCTTGAAGGTGGGTAAGGGGTGGAACCAAGGAACGCTGCTTGGAGGTGGGTAGGGAAGTGGAACCAAGGAATAGTACTTGGAGATGGGTAGGGGTTGGAACCAAGGAATGGTGCTTTGAAGTGGGTAGGGAGTGGAACCAAGGAATGGTGCATCAACAGCTCAAAAACAGAACCTCTCCTGTTTCACGCCAACCGAAAGAGACTTCCCGCACCAATATAGACACTTCCGCCCATTCTGGGACAAACCATCACCCCTAGCACCCAAGTCAAAAGTCTCTTTTTGACACCCACATGACAATGGATGCACAAATAAGGTTAGTAGTCAGCGGATCCCACCATTTGCTGCGCCTGCTACGTAGACTCATTCCCTTTATCCCGAAAGAGGACATAGCAGTCGTGGTGGGTACAATTATTAACTCCAAACTCGACTATGCAAATGCCCTCTACCTCGGACTGCCAAAATACCAAATCACTCATCTGCAAGTCGTTCAAAATACGGCTGCTCGACTTGTGACTGGGAAAAAAAACATGGGAATCAATCTCACCTTCACTGAGATCCCTTCATTGGTTGCCAGTAAAAGACAGAATCACTTTTAAGGCACTCTGTCTGATGCATAAGAGTGTTTAAGGAAATGCCCCCCAATATCTATGCGAAAAATTTAAATGTCAATACCCCAATCGCGTTCTGCGATCCACCAACCAAAATCTACTCCAGATACCCTAAGCCAGATACAAGTCCAAAGGAGAATGAAGATTTGCAGTCCAAGGACCTAGACTATGGAACGCTCTAACAACCAGCATCTGGTTGGAGGTGAATTACCTGGCCTTCAGAAAAAAAACTCAAAACCCACCTTTTCAGAGGGCAAAAGTACAGTAGGGAAAGGATACTGAGCGCCCAGAGGCGATTCAGTTTGCATGTGTTGCGCTATATAAGTTTCTCGCTCGCTCACTTACTCAAGGTGGGTAGGGTGTGGAACCAATGAATGGTGCTTGGAGGTGGGTAGAGGGTGGAACCAAAGAACTGTACTAAGAGGTGGTAGGGGGCAGAGACAAGGGGTGACCCAGAAGGAGGTATTACCTGCACCTATTCTCTGAGAAAAAAAGCTCCGGGCACACCAATCTCTTCAACCAAGGCTATAAATTCCTGTATCTTCAAGGGACAATGGCAGCTTGAGTCTACATTGAAAATACAGAATCCCTTAATATGAGGACCAAAAAAAGGAAACAAATGGATGAACTGCAGTGCAACTGTTACACCACACCTGGCAGCTATTTGAATACTAAAAGCACCCTACAGTATGTTTTGGGAGCCCCTGGGCATCCTGGATAGCGGCCGCTAACAAGTACAGTATCTACCAATTTACAAGCGTTGAGCAGTCCGTCACCACAGGTTTGCTTTAAATTGTCCAAATGTTCTCTGTAAACACATCATTTTCATAGTCTTCCTGTGATTTAACAACCTCTCCTGATATGAAGTCTATAAACAAACTCTTTTTATAGCTGATAAACTATTGTCACAGCATTTGCCGGTACAGTTCTATCCATGGTGGAACACTCTATAGGTTTTAAAACCACTCAGCCGCTTAGAGGTGGTTGAGGGAGCATTGTAATTATTCCACTATATATTCTGTCATTGAGAGTAAGTATGTCAGGCAAGGTCTAAAACAAACCTATTTTATTGATGACCTTCAGTTTGTATTGGAGGCCTTTAATCCCGGCGATTTATTGTTGCCACTTTTATAAAGAACCAGCATCTTCCATTGTACAATACAAGAATGGTATGTGTGGTCGTAAGAGGTAGAAAATCATCTGACTTGGTAGGCTTTGCATTGAAATTGATGTTATATTTTAAATGTTACACATCTGTTAACAAATTATGTTTTAAAAAAAAATAGATAGATAGATAGATAGATAGATAGATAGATAGATAGATAGATAGATAGATAGATAGATAGATAGATAGATAGATAGATAGATAGATAGATAGATAATATGAAGCCCTTTGTATCAACAACAGCAGATGGGCAGGGCTGGGAATTTAGGTGCTGTAAGAATTGAAAAATATTAGACATGTGCAAAAATGTGTTTGTTTTCACTTCATTTGTTGTTTTTGTTTAGTTTTTATGGGTCATTCTTTATGAATGCAATTCGTAAATTTGTAAATACGCCAATTCAAAATAAAAACGTAAATTCGAAAAAATTCGGAAATTTGGAATTCAAAAATCTGAAAAATTGAAAATCTGAAATAATAACTTAATATTAAATTATAGGTATTAGAATTTCCTTTCAAATTCGACTGTTAGTGAACGTAACAAATACAAATTTACCCAAAGTTATGAATCATCCAAAATAACGAATGCTGCATCTAAACAAATTAAACGGAACAAATTAATAATAATAAACAACAATAATACAACCTTTTTCTTTTTCTTCGTCTTATTATTTATTATTAATTTGTTCTGTTCCATTTGTTTAGATGCAGCATTCGTTATTTCAGATAATTCTGAAAAGTTTGTTATACAGTGCCTGCCGCCGAGAATGTGTTTTCAGCACGCCAGCATCGCGCTGAATCTCGGCGACAGGCTGCCGACATCTCGCACTCGCTGGAATAGTAAAAGTACATTCCAGCGAGCGCGTCATAGAAGCGACGGGGATCCGACGCGGATTCCCGCCAATTCTACACGTGGGCGGAGTTTGTTATGAATCCTGAAGGAGAAATCCCCGCCGGATTTTAAAGAAAAATCCGGCATGGGTTCCCCCTCAGGAGCATAACGGGCCCTTAGGTCGGTTACGGGTTGTAAGGAGACCCCCTACGCCGAAAAAACGGCGTGGGGGTCCCCCCACAATCCATAACAGACCCGTATCCAAAGCACGCCGGCCGGCCGGTCAGGAAGGGAGTGGGGGCAAGCGAGCGCCCCCCCCTCCTGAGCCGTACCGGGCAGCATGCCCTCAACATGGGGGGGTCAGGTGCTCTGGGGTAGGGGGCGCACTGCGGCCCCCCACCCCAGAGCACCCTGTCCCCATGTTGATGAGGACAGGGCCCCTTCCCGACAACCCTGGCCGTTGTTGTCGGGGTATGCGGGCGGGAGGCTTATCGGAATCTGGAAGCCCCTTTAATAAGGGGGCCCCCAGATACCGGCCCCCCACCCTAAGTGAATGAGTATGGGGTACATTGTACCCCTACCCATTCACCTGCAAAACAAAAGTTTAAACACAAATAAACCACACAGTGTATTGAAATATTTTATTAGTTGGCCGCCGGGGGGGGGTGTGTATGATCGCTTTTAGAAAAGCGCCCCCCTCCGGCGGGCTTCTGTGGGGGGGTGGGTGCCGCCGTCTGGTTCTTTTCCGCCGCCGGGGGGGGCGCTTTGATAAAAGCGCCCACCACCCGGCGGGCTTCTTTCGACGTCTTCGGCGGCTGGGGGGTCTTCTCCCACTCTCCGGGGTCTTCTCCCGCTCTCCGGGGGTCTTCTCCGCTCTCCGGGGGTCTTCTCCGCTGTCCGGGGGTCTTCTTCTTCTTCAGGACTCGCCGCCGCTATCTTCGTGTGTTAGCTCAATTACTAGCGGCGGCGGTCCCCTCTTCTGCGACGTCGGCGTCTTCTTCTTCTTCTTCTTCTTCTGCTGTCCAGATGTTGACGCGACGCTTCCTCCCGCTGTTATGCCCGGCGCGCGGCTCGCAGCGAAATATATAGGCCTGTCTTGTGACGTCGCAGTCCCATCATGCTCCGGTAGGTATCACGTGGTACCTACCGGAGCATGATGGGACTGCGACGTCACAAGACAGGCCTATAATTTCGCTGCGAGCCGCGCGCCGGGCATAACAGCGGGAGGAAGCGTCGCGTCAACATCTGGACAGCAGAAGAAGAAGAAGAAGAAGAAGAAGAAGACGCCGACGTCGCAGAAGAGGGGACCGCCGCCGCTAGTAATTGAGCTAACACACGAAGATAGCGGCGGCGAGTCCTGAAGAAGAAGAAGACCCCGGACAGCGGAGAAGACCCCCGGAGAGCGGAGAAGACCCCCGGAGAGCGGGAGAAGACCCCGGAGAGTGGAGAAGACCCCCCAGCCGCCGAAGACGTCGAAAGAAGCCCGCCGGGTGGTGGGCGCTTTTATCAAAGCGCCCCCCCCGGCGGCGGAAAAGAACCAGACGGCGGCACCCACCCCCCCACAGAAGCCCGCCGGAGGGGGGCGCTTTTCTAAAAGCGATCATACACACCCCCCCCGGCGGCCAACTAATAAAATATTTCAATACACTGTGTGGTTTATTTGTGTTTAAACTTTTGTTTTGCAGGTGAATGGGTAGGGGTACAATGTACCCCATACTCATTCACTTAGGGTGGGGGGCCGGTATCTGGGGGCCCCTTATTAAAGGGGGCTTCCAGATTCCGATAAGCCTCCCGCCCGCATACCCCGACAACCAACGGCCAGGGTTGTCGGGAAGGGGCCCTGTCCTCATCAACATGGGGACAGGGTGCTCTGGGGTGGGGGGCCGCAGTGCGCCCCCTACCCCAGAGCACCTGACCCCCCCATGTTGAGGGCATGCTGCCCGGTACGGCTCAGGAGGGGGGGGCGCTCGCTCGCCCCCACTCCCTTCCTGACCGGCCGGCCGGCGTGCTTTGGAGGGTCTGTTATGGATTGTGGGGGGACCCCCACGCCGTTTTTTCGGCGTAGGGGGTCTCCTTACAACCCGTAACCGACCTAAGGGCCCGTTATGCTCCTGAGGGGGGAACCCATGCCGGATTTTTCTTTAAAAATCCGGCGGGGATTTCTCCTTCAGGATTCATAACAAACTCCGCCCACGTGTAGAATTGGCGGGAATCCGCGTCGGATCCCCGTCGCTTCTATGACGCGCTCGCTCTCCATCGCGGCAAGCCAGCTCGGCGCTGGCTCCCGCGATGGGGCTCGTAGGTGGTCAATCTCGCCGAGAAAGGGAGCGAGATTGACACAATATCCCAGTCACCTACTGTACTGGTGTAGCACTACCCCCGAAGGAGCCGCTGGTTGATTTTGGGGTTGCCGTATTAAGTTACCAATTACACTTGTCTAGGGGTGAATACTTGTGGAAAGTGAATAAAGCGAGTGTCCAGACATCAGAGTGCGTTTTCAACATTTTATTCCAAGGCCCAACATGGCCAACATCAACATGGCACACAATAGAAAAAGGTTGATGAGCGGAAAAAAAAAAACTGCAGTATCAGGCCTTGGATATTGTGGAGAGCAGCTTGCTCTCAGTACAGTCACACTTAATCGTCGCCACTCCCGTCAGAGTGGGTAAAGTGCGCCGGACAGGCGTCTAACTTGGGCCTGGCAGCCATAAGGTCACTTGCAATAGTCACTGGGAGGAATTAGGGCCTCTGCCACAGGCCTGAGGAATTTCCATACTTTTCAAAGGGTAGAACTAATGGTTCCTCCCAGTAAGTCACTCTCTGGGGTCATCAGAGGACAGTTGAAGTGTACCTGTCATGTAGTGATGACCGGATCCCCAGTGGTTCGCCTAAGCCTCGCGGACAACCTCTGGCTTTGGGTCTCCCGAGCTTCGACCAGGCAGGCCTCGGTGGCGGGGCCCATGGATGCCCGCACCCTGAAGGTGGATGCCGCACCTGGAACACGGGCCCCGCACAGAACGTTGCACGCTCTGTGCTCAATGTCGCAGTCACAAAAAAATCGCTAATCGCCACCATTAGTAGTGAAAAAAAAAATATTAATAAAAATGCAATAAAACTATCCCCTATTTTGTAAACGCTATAAATTTGGCACGAACCAATCGATAAACGCTTTTTGCGAATTTTTTTTTTTTTTTTACCAAAAATAGGTAAAAGAATACGTATCGTCCTGAACTGAGGAAAACATTTTTTTTTTTTTAATATATTTTTTTAGGATATTTATTATAGCAAAAAGTAAAAAATATTGATTTTTTAAAAAAAAATTCGCTCTATTTTTGTTTATGGCACAAAAAATAAAAACCGCAGAGGTGATCAAATACCACCAAAAACTTGCAGCCAATTAAGCCGACCGACTTTTGCTGTAATCAGAAGCTGGTGTGCCACCAAAGCTCTTTGTGGGAAAAAAATAAGGCAATTTTGTCTGGGAGCCACGTCGCACGACCGTGCATTTGTCACTTAAAGTGATGCAGTGCCAAATCGCAAACAGGGGCAAGTTCCTTAACCTGCATAATGGCCCGGGGCTTAAGTGCTTCTAAAGACAGAAGTTTTTTTTTTTACCTTAATGCATTCTCTGCATTAAGGTAAAACACTTCCATGCAGCCTCTTTATACTTACCCAAGTTCGATCTGGATCCAGTGCTATGTCCAAAAGCTCTCTTGGCTCTCTCTCCTCAGATGAAATTTAAATAGTTTTCAAATCGAATTCGAATCTCTGAAGAGAATACAATAGCATATAGGACATAAAGGAATAGAATTGAAAATAATATTATAGAATAGAAAATAATAGAAGATAAACTAATAGAATATAATAGAGTAAACCAGAACAAAATACAAAATACAAAAGAATAGAATTTTTTTTTATAGAAAATAAAGGGATAGATTAGAAAATAAAAGAATAGAAAAGAATAGTGTAAAACATAACACAATAGAATAGAAAAGAAAATAACAGAATTCAACAGAATATAAAATAAAGGCATAGAATAGAATATAACTATCAACTGTGGGTATAGAATTGGGTATATGGGATTGTACAATATTTTTTATTTTTATTTTTTTTACGGTTGAACTGGATGTGTCTCTTTTTTCAACCTGACTAACTATGTAACTATGTAACCATTTCCCAAAATTCAAATAGAATTTTAATAGAATAGAAAATAATAGATTATAATAAAATTGAAAATAAAAGAATAAACAAGACTAGAATAGAAAAGATTAGAATAGAATATAACATAAAATAGAAAATAATAGAATAAACAATGGAAATTAATTGAATACAATACAATACAAAAGCAAGAATGTAACTGTTTTCTGAAATTCGAATAGAATACAAATTTATAGAATAATAGAATAGAAAAGAATAGAGCAGAAAATATAAAAAATTATATTTTTTATATTTATTTTATATATTATATAAAAACAAATTTATATAAATACCAAATTGAAACTTTTTTTTTATGAGGTTGCAGTGATGCGCACTGATAGGCAGAACTAATGGGCATTGATGAGGCGGCACTGATGGGCACTGATGAGGCAACACTGATATGCACTGATGAGGTAGCACTAATGGGCACTGATGAGGCGCCACTGATGGGCACTGATAAGGCTGCACTGATACCTACTGATAGGCAGCACTTATGGGCACTAATGAGATGACACTGATGTACACTGATGAGGAGGTACTGATGGTCTGCACTGATTATCAGAATACTAATGATTTGGCCAGTTACCGGCTTTCCTCTCCTCACACTTTGTCATTGTGAAAAGAGGACTGCCGATAACCAACAAATCCTGTTTACAACATGATCAGCTGTGATTGGACACAGCTGGTCACACGGTAAAGAGCCAATGTGATTGGCACAGAGAGTTCATGATGCAGGCTGCAGTGGGCGCGCAGGAAGCGCGATGAATGGAAGACATCAATAGAAGCCCTCCCAGGCCATGTGCGACCGCGCTGTAGTCATCGTTCGGCTATAGCACGATCATGAAGAGGTTAAAGCCTAACTCTAGGCATTGCATGGGTTAACTGCTTGTAGGGGTTTGAAGAACAGAAATATACTTACCTAATCCTCTGATCTTCCCCGTGTGGTTCTTTCAGCTCCTGCCCCATGGCGGTCTAGCAGTCTAATGCCGCGTACACACGACCGTTTTTAATGTCATGGAAAAAACAAAGTTTTTCTCCACGTGATTCTTGTCAAACCTGCCTTGCATACACACGATCTTGAAAAAATTGCTCGAGTAAAGAGCGGTGACGTACAACACGTACAACGGCACTATAAAGGGGAAGTTCCATTAGAATGGTGCCACCCTTTGGGCTGATTATGCAAATTTTCCCTTCTCATAACTTGCCCACCAGTGATGCCTATCAGTGCAGCTTCATCAGTGCGCATCAGTGCAGCCTCATCAGTGCCTATCAGTTCCACCTCATCAGTGCAGCCTCATCAGTGCTGCCCTGTCAGTGCAGCCTCATCACGGCACATCAGTAAAGAAAAAAAATACTTATTTTTTACTTATTTACAAAATTGTATATCAAACTATTTTATTTTGGTATTTTTTAGTTTTGTATTCTTAGTTTGTTAAGCATTTAAAAATATGTATTATTTTTAGACCCCAATCCATCTATCAGCGTGTGAGGAGAGGAAAGCCGGTCTCTGGCCAGATCATCAATGTCCTGATAATCAGTGCCCGCCAGCGATGCCTATCAGTGCTGCCTATCTGTGAAGCCTCATTAGTGCCCATCAGTACATTCTCATCAGTACCCATTAGTACATTCTCATCAGTGCCCATCAGTACATTCTCATCAGTGCCCATCAGTACATTCTCATCAGTGCCCATCAGTACATTCTCATCAGTGCCCATCAGTACATTCTCATCAGTACCCATCAGTACATTCTCATCAGTGCCCATCAGTACATTCTCATCAGTACCCATCAGTACATTCTCATCAGTACCCATCAGTACATTCTCATCAGTACCCATCAGTACATTCTCATCAGGGCACATCAGTAAAGGAAAAAACGACTTATTTACAAAATTGTATAACAGAAACGACTTTTTTTCTGTATTTTTTTCATTTATTTAGAAAAAAAATAAATAAACAGTGGTGATAAATACGACAAATGAAAGAAAGAAAAAGCCCCTGTATGATGCCTATGCGTTTCCACACTCCACGTCATCAACAATAGATCATTTTTTGTTTCTCACTGGGAATTAGGAATCAAGGATGCGCTGACGCCAGTACTAATCTTTTTTCTTTTTTCTAAATATGTATCTCGTTCCTAAAACACTGAATATGAATCAAGCCCTCGCCACATCCCTCCTTCCTATTTCGCGGCATCTAAACAGAGGCAATGAACAATTTGGTGATATTTATGTAAGTGGTGAATGCATGAAAGAATATTATAGGAAAACAAGAGAAAATATGTATGCAGGAGTGCCTGCCTTTATTTATGGTCGAGAAATTGCCATTTCCCAGATGTTTAAGGCAGGTTGGACCGGTGTGTGTGTGTGTGTGCTGGATCATAAATAAGACGGGATAGATGTAGCATCTGTATGTTGTGTTTACAGCTCACTGCCTGTGTTTAGCTTAAAGTAAGCAAATGAATGCCAACACCAGGTACGGAATATCAAATGGGGATTTATATTGCAGTGGCTTTGCGGAGAACAGTGACAGAAAAGGAAAAATAAATAAAAAATACTTGGAAAGGGAAAGATAACTCCTCGGCACAGACTTTAACCGCTTCCGGACCGCCCCGTGTACAATTACTGCAGCAGGATGGCCCGGGTGTGCAAAATCACATACCTGGACGTGATTTTGTGCACACGGTTTAAGGGGAGTGTGCGCAGACGTAGTACAGTCCTAGGATAAGTAATGGATAATGGCCAATAGGCCCTCTTACCAGACCAAGCAAAACAAAACAACAGCAGTGATCCCTCCGGCTGGACGATCGATTTCTCTGGATTCCCTGGTCACTCAGTAGTGTAGCATCTGTACCCCAGAGGCTCTGTCTTTCTTTCTCTTGTGGTGCTGGGCAGCGTGGCACTCTTTCTGAATGCAATGGGCAGTGTGGCGCTCTCTCTGGAGGCACTGGGCATTGTGGCTTTCTTTCTGGAGGTACTGGGCAGTGTGGTTCTCTCTCTGGAGGCGCTGGGCAGTGTGGCTTTCTCTCTGGAGGCGCTGGGCAGTGTGTCTCTCTCTCTGGAGGCACTGGGCAGTGTGGCTCTCTCCCTTGAGGTGCTGGGCAGTGTGGCTCTCTCTGGAGGCACTGGGCAGTGTGGCTCTCTCCCTTGCGGTGCTGGGCAGTGTGGCTCTCTCTCTGGAGGCGCTGGGCAGCGTGGCTCTCTCTCTGGAGGCGCTGGGCAGCGTGGCTCTCTCTCTGGAGGCGCTGGACAGCGTGGCTCTCTCTCTGGAGGCGCTGGGCAGCGTGGCTCTCTCTCTGGAGGCGCTGGGCAGCGTGGCTCTCTCTCTGGAGGTGCTGGGCAGTGTGGCTCTCTCTCTGGAGGCGCTGGACAGCGTGTCTCTCTCTCTGGAGGCGCTGGACAGCGTGGCTCTCTCTCTGGAGGCACTGGACAGCGTGGCTCTCTCTCTGGAGGCGCTGGACAACATGGCTCTCTCTCTGGAGGCGCTGGACAGCGTGGCTCTCTCTCTGGAGGCGCTGGACAGCGTGGCTTTCTCTCTGGAGGAGCTGGGCAGCGTGACTCTCTCTCTGGAGGTGCTGGGCAGTGTGGCTCTCTCTCTGGAGGTGCTGGGCAGCGTGGCTCTTTCTCTGGAGGCACTTGTCAGCATGACTCTCTCCCTGGAGGTGCTGGGCAGTGTGGCTCTCTCTCTGGAGGCAGGGCGTGGCTCTCTCTCTGGAGGCGCTGGGCAGCGTGGCTCTCTCTCTGGAGGCGCTGGACAGCGTGGCTTTCTCTCTGGAGGAGCTGGGCAGCGTGACTCTCTCTCTGGAGGTGCTGGGCAGTGTGGCTCTCTCTCTGGAGGTGCTGGGCAGCGTGGCTCTTTCTCTGGAGGCACTTGTCAGCATGACTCTCTCCCTGGAGGTGCTGGGCAGTGTGGCTCTCTCTCTGGAGGCACTGGGCAGTGTGGCTCTCTCTCTGGAGGCACTGGGCAGCGTGGCTCTTTCTGTAGGCGCTAGGCAGTGTGGCTCTCTCTCTGGAGGCACTGGGCAGCGTGGCTCTCTCTCTGGTGGCACTGAGCAGTGTGACTCTTTCTCTGGCTTACGCCCAGCGCACTCCTTTTTCGTTGTCCTATAGCACTCACTCCCCCTTGATTGAGCTGTAGCCTTCTCCCTGTGGAAAATGGGGGCCGCCAACTTCGGGACTACATGTTCCATGATTATTATTATTATTATTGTGAATTTACGCAGCCCTTTACATATACATTGTACATTCACATCGGTCCCTACCCTTAAGGAGCTTACAATCTAAGGTCTCTAACTCACATTCATATACTAGGGCCAATTTTTAGACAGAAGACAATTAACCTATCAGCATGTCTTTGGAGTGTGGGAGGAAACCGAAGTACCCAGAGAAAACCCGCGCAGGCACAGGGAGAACATGCAAACTCCAGGCAGGTAGTGTTGTGGTTGGGATTCGAACCAGCGACCCTTTTTACTTCCACTGTGCCGCCCATGATGCTCTCCTTTCCTTGTCTCCTTTGATTGGCCCTCAGTTATGGCCAATGGGGAAGGAATGGAGAGGGCAGGAAGCTGGGTAGGTAACCTAGTGGGAGCCATCGTCTCTTCTCCCTGGCAGGAGAAGGGGGCGAGCGGGGGAAACCGCAGACAGCCCGCAGCTTGCTTTCTTCTGTCATAGTGCCACCGAGTTCTCTGCTAGACTGAGCAGGGAAAAGAGCACACAGTCACACTACACTGATGAGGGGGGCTCGACAGCACATTGATGGTGTTACCCCACTGGTGGGTGGCACCCGGGTTCGGACTGCCTGCATGCCCATAGCTACGCCACTGTGCTGAATTTAACAGTGTCGATCTGATTCCAGGGGGGGGGGGGGACTTGACCCCCTTTGCCCCTACCTGTGGACACCCATGCTTGCTTGGAAACTGAGCTATTCTCAGCAGTCCTTAAGCAGAGATGCAAAGCTCATTCCCTAGTATGCAGGTGACCACTAGAGGAGGCATTACCATATCTATAGATGAAACCCAGTAATCAGTAGTGATGAGCGGAATACGCCATATTCGATTTCGCAATATTTCACGAATATATAGAAGAATATTCGCAAAATATTCGTTAATATCGAATATTCGTGATATTTTATCAAAATTTTTTTTAATCTAATGCGAATGCGAAATTCCGCTAATGCGAAATTGATTGCGAAATTCTCGTCAACACGCGAAAACGGAGATCATTTCCTGGATTACTAAACTAATATGCACTAAACACTAACTCTACGTACACAAACTTATATGACTAAACTAAAGCTAATTTTTTTTTTTTTTTTTTTTTTTACACAAAACACAGAAGGGCAGAGAAAGTATCCGCGAATATTCATAATACGAATATTCGCATTGCGAATATTCGGCAACATAAAAGGATCGCCTCAGCTACTCGGCCCAGGGTCTCTAATCATACCAGCAATGCTTTTAGACGTCGATGGAGATCACTAGGATGTGATCTGTTTTAAAAATAAATTTGAAAAAATACGAATATTCGCAATAGCGAATATTCACCACGATATTCGATTTATTCGCGAATACTCGAATATGCAATATTCGTAACGAATATTCGCAATGCGAATATTCGTGAGCAACACTAGTAATCAGGATAAGACAATAAAAATGTAAAAAACAAAAAGTAGTTTCAGGTAAATGTTATCACAGTAACACAAATACTGGCCCAGATTCATAAAGCAATTACGCCTGTCTAACTGGTGTTAGACAGGAGTAATTTCAAATTTTGCGCGCCGTATCACTAGTTTGAATCCTCAAACCATGATACGGCAGCTTCGGGCTTAGATCCGAGAGGCTTACGTCTTCGTAAGCCTTCGGATCTACGCTGCGATATTTTTGCGGCCGCTGGGAGGAGTTCGCGTCGTTTTCATGCGTCGGGATATGCAAATGTGTTTTTACGGCAATCCACGAAGATACGAGCGGTCTTCGCAATCGCTTACGTCTGTTTTTTTACGTACTGTTAGACCAGCTTTTTGCTGGTCTAACGGTGTGTAGCCCATGTTAAGTATGGCCGTCGTTCCCGCATCGAATTTAATTTTTTTTTATTTTATTTGCGTAACTCGTTCGGGAATAGAAATGTCAGTAAACGACGCTACTCAAACAACGAATGACGTAACGACGTGATTTTGCGCAATGCACGGCGGGAAATTTGCGAACGGAGCATGCGCAGTTCGATCGCCGCGGGAACGCGCCTATTTTAAATCCTTCACGCCCCCTACTCGTCTAGATGGATTGCGACGGGAGAAATACACTACGCCGCCGTCGTTTACTGGACAAAATCTACTGTACCTGGATTCCACGTAGAGCCAGGTAAAAAACGGCGGCGTAGTGTATTTCTGATACGCTACGAGAATCCAGTTCTCTCTGAATCTGGGCCACTGTTTTTACTGGAAATACACTGTAATTTTTTCATTATTATTTCATTATACTACAGCAGTTACAAAGCAGGAAATTGAAAAGATAATGCACAGGATCATCACAAGTTCAGCTTGAGTTAAGTGTTTGCTGTAAGCAGAGAATATGCAAGGTAAGGTATGTATAGAGCTTACTCCTTGGGGCAGGTGAGACACGGGGAAAATGGGTAAAAAATGGAAACATCTGTTTTCAATTTCAAATAGATGATGCGTGAACAGACGATTAAACACAGAAACGGCGGAGAGAAATTATAGGGCCATACTGCAATCCTCAGATGCCCACTGGTGTATACTGGAGGGGGGTTGCCTTGAAAAACAATTTAAAGGGAACAGAGAAGTGGAAGGTAGAACACTGGTGGACAGCAGACAAATTCAGCAAAGGCTCTTTGTTCAAGGCCAGTTTTTGGGCCCACGAGTCAATCGAGGGCCACGTAAACAAAAAAGTTGAATGCATTCCTAAATGTACACGATCTAACTGGTTATTAACATTTATAAGTATTAACATTGTTGATCTGGGAAATATTGAATTGTCCTAGGAAAGTCATTCTCAACCAGTATTCTTCCAGTGGCCGTGGACCTCATATTTGATGGTGCCTGCATAGTTCTAGGGCTAACACCCCTTAGCAGAGCCAGCTGCATGCCACCAAGGATCCTTTTAGCTGTCTGTGAGGGTAGCATTTTGATCTCCACTGTAAAGAGGGTATTCTTTCCTGTAGACACCAATGTAAGGTGCATTTTCCCACTGACCCCCATTAAATTGTGTTTGGTACCTGAGACCTAAAAAAAATGTCGTAACCACTTGCATGATGATATCCATCATCCGAATGGCACGGCTGAGCAAAGGGACGTACCTGTACGTCCCCTTTAAATAGCGCCTATTAATTTCAATGGGCAGGGGGCGGTGGAGGAGTGGTGTATATACCGCTCCCCCACCACCCCAAAAATGCTGCTTGCAGGACTTTTTTTTCTGTCTTGCATTGCCCCAATGTGAAAGCTCTCACGCTTTTACACTGGGGCTGCAGAAGAGGCATTATTTTTAGTGCAAAAACACCTGTAAAGCGCCTCAATGTGAAAGGGGTCTAACAGCTGATATTAAGTTTAAGCTTTGCTTCTTGTACCTGGGTTGCTTTTGGATTGCTGCCTGAATTTTACCTTGGATTATTTACTGGAATATGCCTGCTTGCTACCTGCTCTGACCTAGAAAGTGTCTATTGGATTATGCTTGTTTGCTACCTGCTCTGATCTCAGACCTGTTTTTGGACTATGCTTGCCCGCTTCCTTCCCTGAACCCTGGACTGTACCAGGATTTAACCTTCGACTTAACTGACGAAGCCGACTGACAGTCTGATGTGCCTACACACCATCAGTTAAAAAAACGATCGTGTCAGAATGCAGCGACGTAAAACACACAACGTGCTGAAAAATATGAAGTTCAATGCTTCCAAGCATGCGTCGACTTGATTCTGAGCATGCGCGGCCTTTTGACCGATGCCTTTGCATGCTAACGATCGGTTTTGACCCATCGGTCAGGCGTCCATCGGTTCAATTTTAAAGCAAGTTCTCTGTTTTTGGACCAAAGGACAACTGACTGATGGGGTCAGAAGTTAGGCATTCTTTTCAACTACCCCAGAACTCTCCTCTATTTATCTTACCTGCCCATGTACGGGGGTCGTTTACAGTCTTTTCCAGGCAGTTGAGTTTAGAGGCATTTTTTTTAGAACCCAAAAAAAATGCATTCAAAAGCTGATTTTACAGGCATTTCAAGCGCCAAACGTGTCTAAACGCAGTTTCTCAGACGTTTCTCATTTTGGGCTATTTGAAAAAAACGACCCGTGTACATGAAACCTTAGGCCCCATTCATACCTGAGCATAGCATATTCAGGCAGAAAGTCACACAAATTTACAGCGTTTTTTACCGCGTTTTTGCTGCGATTTTGTACAGGTCAAAAGGTCACCAATTTAAAAGGAAAAAAAAAAAATCTGCCTAAAAAAAGTTCCAGAACTTGTTTGAGCTTTAGGCATTTTGGAGCTTCTGGCTTCAGGCATTTTGGAGTGGAGATGTGAACCATCTCCATAGAGAATAATAGATGTTTTCCCCTCCAGCGTTTTGTAGCTTCAGGCTTCAAGCTACAAAATGCTCAGGTGTGAACGGGGTCTTAGACTGTCCACTGCCTCACCAGCCGCAAGACTACAGGTACTCTTCTTTTTCTCATCTGCTCAGTGCCATCTGGGCAGGAACGACAGTATTATGTTATAAGGCCTAGGGGGCAACCAAATACTGGTAGGCCTGCTTGCCTTAAGGGAACATGAGCTGCTAAAGGCAGAAGAAACACTAGCCAGCTATAATTCCTGACCTACACATCCTGCCATGGCCATAGTTAGTATCAATTAGAGAGAAACAATTTGAAAGCAAACAGCTTCTTCTCTGCTCACTCTTTAGAACGCCAAAACCCTCGGTGACATCAATGCACTTGAATTAAACCTCAGCTATATAAGGCGAGTATGTTAACCTTGGTCTCCAAATAGCAGATATAGAGAAAACCCAAACCACTGAGTCGCAGTCCAGTGGAAAGAAGTAATCACTTGATTGTGCACAGATACTTTTATATTTTACAGAGTAAAGAAGAAAGATTTGTGTGCGGTTGAATACTGTTATGTCAGCACTGCTATGGCCAATTAAACCCTCTACTGTATGCACAGCTCTTGAGATGCAGTCTATTAAAAAAAAGATTAAGATAATTACTATTCTATCTGAAGTATTTAAAAGAATTTATTTTAGGCTCTAGTTTTTATGTAGAATATTTAAGGTGTTTCCCATATTTTAATGAACATGCATGAAAGCGGAAGTAAACTTTTTTCCATCACAAAAGCAAAAGCTTGGGTCCCCAGGAGTTTTGTTGCTATATTGTGCTAGTAAGCACAACATATGTGCACATTCTGGTAGATTTACCTTGCAAGTGATTCCCTCCAGAGCTATGATGTCAGCGCTCCCCACTGTCGCTGAAGCTTTCCTCTTGTCCAAGTCTTTTTTCAAGTTTGAAGTCTTCGGCCCCTTGATTGGCTGGACTGAGATGATGTAAGTCAAGCAAAAAGAAAATTCCCAGATCAACTTACCAACCAGCCTGCAAACAACCAAACTATCCTGTCTATCAGTTTGTGTTAAAAACAGGAGTTTGGTTTTTAGATTTGCAAACACATGTGTGAGCTGCAGAGCCACTTCATGGCACCCCAGGATTGTTTATACGTAATACAGCTCTGCATGTCCCTTTGTTCCTCTGCCTATGTGGAGGGGGGGGGGGTGCCTTTCCTCTGATCAGCTCTCACACAGTGTAAGCCCAGACTTCACACCCACTGCTGGAAGAGGAAGAAAAATTTGCAACACGATCTTCACTTTCTAAAGAGTGTAGAAATAGGAAAGCCAGCAGATATACTGTACAAGTAAACTTATGTAGGGAGATTTGTTTCATCTCTGTGTATCATCTGAGGCTATTCACTTCACTGGGTATAGGAGAGGGTTTACATCCACTTTAAGGCTTTTAAAGTGCAGACCTCTCATATTCATGTGTTCTACCACTATCTTCTAAGGATTTTTTGATGGTCACAACAGATGACTATGCCCATGTAACAGGTTTTGAAATTACTGCTTGTAGACCTTATTTGAAGCCCATTTGACAGGATGACAACCCAAGATCAAAACTGGGAGACAGGGACAGAGAGATGTAATGTAACAAAAATTTAAATTGAAGCACCACACCTCTGTTAGAAGATCTAGATAGGACTTTATTTCAATGAAGGTCGAAGGAATTGCTAATGCGCTTCAGGGGTTCAAAACTGTCCCCTTCATCAGGACTTAAATGGGTTGTAAACCCTAAAGGTTTTTCACCTAATGAATTCAAGTCATTAATGTGGAAGTAAACCCTTCTATCATTTTCAGCCAAGGAAGCTGCCATCTTGGCCTATGTTTAACCACTTGTCCTTTGCCCACCGCCAAATGACGGCGGGCGGAGGACTCCATTATCCTGACATCACGTCATATGACGTGATGTCCTTTTAAAGCCGCGGGCGATCGCCGCCGGGCACACGCGATTGCCCAGTAACTGAGCGGGGACGTGGAGCTCTGTATGTAAACACAGAGCTCCACGTCCTGTCAGGGAGAGAGGAGACCGTTGCTGTGTCCCTTGTACATAGGGACACAATCGGTCACCTTCCCCAGTCACCCCCCCTCCCCCTACAGTTAGAACACTCATAGGACACACATTTAACCCCTTCCCCGCCCCCTAGTGGTTAACCCCTTCACTGCCAGTTTACATTTATACATTAATCAATGCATATTTATAGCATTGTTCACTGTATAAATGTAAATGGTCCCAAAAATGTCAGAAAAGTGTCCGAAGTGTCCGCCATAACGTCGCAGTCCCAATAAAAAAATCGCAGATCGCCACCATTAATAGTAAAAAAAAAAAAAAAAAACTGCCATAAACTATCCCCTATTTTGTAAACACTATAAATTTTGCGCAAACCAATCGATAAACGCTTATTGCTTTTTTTTTTACCAAAGATATGTAGAAGAATACGTATCGGCCTAAACTGAGGAAAAAAATATTTTTTTTATATATTTTTTGGGTTATTTATTATAGCAAAAAGTAAAAAATATTGCATTTTTTTTAAAATTGACGCTCTATTTTTGTTTATAGCGCAAAAAATAAAAACTGCAGAGGTGATCAAATACCACCAAAAGAAAGCTCTATTTGTGGGAAAAAAAGGACGCCAATTTTTGTGTGGTCAAAGAATTTGGATTTTCCACACGAATCTGATTAATTTCATCAACTGAAAAATTCAATTCTCTTGCAAGTTCTGAAATGTAAAAATGTTTAAATAAACCACATTAAAGAACATATGTTTCAAATGTCCACTAAACCTAAAATATGATGCGGGAAACCAGCGATTTGTGCGCCCTTGCGATCTGCAGTGGGCATTAGTACAATCGTAATGACACCCCAAAGCCTGTTTGCAAACACAGTTTAAATTAGGTTTCAGTGCAGTTCCACGTCACACGACCGCGCAATTTTCAGTTAAAGTTACGCAGTGCCGTAAGCTTAAATTTTGTCTGGGCAGGAAGGGGGTGTAGGTGCACAGTAGGCAAGTGGTTAATCTTCAACTGCTGTGGTGCTGCACATGTGATCAGTTATGACACCAGCCATTGGATGGTTTGAGAGTTTGGTTGAGAGCACAACCAATGTGACAGTTGGCAATCCCGGCATGCCGGAAATTTAACTGCTTTTTGAAACTGTTAAATCGATGGGTTTACTTCCGCTTTAAGGTGAAAAACCTTCTGTAGTGCAGTAGCCCCCTAGAGCCCCCTTTTACTTACCTGAACCCAATCATTCCAGCTCCTCATTGGATACATTTGTAGCAGCAGATGACACAGGAGCCGGGGGTGGGTCTGAGTTCTGTGTCAATGTACACAGTACCCCGATGGAATGTGGCTCTCCGTGGGGGCACTAGAGAAGAGGAGGTACCCCAGAAAAGGTAAGTATGACAGGTTGGTATTTTAAAAAAAATAACCTTAACAACCCTTTTAAGATTGAAAACAATATAAATGAACTAAAGGTGTTACATTAGACTAAAAGCCAAGGGGACCATGGAGATCTTCTTGGATGTAGATCACCTACATCAACATCAATACGTTAAGACCTTGATTTCTGAACTGAACCAGGGGCTGCATGTGGCTCTTTGGAATACGTTGTGTGGCCATCGAGGCCCCTTTGTTTCCCTATTGCATGTTATAGCATGGAATTCTAGCAGTCTCATAGAGTAAGGGAGGGTTGAGACACCTGTCAGTATTTTTTTCCCCATCTGTGTCCCATTGCAGGAATTGAGAGAAAGTCCTTGCAAATTAAGGGAACTCCTTGGGGACCCCTAGGTAACCAGTACTAGTGTCCTTATTGGAAGATTCCGCCTCTCTTACACTTCTGGGGATTACCCAAATTTGGGGATTTTCTTTAACTTTCACTTTCAATGATAATGGTAAACAGGACAAATAGAGAGGATGAATATCCCCAACGGAGGCACAGACATCAACATAAACTGACATGGGATCAAATCCCACTCCACTAAAAATAAGAGCCATCTGCGTCCATTTGAAAGTTTTGGGCCATATACAGTATGGAAAATAATGGTGGCCACACAAAATATTGACACTTTGGGCCCAATTTGGAAATTTTCACTTAGGGGTATACTCACTTTGGTTGACAGTGTGTTGAGTTATTTTGAGGGGGCAGAAAATTTACACTGTTATACAAGCTGTACACTCACTACACAACATTGTAGCAAAGTGTAATTTCTTTAGTGTTGTCACATGAAAAGATATGATAAAACATTTACAAAAATGTGAGGGGTGTACTAACTTTTGTGAGATACTGTATGTATAAAGGAAATTTGGTATTATTTTTAAGCTGCGGATAATAATAATAGACGTTAGGGTAAAGATAATTTTAATACTTTAGTACATGGGTCTTCAAACTATGGCCCTCCAGTTGTTTAGGAACTACAATTCCCATTATGCCTAGTCATGTCTGTGAATGTCAGTGTGTTACAATGCCTCATGGGAAGTGTAGTTCTACAACAGCTGGAGGGCCGTAGTTTGAGGATCCTTGCTTTAGTATTTGGAATATAGGCATCAATTATTGATATTGAAATGGGCTAGATATACCGGCCCAGATTCATAAAGCAATTACGCCTGTCTAACTGGTGTTAGACAGGAGTAATTTCAAATTTTGCGCGCCGTATCACTAGTTTGTATCCTCAAACCATGATACGGCGGCTTCGGGCTTCGATCCGAGAGGCTTACGTCTTCGTAAGCCTTCGGATCTACGCTGCGATATTTTTGGCGGCCGCTGGGAGGAGTTTGCGTCGTTTTGATGCGTCGGGATATGCAAATGTGTTTTTACGGCGATCCACGAAGATACGAGCGGTCTTCGCAATCGCTTTCGTCTATTTTTTTCTACGTACTGTTAGACCAGCTTTTTGCTGGTCTAACGGTGCATAGCCCATGTTAAGTATGGCCGTCGTTCCCGCGTCAAATTAAATTTTTTTTTTTACGTAACTCGTTCGGGAATAGAAATGTCTGTAAACGACGCTACTCAAACAACGAATGACGTAACGACGTGATTTCGCGCAATGCACGGCGGGAAATTTGCGAACGGAGCATGCGCAGTTCGATCGCCGCGGGAACGCGCCTATTTTAAATCCTTCACGCCCCCTACTCGCGTAGATGGATTGCGACGGGAGAAATACACTACGCCGCCGTCGTTTACTGGACAAAATCTACCTGGATTCCACGTAGAGCCAGGTAAAAAACGGCCGGCGTAGTGTATTTCTGATACGCTACGAGAATCTAATTCTCTATGAATCTGGGCCACCGTATTTAGGTTGGCGGTTTATAGAGAGATGTAAGCTTAATCGTTACATATTCAGAAAGACTGATTTTTTATTTTTTTATATTGGATATATCTGAAGCTTTAAAACTAATTTAAAACCAAACTTGGAGAAATTGATCCGCTGTAAAGTTTCAATATGGTAATGTAAAAAACGGGGAATGGAAAGGGATACCTATAATATAATATGTTTATTGTATAGAATATATATTTTTTTGTGTATGTTGTTTAACCATTTTAGCCCCGGAAGAATTTACCCCCTTCCTGACCAAAGCACTTTTTGCGATTCGGCATTGCGTCATTTTAACTGACAATTGCACATCGTGCAACGTGGCACCCAAACAGAATTGGCCTTCTTCATTTTCTCCATCAAATAGAGCTTTCTTTTGGTGGTATTTGATCACCTCTGCGGTTTTAATTTTTTTGCGCTATAAACAAAAAATGAGCGACAATTAAAAAAAAAAAAAGCAATGGCCCGGATTCACAGCCATCGGCGCATCTTTATGCCGCCGTGGCGTATCTTCTTTATGCTACGCAGGAGCAACGTTGAGAGGCAAATATGAAATTCACAAAGAAAATGCGCCCAACGTTGCGCCGGCGTAGCGTATATTCGTCGGCGTAAGCCGACGTAAGTCAAAGTAGGTGGAAGTGGGCTGGAAGTGGGCGTGATGCATGGTAATGAAGCGTGACCCCATGCAAATGATGGGCTGAGCGTCATCCAAGTACTTAAAACGAACGGCGCATGCATCGTATCTTGGACGTATCCCTGCGTGCATGCGTACAACCATGTCGAAATAACTGCCTAAGATACGTCGAATCACTGGCTACGAAGTGAACGTAACCTACGCCTAGCCCTATTCACGTAGTACTACGTAAACAACGTGAAATACGACGGCTGTTCCCTGGTCCATACCTTTGCATGGGTTGCGCCTCCTATATGGGGAATAACTTTACGCCGGACGTAAGCCTTATGCAAACCGCGTATCTTTACGTTCATGAATCAACGTATCTCCCTCATTTGCTTATTTGCAATGGGGCGTCCAGCGTAACTATGCGCTCAAGATACGCCGGCGTAGGCAAATTACATCGGTGGACTGAAGCTGGATTTTTGGCGAATCTTAGTTAGGTGAGTACGGTGCATAGATGCAACGGCGCATCTTGACACTTACGCGGCGTATATCGAGATACGTCGGCGTAAGTGCTACGTGAATCCGGGCCATTATGTTTTACCTTTTACTATAATAAATATCCCTCAAAAATATATAAAAAAATGACTTTCTGGGCCAGATTCTCAAAAGAATTACGCCGGTGTATCTACAGAAACACCGGCGTAATTCGAATTTCCCACCGGCGTATCATTGTTTTCTATCCAGAAAACATGATACGCCAGATTTATGCTAAGATCCGACTGGCGTTTACGTAGATTTCTCATTTGACTATGCAAATGAGCCCGATACGCCGATTCCCGAACGTTTTTGTGCCGCCTCGTCGTCGTTTACGTCGTTTCTGTAAGTGTAAACTTACCCCTGCTATATGAGGGGTAAGTTTACGACGGTCCTATATGAGGGGTAAGTTTACGACGGTCCGTCGTATGCCATGTTAAGTATGGCCTCGGGACAGCGTCGTCTTTTTCCGTCGTTTTCCTAAGTCGTTCGGGAATAGGGCTTTGTGTAAATGACACTCACGTCAAGCCGCCCCCATTGAATTACGCGGCCTTACGCCGGGCCATTTACACTACGCCGCCGCAAATTACGAAGCAAGTGCTTTGAGAATACGGCACTTGCTCCAGTAAGTTGCCGCGGCGTAGTGTAACTGGCATATGCTACCCCGCCGCGGATTTTACGCGAATCTGGCCCTTTCAGTTTAGGCCGATACGTATTCTTCTACATATTTTTGGTAAAACAAATCAGAATAAGCCTTTATTGATTGGTTTGCGCAAAAGTTATAGGCCCGGATCCACGTAGGGCGGCGTATCTTTAGAGTGGCGTAGCGTATCTTTTTTAGAGAGGCACATGCTGTATTCTCAAAACACTTGCGTCCCAAGTTACGGCGGTGTAGCGTAAATGGGCCGGTGTAAGCCCGCATAATTCAAAGTAGGCAGGTAGGGGGCGTGTTGTATGCTAATCAAGCGTGACCCCATGTAGATGCATGGCCGAACGAACGGCCCATGCACCGTCCATGAACGTATCCCTGTGCGCATGCTCCGAATTACGCCGGCTAGATTTCCTAAGATACGTTGAACAACACTGCATACGACGTGAGCGTAACTTATGCCCATTCGCATTCACCTTACCTAAACGACGTAAAATTTGACGGCTGTTCCGACGTCCATACCTTAACATGGGCTGCGCCTCATATAGCAGGGGTAACTTTACACCGGACATACGCCTTACATAAACGGCGTATCTTACAGCGACTGGCGCATCTACGTTAGTGAATCGGCATATCTTGCTCATTTGCATATTATTAATGGGAGCGCCGAATGCGCCCAGCGTAACTATGCGCCCACAATACGCCGGATGAAGCCATGTTTTTCGGCGTATCTTGCTTTGTGGATTGGCGTAAAGATGCAATGGCGCACATTTGAAATTATGGCGGCGTATCTGGAGATATGCCGGCGTAAAGCCTTTCTGGATCTGGGCCCTAGTGTCTACAAAATAGGAGATAGTTTTATGGCATTTTTATTATTATTTTTTATTAGTAATGGCGGCGATCAGCGATTTTTATCGTGACTGTGACATTATTGCGGACACTTTTGACACTGTGGGCCAGATCCACAAAGGAATTACGCCGGCGTATCTACAGATACGCCGGCATAATTCGAATTTCCTGCCGGCGTGTCATTGTTTTCTATCCAGAAAACATGATACGCCGGACTTGCGCAAAGATACGACTGGAGTAAGTTTCTTACACCGTCATATCTTACTGTAGATGCATATTTACACTGGACGCTAGGGGCGCTTCCGTCTATTTCCAGCGTAAAATATGCAAATGAGCGAGTTACGCTAAATCACGAACGTAACGAGCGGCCGGTGCATTCCCTTTACGTCGTTTGTGTAAGCGTATCTCCGGCGTAAAGCTAAAGCTGCTATAGTGAGGCGCAGCCAATGTTAAGAATGGACGTCGGGACAGTGTCGTATTGGACGTCGTTTACGTCATTTGCGTATGCCGATCCAGAATGGGCCTGGGCGTAAGTTACGTTCACGTCGTTTTTATAGACTATTTGTGACGTGTTTCATGCATGCGTACTAGGATACGTCCACGGCCGGCGAATGCGCAGTTAAAGAAAAGCGTTGTTTGCGTCGGGTCATTCAAAATTATAATAAAACACGCCCCCCTAGTTAATTTGAATTACACCCGTGTACGCTGGCCCATTTACGCTATGCCGCCGTAAGTTACATCGGCATTTCTTTGAGGATAAGGATACGCCGCTGTGACTTACAGCGGCGTAGTGAAAAAGGGTCACGCCACGCCGACGGCAAAGGTATGTGGATCTGGCCCTATGTTGGGACCATTGTCATTTATACAGTGTTATACAAAAAAGCACTGATTACTGTGTAAATGACACTGGCAGGGAAGGGGTTAACCACAAGGGGGGCGATGAAAGGGTTAAGTGTGTCCTAGGGAGTGATTTTAACTGTGGGGGGATGGGCTACAAGTGACATGACACTGATCGCTGCTCCCGATGACAGGGAGCAGTAGATCACTGTCCTGTCACTAGGAAGAACATGGAAATTCCTTGTTTACATAGGCATCTCCCTTTTCTGGCCCCCTGTGACATGATTGCTGGACACCGGCGGAGTCCACTGGTCCCACGGGCCCGGTCCCAGAGCCCGTGGTGGGAGCGCGCGCAACGACGTTGCCCCGGAAGAATTTACCCCCTTCCTGACCAAAGCACTTTTTGCGATTCGGCATTGCGTCATTTTAACTGACAATTGCACATCGTGCAACGTGGCACCCAAACAGAATTGGCCTTCTTCATTTTCTCCATCAAATAGAGCTTTCTTTTGGTGGTATTTGATCACCTCTGCGGTTTTAATTTTTTTGCGCTATAAACAAAAAATGAGCGACAATTAAAAAAAAAAAAAGCAATGGCCCGGATTCACAGCCATCGGCGCATCTTTATGCCGCCGTGGCGTATCTTCTTTATGCTACGCAGGAGCAACGTTGAGAGGCAAATATGAAATTCACAAAGAAAATGCGCCCAACGTTGCGCCGGCGTAGCGTATATTCGTCGGCGTAAGCCGACGTAAGTCAAAGTAGGTGGAAGTGGGCTGGAAGTGGGCGTGATGCATGGTAATGAAGCGTGACCCCATGCAAATGATGGGCTGAGCGTCATCCAAGTACTTAAAACGAACGGCGCATGCATCGTATCTTGGACGTATCCCTGCGTGCATGCGTACAACCATGTCGAAATAACTGCCTAAGATACGTCGAATCACTGGCTACGAAGTGAACGTAACCTACGCCTAGCCCTATTCACGTAGTACTACGTAAACAACGTGAAATACGACGGCTGTTCCCTGGTCCATACCTTTGCATGGGTTGCGCCTCCTATATGGGGAATAACTTTACGCCGGACGTAAGCCTTATGCAAACCGCGTATCTTTACGTTCATGAATCAACGTATCTCCCTCATTTGCTTATTTGCAATGGGGCGTCCAGCGTAACTATGCGCTCAAGATACGCCGGCGTAGGCAAATTACATCGGTGGACTGAAGCTGGATTTTAGGCGAATCTTAGTTAGGTGAGTACGGTGCATAGATGCAACGGCGCATCTTGACACTTACGCGGCGTATATCGAGATACGTCGGCGTAAGTGCTACGTGAATCCGGGCCATTATGTTTTACCTTTTACTATAATAAATATCCCTCAAAAATATATAAAAAAATGACTTTCTGGGCCAGATTCTCAAAAGAATTACGCCGGTGTATCTACAGAAACACCGGCGTAATTCGAATTTCCCACCGGCGTATCATTGTTTTCTATCCAGAAAACATGATACGCCAGATTTATGCTAAGATCCGACTGGCGTTTACGTAGATTTCTCATTTGACTATGCAAATGAGCCCGATACGCCGATTCCCAAATGTTTTTGCGCCGCCTCGTCGTCGTTTACGTCGTTTCTGTAAGTGTAAACTTACCCCTGCTATATGAGGGGTAAGTTTACGACGGTCCTATATGAGGGGTAAGTTTACGACGGTCCGTCGTATGCCATGTTAAGTATGGCCTCGGGACAGCGTCGTCTTTTTCCGTCGTTTTCCTAAGTCGTTCGCGAATAGGGCTTTGTGTAAATGACACTCACGTCAAGCCGCCCCCATTGAATTACGCGGCCTTACGCCGGGCCATTTACACTACGCCGCCGCAAATTACGAAGCAAGTGCTTTGAGAATACGGCACTTGCTCCAGTAAGTTGCCGCGGCGTAGTGTAACTGGCATATGCTACCCCGCCGCGGATTTTACGCGAATCTGGCCCTTTCAGTTTAGGCCGATACGTATTCTTCTACATATTTTTGGTAAAACAAATCAGAATAAGCCTTTATTGATTGGTTTGCGCAAAAGTTATAGGCCCGGATCCACGTAGGGCGGCGTATCTTTAGAGTGGCGTAGCGTATCTTTTTTAGAGAGGCACATGCTGTATTCTCAAAACACTTGCGTCCCAAGTTACGGCGGTGTAGCGTAAATGGGCCGGTGTAAGCCCGCATAATTCAAAGTAGGCAGGTAGGGGGCGTGTTGTATGCTAATCAAGCGTGACCCCATGTAGATGCATGGCCGAACGAACGGCCCATGCACCGTCCATGAACGTATCCCTGTGCGCATGCTCCGAATTACGCCGGCTAGATTTCCTAAGATACGTTGAACAACACTGCATACGACGTGAGCGTAACTTATGCCCATTCGCATTCACCTTACCTAAACGACGTAAAATTTGACGGCTGTTCCGACGTCCATACCTTAACATGGGCTGCGCCTCATATAGCAGGGGTAACTTTACACCGGACATACGCCTTACATAAACGGCGTATCTTACAGCGACTGGCGCATCTACGTTAGTGAATCGGCATATCTTGCTCATTTGCATATTATTAATGGGAGCGCCGAATGCGCCCAGCGTAACTATGCGCCCACAATACGCCGGATGAAGCCATGTTTTTCGGCGTATCTTGCTTTGTGGATTGGCGTAAAGATGCAATGGCGCACATTTGAAATTATGGCGGCGTATCTGGAGATATGCCGGCGTAAAGCCTTTCTGGATCTGGGCCCTAGTGTCTACAAAATAGGAGATAGTTTTATGGCATTTTTATTATTATTTTTTATTAGTAATGGCGGCGATCAGCGATTTTTATCGTGACTGTGACATTATTGCGGACACTTTTGACACTGTGGGCCAGATCCACAAAGGAATTACGCCGGCGTATCTACAGATACGCCGGCATAATTCGAATTTCCTGCCGGCGTGTCATTGTTTTCTATCCAGAAAACATGATACGCCGGACTTGCGCAAAGATACGACTGGAGTAAGTTTCTTACACCGTCATATCTTACTGTAGATGCATATTTACACTGGACGCTAGGGGCGCTTCCGTCTATTTCCAGCGTAAAATATGCAAATGAGCGAGTTACGCTAAATCACGAACGTACGAGCGGCCGGTGCATTCCCTTTACGTCGTTTGCGTAAGCGTATCTCCGGCGTAAAGCTAAAGCTGCTATAGTGAGGCGCAGCCAATGTTAAGAATGGACGTCGGGACAGTGTCGTATTGGACGTCGTTTACGTCATTTGCGTATGCCGATCCAGAATGGGCCTGGGCGTAAGTTACGTTCA
Organism: Rana kukunoris; assembly: GCA_029574335.1. Taxonomy (NCBI): domain Eukaryota; kingdom Metazoa; phylum Chordata; class Amphibia; order Anura; family Ranidae; genus Rana; species Rana kukunoris. The sequence goes on along the minus strand of CM056059.1, from coordinate 121,989,922 downwards.
CGTCGTTTTTATAGACTATTTGTGACGTGTTTCATGCATGCGTACTAGGATACGTCCACGGCCGGCGAATGCGCAGTTAAAGAAAAGCGTTGTTTGCGTCGGGTCATTCAAAATTATAATAAAACACGCCCCCCTAGTTAATTTGAATTACACCCGTGTACGCTGGCCCATTTACGCTATGCCGCCGTAAGTTACATCGGCATTTCTTTGAGGATAAGGATACGCCGCTGTGACTTACAGCGGCGTAGTGAAAAAGGGTCACGCCACGCCGACGGCAAAGGTATGTGGATCTGGCCCTATGTTGGGACCATTGTCATTTATACAGTGTTATACAAAAAAGCACTGATTACTGTGTAAATGACACTGGCAGGGAAGGGGTTAACCACAAGGGGGCGATGAAAGGGTTAAGTGTGTCCTAGGGAGTGATTTTAACTGTGGGGGGATGGGCTACAAGTGACATGACACTGATCGCTGCTCCCCGATGACAGGGAGCAGTAGATCACTGTCCTGTCACTAGGAAGAACATGGAAATTCCTTGTTTACATAGGCATCTCCCTTTTCTGGCCCCCTGTGACATGATTGCTGGACACCGGCGGAGTCCACTGGTCCCACGGGCCCGGTCCCAGAGCCCGTGGTGGGAGCGCGCGCAACGACGTTGCCCCGGAAGAATTTACCCCCTTCCTGACCAAAGCACTTTTTGCGATTCGGCATTGCGTCATTTTAACTGACAATTGCACATCGTGCAACGTGGCACCCAAACAGAATTGGCCTTCTTCATTTTCTCCATCAAATAGAGCTTTCTTTTGGTGGTATTTGATCACCTCTGCGGTTTTAATTTTTTTGCGCTATAAACAAAAAATGAGCGACAATTAAAAAAAAAAAAAAGCAATGGCCCGGATTCACAGCCATCGGCGCATCTTTATGCCGCCGTGGCGTATCTTCTTTATGCTACGCAGGAGCAACGTTGAGAGGCAAATATGAAATTCACAAAGAAAATGCGCCCAACGTTGCGCCGGCGTAGCGTATATTCGTCGGCGTAAGCCGACGTAAGTCAAAGTAGGTGGAAGTGGGCTGGAAGTGGGCGTGATGCATGGTAATGAAGCGTGACCCCATGCAAATGATGGGCTGAGCGTCATCCAAGTACTTAAAACGAACGGCGCATGCATCGTATCTTGGACGTATCCCTGCGTGCATGCGTACAACCATGTCGAAATAACTGCCTAAGATACGTCGAATCACTGGCTACGAAGTGAACGTAACCTACGCCTAGCCCTATTCACGTAGTACTACGTAAACAACGTGAAATACGACGGCTGTTCCCTGGTCCATACCTTTGCATGGGTTGCGCCTCCTATATGGGGAATAACTTTACGCCGGACGTAAGCCTTATGCAAACCGCGTATCTTTACGTTCATGAATCAACGTATCTCCCTCATTTGCTTATTTGCAATGGGGCGTCCAGCGTAACTATGCGCTCAAGATACGCCGGCGTAGGCAAATTACATCGGTGGACTGAAGCTGGATTTTAGGCGAATCTTAGTTAGGTGAGTACGGTGCATAGATGCAACGGCGCATCTTGACACTTACGCGGCGTATATCGAGATATGTCGGCGTAAGTGCTACGTGAATCCGGGCCATTATGTTTTACCTTTTACTATAATAAATATCCCTCAAAAATATATAAAAAAATGACTTTCTGGGCCAGATTCTCAAAAGAATTACGCCGGTGTATCTACAGAAACACCGGCGTAATTCGAATTTCCCACCGGCGTATCATTGTTTTCTATCCAGAAAACATGATACGCCAGATTTATGCTAAGATCCGACTGGCGTTTACGTAGATTTCTCATTTGACTATGCAAATGAGCCCGATACGCCGATTCCCGAACGTTTTTGCGCCGCCTCGTCGTCGTTTACGTCGTTTCTGTAAGTGTAAACTTACCCCTGCTATATGAGGGGTAAGTTTACGACGGTCCTATATGAGGGGTAAGTTTACGACGGTCCGTCGTATGCCATGTTAAGTATGGCCTCGGGACAGCGTCGTCTTTTTCCGTCGTTTTCCTAAGTCGTTCGGGAATAGGGCTTTGTGTAAATGACACTCACGTCAAGCCGCCCCCATTGAATTACGTGGCCTTACGCCGGGCCATTTACACTACGCCGCCGCAAATTACGAAGCAAGTGCTTTGAGAATACGGCACTTGCTCCAGTAAGTTGCCGCGGCGTAGTGTAACTGGCATATGCTACCCCCGCCGCGGATTTTACGCGAATCTGGCCCTTTCAGTTTAGGCCGATACGTATTCTTCTACATATTTTTGGTAAAACAAATCAGAATAAGCCTTTATTGATTGGTTTGCGCAAAAGTTATAGACCCGGATCCACGTAGGGCGGCGTATCTTTAGAGTGGCGTAGCGTATCTTTTTTAGAGAGGCACATGCTGTATTCTCAAAACACTTGCGTCCCAAGTTACGGCGGTGTAGCGTAAATGGGCCGGTGTAAGCCCGCATAATTCAAAGTAGGCAGGTAGGGGCGTGTTGTATGCTAATCAAGCGTGACCCCATGTAGATGCATGGCCGAACGAACGGCCCATGCACCGTCCATGAACGTATCCCTGTGCGCATGCTCCGAATTACGCCGGCTAGATTTCCTAAGATACGTTGAACAACACTGCATACGACGTGAGCGTAACTTATGCCCATTCGCATTCACCTTACCTAAACGACGTAAAATTTGACGGCTGTTCCGACGTCCATACCTTAACATGGGCTGCGCCTCATATAGCAGGGGTAACTTTACACCGGACATACGCCTTACATAAACGGCGTATCTTACAGCGACTGGCGCATCTACGTTAGTGAATCGGCATATCTTGCTCATTTGCATATTATTAATGGGAGCGCCGAATGCGCCCAGCGTAACTATGCGCCCACAATACGCCGGATGAAGCCATGTTTTTCGGCGTATCTTGCTTTGTGGATTGGCGTAAAGATGCAATGGCGCACATTTGAAATTATGGCGGCGTATCTGGAGATATGCCGGCGTAAAGCCTTTCTGGATCTGGGCCCTAGTGTCTACAAAATAGGAGATAGTTTTATGGCATTTTTATTATTATTTTTTATTAGTAATGGCGGCGATCAGCGATTTTTATCGTGACTGTGACATTATTGCGGACACTTTTGACACTGTGGGCCAGATCCACAAAGGAATTACGCCGGCGTATCTACAGATACGCCGGCATAATTCGAATTTCCTGCCGGCGTGTCATTGTTTTCTATCCAGAAAACATGATACGCCGGACTTGCGCAAAGATACGACTGGAGTAAGTTTCTTACACCGTCATATCTTACTGTAGATGCATATTTACACTGGACGCTAGGGGCGCTTCCGTCTATTTCCAGCGTAAAATATGCAAATGAGCGAGTTACGCTAAATCACGAACGTACGAGCGGCCGGTGCATTCCCTTTACGTCGTTTGCGTAAGCGTATCTCCGGCGTAAAGCTAAAGCTGCTATAGTGAGGCGCAGCCAATGTTAAGAATGGACGTCGGGACAGTGTCGTATTGGACGTCGTTTACGTCATTTGCGTATGCCGATCCAGAATGGGCCTGGGCGTAAGTTACGTTCACGTCGTTTTTATAGACTATTTGTGACGTGTTTCATGCATGCGTACTAGGATACGTCCACGGCCGGCGAATGCGCAGTTAAAGAAAAGCGTTGTTTGCGTCGGGTCATTCAAAATTATAATAAAACACGCCCCCCTAGTTAATTTGAATTACACCCGTGTACGCTGGCCCATTTACGCTATGCCGCCGTAAGTTACATCGGCATTTCTTTGAGGATAAGGATACGCCGCTGTGACTTACAGCGGCGTAGTGAAAAAGGGTCACGCCACGCCGACGGCAAAGGTATGTGGATCTGGCCCTATGTTGGGACCATTGTCATTTATACAGTGTTATACAAAAAAGCACTGATTACTGTGTAAATGACACTGGCAGGGAAGGGGTTAACCACAAGGGGGCGATGAAAGGGTTAAGTGTGTCCTAGGGAGTGATTTTAACTGTGGGGGGATGGGCTACAAGTGACATGACACTGATCGCTGCTCCCGATGACAGGGAGCAGTAGATCACTGTCCTGTCACTAGGAAGAACATGGAAATTCCTTGTTTACATAGGCATCTCCCTTTTCTGGCCCCCTGTGACATGATTGCTGGACACCGGCGGAGTCCACTGGTCCCACGGGCCCGGTCCCAGAGCCCGTGGTGGGAGCGCGCGCAACGACGTTGCCCCGGAAGAATTTACCCCCTTCCTGACCAAAGCACTTTTTGCGATTCGGCATTGCGTCATTTTAACTGACAATTGCACATCGTGCAACGTGGCACCCAAACAGAATTGGCCTTCTTCATTTTCTCCATCAAATAGAGCTTTCTTTTGGTGGTATTTGATCACCTCTGCGGTTTTAATTTTTTTGCGCTATAAACAAAAAATGAGCGACAATTAAAAAAAAAAAAAGCAATGGCCCGGATTCACAGCCATCGGCGCATCTTTATGCCGCCGTGGCGTATCTTCTTTATGCTACGCAGGAGCAACGTTGAGAGGCAAATATGAAATTCACAAAGAAAATGCGCCCAACGTTGCGCCGGCGTAGCGTATATTCGTCGGCGTAAGCCGACGTAAGTCAAAGTAGGTGGAAGTGGGCTGGAAGTGGGCGTGATGCATGGTAATGAAGCGTGACCCCATGCAAATGATGGGCTGAGCGTCATCCAAGTACTTAAAACGAACGGCGCATGCATCGTATCTTGGACGTATCCCTGCGTGCATGCGTACAACCATGTCGAAATAACTGCCTAAGATACGTCGAATCACTGGCTACGAAGTGAACGTAACCTACGCCTAGCCCTATTCACGTAGTACTACGTAAACAACGTGAAATACGACGGCTGTTCCCTGGTCCATACCTTTGCATGGGTTGCGCCTCCTATATGGGGAATAACTTTACGCCGGACGTAAGCCTTATGCAAACCGCGTATCTTTACGTTCATGAATCAACGTATCTCCCTCATTTGCTTATTTGCAATGGGGCGTCCAGCGTAACTATGCGCTCAAGATACGCCGGCGTAGGCAAATTACATCGGTGGACTGAAGCTGGATTTTAGGCGAATCTTAGTTAGGTGAGTACGGTGCATAGATGCAACGGCGCATCTTGACACTTACGCGGCGTATATCGAGATACGTCGGCGTAAGTGCTACGTGAATCCGGGCCATTATGTTTTACCTTTTACTATAATAAATATCCCTCAAAAATATATAAAAAAATGACTTTCTGGGCCAGATTCTCAAAAGAATTACGCCGGTGTATCTACAGAAACACCGGCGTAATTCGAATTTCCCACCGGCGTATCATTGTTTTCTATGGGCCAGATTCACGAACACTTGCGCTGGAGTATTTGGATATGCGCCGCGTAACTGTGATGATGCGCCGTCGTTTCTATGTGCCCGTACCCACCAAACTAGATGCGCCCAATAACGGGTCATTTGCGACCGGCGGAACGTTCCGACGCCAGAGTATCGTCAGCGCTTATTTTCGCTGGGCGCATCAGTCGCGCCTATTGATTTCCCCTGCAAATATGCAAATGAGGGATTTTTCCCAATTCACGATCGGATTAGCACCATACGCTGGCTACATGCGCCGCGCGTATCTGGTCCGTCCGGCGCAAAGTTATTTCTACAAAAGGCTGCTTTATCTTTACTCCAGACGGTCACAGGTCAGCAGGAGAGCAGCTACAGCAGCGTTACCGACGAAACTAGCAAGCTGAACAACAACACTAGCAAGGACAACACCTCTGTGTGCCAACATGCCAGGGCACTCGTGGTCCTAAGACTAGTACTGGGTCCCTCGCTACGGAGGAGGCGGGCACGTGAGAGGATATACCGCACTCGTATGAACCTCTTTGGCATGGGGGATGAGGAGGTGTATCGCCTCTTCAGATTCAGCCCAGATGCAATACTTGAACTAACCACAACCCTGCAGGGTGACATCACCAGCAAGACACACCGCTCACAAGCAGTGCAGCCACTGGTGAAGGTCCTGGCAACACTTCATTTCCTTGCCAGTGGATCATTCCAGCGTACAAGTGGAGTGGTGGCTGGGATGTCACAGTCCTCCATAAGCAGATGTGTGCACCAGGTTGTCCCTGCAATCCTCAGACGCATGTCCAACCAGTTCATCAGACCCACCACTGAGGAGCTGCGGCTGAAGGCAATGACAGATTTCTACAACATTGCCAGATTCCCACGCACCATCGGGGCCATTGATTGCACACATGTGGCCCTACAGCCCCCCAGTGCCACAGAGCACATATACCGCAATCGGAAGCATTGGCACTCCATCAACGTACAGGTGATAGCCGATGCCCAACGCCTCATATGGCACGTCCGTGCCAAACACCCCGGGTCCAGCCATGACAGCTTCATATACCGTCAGAGTCCCATCCCAGCAGAATTCGAACAGAACATGTATGGGGACAGCTGGCTGGTTGGTGAGTGACATGGGAGTCAGGCATGACTATCCCCTCCCGTGATGCACAACAGAAGTCGCACATGCATGACTAACATTCTCCTGTCTTTTACCTTACAGGTGACTCTGCATATGCACTGGGACCCCATCTAATGACTCCTTTCCGGAACCCCCAAACCAGAGGAGAGAGAAAATACAATGAAGCACACATCAAAACCCGTGGAGTGGTGGAGCAAACATTTGGGCTCCTGAAGTCCCGTTTCCGCTGCCTGGATAAGTCCGGGGGACCCTATTGTATTCCCCTACCTTTGTGTGTCAGATCATCGGTGCATGTTGCATACTACATAACTTTGCTATGAAAAAAGGCCTAGAGATTGACATACGTGATGACCTGACCCCCGACCCACACAGTCCCCACCTGCCAGAGGACACCCAGTCTGCTGATGGAAGAGCAGTCAGGAGGGTCCTCGCCGTAGGCATCTTTGGACACTAAACCAAAACATTACTAACACAGACAGTGCACGCGTGTACACCACTGATGTCCCTAGATCACACACATCACATGCACATCGCATTGGATTAGCCCAAGTCCAGCATGTAGGAGTTGGGAGCAGTAACGCCGCGTCAAGGCCCCAATGATGTCACTGTCCATTCACACACCTTTCACACGTCATTCATTCAGCCGTGGGGTTAACTTCACCACCACGGCCGAGGGTGACACCCCTTACTTTCAGGAGTGCCACCCTCTCACATTCACACACCATTCACACTGCAACGTGTGCAGTATCAAAAAATAAAAATAAAATCTCATAACCTGAGAACCAAAAAAATTAACAAAAACTCATGTCCTGAGTATAAACAATAATAATAAATAAAATAAATAAACTCATGTCCTGAGTATAAACAAAAATATATAACAACCAAAAAAACAAAAAACCCTCATCTGGGATGACGGGGGCTCCTCCTTGGGGGCACTCTCGGGCTCCTCATCTGCCTGGAGGGAGTGGGTGGTGGGGGGGCATCAGGAGGAGGCTGATCCCCGGGTGGGCCACTCCTGGGAGCTGTTGGCTGCATGCCCTCCAATGCCACAGCGATACGGCTCAGATACAAATTTGTTTGGGCCTGCATCCTCAGCTGGCGGGTGATCTGATGCCGCTGGTCACGTTGCCGCTGCCTCCCCTCTTCCCGAATGGCAGCAGTGTTGTCTCGAACAGCTGCTGTCAAGTGCCGGATATCAGCCTGCACCTCCCCCAGGCTGGTCACAACGCCCTGCACGCGACTGGGCAGCTGTGACATAGAGCCCAGGCTGTCTGCGACCCTGTCTAGGTGGCCAGCCATCTCCCCCATTTGCTGGGTCTGTTTCGCGTGGTCCAAAAGCACCTGGTCTTCGACCAAATCACACACCCCCCTGGTCTTCCGGGTGGCCTTCCTGGGGCAGAGGAAGGTTGTCCCCGTGGGGATGGAGTCGCCCTTGAGGGGCTACCTAGGATGGGGGAGGGGATCACAGAGGGCCCTGCAGAGGAGGAGGACTCCTCCAACATTAAAATGAACTCCTGTTCAGGGACAGGCTCCTCCACAACCACCTCTGCTGAAGTGGTGTGGGCACTCTCCTCCTCCACCTCGGTGTCTCCAGCACCCAGGGCCTCGTCTTCAGCATCCCGTTGGGGGGTTGGGGTGGACTGGCCGGCACGAGATGGCCCAGCACCGTCATCTGTGGATGACACAAAGCAGACACATGTTGGTGGTCCCACACACTTGGCACATGTACCCACCCCCGCCCCACATGCAACACACCAAAAAGGGGGTAAAAATCACTTACCTGTCCTGGAGCCTTCCTCTACGGAATCATAGCCTGGGACCCCCTCCAACTGCTCCCTGTCCAGGCAGCGGGCGCCCACCTCCTCCTCCGCGGTCAGGGTGACAGGACATGGGGGACCACCACCTGTGCCCCTCTCATGGCTCCTAATGGTGGACACCTTGCCCCTCACCTTGCGCCGCAGGTCATTGATTTTTTTACGAATGTCTGAAGCACTCCGGGTGGAGTACCCCAGCACATTGACCCTGGCAGCTATGGTGTCCAGGATGGCCTGCTTTCTCTCCCGGCTGGTCTTCCTGCTTTTTTTACCATGGAGAAAATCATTAAATGCCTCCATAGCCGATATTATCACTGTGACCTCCTGGGCATTATAATTTAGGTTCCTCCTCTCTTTGGGGGCAGCGGGAGCAGCCATTACAGGGCAAAAGTATCTTCCCTGGGGTGGGGGGAAATGGAACTACTTTTGCGCCGGAATGGCGTTTCCGCCAGCGCTTTTAAGCGCCCAGCGGAACGCATTGCGCTGACGTTTCCCAGGAAGTGGTGCCGACGGAAGTTGTGAGCATGCGCACAAGGGGGCGAGTGGAGCCGCACTCACTGCGCATGCTCCGTGGATGATGCGCTGAACGTAAGCCTCTGCGCTGGGCTCCGCCCATCATTTACATATGATCACACCCAGTTTCACTTGCGTCGGGTTACGCCAGCGCATTATCGTTACTCTGGCGCAAGTTTACGCGCAACTGCTATGTGAATTACAGGACTTGCGCTGAAAGGGTCTTCAGAGTAACGTAAATGAGAAGCGTTACTCCAGAGGAAAGATACTCTCATCTACCTGAATCTGGCCCTATCCAGAAAACATGATACGCCAGATTTATGCTAAGATCCGACTGGCGTTTACGTAGATTTCTCATTTGACTATGCAAATGAGCCCGATACGCCGATTCCCGAACGTTTTTGCGCCGCCTCGTCGTCGTTTACGTCGTTTCTGTAAGTGTAAACTTACCCCTGCTATATGAGGGGTAAGTTTACGACGGTCCTATATGAGGGGTAAGTTTACGACGGTCCGTCGTATGCCATGTTAAGTATGGCCTCGGGACAGCGTCGTCTTTTTCCGTCGTTTTCCTAAGTCGTTCGGGAATAGGGCTTTGTGTAAATGACACTCACGTCAAGCCGCCCCCATTGAATTACGTGGCCTTACGCCGGGCCATTTACACTACGCCGCCGCAAATTACGAAGCAAGTGCTTTGAGAATACGGCACTTGCTCCAGTAAGTTGCCGCGGCGTAGTGTAACTGGCATATGCTACCCCGCCGCGGATTTTACGCGAATCTGGCCCTTTCAGTTTAGGCCGATACGTATTCTTCTACATATTTTTGGTAAAACAAATCAGAATAAGCCTTTATTGATTGGTTTGCGCAAAAGTTATAGGCCCGGATCCACGTAGGGCGGCGTATCTTTAGAGTGGCGTAGCGTATCTTTTTTAGAGAGGCACATGCTGTATTCTCAAAACACTTGCGTCCCAAGTTACGGCGGTGTAGCGTAAATGGGCCGGTGTAAGCCCGCATAATTCAAAGTAGGCAGGTAGGGGGCGTGTTGTATGCTAATCAAGCGTGACCCCATGTAGATGCATGGCCGAACGAACGGCCCATGCACCGTCCATGAACGTATCCCTGTGCGCATGCTCCGAATTACGCCGGCTAGATTTCCTAAGATACGTTGAACAACACTGCATACGACGTGAGCGTAACTTATGCCCATTCGCATTCACCTTACCTAAACGACGTAAAATTTGACGGCTGTTCCGACGTCCATACCTTAACATGGGCTGCGCCTCATATAGCAGGGGTAACTTTACACCGGACATACGCCTTACATAAACGGCGTATCTTACAGCGACTGGCGCATCTACGTTAGTGAATCGGCATATCTTGCTCATTTGCATATTATTAATGGGAGCGCCGAATGCGCCCAGCGTAACTATGCGCCCACAATACGCCGGATGAAGCCATGTTTTTCGGCGTATCTTGCTTTGTGGATTGGCGTAAAGATGCAATGGCGCACATTTGAAATTATGGCGGCGTATCTGGAGATATGCCGGCGTAAAGCCTTTCTGGATCTGGGCCCTAGTGTCTACAAAATAGGAGATAGTTTTATGGCATTTTTATTATTATTTTTTATTAGTAATGGCGGCGATCAGCGATTTTTATCGTGACTGTGACATTATTGCGGACACTTTTGACACTGTGGGCCAGATCCACAAAGGAATTACGCCGGCGTATCTACAGATACGCCGGCATAATTCGAATTTCCTGCCGGCGTGTCATTGTTTTCTATCCAGAAAACATGATACGCCGGACTTGCGCAAAGATACGACTGGAGTAAGTTTCTTACACCGTCATATCTTACTGTAGATGCATATTTACACTGGACGCTAGGGGCGCTTCCGTCTATTTCCAGCGTAAAATATGCAAATGAGCGAGTTACGCTAAATCACGAACGTACGAGCGGCCGGTGCATTCCCTTTACGTCGTTTGCGTAAGCGTATCTCCGGCGTAAAGCTAAAGCTGCTATAGTGAGGCGCAGCCAATGTTAAGAATGGACGTCGGGACAGTGTCGTATTGGACTTCGTTTACGTCATTTGCGTATGCCGATCCAGAATGGGCCTGGGCGTAAGTTACGTTCACGTCGTTTTTATAGACTATTTGTGACGTGTTTCATGCATGCGTACTAGGATACGTCCACGGCCGGCGAATGCGCAGTTAAAGAAAAGCGTTGTTTGCGTCGGGTCATTCAAAATTATAATAAAACACGCCCCCCTAGTTAATTTGAATTACACCCGTGTACGCTGGCCCATTTACGCTATGCCGCCGTAAGTTACATCGGCATTTCTTTGAGGATAAGGATACGCCGCTGTGACTTACAGCGGCGTAGTGAAAAAGGGTCACGCCACGCCGACGGCAAAGGTATGTGGATCTGGCCCTATGTTGGGACCATTGTCATTTATACAGTGTTATACAAAAAAGCACTGATTACTGTGTAAATGACACTGGCAGGGAAGGGGTTAACCACAAGGGGGCGATGAAAGGGTTAAGTGTGTCCTAGGGAGTGATTTTAACTGTGGGGGGATGGGCTACAAGTGACATGACACTGATCGCTGCTCCCGATGACAGGGAGCAGTAGATCACTGTCCTGTCACTAGGAAGAACATGGAAATTCCTTGTTTACATAGGCATCTCCCTTTTCTGGCCCCCTGTGACATGATTGCTGGACACCGGCGGAGTCCACTGGTCCCACGGGCCCGGTCCCAGAGCCCGTGGTGGGAGCGCGCGCAACGACGTATATAGTCATGAGGCAGTCGGCAAGTGGTTAAAATGGAAAAAAAAATATAAAATAGAGATTATACAAAAAAATCTATAAAATAAGGGCCATCCTAACATGTTCTTGTCAATTACACAAAGTTATTTTACGCTATGTTTTTGTACTGAAAAATAGGAGCCATTCCTTATGTTAATGGTCAGTTGACCCTTGCCTTCTCAGGCAGGGTTTCTCTTCAACCCCTGTATTCCTACTCAGTCAGTTTCTACTCAATGCTGTAAAGGAAACTATATGGCTGAAACTATACCCCGGATGGGCATTTTGCCCAGAACCTCTTAATGCCTTTTTGAAACTATTGTTATTAAATCCTTGCAACAATCCCAGGTTACCACCTTTCTGTTTGAGCAAGCGCCCGAAAGTGAAACAAACAAGCCATTAGTGAACTGTATTTCTGTTTTTTTGGCTCCTAAGCCATAGAAGTTGTAAATTCCGCGGAGAGATGATGGGGTATTGGACTTGGCAGGGGATAGGCTGGAGCTCGGTAGATTATATTGTTGTGTTTCTGTGCAGTCTGTCAGACCGCAGACGACACAGCAAATAAACTTTTCCCAGCGCTGACAGGTTCGGAGGAGTGAATGTGATTGAGCATGTTATCACGTCGCTGAAATGTGTCTGAAAGGAACTTGTTACTCTTTGTGAATATACAAACTATAGCAAAGCTAAAGTTCCAAAAAAAAATAAAAAATGTACTGTATTGGGAATCTAAGGCTTAATGTAAAGAAACATTCTGCATTTTTAAATGTAATTAGCTTTTCTGATTTTACTTGTTGAGTAGATAAACCTATACCTGCAGTAGGTGCCTCTGATTTTGTATATCCATCGCAATGGGATCGCGCTGGATATAGCCGCTGGAGGCTGTGCTTCTCGTGCTCGCTGCCTCCAAGAGATGCTACGCATCCATAGCAATCCATTGGGGGCGACGAGCAGGAGGAGCAACATAGCTCGGCGCTGGGACAGGGCGACAGGGATTGTGGGTGGTCAATCTAGCGGCTAGCAGAAGCAAGATTGACACAAAATTGGCGTCACCTACTGAATACATTCCAACCAGACTTGTGGGGGTCAATACAAAACAGAGTCAAGATACACCTTAAAAAAATTAACGAGGGGCTACAAGACTCAGGAATGGTATCAAGAAAAGAGTTATCCATGATATTATTTCGCCAGGAGATGACCTCAGGGAAACTTCCTGCACATGAGAATAGAGGGTGTAGACGAGCTGGCCTTGAGTACAAACCACAAGGTCAACTCTGTGTAGCTGGGCTTCTCCGGGTGCCCAGGGATGGGGCCGTAGGGGAGGTGGGAGGTTCCCTCCCTCGGCACAGAATGATCCCGATAGGGGTGTCGGGCAGTCAGAGGGGACCCCGTCTCTTAGGCGGCCTGTCCGGGGGTGCTACCCAGCTCGGTGCGCTATGCAGGCTGTCTGTCAAGTTAACGTCCTGATTAAAGATTAACTCTCCTAATACTAGACTAGACTATTGCCTCGTTTCCACTGAGCGGATCGGTTCGGGTCGCTTAGAATGGAACAAGTTAGAATGGTCCGGTCTATTCTGCTGAGCATTTCCACTGCAAATCGGACCATCCGGGACCATACAAGGTTTAGATAAAAAGCCTAGCACGTCCACCAATCAGTGAGATGTATTTGTAGGTCCGCCCTAATGGAACCGTTCCATTTCGATGGCCCCACATCTGAAGCAGGACCCAGAATGGTCCAGTACGGGTCACTTTTATGGCATGCTTTCATAATGGAAACACCCAAAATAGCATACCGTACCGAAACGTACCGAACCGATCCGCTCAGTGGAAACGAGGCATTAGTGATCTCATGCAGATCTCCTAAGGAGTCATCGTCCAGGCACTGTTTTCACTGCAATGTTATAAATTGTTCTGTGTGAAAATAAGATTCTTTGAAAGTAAAAAAAAAAGAAAAGAGTTATTAGAGAAGCAACAGGCCTTACCTAACTGGAGGTCATGGGTCAGAGACTGGTTGCACCTGGCAACTTGGCAACTTCATTTAAGCATTGACATTTTAGGTATGTTAATCCTCATTTAGAATGATTATGTTTTGCCATACAGTACGTTACTGCATTACTTTAATTAACAACACTGTACCCAAATAAATTGTATGTCTTTGTCTTCCCAAAAACAAAGCTTTCTGCATTTTATATTTTTGTATTTTTTGCGCTTTAAAGAAAAACAGGAGGAGAGTGCCGGATGGCCAAGTGAGTCGTGGACATTGCTGGTTTGGCATGCATTTTGCGAGTGGGTAGAGTAAGGACAGGTACTCCGCCTGGTAGAGACAGAACTAGTGTCAGGGAAAGGTTCCTGACGAGAAGGAATAGCATAGGGCTCGCAACTTCTTTGGACATCTTATTGTTTGGGCATGAGACAGTCAGGCTGCACTTTGTCCCTCTCAACAGGCGCTGTCAGATTGGATGAAACCAGCTCTCTATACGCTGTTGGAGCTGTGATTGTTCATGGTTGGTTTGTCTTCCCACTGGGTTTGTTGTGAACTGTCTTTGCATTATTTCAATACAAGTTCTTTCATCACACTTGGACTGTGAGTGCTATGGCCGCCCCACCATGTTGCACCCCACCTACATACAGGGCCGTCTTTAATGTTGATTGGACCCTGGGCAATTTCGCTGTCCACCTTCTCTGAGACATACAATAAATATCAGCTAGACTTAAACTTAGTTTACTGTATCAGATCAGGCAGTGATTGTGATTGGTTGCCAGAGGTTACAGAATATCATTACCACTTACTTACTGACTGGTTGCTAGAGATTACAGCACACATTACGTCTCACTGATTAGTTGCTAGAGGTTACAACACACATTACGTCTCACTGATTAGTTGCTAGAGGTTACAACACACATTACGTCTCACTGATTAGTCGCTAGAGGTTACAGCGCACATTACGTCTCACTGATTAGTTGCTAGAGGCTACAGCACATGATTTCTGCTTGTTGATTGGTTGCTAGAGATTACTGTACAGTAATGCTGCTCACTGCTTGGTTGCTAGAAGTTACAGCACATCATCTCTTCACTGCAGAGGGGTATGATACACATATGAATGCCACCTTTATTTACATATCAATGCCGCCTGCCTCATCTATTTACATATGAATGTCACCACTATTTACATATGAATGCTCACATTATTTACATATGAATGGTCCTGTTATTTACATATGAATGACGGTTATTAAACACAGGGTCTGCAGGTGAGTTATCTATACACAACAATAGGGCGGCATTAGTAGCAGCACTTCACACTGAGATATCGTGACATAGCACAGGACTAAAACTTTAAGGGACCAGGAAATTTAAACTCTAATAAATGGTAAGTATGAGGCAGCTTGCTTTGGGCCTCACCACAATGACAGGGCAGCTGCCCATTTTGCCCTGCCTTAAAGATGGTCCTGCTCGCATACCTATTCTCTGAGTGCTCATGATCCTTCCAGCGGCCGGCTTCAGAGGAGAGAAGAGATCGCCAACAACCTTTGGAATGTAGAAGGAGGTGGGACATGTCATCCTCCTGTCCCTCTGAATTCCTTCGGCCAGTGTTTATTTGGGCAAGTGCTTAGAGTTGGAGAAAAGGGTTCGCTATCAAAGCAACAAATCCAGAGCCAATCAAAACACAAAGAGATGGGAAGCCAACCGCCATATGGATACACTTAGCAAGGCAGCCAGGTGCAGAACATGCATGCCAAGATAAAAATCAAAGGCGCACCGCGGTAGACTGTTTATTCTGATTCAGTTTGAAGACCACATATTAATGTTTGACTACAGTTTGCTTTTCAGATGTAGAAATTGTCAAACCACAGAATGGAAGCCAGCCTTCAGTCTATGGATCAGATAAATACTTTTTTTTTTTTTTAATGAGAATGTTGGGAAAAAAAAATCATTACTTGTATACATTGGAGCTGACAAAATAAAAGGCATCTGTAAGAATTACTGCCTCTATTCATGACACTTCCAGCTGCTAAGGACAATATGTACATGCTGACAGCAGAGAAAGTGGTACACCCCCCGTGATAGGCAGAACATCCGGATTCTGCTGCATATTGGCTGATTTATGTTTTTCCTTTTAGGTGTGTCCTGTGGCTAGAGTGATGCTAATTTCTGCTTTCAGGTCGATGTGTTGACAAGGCTCTGTTCTTTCTGTAGATGTCTGTGATCATGCAGCCTTGAGGTATACAGGTGCATGGAATCTAAAATCATTTACTTGATAATTGACTGCAGATCGATAGCAGTTCAGAATGAAAATGAAAAAAAAAACATGATTTTTTTTAGCTTAAAAATGGACACATATGCCCGGATTCAGAAAGCATTTATGCTGACGTATCTCCAGATAAGCCGCGTAAGTACAAACGTCATATCTGTGCGCCGGACCCACTAACTAAGATACACCTAAAAACAGACTTCATCCCACCGACGTAACTTGCCTAGGCCGGCGTATAGTGGGCGCAAAAATTACGCTGGACGTGTGTGGCGCTCCTATTGATTTTCTATTCAAATATGCAAATGAGGGAGATACGCCGATTCACGAACGTACATGATTTACGCGGTTTGCGTAAGTTTTACGTTCGGCGTAAAGTTCTTCCCCATAGATGAGGCGCAATCCATGCAAAGGTATGGACCAGGGAACACAAGCCTATGTATTTTACGTTTATTTTCTAATGCAGCACTCTTTGATGCACACAAGTTTGTCTATACCTCTTCCAATGCAATCCCACTGAGAACTTTAGGGAAGTGGTTGGCAATTTGTAAGGCCATGGGCCTGAACTGTGGCCCCTGAAGGGCTACACATAGTGTTCAGCAGGGCACCTTAGAGCACTGTCTCTTGGTTCCGCCCCCTACCAACCTCAGAGCACCATCTCTTGGTTCTGCCCCCTACCAACCTCAGAGCACCGTCTCTTGTTTCCATCCCCTACCCACCTCAGAGCACCGTCTCTTGGTTCCGCCCCCTACCCACCTCAGAGCACCGTCTCTTGGTTCCATCCCCTACCCACCTCAGAGCACCGTCTCTTGGTTCCATCCCCTACCCACCTCAGATCACCGTCACTTTGTTCCACCCCCTACCAACCTCAGAGCATGGTATCTTGGTTCCGCCCCTACCCACTTCAAGCACTGTATCTTAGTTCCACCCCCTACCCACCTCAGAGCACCGTCTCTTGGTTCCACCCCCTACCCACCTCCTGGTATCGCCCTTTTTCTGTAATACAGAAAAAAGTGTAATTTAGTGTTCAGCAGGGCAGTTCAGGTACTCCTTATTCCAAGTCAACCCTTGTCTATACCCCCTACCCACCTCAGAGCACAGTCTCTTGGTTCCGCCCCCTACCTACCTCAGAGCACTGTTTCTTATTTCCACCCCCTACCCACCTCAGAGCAATGTCTCTTGGTTCCATTCCCTACCCACCTCCTGGTATCGCCGTTTTTATAGAAACGCAGTAAAATAAATCCCCTGCAGCCAGTAACAATACCCCCCCCCCCCCCGAAACAATAGGTAGATGAAATAAAATAAAAAAGTCGGCAAGTCCAATGCATGTTGCAGTGACCAAGACTCTTCAGCCGAAACGCGTCTGCTTTTTTGTTTTCCTACATGTGTCAATAAATTTTTCTTATGGATTGGAGTTTTCTATTTTGTCTACCTATTTGGGTGTTGTCTGGAGGACAACGCAGTCTAATTACCCACCTGTGGACTCCGCCCTGCCTGTTGGTATTCCCCTGTTCAGAGTGTTGCACCTTTCTGTTTGTATATCATATACCCCCACACACAATAAACCCTCCCGCCAAAAACAATTGTCTCTAATCGGGGTTTCAAAAAAACAATCATCCAGCATTGGAATTCATATGCCTGGGGGCCTGAAAGGTGCCGAGCGCATGGATGGGGGGTGGTGGCGATGGATAGGGGAGGCGGCGCTCGTGGGCCCTTATTGGATGGGCTGCCCCTGGTGTTACACAGTTTAATGAGTATGTAAAAAAACACAAAACTGTTTTTGCCCAGGTGGGCTGTGGAAAGGACCCTGTACAGATCATGGAGTGGTCCCAGCCACAGCGGCAGCTCTGTGGAGACAGGAGACAGGACACTGGAACCACGAGCTATAGGGAGCCGACTGGCCCCGAAAATAAACTATCGATCAGAACTCATTTCAGAGGCTAGTACTGCCTCCTTCCTCAATTATATTTTATATGTTTATGTTGCTTCTGTGTACAGAAATTTAGTGTGCTGCATCTCTATTTAAAGTGTTTGCAAAAACAGTGCTTACAACTACTGCAAGCCCCTCACAATATACCATGCAGTGTATATGTTATTTTTTTTAATTCTCCTGCTAAATACCTTTCCCACATCGCAGATGTGCAGTCACATGACTGTCTGCCGCTCTCCTTCCACAATACAGAGGTAGAGGCTGAGATCCCCTTACAGTAGTTATGATGAGCACCAGTGTTGTAAGTAACGGCTTTAAAATAAACGCCATTACCTAACACAGACCCTTTTGAGGGTAACGAGTAATCTACCCGATTACTCTTCCCCTCACGGTAACGCCGTTCCCATTACTTGGGCGGCGTTACCGTAATTACATCTACCTGTGTCAGCACTCAGCAGCAGCCGTCGGCCATCCATTATTAAAAAAACGCGCCTCCTCCTCTGACTGTTCCGTGATAGGCGGAACACTAATTTTCCCAGCAGAGCCTCTGTTTAGTGTTCAGCCTATCATTGATGCCTTCTCATCCTCAGCCTCAGCCTCGGACGAGAGGACATCCATGATAGGCGGAACACTGAACAGAGGCTCTGCTGGGAAAATTACTGTTTCGCCTATCACGGAACAGCCTGAGGAGGAGACGCGGCTTTTGAATAATGGGGGAAATGATCTGTCCTGGAGAGGTCAGTCTGTGCTGAGGGGGTCTGTAATGTGGGGGTCAGTCTGTGCTGGGGATTACAATCTGTGTTGCTAAGATTGGTCTGTGCAGACTGTACTGAGTGGTCTTTGTTGGGGAGTGCTTCCACACTGAGGGGTTTTGGCTGGGGGGTTGGTCTATGCTGAGGAGTCTTTGTTGGTGGGGTTGGTCTGTACTGGTCAAAGAGGCTGTACTGAGTGGGTAGACGAGGAGGGGGAATTTGGGGAGATTTATACTGTGGGAGATATGGGCTATAGGGGGTGATTTGTACTGGGAAGAAGGTCATTTTGGTTGTACTCTGTGAAAGTGGTCTGTGCGTTACGCACTGCTGACCCCTAACTATCGATGCACAGGGTTTATTGAGACAGGCACTGAGACCTATCCCGTGCTTTGCCACTTTTTGCTGCATTTTTACTACCCCCCAACCGTTCCCCTTTGGCTGCAGAGTCAGCGGCCAGAAGTTTACACATACAGCAGCAGGAATTATGACCCTTGTTGCTTTCAGCCACGGATGGCCGCCGTCTGAAATCTCTGCAAACAGGAAAAGGTAGGGAGATCGTCGAGGCATGTTTACAGATGGCACAGTGAGGCATGTTACAGATGGCACAGTGAGGCATGTTACAGATGGCAGAGTGAGGCGTGTTACAGATGGCAGAGTGAGGCGTGTTACAGATGGCAGAGTGAGGCGTGTTACAGATGGCACAGTGAGGCCTGTTACAGATGGCACAGTGAGGCATGTTACAGATGGCACAGTGAGGGGTCGTCTTATACAGTGAGTATATCCCAAAACCAACATTTTAGCTGGAAAATTAGGGGGTCGTCTTATACGTATAGTCATCTTATATGCCGGCAAAAAAAAAGTCACAGGTTCCTTTGCTGAGTAACTAATTACTTTTTCAATGTAGTAACTGAGTCACTAACGCAATTATTTTTTCGGAGAAGCAATTTGTAACTGTAACTCATTACTTTTTTAAAGTAAGATGAGCAACACTGATGAGCACTAAATTTACTGCCACTCAGAATAGCGACAGGAAGGATTGGGAGGGGTGGGTTTGATGATCGGCACACCTACATGAGCTGACAGGCAGGGAGGGAGGGGTGGGGGGAGAAAGGGAGAGACTGCGGGCTGATGGAGGCACGTAACCTGACCACAATATCATGACTCAGCAGCCATGATTTTTTTGTGCTCTAAACAAAAAAGAGCAACAATTAAAAAAAAAAAACAATATAGTTTACTGCTGCTATAATAAATACCAGGCCAACCAAATCATCAAACCCACCCAGGAGGACCTGCGGCTGAAGGCAATGACAGATTTCTACAGAATTGCCAGATTCCCACGCACCGTGGGGGCTATTGATTGCACACATGTGGCACTCCAGCCCCCCCGTGAGACAGAGCACATTGGCATTCCATCAACGTACGGGTGATAGTCGATGCCAAATGCCTCATATGGCACGTCCGTGCCAAACACCCCAGATCCAGCCACGACAGCTACATATACAATCATAGCCCCATCCCAACAGAATTCGAACAGAAAATGTATGGGGACAGCTGGCTGGTTGGTGAAGCACACGCACATACCTGTGCAGTGGTGGAGCAGACCTTTGGCCTCCTGAAGTCACGTTTCTGATGCCTGGATAAGTCTGGGGGTACCCTGTTGTATTCCCCAAAGTTTGTATGCCAGATCATCGGTGCATGTTGCATGCTGCACAACTTCGCAGTGAGAAAGGGCCTGGAGATAGACATACGTGATGACCTGACCCCCGAACCAGACAATCCCCCCCTACCCCGTCTTCAGAGGGAAGAGCAGCCAGGAGACAGCTCACATTAGGCATCTTTGCATGTTAGGCGGCATACACACGACCGAGGTTCTCGCTGGAAACCAGCGAGAACCTCGCTGGAAGCTGCATTCCAGCGAGGACCTCGGCCGTGTGTACGCTCTCGGCGAGCATCCCGTCGGGAAGCCCGTCGAGCAGAAATAGAGAGCATGCTCTCTATTTGCTCGACGGCCTGCCTGGATGAATGGCTGGTTGCCATTCCCGACGGGCGGGTCGCCGATTTCGATGGCCGGCAGAGAACCTCGACGGGCGGAACGATGTGTTCTGCCCGTCGAGGTTCTCTGCCGTGTGTACACGGCCTGAAACACACACATTAATCATGGCACAATGAGAATGCATGCATGCACACCACTGTGGTCCCTAGATCACACACAGCACATCCTCATCACATTGGATTAGCACAAGCCCACCATGCAGGACTTGTGAGCAGCAACGCCACGCCACGGCTCCAATTATGTCACTGTACATTCATACACCATTCACACGGACCTGGGGATCACTCCTCCCTGGTCCTGGGGAACCCTTCTCCACCACAAATGAGGGTGACACCCCTTTTCCGGCAGGAATGTCACCCCCACATTCAAAAATCATTCACAAACAGAAAAAAAAATGCCCAGCAAAAAAAAAAAAAAAGCCCAGCAAAAAAAAAAAAGCACAGCAAAGAAAACACCGAAAAGCCAAAAAAAAATACCGCCGCTGGAGTGACCCACGCCTGGGACGGCCCCGGCTCCTCAGGGGAGACTCATGGGGGTGGGGGGGTAATCCAGGGAAGGAGGAGCATCCCCTGGTCTCTGCCCACCTGGCGGCCTGCCCTCCAAGGCAACGGCAATGCGAGTCAGGCCAGCATTGAGGGTTGCCGTATTGGCCTGGATAGCCTGGGTGAGGGCCTGCACATCCTGACCGCGGGCCCGCACATCCTGACCAACGCCTGCTGTGGTAGCCTGCATTTCGTTTTGGTAATTGATCAGAGCCAGGGAGTTGCAGGCCATGTCCCCAACTGAATCCTTTAGGGAGGACAGGCTCCCCTCCAATCCGCCCCAAAGTCTGACTGACCTGTCCCAGATGGAGGGTCTGAAGGGCCTGTTCCCTTCTCAGATTTGCAGGCAGAACCTCGGCCACCCCCCTAGTCTTGTGGGTCACCTTCCTGCCTCCAGCTGAGGCTTGTGGCCGGGGAGGGGGGGAGCTCTGTTGGGGGAGGAGTGGGAGGGGCTACCCCTGATGGAGGCCTGGCTACTGCCAGCCATAGGGGAAGACTCCTCCAAAATTAACAAGTCATTCCCTGACATGACCTCCTCATCCAAATCAAACTCCTCCTCCTCAGAGGACTCCGGCCTTGTCTGGGGGTCTTCCTCAGGCCGCGTACACACGATCAAATCTATCTGCTGGAAACGGTCTGACAGACCGTTTCAGCAGACAGATTTGATCGTGTGTACGGGCAAAATGGATTCGACGCATGGGCGGAAGTGTTTTACTTCCTGGTGCGGTGACGTGGCGGCGTCAACGTCACCGCCACGTCAGCGCGCTGTCTGCCGGCGGAGATTTTGATTTGATCGTGTGTACATGATCAAACCAATACATCCTAGCAGACAGATCTGTTCAAATCGGTCTGTCCGACCGATTTGATCGGATGTATTTGCTCGTGTGTACTGGGCCTGATGCCGCGTACACACGATCACTTTTTGTGATGAAAAAAAACGACGTTTTCAAAAACGTCATTTAAAATGATCGTGTGTGGGCAAAACGTCGTTTTATGTCTTAAAAAAACGACCAAAAAAAATTCGAACATGCTTGAATTTTTTGTGTAGTTTTTCAAAACGTCGTTTTTTTGTGTCATAAAAAGTGATTGTGTGTGGGCAAAACGATGTTGAAAACGACCTTTTTAAACCCGCGCATGCTCAGAAGCAAGTTATGAGATGGAGCTTCAATGGAACAGAGTGCCGTCGAACGTGGTGTACATCACCACGCTTTGCTAGAGCATTTTGGAAAAACGATGGTGTGTATGCAACGTCGTTTTTTTTCATCACAAAAAGTGATCGTGTGTACGCGGCATGAGACTGTTGTCCTGGGGATGGTGCTGTCAGGCCAGATGGCCCAGCACCCTCCTGCACATCTGTGGATGACACAAAACATTCACAGGTTGGAGGAGCCACACACTTGCCACATATTCCCTCCCCCCCCCCTACACATGCTACACACCAGATATAAAAAAAAAAAAAAACCTTACCTGTCCTCACGGCCTCCTCAATGGAGTCAAAGCCAGCAGCCTCTCCACTTGCTGCCTGTTGAAGGTCTGGGCCACCGCACGCTCCTCCTCAGCCTAAGGCCTCGTACACACCAGTAAATCTATCTGTTCAAATCGGTCGGACCGACCGATTTGAACAGATCTGTCTGCTGGCATTTTGGTTTGCTCGCATGTACACACGAGCAAACCAAAATCCCCGCCAGCAGACAGCGCGCTGACGTATCGGTGACGTGGCGGTGACGTTGACGCCGCCACGTCACCGCACCAGGAAGTAAAACACTTCCGCGCATGCGTCGAAATCATTCGGCGCATGTGCGAGAAGACATGTCTGCTGGTTAGCATACTAACCAGCAGACATGTCGGGCGGACGGGTTCCCAGCCGACAGATTTCAAAGCATGCTTTGAAATCTGTCGGGTGGCCAAATCCGTCTGTTTGCCCGTACACACGATCGAATCTGTCTGCTGAAACGGTCTAGCAGACCGTTTCCAGCAGACAGATTTGATAGTGTGTACGAGGCCTTACAGTGCATGGTGGGCCCCCTCCAGTACCCCTGCCATGTGCTGCAATCTTGGACAGCTTCACACGGACCACACGCCGGAGATCATTGATCTTCTTTTGGATCCCCTGGCGTGTCCGGGTCTCACCCCCCAAAGCATTTACCTCGTCGGTGATGTCCTGCAAAATCTGACTCTTCCTGGCCGGGTGGGGTGTTGGCACTCTCCAGCCCGTGCAGGAATCGCCCATATTGGGTAATTTCCTTCTCCTGCAAGGAAAAATGTAATTTTCGCTTCCTCTCACTCATGTTCACAAAACACTCACCAAAAACACTCAGCAAAAACACTCACCAAAAACACTCACCAAAAACACTCACCAAAAACACTCACCAAAAACACTCTCCAAAAACACTCTCCAAAAACACTCTCCAAAACACTCTCCAAAACACTCTCCAAAACACTCTCCAAAACACTCTCCAAAACACTCTCCAAAACACTCTCCAAAACACTCTCCAAAACACTCTCCAAAACACTCTCCAAAACACTCTACAAAAATCTCAAAGACACGTCACAAACCAACAAACACTAACAAACAACAGAACAAAAGCACCTTGCTGTAGGAAGGGAAACAAATGGATGTACTTTTGCAATGGAAGGGCGTTTCTCTCTGTCTATTTAAGCACTGTGCGTAGCTCACTAAGTTGACCGGGCCTAGTTCCAATCTCACTGATTGCGCCGTGCCGAGTTCTGAGCATGCGCAGAAAGGTGCTGACCATAGTCTGCTTCATGCACGCATGCGCAATCCGGCCGGCCCTTCATTTGCATGGGGTCACGGCTCTTTTCAATGGAACACGCCCACATCCTTCCCTTTTTGAATTACACCGCCTTACGCCTCGGGATTTACAGTGCACCGGCGCAAATTTGTGCGCAAATGCTACGAGGATACGGTAATTGCGCCTCTACATTGCGCCGGTCTAACGTAAAGGAGGTGCGCTATGCCGGTCAATATATGCGCCAATGTACTTGAATCTGGCCCATAGCATCTACAAAATAGAGGATATATTTATAGCATTTTTATAAAAAAATATTATGTAATGGTGGTGATCAGCAATTTTTAGTGGGACAGATTGGACACTTTTGACACTTTTTTGGGACCATTGACATTTATACAGCGACAGAGCTAATAATAGCCACTGATTACTGTATAAATATCACTGGCAGGGAAGGGGTTAACACTAGGGGGCGATCAAGGGGTTAAAGGGTCACTAAAGGATTTTTTTTTTAAGCTAAATAGCTTCCTTTACCTTAATGCAGTCCTGGATTCATGTCCTCATTGTTAGTTTTTGCTCTGATGTTGCTGTAATTCTTCTCTGTTCTGGACACTTCCTGGTTGTCTGTTTCCTGATGAAAAAAGTAATGGGAGCTTTCTCTATGTGGTCCCTAATCAAGGAGGTGTGATTACTGTGTGTCTAAAACCCCTCAGAACCAATCACTTTCGTTTTACAAACCATCACTGCCCTCTATTGGCTCTGTGTCTCGGTACATCACAGAAGCATTAAACAGCATGCAAAAACAAAACTGAAACTGCAGGTACATTATATGATTGATTTTTTTCTTTTTTTAACCATTTTTAAAAGGAATCAGTTAACTATATAGGCCTGGATTCACAAAGCACTTGCGCCGGCGTATCTCCAGATACGCCACGTAAGTACAAATATGCGCTGTCGTATCTGTGCGCCGGACCCACAAATTAAGATACGCCTAAAAACAGACTTCATCCCACCGACGTTACTTGCCTACGCCGGCGTAGAGTGGGCGCATATTTACGCTGGACGTATGTGGCTTTCCCAGTGATTTTCTATTCAAATATGCAAATGAGGGAGATACGCCGATTCACGAACGTACTTGCGCCCGGCGCATAATATACACGGTTTGCGTAAGTTTTACATCCGGCGTAAAGTTATTCCCCATAGATGAGGCGCAACCCATGCAAAGGTATGGACCAGGGAACACAAGCCTACGTATTGTACGTTGGACGTCTATGAATATGGGCCGAGGTGGGTCTGACTGGGCGTAGGTTATGCACACAGCGTACACAGTGATCCAATGTATCTTAGGCAGTTGTTTCGACGTGGTTGTGTGCATGCGCACGGGGATACGTCCACGTCTCGACGCATGCGCATTTAGTTTTAAGTACTTGTCTGGCGCCCGACCCATCATTTGCATGGGGTCACGCTACATTAACATGGATCACGCCCACTTCCAGTCCACTTCCACCTACTTCCACTTACGCCGGCTTACGCCTACGAAATATACGCTATGCCGGCGCAGAGTTGGGAGCATTTGCTTTGTGAATTCCATGCTTACCTCTCTGCGCTGCGTCGGTGTAGCGTAAAAGACATAAATGTGTGCCGATGTATGTGAATCCGGGCCATAGTCTCTATACACTGTAAACAGTAATTTTAGCAAAAAAAAAAGTTTTCCTTTAAAACTCCTTTAAGTGTTCCCTAGGGAGGTGTTTCCAACTGGAGGGGGCAATGTACTGATTGGGAGTAGAGAAAGATCGCTGTTTCTGATCACTAGGAACAGCAGATCTCTCTCTACTTCCCTGACAGAATGGGGATCTGTCTCTTTTCATTTACAGATCCCCATTATGGTTCTCTGAGGAGTCAGAATGGAGATCTGCCTTGTTAACATAGTCAGACCCCTGTCACTGTATGTATTTTACCGATGATCAGGGGTGACGGCTAACATCCAGTGCCCGCCACCCGCAGATCGGCTTCTGCTGTGAATAATCCCAGCAGAAGTGGCCTTCCGACGCCCCTTGCAGAATCACGTATCATGTGTCTATACGTGATTCTGCTAAAGGCAGTTTTTAAGTGGTTTTTGAGCTAATATTCTTTTATTTTTGGCATGGGTTCTTTTTTTTTATTACACCTGTTTGAAACTGGCACCTGTAATTAATCTTTCTTTATGTTAATTTGGAAAATGTTGTGTTTTTCACTTCCCGCCTCAATATTACAAGTACAGGTGCGTTATAACAAGAGGCAAGTCTGTTGGCAGATCAGCAGCATTAACGACTATGTTGACTACTCTGCACACGGTTATTTTATGCAGTGCTTTTCATGCATTCTTTGTTAAGACTTAAAGTATAAAAACAAAAACCCCTCGTTAAGTTGACATTCTTAGAGAACCATAGCTGCAAGAATCTGGCCAGCTGCCGACTAGTTTCAGGTGTTCCCATCTTTCATCGCCTCGGCATAGCTTTTGTAGCAAAACAGCTTAAATTCCAGATGTGCCATGATTGCTTTCTACTGAGCTGTCACTTCCGCTCCCTGCGTGTGGAAGCACAGAAATAGCACGCTACGTCTATTCTAGGTGCAAACCTCATCCACACAACGCAACCTGGAACCAACTCAAGAAAATCGAAAAACTGAAGTCATTTCTAACTTCTTTTGTGTAAAAAGTTGACTTCAAGTTGAACTCGGGCAAGACGCACATATAATAGCAAAGCTTTGTATTCATTAACCACTTGTTTATGGACACTTAAACCCTCCTCCTGCCCAGGCAAATGTTTAGCTTTCAGTGCTGTCACACTTTGAATGACAATTACGCAATCATGCTACACTGTTCCCAAATGACATTTTTATAAAAAGAAAATTTACACAAATAGAGCTTTCTTTTGGTGGTATTTAATCACTACTGGGAGTTTTTTATTTGTTGGTAAACAAACACAAAAAGATGGAAAATTTTGAAAAAAAAAACATGTTTCATAGTTTGTTATAAATGTAGCGCCCCCTTACTGTCAGTAAGGGACGCTGTTCAAATTTAGTGGGGTGAGAGACTTATTTGCTCTCACCCAGGTTGATTCATGCTAAATTAGGCTGCTGTCAGCCCTGAATTATCCTGTGGGTTGTTCTGTGCTCCAGGGATGCAGTTCCATCTCTGGGCGGCAGGTGGCGCCAACGGGATTCAGGCAGAGCCACCTTTCCCCAGCAGCCAATTGGAAGAGTGTTTCCCTCGCGGGGCATGCTGGGGGAGGGTATATCTGTGGCAGACGCCATTTTCCGGCTGGAGTGGCGATGGGAGAAAAGAATACACTCTAGAGGCAGAACTGCTTCTGCATCCATAGTCTAAATCTCCAAAGTTATTCTTTTCACCAACCTATCCTGTCTAACTCAAGTTGACCATTGGTCATGTTGGACCGAAAATAAAGCACTTAGAAAACGTTGATCATTTGCTTGGACATTCCGTTACTGCTCTCACATTTGCTACCATCAATTTCCCTAGACACATCAAAGGTAACTTGACTTACGCCGATCCCACATCTAACCAGCGGCTCCTGAATGGGGTAGCGCTACATAAAATTTTGCAAACAGGCAACTTTTCTCCTTCATTGGTATGCGCTGATGAGGCTTCAGTGATGGGCACTGATAGGCTGCACTGATGGCCCTGATGGGTAGCACTGATGGGTACCACTGATAGATGGTACTGATGGGCACTGGTAGGTGGCACTGATGGAGAGCACTGTTGATGAGGCACTAATTGGTGACATTGATAGTTAGCACTGTGGGCACTGATCGGTGGCACTGCAGGCACTGATGGGTGGACACTGTTGATGAGGCACTGATTGGTGACATTGATAGGTGGCACTGTGGGCACTGTTAGATGGCAATGTAGGCACTGATGGGTGGAAAAGTGAGCACTGATGGGTGGCACTGTGGGCACTGGTAGGCGGCACTGTTGTGCACTGGTAGGTAGCACTGGCAGGTGGCACAGGGGTCACAGATGAGGCAGAGGCTGTTCTCCTCGATCAGGACCAATGTCCCTCTGACAGCCAACGGTGATGTGTTTTTTTTCCTCCTCACACTATCAGCGTGAAGAGAAAAAATAGCTGACTACCGAGCTTCTGTTTACATCACATAATCAGCTGATCAGCTGATCACGTGGTAAGTTGTAGGGAATGACTGGTTACTCCAATCTGTGATCAGCCAAGTCTCATAGACTTGATGATCACAGAGTGTGCGGGTCACGCCCTGCAGGGGGTACGGTACGCAGGCCGCTCTAGCAAAGGGAGGACATCTATTGATGCCCTCCCAGCAAAGTAGGTTCGTGCTGTTGCCGTCATTCGGTTAAAGTGAAGTTCCACCCACATTTTTCACTCCTCACCATGCAGCACTAATGTGCATCCTTAACCACTTACCTACTGTGCCCAGACAAAATTTAAGCTTCCGGCACTGCGTCGCTTTAACTGACAATTGCGCGGTCGTGCGACGTGGCTCCCAAACAAAATTGGCGTCCTTTTTTCCCCACAAATAGAGCTTTCTTTTGGTGGTATTTGATCACCTCTGCGGTTTTTATTTTTTGCGCTATAAACAAAAATAGAGCGTCAATTTTTAAAAAAATGCAATATTTTTTCCTTTTTGCTATAATAAATAACCCCAAAAAATATATAAAAAAAATATTTTTTCCCTCAGTTTAGGCCGATACGTATTCTTCTACATATTTTTGGTAAAAAAAAAATGCAATAAGCGTTTATCGATTGGTTTGCGCAAAATTTATAGCGTTTACAAAATAGGGGATAGTTTATGGAATTTTTTTTTTTTTTTTTTTACTATTAATGGCGGCGATCTGCGATTTTTTTTATTGGGACTGCGACGTTATGGCGGACATTTCGGACACTTTTCTGATATTTTTGGGACCATTTACATTTATACAGTGAAAAATGCTATAAATATGCATTGATTACTGTATAAATGTGACTGGCAGTGAAGGGGTTAACCACTAGGGGGCGGGGAAGGGGTTAAATGTATGTCCTAGCCAGTGTTCTAACTGTAGGGGGAGGGGGGGTGACTGGGGGAGGTGACCGATTGTGTCCCTATGTACAAGGGACACAATCGCTCTCCTCTCTCCCTGACAGGGACGTGCAGCTCTGTGTTTACACACAGAGCTGCACGTCCCAGCTCAGTTACTGAGCAATCGCGTGTGCCCGGCGGCGATCGTTGCCGCCGGGCACTCGCACGGGATCCCCGCGGAGCGGCGGGTGCGCGCGCGCGCCCGCCCGCGGCTTTAAAGGGACATCACATCATATGACGTGATGTCAGAACAATGGAGTCGTCTGCCCGCCGTCATTTGACGGTGGTCAGATGACAAGTGGTTAAAATGAATTTGCAATTTATTTTATTTTTTTCTGTTCACTTACCTGATTCATGCTTATATTTAATTTTACTTCCTCCTCTAGGGAGCTGCGGCACCATGTGTCATTTCCGTGTTTTCATTGGCTCCTGGGAGATCTTGGTCAGCTTGGCATGGCGTCTATGGAAGTTCTTGGCCAGCTTGGCATTGCACGGCTCCAGTAACATTTAACATTGGCTTCTACGGAAAATCTTGGTCAGCTTGGCATGGCTGTGCCATGCCAAGCTGACCAAAATTGCATCTCACTGCACATGCACGAGATCGGCAGGTGCATTCTGGGTAGCCAGGAATCCAGGAAGAACGACACTGTCCCTTCAGATGCCCACATGGGAGATGGCCGCGCTGTGCAGGAAATTCACAAAGTAAGAAAATGATGCTGCACAGATAGAAGACTGGGCATAGCTTACAGCATACCGTTTGTTACATTGCACGAGCCATGAGTATTCTAAGGGTATTTTTATCTTAAAAGTCATATTACGGCCAAAACTCTGCTCTAACCTCCCTGGCGGTAATCCTAAATGTGGCTCGGTATGAATTTTCATTACCAAAAGCGGTAACCCCTGAGTCACACTCGGGATTGCATCGCACTATCGTGGGAAAGTTACTTACACTGTCCCCAGGATCCTGCGATGTCCCCCCACTGTGCATGCGGGCTGTGTCTTTCATCAATGTGCTGGGCTCCGTTCCCTGTCAGCGTCGCAACGCACAGGGACAGAGCACGGCGGCAAATTCAAAAAGTGTAAAAAACATAACACGCACAGTACACTGTAATCTTACAGATTACATTACTGTATCAAATCATTGTCCAGTGCCCTGCATGCACTTTTATATTATATGTACTGTTCTTTCTGCCTGGAAACTTGAAAATGTCCATGGCAACCAAAAAGTGTCCCTTTACATCAAAAGCGGTTTCAGACCAGCTAGAAAACAGCGATAATAAATTAGAATCACTTGCAGAATTGAGTGATAGTGATTTGTGGGTAAATTTGTCATCAGACACTGAAAGTGATGACAGCGACAATTCTGCAACTGAGCTAATTTTTGTGTTATTGATTTGAATTGTGAAAGAGAGTGAGCAAGAGAGAGAAGAGGGGATAGACAGCAAGAGACAGAAGGAGAAAGTAGGGGGTGGGTAGAGAAAGTGAAAACTAGGGAGAAAAGGAGAAGGGGGTAGAGGGAGTGTAAGCAAGAGAAAGAAGGAGAAGAGAGATAGAAGGAGATAGAGAGAACAAGGGCAAAAGATAGTAGGAGAAGGGAGGATATAGATAGCAGCAACAAGAGAGAGAAGGAGAAGGGTGGATAAAGAGAGAATGAGGGCAAGAGAGAGAAGGAGAAGGGGGATTGGGAGAGTAAGAACAAAGAAAAGTGTCAGAAGGGACGATGGAAAGAGTACGAGCAAGAGAAAGTAGAAGAAGTGGGGATATAGAGAGCAGGAGCAAGTGAGAGAAGAAGGGGGAATATAGAAAGCTTTTGCAAGAGAGAGAAGAAAAAAGGCTTGAGAGAGTGAGAGAAAGCGATAGAAGGAGAAGGGGGATAGTGAGAGTAAGAGCAAGAGAGAGAAAGAGAGGATGGGATAGAGAGCAAGCGAGACAAGAAGAAGGGGGGAAATAGAGAGCATAAGGGCAAGAGAGAGAGGGAGAATGGGGATTAGGAGATTGGGAGCAAGTGAGAGAAGGAAATGCAGGAATAAATAGAGAATAAGAGGAAAAAGAGAGAGAAGAAGGGGAGATTGAGAGCAAAAGTAAAATGGCAAAAGGGGGTAGAGAGAGTAGGAGCAAAAGAGAGAAGAAAAATTGGGTAGAGCGAGTAGGAGAAAGAGGAACGGGGAGAAGGGGGGATAGAGAGAGAATGAGGGCAGAGACATGGAGAAGGGGGATAGTGAGAGTGGGAGCAAAACAAAGAAGGCGAAGGAGGATAGAGAGTGCAAGAGAAAGATAGAGTAGGAGAAGGAAGGATATAGATAGCAGAAACAAGAGAGAGAAAGAGAAAGGGGGGGGTAGAGAGAGAATGAGGACAAGAGATGGAAGGAGAAGGGGGGCTGGGAGAGTGGGAGCAAAGCAGAGCGGGAGAAGGAAGGATGGCGAGAGCGGGAGAAAGAGAGACAAGAAGAAGTAGAGATAAAGAGAGAATGAGAAAAAAAGAGAGAAGGAAAAGGGAAGATTGAGAGCCAGAGGGAGATGGAGAAATGTAATAGAGAGAGTAGGAGAAAGAGGAGGACGGAGAAGGGTTTATAGAGAGAGAACGAGGGCAAGAGAGACACAGAGAGGGGATAGTGAGAGTGGGAGCAATACAAAGAAGGCATACGGGGATGAAGAGAATGAGAGCAAGGGAGAGAAGAAGAGGGGATAGAGAGGGTAAGAGCAAGAGAGAGAGAGAAAAAGAAAGGATGAAAGAGAGAGTGAGAGCAAGGATAAGAGGGGATAGATGGCAAGAGAGAGAAGGAGAAAATAGGGGGTAGAGAGAGAAAAAGCAAGTAAGAAAAGGAAAAGGAGGGCAGGGGGGTAGAGGTATTGAGAGCAAGGTGAGAGATGAGGGTGGAGAACACACAAGAGCAAAATAAAATGGTGGGATAGAGATACAGGAGGGAAGAAAGTAAAGGGAAAGAAAGAGAGATGAGGGACAGAGGCGGGGAGAGGAAAGGAAATGTGTGTTGGTATTTCTGTAACGTGCTAAAAAAATACAGTATCAATGCATCATTTAAGTGGAATTTATTGTGAACCCATCAGATACATTTAAACTCAATCAGCTAGCTGTTATCATGCCTGTTCTGAAGTCTCAGGAAAGTTCTCAGGCACTGTAGCAGGTTAATTCCTTTGCACCTTCTAAAATCTCAAGTGAGATGTCCTTAGAGTGGCTGTAAACTTCAGCTGGCAATCTCCTGACAAATGACGGTGATATATAAGTATATGACATCCATTAGGGCACTTCATTTACAACTACAATGTGTCCTAAATTTCAGGATAGCTGCACAGTGATATACTGCCAACTGGCAAAGTGAGCCCGACAGCCCAGCTAAAGGTGCCCGTCACTCAGAAGAGCAGGAAAGCTGAGAACATTGGCTTGGGTAAGAAGCACAAAGCAGAGGAAAAAGGCAAATTCATCACCGCTAAATAGCTAAGCACCGGCCGTCAAGTTTGATTTGTTTTCGAGAGTTTGTTCTTAAAGCTGAACTCTAAGGCCGCGTACACACGATCGGTCAAAACCGATGAAAACGGACTGAAGGACCGTTTAATCGGTACAAACCGATCGTGTGTGGGCCCCATCGGTCAGTTATCCTTTGGTAAAAAAAAAGAGAACTTGCTATAAAATTTGACCGATTGTCATGATCCATGTCTTTGGCTTTGGTCACCTGCTGGTGGCACTGTTTCTCCCAGCAACAGGGGTGCAGTTCTGATGTCCACCA
Source organism: Rana kukunoris (assembly GCA_029574335.1). NCBI lineage: Eukaryota > Metazoa > Chordata > Amphibia > Anura > Ranidae > Rana > Rana kukunoris. The sequence continues at coordinate 121,957,148 of CM056059.1, read as the reverse complement.
GCGGGTGTCTCCCATGGGATGAACTGCTACAGGTGTATATAAGCCCGCCCTGCACTACAATCCAGTGCTTCAGTATTATGTCAGGGGATGCCTACGCAGGCATCCAATACTAGGCAACAGGTCAATGGGCTGCACTAAAGTCAATAGGCACCAGGATAGTGACAAAATATACGTTTAATAAAAGGTTAAGCACACGTGAAACAATTGTGTAAAAAACCCCCAAGACAAGCAAGCATAACACAGCAAACCCCAAACCAATAATCAACAAATATATACAAGGTGGGAGCATATATACCAGGTCAAGCAGGGATGTGAGGAACAAGGGGAAGCAGAGTCCAGGACAGGGCAGGGATCAAATCAGGAGAGTCCAGCACAAGGCAGAGATCAAATCAGGGACAGGTTGGCTCCAGCTAGCAGATCAGGCAGGTAACAGGCTGACAAGGAAAAATACTGAAGCACTGGATTGTAGTGCAGGGCGGGCTTATATACTCCTGTAGCAGTTCATCCCATGGGAGACACCTGCTGGTGGACATCAGAACTGCACCCCTGTTGCTGGGAGAAACAGTGCCACCAGCAGGTGACCAAAGCCATGACATGGATCATGACACCGATGGACGGCTGACCGATGGGTCAAAACCGATCGTTAGTATGCAAAAGCATCGATTAAAAGGCCGCGCATGCTCAGAATCAAGTCGACTCATGCTCGGAAGCATTGAACTTTGTTTTTTTCAGCACATCATTGTGTTAAAACACGTAAATGTCACCGCGTTCTAACATGATCGGATGGTGTGTAGGCACATCAGACCATCAGTCAGCTTCATCGGTTAACCAATGAAAACTGTCCTTAGGACCGTTCTCATCAGATGGATTGATCGTGTGCACGCGGCCTGAGATACACTGTTCATAACATTATGACCACCCACCTAATCAAGGCATGGACCCCTCTAGACCTCTGAAGGTATGCTGTGGTATCTGACACCAAGCTGTCAGTAGCAGATCCTTTAAGTCCTGTAAATTGTAAGGTTGGCTAGCATGGATCAGACTTGTTTTTCCAGCACGTCCCACGGATGCACTATTGGATTGAGATCTGAAGAATTTGGAGGTAAGGTTAACAACTTGAAGACACTTTCTTACATTGCTCTGTGGTCCAGTTCTAATTCTCACGTGCCCTTTGCAGGCTCTTTTGGCTGTGGACACGGATCAGCATGGGCACCCTGACCAGTCTATGCAGCCCCATACGCAACAAACTGTTCTGACACCTTTCTATCAGAACCAGCACTAACTTTTTCAGCAATTTGAGCTTTTCTTCTTTTGGATGGAACTACACAGGCAAGCCTTCACAACCCACATGCATCAACGATCTTTGGCCACCCATAGTGCATTCTAAACCTTGATTAGGCAAAGTTTTCCCGAATCAGGGCACAGTGAAAGCTGGTTATTTAGGAGCGGGGCTGGGAAGCCGGTCGCCACGTCCTTAACAACCGATGAGTCATCAGATGTCAATGAGCTTCCCCGCTGACAACTGAATAGAATAAACATTGCTGGCAACATAAAGGGGGGGGGGATTCCATACCAGGCTTTTCAGGTCTGGTATGGATCTTAAGAGGAACCCCAGGCGTGAGGCCCCCCCCCAAAATCCATACCAGACCCTTATGTCCCCTGATGTAGATCCAACGCCTGACACACTGCCGGTCAGACACGAAAAAAAAAAAACGATCTGCCCTTGAGAAAGGCGGTCAGCCTTCCTCGCAAGCAGAGTGTTTTTTTTTTTTCCTTTTTCGGGTCCGGCAGTGGCTGTGGGCGGCAGATCTACATTGGGGAACTTTTTTTTTTTCTAATAAAGGAATTGTCAAAAACTGTGTTTTAGACTTTTTTCTTTTTGACACTTTTTTGATGAACGAGAAGGGGTACAATGTACCACATACTCATTCATATGGGGGGCAGGATCCCTTGTTAAAGTCCCCTGTCCACAGACCCCAACAACCACATTCCAGGGTTGTCGGGAAAAGGCCCTTGTCTCCTTCAACATGGACAAGGTGCTTTGGGGTGGGTGAGGCAGAGCACTCACTCACTCACTCACTCACTATACTCAAGTCACATTTTTGTGCCCGTCCTCCTCAACATTGTGTGCATATAGTCCCACTCTTCCTCTACAAGTGTGCAAAGTTTTTTGTCCAGCGGACCTACGGCCGGGGAGCACCAATTTTTCAAATTCGTGCACACCTTCCATAGACTCCCATGTTAAACGGTAATTTCTCAGGTAACTTTGGGGACCCAATACCGGCCAGCCATTGGCAATCATGTAGCTCCTGTTCTCCTCTACAAGTGTGCAAAGTTTGCTCTCTGGGTACCTACGGCCGGGGAGCACCGATTTTTCAAAGCCGGGCACCTTTTCTTTATACTCCCATGTTAAATGTGTCTAGTCATGGACACAGTGAGGCATGGGCACAGTGAGGCATGTACACAGTGAGGCACAATGAGGCTTGGACACAGTGAGGCATCGGCACAGTGAGGCATTGACACAGTGAGGCATTGACACAGTGAGGCATGGGCACAGTGAGGCATGGGCACAGTGAGGTATGGGCACAGTGAGGCATGAGCACAGTGAGGTATGGACACAGTGAGGCATGCACATGGACACAGTGAGGTACAGTGAGGCATGCACATGGACACCCTAGGCTTATACTCGAGTCAATGCGTTTTCCATTTTTTTTGTGGTGAAATTAGGTGCCTCGGCTTATATTAGGGTTGGCTTATACTCGAGTATATACAGTACCTGTAGGTAAAAATCACAAATGACCCCGTGACAACCCTAGAACCTGCACATTTAAGAAAAAGGGAGCAAGGGTATCTCTCCATTTCTATTCTCACTGGTTCACTTTAAATTAGAGTGACTCTCCAGAAGATTTAGTTAAAAACAAGTTTTCTCCTTTTTTTTTGTATACTTTTCTTTTAGTGCAAGTTTCATCCATTTTCTAAATTAACAGCATCTGTCTCGAGTTATCCGAAAGAGGAACATATGCAGCAAAAACATGTCTAACAGCCCTGTCTTCAAACCACAAGGCGATCCTGTAATTTAGGAAAGCATTGAAAAGATTTACTTCTCACTGTCAAGCGATAAATTATTCAGGAGCCCATTAACAGATTGTCCTTGTGTGCTCGGCGTATTGTCAGACAAGCTTTACCTTTTCTTCTTCTCAAACAATATCAAGACGCGGTCTACATCCATGTGACACTCCAAACATCGGAGTACGCACAGCTCTACTTCTCCAGCAGTGAGAGGAGCAATAGAGTGACGCTTGGCTAGGTTGGTAAAGGCTTGAATTGACAGTTATACTCCAAGAAAAACATCAAGTTGGAAAGTTTGGAAACTTTAAACTGAATTTTATTTTGTTCTTTCGGAAATTAGTGAGTCAGTCTGATTAACCCACACAACCGTGTGTCATTCTCAACGCTAACTGTTAATTAAAAAGTTGCTGACTGCCGATTAAATAATTTCAGGGTTTTTTGCACCTTGTTGGGTTTTTGCACTGTAGAGAGGCTGTTTTCAGATTTTCTGCCTGGAACGTATTTGTTACGCATTCATCATTTTCTCGTTTGGATTTAATTGCCTTTCTTCACCACTTTTCATGGTCCTTCAGTTGCAATGTCCTCTCGGCCCCTGGCACGGCTCACGTTTTACGGGTTGCCAGGTGTGATCTGTACAAGGAAGAAAACAACCGCTAAAATTGCCGTAGCCTGAATGTAAGGTGCGGCACAGCTAAGAGTTGCTAAAATGGGAAAAAATCCTATTTAAGATTTAATATTGTATGTTTTAGGTAACTTAACCACTTCAGCCCCGGAAGAACTGGCTGCCCAATGACCGGGCCATTTCTTGCGATTCTGCACTGCGTCGCTTTAACTGACAATTGCGCGGTCGTGCGACGTTGTACCCAAACAAAGTTGACACCTTTTTTTCCCCACAATCAGAGCTTTCTTTTGCTGGTATTTGATCACCTCTGCAGTTTTAATTTTTTTGCGCTATAAACAAAAAGAGAGCGACAATTAAAAAAAAAAAAAAACACTATGGGCCAGATTCAGATAGAATCGCGTAACTTTCAGGCGGCGTAGCATATCTAATTTACACTACGCCGCCGTAACTTTGAGAGGCAGGTGCCGTATTTACAGAGAAGTTATGGCGGCGTAGTGTAAATGTGCAGGCGTAAGCCCGCGTAATTCAAAGTAGGCTGGTAGTGGGCGTGTTGTATGTAAACTAATTGTGACCCCGCGTAAATGACGCGCCGAACGAACTGCGCATGCGCTGGCCGTGGACGTATCCCAGTGCGCATGCTCCAAAATCACGTCGGAAATATTTATTGATATCGACGTGAACGTAACTTACGCCCAGCCCCATTCCCGAACGACTTACGCAAACGACGTAAACGATATACAATTCAAAGCTGTTCCGACGTCCATACTTAACATGGGCTGCGCCTCATATAGCAGGGGTAACTTTACGCCGGTCGAACGCCTACGTAAACGACGTATATCAATACGACGAACGCAACTACGTTCGTGAATCGGCGTATCTATCTAATTTGCATATTCAACGCGTAAATCTACGGAAGCGCCACCTAGCGGCCAGCGTAAATATGCAGTTAAGATCCGACGACGTAAAAGACTTACGTCGGTCGGATCTTGCCTAAATTCCGGCGTATCTGATTCTTTTAATCAGGCGCCGAGATACGACGGCACTCATTCGGACTTACGACGGCGTATCTGGAGATACGCCGTCGTAAGTCCTTTCTGAATCTGGCAATATATCTTTTACTTTTTGCTATTATAAATATGCCACATTTTTTTTCAATTTTTTTTTTCTTTTTTCTTCTACATATTTTTGATATTTTTTTTGTAATAAGCGTATATTGATTGCTTTGCGCAAAAGTTATAGCGTCTACAAAATAGGGGATCATTTTATGGCTTTTTTTACTAGTAATGGCGGCGATCTGTGATTTTTATCGGGACTGCAACATTATGGGGACACATCAAACACTTTTGACACTATTTTGGGACCATTGTCATTTATACAGCGATCAGTGCTATAAAAATGCACTGTTTACTGTGTAAATGACACTGGCAGGGAAGGGGTTAAACACTAGTGCGATGAAGGGGTTAAGTGTGTCCTAGGGATGTGTTCTAACTGTGGGGGGCAGGGCTAGCAGTCACATGACAGGGATCACTGCTCCTGATCACAGGGAGCAGTAGATCCCTGACATGTCTCTAGCAGAACAGGGAAATGGCTTGCTTACATAGGCAACTCCCCGTTCTGCCTCTCCACACGGCAATCGTGGGCCGCCGGCGAACATCGAATTCCCGGAAACCCGCGGGCACACTGGTGAGGAGTGCGCGCCTGCTAGGCAGCAAATTCAAAGCAACATACAGGTACATTGCTTTGCCTGTCCATGCCATTCTGCCGACGTATATCGGCGTGAGGCAGTCGGCAAGTGGTTAAAGTGGTTGTAAAGGTAAATGTTTTTTTTACCATACTGCATTCTCTGCATTAAAGTGGTTGTAAACCCCATGTGCCATAAGTATGAAAGACTTAGGCCGCGTACACACGACCAAATACATCTGTTCAAATCGGTCTGACAGACCGATTTGAACAGATATGTCTGCTGGGCTGTTTTGGTTTGATTGCTGTACACACGATCAAACCAAAATCCCCACCGGCAGACACCGCAGTGACGTGGCGATGATGTTGACGCTGCCACGTCACCGCACCAGGAAGTAAAACACTTCCGCGCATGCGTCGAATCCATTCAACGCATGTGCGAGCAGATATATCTGCTGGTTAGCGTACTAACCAGCAGACATGTCGGACGGACGGATTCCCAGCAGACAGATTTTAAAGCATGCTTTAAAATCTGTCGGCTGGCCAATCTGTCTGTCTGCCCGTACACACGATCGAATCTGTCTGCTGAAACGGTCTGTCAGACCGTTTCCAGCAGATAGATTTGATCGTGTGTACGTGGCCTTACATCTGTGTGTAACACACTACCCCTGTAGGGGCTGCAAGTGAAAGGGTTCCCCACTGCTGCACAGCCAGTCACTCAGCATTTCCTTCTTTAATCTGGACACAGAAATCAGTCTTTGGCTTGTTTTTGTAATTGTATTAGAGCATGATAACGTGGATGGGGTTTATGGGGATGGGGTTTATAAGGGATTATGCATACCTCCCAACATATTGAGATGGGAATGAGGGACACCTACTAACAAACATATGTAGGCACAGGGCATGACCCCTGTCACACCCCCTTAAAGGAGAATTTTTTATTTTATTTTATGGGATTTTGAAGAGGCATTGTACTAAAGATTTGTAAAAATAAATAAATAACGTATTCAATTAGTTTAAGTAAATAGAAAGTATATGTATAAAAATATATATATATATATATATCTGTTGTACATAGGGGATATCCCTGTAAGAAGAATATAAAACAATAAAATAATATTGTAAACAGAAATCAGGTGAAAGGTATAACACTGGGAAACACGTTTTGATAGATAAAAAGTGCATTTTCTATACATCTATATAGATCAGACCAAAATGAGGGACACATGATGAGGAAAGAGGGACAGAGGGACAGAGGGACATTGCTCCAAATCAGGTACAGTCCCTCCAAATCAGGGACAGTTGGAAGCTATGAATTATGAGATGCCCAGCGTGACAACACTGTGCACAAACTTTGTTCCTCTTTGCACAGCTTCACTCCTGAGGGAACTGACAGTTTTTTTGTCAGTTCAGCAACAGCTCACTACAGGCAGGAACTCTCAGTTCCTTGAAAAGTAGCATATACAGTGGGTAAAATAATAATTTGATCCCCTGCAGATTTTGAAAATGTGCCCACTTACAAAGAAATGAAGGGTCTATAATTTTTTATCATAGGTGTATTTTAAATGATAGAGACAGAATATCTAACAAAAATCCAGAAAAAAAGCACATAAAAAATGCTATAAATTAAGTTGCAGTTCAGTGAGTAAAATAAGTATTTGATGCCCAAACAAAACAAGACTTAGTACTTGGTGGAGAAACCCTTGTTGGGAAGCACAGAGGTCAGACATTTGTAGTTGGTGATCAGGTCTGCACACATCTCAGGAGGGATTTTGGTCCACTGTTCCTTAAAGATGTTTGCTAAATCCTTATGGTTTTTTTTTAAAGGGAACTTGCTCAAATATGCATCATCACAGGGTGACACTGTGAATGCATCAATATAAGTCTGCCAACTTTCCGGTAAATGGAAACTAATCTAAACTAGAAAAAATTTACTTTTGGCGGCACACGAGTAATAAATATAAAAATCTGTAGAAATCTGTATATAAAAAGTTTTTTAACTCATAATACAATATTCATTAGCATAGAAACCCAGCAAGTATTCCAATTAACACTTCCAAAACCTTATAATAATGCAGGTACGCTCAAAACATAAGAATACATAACCATCAAACAAAACGGGCAGAGCTCGTAGTCATCCAGGGAGGTAAACAAAAAAGAGGATGCACCATAGCGTAACTCCATAATGAGAAGCGGTTTTTAATCAAATAAATTGTACTTACATACACAACATTAAAATCTGCATAAGAACAAATGCCGGCCGGCAAACGGTAGGAGCCCTCCCTCCTTGCGTGGTGACGTCACTGCGTGCCCCCCCAGACACGTTTCGTCATCAATGGACGTTATCAATGGGATATCAATGGGACATTATCCCATTGATAACGTCCATTGATGACGAAACATGTCTGGGGGGACACGCAGTGACGTCACCACGCAATGAGGGAGGGCTCCTACTGTTTGCCGGCCGGCATTTGTTCTTATGCAGATTTTAATGTTGTGTATGTAAGTACAATTTATTTGATTAAAAAACGCTTCTCAGTACGGAGTTACGCTATGGTGCATCCTCCCGTTAGTGCTCCGTTGGAAATTCCTCCACACACCATCCCCAGGATTTAAAGGCCCGCGGCTGGGCTATAGCTGATCGCTTATTTAGCTTGCCTTCTGGTAAGCGGCCATTCAATTACCGGTGAAGGGATCACTTAATTGTTTTCATCTATCACAGTGATGGTGTTCTGTTCCTATACATGATGTACTTTGGGAGTGATTGATGCTGAACTTTTTTGAACTTTTCTTTTAAGGACTTTTGGTCACATCTGCTCAACCCCAAGGGAGAGTGGTGATCAGCACCCCTCTGTTCAATATTGATTTAATTAATGTACTCATTTATTTGTGGCGCAGCTTTGCTTTTTTTTATAGATTTACCTGTGTATCCCACGACAGCTGCTGCCTTGTTTTTAGGTTTTAGTATTAAGATTTCACTTATTTGCGCAGTATTTCTGTTTTCTTACCTTACATTACATGCCTCACTGTGCCATTATACATGCCTTACTGTGCCATTGCCTGCCTCACTGTGCCATTGCTGACCTGAGAGGAAGCATGAGCCCAAGATTCCCCAGGGCGCAGAGTCTAAGGTATAGGAGGTGTTCACCAGAGCCTTTAGTGGTGAGGGCATGGCCTTTTTACTGCAACTGAACCCAGGTCAGAGCCCCTGGAGTCAGTGTTCTGCTCAGTAGGGAGAGAGGGGAAAAACAAGGGATAGTGATGGTTAAGCCGAGGTCGGGGCAACAGGCAGATGAGGGTAACAAAGGGACAGACCAAAGGTCAGGGTCACAGGCAAACGGGAGTAGTCAGAGACAAGCCAAAATCGGTACACAGAAAGGTTAACGTAACAGCCTGAGGAAGAGGCGCGGCTTTTGAATAATGGATGCCCACAGTCTGACAGACAGATATAGTCGTATAAGACGCCCCCCGAGTTTTGGGGTCTTTTTTTACATGCAAAAGTACGCCGGAAAATACAATACATGTTTTTTTACAATTTTTTGGTGGTAAAATTAGGTCCTCGGCTTATACTCGGGTCGGCTTATACTCGAGTATATATGGTATGTAAAAACTGGTATACGTAAACTTCAGCTTTAAGACTAAGAACTTTTTACTGAAAAAGGCCCAAAAGTCCTTCAAATACCATGACAAATAGTTCCCAAATGCTGAGAATCAAAACCATGATTTATAGTATTTGACAATGTGTATTTGCAGAACCAGTCAGCTTTTATAAGTACAGTAGCTTCTAAAACTTTCATTCTTATGCTCAGAGCAATCTTGAAGAGACAAGATTAGCTAGTGGGCTAGGGAATAGGCAGCAGGACCTGCCATAGGCACACGAAGTGACAGGTCTTTAAGAAAGCTTAAACGGGAAATTTGAACTACAAAAAAAAAAGTGCAGGAAAATGTAGGACTGAAAGTTACATTGCTGGAAGGAAATTAAATCTGTAGAACTTTTGCCCATTTTAGGAACATTAGAGTTTTATCTTCTTTGGGAAAAGGAATGCAAGTAGTTCAATATTCTCTGTAATAGCAACGTGGAAAGTGAATGACATTGTGTAAATAAACATATAAACCTATCTAGACGGAGACTATCTCTAGCTAGATACAAAAAAAAAAAGAAAAAAAAGGGTAATTTTTCCCAGCCTCCCACCCCTTCTATTTTAGATAACAGTTTTTCAGTTGCTAAGGATTACCAGATGACAGCTGCCGATATATAGCGACGGAGCATTTGTATGCAGTCAATTGAATAAGCACAGGACTTATGCTACTCTGTTTTGATTTCAACTATTGGATCAGCGTTAGAGATAAGCAAACCACCTGCATGGTCAGATTCACTGCCAGTGAATTTTCTAGTGGCAGAGTAATTGACCCTATGCCAGAGAATGTGTGCTCTTTATATACTGGACAAAATAACAGGTTCTAGTTACTGTATGGATCGATTCCGTTATGTGCTAAATGTCCATCTAAATTGCTGCTGGTCTTGTAAAGCAGTGGTTCTCAACCTCAGTCCTCAAGTACCCCCAACAGGTCATGTTTGCAGGTTTTATCTTGCTGTCAGGTCACCTGTGGCCAGGTGACAAATGCACCCCATTGGAGACAGGGGTGCACCGTAAGGTAGTGAACCCAATAGCAGATTGCTGCGGACAGAGAGGAAGCATGAGCCCAAGATTCCCCAGGGCGCAGAGTCTAAGGTATAGGAGGTGTTCACCAGAGCCTTTAGTGGTGAGGATGGCCTTTTTACTGCAACTGAACCCAGGTCGCGGCCCCTGGAGTCCCCCAGGTCATGCTCAGTAGGGAGAGAGGGGAAGCAGCCACTCAGAAAACAAGGGATAGTGATGGTTAAGCCGAGGTCGGGGCAACAGGCAGATGAGGGTAACAAAGGGACAGACCAAAGGTCAGGGTCACAGGCAAACGGGAGTAGTCAGAGACAAGCCAAAATCGGTACACAGAAAGGTTAACGTAGCACACAGCAAACAGGAACACAGGCTAACAAACAAAGTTTAACAGCACCGCAGACCAGCAGTGCAGTGGTTATTATAGAGTTCCTGGGATGGCCTGGGGTGGAGCCATACAGGAAGGAGAGATGATAAAAGGCAGCCAGAAAGAGGGTCAGGTCTCTAATGGACACATGGAGGAGAAGGTAAGCTACCAGACATTTTTACATGTCCATGACACTTGCACAGGTGCTTTAAATCAGAGTCAATGGCTTGATATTTTGGACAGATATTTTCCCAATAAAAGTACACAGATTGGTTTGCACAAAATCTATAGTGTCTACAAACTATGGGATAAAAGATAAAGGATAAATCCAGGGAAAAATTCCAAGCCTACTTACCGACCAGCATGCACACCACCCACTATCCTTTGACAAACCATCACCCCAAGCACCAAAGCCGAAGGCCTCGGAGTCATCTTTGACTGCGACATGACTATGGACGCACAAATAGGACCAGTAGTCATTGGATCTCACTACCTTCTCCGCCTGCTGTGTAGACTCATCCCCTTCATCCCAGAAGAGGACATAGCAGCAGTAGTTGGAATAATCATAAATTCCCGACTCGACTACGCAAACTCCCTCTACCTCTGACTTCCCAAATACCAAATTTCACATTTACAAATTGTCCAGAACACAGCGGCTAGACTGAATGAATGAAAAACTTGCAAACTTAATCACCTCTGGGCGCTTGTTGTTCCTGTCTCCTTTGATATCAAAAGAGATGAGTCTTGATCTTTCTCCTGAAGGCTGAGTGGTTCTCCTCCAACCGAATGGTGGTTGGTAAAGCGTTCCATAGTCTGGGACCTTGGACCGCGAATCTTCTATCTCCTTTGGACTTGTATCTGGCTTTCGGTATCTGGAGGAGATTTTGATTGGTGGATCGCAGAACGCGATTGGGGTTATGGGCTTTTATTTTTTCGCATAGATAATGGGGAGCATTCACATAGACACATCTATGCGTTAGACAGAGTGCTTTAAAAGCAATTCTGTCTTTTACTGGTAGCCAGTGAAGGGTTCTCAGTGAAGGTAAGATTGATTCCCAGGGCTTTTTCCCAGTCACAAGTCTGGCGGCCGTATTTTGAATGACTTGCAGACGAGCGATTTGGTACTTGGGGAGTCCGAGGTAAAGGGCATTTGCGTAGTCCAAGTCTGGAGTTCACAACTGCTCCCACCACGACCGCAATATCTTCTTTTGGAAGAAAAAGAGTAAGTCTGCATAGTAGGCGCAGCAGATGGTGAGATCTGCTGACTACTGACCCTATTTGTGCATCCATTGTCATGTAGGAGTCGAAGAGGACCCCAAGACTTTTGACTTTGGCGCTAGGGGTGATGATTTTGCCCAGAATGGGCAGGGGTGTCCACGTTGTTGCGGGTTGATTCATACGTTTGGCGTGAAACAGGAGAAGTTCTGTTTTTGCTCCGTTGAGTTTAAGGTAACTCTTTGTCATCCGGTTCTCTATCAAAGAGAGGCATGTCTCTAGATTGAGGTGGTGATCCTTACTATTGCAGATGCGGAAATATAGTTGCGTGTCATCTGCATATGAATGATAAAGCAGTTTTTGGCTGCTGATGATTTCAAAAAGAGGACGAAGATAGATGTTGAATAGCACCAGCGACAGAGGGGATCCTTGAGAGACTCCGCATGATACTGTGCGTTTTTCAGAAGTGAAGGGTCCTAACTTCACTGTTTGCGATCGGTTTTCCAAAAAAGAGGAGAACCAAGATAAATCGCCTTCTGCGACTCTGGCTACTTCAGTAAGCTGTGTCAATAATAGTTTGTGGTCTACAGTGTCGAAAGCTGTGCTTAGGTCCAACAGAACCATAAGACAGGATTCTCCTTCGTCTGCGGCCTCGAGAGCATCGTCCCATATTTTGAGCAGTGCTTTTTCCATCCCGTGTCCAGGACAAAAACCTGATTGAAATGGATCAAGTAAGTTGTGGGTATCTAGATGCTGTTGCAGCTGTTGTACCACTACTTTCTCCATTACCTTGAGGAGTGCATTTAGGCCTGTTATGGGACGGTGGTGGACTGGGTCCTTGGGGTCTAGTGTGGGTTTCTTCAAGATGGGTTGGATTATGCCCTCTTTCAACTTGGAGGGCACTATGCCTTCCTTGAATGACTGGTTTATAAGCTGCGTGATAGGAGGCGCCAGGATGTCGGTGCATTCCATCAGCAGCTTAGTAGGGATGATATCATTCGACACTGTGCCATTACGCAAAGTACCGATGATATTCTTTGTGGCATGGATAGAGATGGGTTCCAGTGTGAACTTACCTGATTGTGGTGAGTTGCTGTTGGTATTATGTGAATAATTGGGGGGGGGTTGAGGGGGGTATTTTGCTGAATGCTTTCTCGGATTCCCTCGATTTTATTAATGAAGTAATCCGATAATTAATTGCAAAATTCTTGGGTGTCCGAGTTGGGGACTTGAAGGCATTCTGGATTCATGGTCTGAGTGACTAGCTTGAAGAGTTTGCGGGGGCGGTTTAGGGCGCTGTTGATAGCCTCGGAAAAATAATTTTTCTTGGCTTTGAAGATTTCTTTGTGATATTTACTTGTTATTGCTTTGTAGATAGAGCGGTTCTCCTCTGACGAGCTTCTTTTACAGGCGGCTTCCGCCCTTCTGCGCTCTTGCTTCAGTACCGCCAGTTGGTTGTTGAACCATCTGGAGGTATTTTTTCGGATGCAGGTTTTATGTTTCGGCGCTATTAAGTCAGCTGACTGTAATAGTGCTGTGTTTATGGCATACAGTGTTTCCTCGGCCGTTTGATGCGGCTGAATTGTTTTTATTTTTTCCCTTAAAGTGGTTTTGAAAAGTTTCGAGTGGAGCTTCTTCTGACATTTAGTCCAGTGTGTTGTCACTGGTTTTGATGTTTTTGTCAAAGGAGGGGAAATAATGAATTTAATTGCATTGTGATCTGTCCATGGCAACAGTTCATTTTCCAAGATTTTTAATTCCAGATCTTGTCTGAAAATAAGATCGAGCATGTGACCTGAAGCATGTGTGGGCCCACATACTAGTTGTTGTAGCCCTAATCCTTCCAGATGGTCAATACAGGCGTCGGCAACGGGGTCTTGTGCTGAATTGGCCCAGAGGTTGAAGTCCCCGAGTAGCAAAATGTGTTTGCTATTAAGGGTATAAGTAGAGATGAAGTCCGTCAATGGGTCTACTATAGCAGAGTAGAATCCGGATGGTCTCCTGGGAGTTTGTTTGTAGTTGCAGGGTAAGGGTTTCCATGAATGGAAGAGGGTTTTGAAGGACTGGTTTGGTGATTGCAAGATGAGTCTTGTGGATCACCGCCAGACCTCCTCCTCTTTGCCCTATCCTATTTTCCATTATAATACGATAATTTTCTGGCACCAGTTCTCCTAGAATGGTGTTACAGTCGGCTGTGAGCCAGCTTTCTGTAATAAAGAGGCAGTCTAAATCGTACTGTAGGATGAAATCCTGGATTTCTAGTCGGTGTTTTACAGCCGACCTTGTATTGATCAGAGCACATGATATGGGCTTAGGCTGCGGTAAACGGCTGAGATTTTTGATAGTCGATCGTCGATCGATTCTCAATAGTCGTTAAATTCTTAGGGCTTTTTTGGTGATGGCTGGCAATATTGCGGCGAATCGCCTTAAATCCCAAATGGTTTCTGCAGAATATTGCAGATTAACCATGGTCGCCAAACACCAGGGGAGGAGGGGGAGGATTTTCAAGGATTAACCAAATCCTCTATCCTGACTTGGTCCAGAGGAAGGCAAAAAAAAAACTCTGGCCTAGCTGCGCCAATATGCTGTGACAGGGAATAAAATTCCTTCCTGACCCCTTGAGAGACGATCAGACGAACCCTGGATCAAGTTCTAAAATTATTGAAAAGGGGGAGAGTGGAGCTGGGTGTAGCAAGATGGCCGCCGATCAGGCAGTAGTATCCAGGCTGGGGGCCTGAATAAGTGGATCGGTGCTACTGGGGGGGGGGCAGGGATCCATAGCCGGGAGAAGAGGTGCTCTTCAGGGGTAGGGGGGGCTTTTCTGGGCCTTTGGGTAGTTTGGTGAGGTTGCTGGGGAGTGGAAGCGGCGCGCCGCTAGGCCGCAGTTGAAGCCACGGCCTTTCCTAGATCGCGGCTGCTGTGATTCTACACAGGCCGGCGTGGTTGTATAAAAAACGCCCGAAAGGCGGAAAATGAAGGCGGAGAGGTGGCGGAGGGATGCCTGAAGTGGGAGTACAGGAGGGGGTGTCACCTAGGATGCGGCAGCCGCGATTGCGGCCGTATTCCTAGCGGCTGTAGTTTTCAGGCCCCCAAAGACAGAGGATGGCCGAAGGGGTGACAGGAGATGGCGGGGGGGGGAAAGTATAATGTTTGGGATACGGAGGGGGGTGCCGGTCGTCCGGTTCCCAGGGCTGGAGACCACCGCTTATCCTGAAAAGGACGGCCGCATTCAGGACAGACCAGGCAATGAAGCCTTGAGAAGAGCTTCCTTACCTTGGGGATGTTGCTGTGGGAAGGAGGGGGGCCCCAAAGAGGAGGAGAGAGCAGCTGTCCTGGATCCTGGGTTCTGGGTCTTGGATCCTGGAGGAGAAAAAAACACCTGCCTGCCTGCCTAGCTGTCTGCTGCCCGAGGGGGAGCGTGCGAGGAGGATGGAGTCACTGGAGGTCAAGTATGAGGAGCTCTTAGGCACACGTCCGTCTGATAGACCAATGTGCCTACTGACTGTCTACAGGACTCCCCCTGGTGGATAAGAGGAGGAGTTCACATCAGGGGGGTTCTCTTGCTATAACGTAGACTGGTAACAGAAAAAAACCTGGGAACCAATCACCCCGTCCCTGAGGCTAGTCGTGAAGTGTTACATTTAGGACCCTCTGCCTCACTCACAAATGCGCACAAGGAAACGCTCCTCAGTACCTATGCGAGAAAATAAAATACTACAACCCTAGTCACGCCCTCTGGTCAACTAACCAAAACCTCCTCCACATCCCCAAGACCCACTACAAATCTAAAGGAGAATGAAGATTCGCAGTCCAAGGACCACGGCTATGGAACGCTCTATCCACGGACATCCGTATGGAAGAAAACCATCGGGCCTTCAGGAAAAAACTTAAGACCCATCTCTTCTGAAGACACAGGACGACACTGGATGCAAAAAGCACCTTGAGGCGATTTAGTTCTCATTTGTAGCGCTATACAAGTTACTCACTCACTCACTTACTCAAAAAGATAACTTGCAAAAGAGTTTAAAGCGTCGCCTATGGAGATTTCTAAGTACCGTGACACATTAGGTATCTATTTACTAAGTGTAACATCACCCTTCATATTATACAAAAAAAAATTAAAAGTAGGCATGTGCATTTCGTTTCGTTCCGAATCGAAATTCGGACGAATCTTCCATTATTCGGACATTCGGACGAATTTTCCATTATTCG
Source organism: Rana kukunoris (assembly GCA_029574335.1). Taxonomy (NCBI): domain Eukaryota; kingdom Metazoa; phylum Chordata; class Amphibia; order Anura; family Ranidae; genus Rana; species Rana kukunoris. The sequence goes on along the minus strand of CM056059.1, from coordinate 121,941,328 downwards.
GACATTCGAAAAGAGACTATTTGTTTTCTAATCTGGTTGAAATATTTTCGATTTCGGCCGTTTTTTTTCGAAATTCGGTCGAAAACGAACGAATTCGAAAAAAGGTCGAAATATTTTCGATTTCGACCGTATTTTTCGAAATTCGGTCGAAAACGAACGAATTCCGAAAACGAATTCAACACATGTAACGAACCTAACTTAACGAAATTTATTAAATGACGAATTGAAACGAAACGAAACGAAACGAATTTTTCACTTTTGCACATGCCTAATTAAAAGTTTATTTATTTTAATTCATTACACTATATTTTTTCCTCTGAACGAGGAATTGTTGGGAGGCATAGAGTAGGGAGAGTGGCCAAAAATAAGGCTTTGTTCAGAGCGCAGCTCTTTGCACAGGCACAGATAATGATTTCATATATTTATACTGATAAAGCTTGGTCTTGCCTTGCAATATCCATTTTATAGCACTCATCTGACTTTCCATCAACCTGAAACTCTATATAATTTGGAAAGCCTACATTGGCCATTCAGTGATTTTCATTAGCACTCAATCAGATTATCAGTTTTTAATTGCATTTCTGTATCAAATCTGCAAACTGCAGGAAACCCATTTTTCTCCAGTCAATATTTATCTTGGAGACTTTTTTTGCACTGCTAAATTATTTCCTGAGTTGGAGTTCATGTAAGGTAATGATAAGCCGTTGTATAGACTGTCTTACTCCTTGCCCTGCTGTCGGGAATGTCAGCAACTACAATTTTTAATAGACATGATAATTTTATTGCAAGGATTCCTCTCCTTGTTTCTGAAAGTATTTTGCCCGGTGTGGGGCACGTTGTTGCCAGGGCCGGTGCTACCACTAGGCAGCTGCCTAGGGCGCACTTCTGCCTAGGGCGCCCGGCCACTGGTGTTCTTACTCTCTTCTCTCTGCAGCAAACAACCAAGTCTCAGCCTTAGCATTCAGCCGCTGCTGTGTTCGCACATAATGTCAGAGGCGCTGCGGCGGCAGATGACTGTGTCTGTGTCCGGACTTCCGATGAATGGAAGCAAGCAAACATTTATTGATGGGCACTGGTAAGGCTGCATTGATGGGCACTGGCGAGGCTGCATTTGATGGAGCACTGTTAAGCCTGCATTTGATGGGCGCCGGTGAGGCTGCACTGATGGGCACTGGTGAGGCTGCACTGATGGAAACTGGTGAGGCTGCATTGATGGGCGCTGGTGAGGCTGCATTGATGGGCGCAGGTAGGCTGCATTGATGGGCGCTGGTGAAGGTTGCATTTGAAGGGCACTTAATTAAAAAGGTGGGGTATAAATGGGTAGGGCAAAGGGGGTAGAGCCAAGGGGGCAGCAAAATTAGGTTTCACCCTAGGGTGTCAAATATCCTTGCACCAGCCCTGGTTGTTGCTGTTTTGTCTTGCTCTTATGAATCCTGTCCTCTCTGCTGGATGCGGTCTTGAAAATTGACAGACATTGAGGAGAGTGAAAAATGCAGGAAAACAACAAAAATTCATCTTTTAGGCTTCATTTCCATGGACGTTTTTACAGCCACTTTTCTGAGCGTTTTTTGCAGCTTAAAAACGGCTCTCCATGTTAGTCTATGGCCTCATGCCCACCATGTTGTTTTTTGAGCTGTAGATGGCTGAGCCGTTTTTAAGCTGCAAAAAAAACAGGACCAGTGCATTCTGAAGCTCCAGCAATAGAGCTGTAAAAACGACAGACATTAAAAAAACGCTCAAAAACGCTCAAACGCTGCCGTGCGTTTTTGAGCTCCAGCTCAAAAAAAAAATTTTTTTTTTTTTTTTTCAACAAATAAACATGGACAGGCGTTTTTAAGCTGTAAAAAAGGCTTTAAAAAGTGGCTGTAAAAACGTCCATGGAAATGAAGCCTTATAGATAAGACTGCATTAAACTAATCTGATCGGTTGCTGTACTTTACTAGACAAGAGACATCACTATTGACGCTTATTGACTTATGCCACGTACACATGAGCGTTTTTAATGTCATGGAAAAAACTAAGTTTTTCTCAAAGTGATTCTTGTCAAGTATGCCTTGCATACACACAATTGTGAAAAAAAATGCTCGAGCAAAGTGCGGTGACGTACAAAACGTACAACACGTACGACGGCACTAAAAAGGGGAAGTTCCATTCGGATGGCGCCACCCTTTGGGCAGCTTTTGCTGATTTTGTGTTAGTAAAAGTTTGGTGAGAGACGATTCGTGCTTTTAAGTCTTCGTGCTTTTCTGTCTGTTACAGCGTGATGAATGTGCTACAGTATCTCCATTACAAACGCTAGTTTTACCAGAACGAGTGCTCCCGTCTCATAACTTGCTTATGAGCATGCACGTTTTTCCCCCATTGTTAAAGCCCACACACGACTGTTTTTCACAACGTGAAAAACTACGAAAAAATTAGAGCATGTTCTAAATTTTTAATGGCCATTTTTCATGACGAGAAAAATGCTCTTAGCCTACACACAATCGTTTTTAATGACCAATTTAAAAAATGGCATTTTTCTCGTCATGAAAAACAGTTGTGTGTACGTGGCATAAGCCTTTGTCAATAAGGGCCTATACACTTAGGGCCAGATTCAGGATGGCAAGCGGTTCTTTATTCCGGCGTAACGTTTCTCATTAACGTTACGCCGCCGAAACTTTACGCATATGTACTGTATTCACAAAGCATTTGCTCCTAAAGTTGAGACGGCGTAGCGTAAATGGGTCGGCAGAATTCTAATTAGGCGGGTAGGGGGTGTGTAGTATTTAAAATAGGCGCGATCCCGCGGCGAACGTACTGCGCATGCGCCGGCCGTCAATGTATCCCATGCTCCAAATTATGACGGTGTTTTCGACGTGAATGTCAATGACGTCAATCCCCATTCACGGACGAGTTACGCAAACGACGTAAAACTTTTCCAATTCGACACGGTCACGACGTCCATACTTAACATAGGATGCGCCTGCTTTTTGTTGCTTTATCTTTACACCGGGAAAACCCTTACGTAAACGTCGCAAAGTGACTGCGTCGGGCCCGCGTACGTTCGTGAATTGCCGTATCTCGCTGATTTACATATTCTCGGCGTAAATCAGCGAAAACGCCCCCGGTGGCCATTTTAAAACTGCATTTAAGATCCGACGGTGTAATACAATTACGCCTGTCGGGTTTTTGCAGCAAACCGCCGTATCTTGTTTTCTGCATACAGAAAACAGATAAGCCGGCGCAAAGTGTGAGTTATGCCGTCGTATCACTGATACGCCAACATAACTCTAAATGAATCTGGCCCTTAATGCGTAATTTGTAATGCCCAGTTTACTTTGTAACGTGTTACTTGTTGTGCCATTCAAAATGAAAATCATTGCAACGCACAAATGTAGGAGAGGCCGAGTGAATGTATGGAGTCTGGACAACGCACTGGTCCTTGGTACCTTTAGCAGGCTTCAAGCCTAAATCAACCTAGTATGGAGCCACACTCCCAGAAGGAGTCATTGTCCCCTAGTCATAGGTGTGCGCAGCCTATTGCATTAGGGTGTGCACCCCAAAGCTCCAACACATATGCATTTCACATATTTATCGGCAGTGGCGGCTGGTGAAGTTTTAGGATGGGGGGGGGCGCCAGACCTCTCCCATTTCCCATAAGCCCCACCCCTTATAGCATACTCACTTCGTCACCCACCCCTTATAGCATACTCACTCCGTCACCTGTATTCCACTTGCTTCCACCCATAGTGTCAGGAGTATACTGCCCCACTATCGCAGCACAGAGTATACAGCCCAACTATCGCAGCACAGAGTATACAGCCCCACTATCGCAGCACAGAGTATACAGCCCCACTATCGCAGCACAGAGTATACAGCCCCACCATCGTAGCACAGAGTATACAGCCCTACCATTGCAGCACAGAGAATACAGCCCCACCATCGCAGCACAGAGTATACAGCCCCACCATCGCAGCACAGAGTATAAAGCCCCACCATCGCAGCACAGAGTATACAGCCCCACCATCGCAGCACAGAGTATACAGCCCCACCATCGCAGCACAGAGTATACAGCCCCACCATCACAGCATACCAACCCCTCCTGTACATATTACCCTGTCCCCCCCTGTACATATTACCCCCCCCCCAACATGTACATATTACACCCTCCTGTGCATATTAACCCCCCATACATATTAACCCCCCCTGTACATATTACCCCGCCCCCCCTGTACATATTACCCCGTCCCACCTGTACATATTACCCCCCCCCCAACATGTACATATTACACCCTCCTGTGCATATTAACCCCCCCATGTACATATTACTACATCCCCCTGTACATATTACCCCCCAACATGTACATATTGCACCCTCCTATGCATATTAACCCCCCAGAACATATTAACCCCCCATACATATTACCCTGTCCCCCCTGTAGATATTACCCCCTCCATGTACATATTACACCCTCCTGTGCATATCAACCCCCCTGTACATATTAACCCCCCCCCCCGTACATATTACCCGGTCCCCCCTGTACATATTACCCCCCTCCATGTACATATTACACCCTCCTGTGCATATTAACCCCGTCCACCCAGTACATATTAACCCCCCTGTACATATTACCCCCCCCCAACATGTACATATTACACCCTCCTGTGCATATTAACCCCCCTGTACATATTAACCCCCCTGTACATATTACCCCATCCCCCCTGTACATATTACCCCCCCAACATGTACATATTACACCCTCCTGTGCATATTAACCCCCCCTGTACATATTTGCCCACATTTACCCCCCTTCCTTTTACACATCCCTTCATGTATTGCATCCTCCGTGTATATATTGCCCCTCCTCCCCATCCCCCTACACATTGCATTCTTGCTCCTGAACTTGTCCACCATCTCCAAATATATGCCTGGTAGGGGTTAAAGCCGATGCTGTCGCTGGCTCACATTCTCTCCTCACATTCTTGAGATCGCTAATCTGCTGTCCTCTCAGTTCCTGGGAGTACACAGGACAGCAGAGCTGATGAAAAGTCACATGGCATAAGTCCCTGAAGTCAAGCCAGAGCACTGCAGGCTTAGCAGAGATAGGTCTGAATCTTCTTACCTGGTGGCAGTCACAGCGCGAGAGATGTCCACCTGTAGCACTCCTATGTGAAGGAGCTGGAGCACAAGGAGGAGGTAAGCCAGGAGGAGGAAGAGCTGCTCCTACTGCCATAGCGAGTGACGCTACTGCTACTGCTCTCCACACCAGCAGTGATGCGGCAGTGGCCGCAAAAAGCACCACCCAGTCTTCTTCCGTCCTCAGACTCCCCACCAATCAAAAAAAAGAAAAGGAGGCCACATACAAATCAGTGAGGTGTGGCAGTGTTTGCGGGCACAGAGCTTGCGCCCCGAACCCTCCTTTAACATGGGCAAATCAGCTTCCCAGCTTGCAATCAGCTGATTGGAAGCTGGGAAGCTTCCCATAGACTGCTGTGTGTCCGGCGCCCAGACACTCTTACAGTGACATTTTTTTAATATTATTTTTTTTTTGCCAAAAGCTTGGGGGGCGGCGCCCAGGCGCCCCCTATGGACGGGCCGCCACTGTTTATCGGCCTCCTCCCCACTCTCCATCCTGAAACAATGGGGGGAAGGGGGAGCCAGGGAGCACACAGGGGGACCCGGGCAACAGAACGATAAGGAACAGGGACAGGAGGGGTGGCAAATATTGGTACCGATCCCCTGTATGTTCCTCCTGTGGCAGCTGTATGTCAACGAGAGGGAGAGGAGGAGAAGCCTACATTCAGCTTGCTGTTCAGCAAGTTATGGGAAGGAAAATGTGCATAATCAGCCCAAAGGGTGGCGCCATTCGAATGGAACTACCACTTTATAGTGCCGTTGTACGTGTTGTACGTCACTACGCTTTGCTCAAGCATTTTTTTTCACAATCGTGTGTAGGCAAGGCAGGCTTGACAAGAATCACGTCGAGAAAAACGTTGTTTTTCCATGACATTAAAAACAGTCATGTGTATGCGTGGAGCACTCCAGTTGGCAATAGCCATTGCCTGGTTAGACTACATCTTTCCCATGGACTACAAAAATAACTTACTACTCTCTTCCTAGAACACTTTTACTTCTCCACCACCACTACCAGTGGCGGTGCGTCCATAAAGGGCGCAGGAGCGCCACCCCCCTTCTCCTGTCACTCATCTTTCTCACCATAGATAGATCCATGCATTGCATTGATAGTTTGGTGAAGCCACTAGACCTTGTTATTAGGGTTGAGCGAACCCGAACTGTAAAGTTCGGGTTCGGTACGGACTTTGGGTTTTTCCCGAACCCGGATCCGAACCTGAATAATTGTTGAAAGTTTGGGTCCGATTTGGGGAAAAAAATGCGCGGGGGTCCCCCCAAATTCAATAACCAGACCCTTTAGGTCTCGTATGGATTTTAAGGGGAACCCCGCCGTCAATTTAAAAAAAAAATGACGTGGGGTTCCCCCCAAATATCCATAACCACACCCTTCAGGTCTGGTGCGGATTTTAAGGGGAACTCTACCCCCAATTAAAAAAAAAATGGCGTGGAGTTCCACCTAAAATCCACACCAGACCCCTTATCCGAGCACGTTGACTTGGCCGGCCGCAGAAAAGAGGGGGGACAGAGTGCGGCTGGTTGTGGGGGTATGCAGGCAGGGGGCTTATCAGAATCTGGAAGACCCCTTTAACAAAGGGGACCACCAGATCCTGGCCCTCCTGTTTGAAATGGTAATGGGGTACACTGTACCCCTACCATTTCACAAAGGAAGTGTAAATAGTAGTTTTCAGGAGTAAAAAACACGCACACCGTAGAACAAATTACTTTATTAATTAAACCAAATAAAAATCCAGCGGTGAAAATAGACGATAGATGCTGCTCCCTGCTTCAACGTTGTCTTCTATCCAGCACCGGGTGATCGGTCCAGCGAAGGGGTGATCTCTCCAGCGACGGCCGGTTGGTTCCGTGATGAGAAGATCCATCCATTCAGAGCACAGCTCATCGAATGACGCGCCAGAGCTTTGACGTTTCTTTTATAGGGGAGGCGGGCCATGCGTCACGTGACCCCGTCCCCCTCTGACGCAAGGGGCATGTCTGGGCTGTCCCAGTGACGTAGCACAGTGTGCGTCAGAGGGAGAAAGGGTCACGTGACGCATGGCCCGCCTACCCTATAAAAGAAACGTCAAATCGCGTTATTCGCTTATCAGATTCTGATAAGCCCCCTGCCCGCATACCCCCACAACCACCGGGCAAGGGTTGTGGGGATGAGACCCTTGTCCCCATCAACATGGGGACAAGGTGCTTTGGGGGGCACCCCAAAGCACTCTCCCAATGTTGAGGGCATGTGGCCTGGTACGGTTCAGGAGAGGGGGGGCCGCACTCTGTCCCCCCCTCTTTTCTGTGGCCGGCCAGGTCAACATTCTCGGATAAGGGGTCTAGTGTGGATTTTAGGGGGAACTTCACGCTATTTTTTTTTAAATTTGGGGTGGAGTTCCCCTTAAAATCCACACCACACCTGAAGGGTCTGGTTATGGATATTTGGGGGGAACCCCACGTAATTTTTTTTTAAATTGACGGCGGGGTTCCCCTTAATATCCATACCAGACCATTTTTTTTTTAACTAGAAGTCCGTGTCCCATTGACTTCAATGGGGTTCGGAGTTCGGGTTCCCGAACCCAAACTTTTTTTTAAAGTTCGGGTTCGGGTCCGAACCCGAACATCCAGGTGTCCACTCAACTCTACTTGTTATATCTCCAAGAAATATCTTCCCTGCCGTGGGGGCACAAGGTTTGGGAAAACGTGTTTCCCAGGGGTATTTGAGAGATGGGAAGTGGAAATGATGAGAGATATTATTTGCGAACAGCTACTGTATACAGCATTTAAAAAAAAAAAAGATTTCTTCAGCCTGTGGATAAAGATGATATGGGAGCTCCACAATTCCCTTTTGTTTATTTTGTTTAAGTGTGTGCTTCATCTTCCGATTAAGAGATTCCTCTTGTAATGCCAATTTTCAAGTCTCGGTGAAGTTGCAAGCAAAGAGTGTTGGCCTGGTTCCTGGTCTCCAGTTGTGCTTTAAAAGAACTTGTTTGCTGGGAAATTTAATATAAATGTTAAGATTCATGTGTAGGTACCCTGTCCCAGGCTATTATCTCCCTAATTGATTTTAACCAATCTAAGCTGTTAATTAAATTTTTCTGGTCTTTTTAAGCTCAGTGGGTTAATTGCTTTTGTTACTGTAAAGAAGGTTCCAGTAAGCAGAGTGGGAAGGAAAACTGAGTAATTAATAGGCATGTGACTCAACCAATTCCTAATGATGTTGTTCAGAATATGGAAAGGCTCTGGACCCTAAGGCGAGCATAAGAGGAGGTGACGAGGGAACTTGAGAACGAGTAGATTTGTATTTTAAGACTACTGTGGGTTAGAGATGTAGCGGGGGGTCGAGTTGTGGATGGCTTTGTAAGTTGTTCTTAGAATTTCGAATTGAATTTGTTGGGTGAGTGGAAGCCATTGGAGGGATTGACAGAGAGGAGTAGCAGACACTCATCGGTTGGTAATGTGGATGAGTCTGGCAAAAGCATTCATGATGGGCTTAAGGAGGAATAGCCTATGTAAAGGTAATATTTTACAATTGTGATATATTGTTGAACAATTGTATCTAAATAGAATTAAAAAAAATAAAAGATACAAAATAATACAAAACACAGATCACGTGGTTGATCCCAGGAAGCCAGTTACAGTACAATATAATCAATCAACTTGCTGTGATGATGTCTATAAAATTGATGCCCATGTTAAGTAGTCTCCTTGGTATAGATTCCACGAGCTCTGGTAACAACCTAAAAACAAGCTCTACATGTTTCGCGATGCACAGGGTCGCTTTCTCAGGAGCTTCTAAATCATAGAAAAATATATTTTTCAATAAACATAATAAAGCCAACAATGTATACAGTATGATAAAGCAACTATACTGTGTGAAACACTCACCAAAGACAAACTTGATTGGAAATGTTCATCTCCAGTTTTTGGGACTGGAGATGTGCGGTTGTGAACATTTCTAATCGGCAACAAGGTTTTCTTTGGTGAGCGTTTCACATGGTATAGTTGTTTTCTCATATACATTGTTGGCTTTATTATGTTTATTGAAAAATATATTTTTCTATGATTTAGAAGCTCCTATTGGAGATAATGTCTATTGGAGATAGGCTGATAGTAGTGCTATTGATCTTGACAGAGAAATCAGATGAAGGGGCACGTGATGGAGGAAAAATCATGAGCTCAGTTTTGGATAGATTGAGTTTGAGGAAGTGGTGTAACATCCAGGCTGATATGTCTGTTAATAAATTAGTGATACGCGAGGAGACTGAAGGCATGAGCTGAGGGGTAGAGAAATAGATGTGGGTGTCGTCAGCATAGAGATGGTATTGAAAGTCATGGGAGGCTATTACTTGACTCAGGGAGGAGGTGTAGATAGAGAATAAGAGAGGTCCAAGAATAGAACCTTGGGGGCCCTGACAGAGAAAGGGAGAGGAGAGGAGGAAGTAGAGCTGTAAGTGACAATAACGGTGTGGTTGCATAAGTAGAATGAGAACCAGCGAAGAGTACAGGCAGGGATGGACTGGGACAGAAATTTGGCCCTGGACTTCATCCAGACTGGCCCACTTCGACAGGTCTCTCCCATGGCGGCCCGACAACTCCCGCACTCCATCCCCCCCCGGCCACCCAAGCCCCCTCTCCCCCTTCACTAGCCGTTCTACTTTATTAGAGTAGAACGGCTGGTACTGGTACTCTTATAGGCAGTACCAGTGGGGAAGCTAGACATTATTTCACCCAGGGCAAAGAATCAGTTCCGTGCCCCCCCCCCTTATGGGACAAGATTAGGCAGAAGTGAGAATCTCCCAGGCCATAGCCGTTGAGTCAGCTGTCTGTCCCTCCCCCCCCCCATGCTCCTCTGTCGTCGTCCCTGCTTCTTTGTTCCCCCCAGGTGAGCACTGCAGGGAGGGACAGACAGAGGGGGCGGCGGTCCGCTGTCACTGAAGCCGGCCCACTGAGCCATCGGCCCACCTCCCTGTAGTCCCAATGGCCAGTCCATTCCTGAGTACAGGCACGGAGACCAAAGGCATGGAGTTTTTTGAGGAGGAGGGATGGTCCACTGTGTCAAATGCAGCAGAGAGGTCTAAGAATAGGAGTACAGAATAGTATCCATTGGATTTAACTGTTAGCTGATTGTGCGCTCTTGGGCCCGGATTCACAAAGCACTTACGCCGACGTATCTCCAGATACGCTGACATAAGTACAAATGTGCACCATCGTATCTATGCGCCGACCCACAAAGCAAGATACGTCGAAAAATCCGCTTCAGCCCACCCGACGTATCTTTCCTATGCCGGCGTATAGTGGGCGCATATTTACGCTGGACGCATGTGGCGCTCCCATTGATTTTCAAAGAAAATATGCAAATGAGTCAAATACGGCGATTCACGAACGTACTTCACGGGGGATATGATCAACATGTACAAATATATAAGAGGTCCATATAGTGAACTTGGTGTTGAGTTATTCACTTTAAGGTCAACACTAAGGACAAGGGGGCACTCTTTACGTCTGGAGGAAAAAAGATTTCACCTCCAAATACGGAAAGGTTTCTTCACAGTAAGAGCTGTGAAAATGTGGAACAGACTCCCTCCAGAGGTGGTTCTGGCCAGCTCAGTAGATTGCTTTAAGAAGGGCCTGGATTGTTTACTAAATGCACATAATATAACTGAGTACTAAGATTTGTAGGTAAAGTTGATCCGGGGGAAATCCGATTGCCTCTCGGGGGATCAGGAAGGAATTTTTTCCCCTCCTGTAGCGAATTGGATCATGCTCCGCTGGGGTTTTTTGCCTTCCTCTGGATCAACTGTGGGTATGGAGTTGGGTGTATGGGATTGTACTGTGTTTTATTTTGTTTGTTTATTTTTTTATGGTTGGACTGGATGGACTTGTGTCTTTTTTCAACCTGACTGACTATGTAACTTGCGCCAGGCGCATAATATACGCAGTTTGCGTAAGTCGTACGTCCGGGGTAAAGTTATTCCCCATATTGGAGGTGCAACTCATGCAAAGGTATGGACCAGGGAACGAATGCCGTCAAATTTTGTGTAGTTTACGTTGTACGTGAATAGGGCTGGGCGTAGGTTACGTTCACGTCGTAGGCAGTGATTCGACCTATCTTAGGCAGTTGTTTCGAAGTGATTATGAGCATGCGCACTGGGATGCGTCCAAGGCACGACGCATGCGCAGTACGTTTTAAGTACTTGTCTGACGCTCGGCCCATCATTTGCATGGGGTCACACTTCATTTAAATGTATCTCGCCCACTTCCAGCCCACTTCCACCTACTTTGACTTAGGCCGGCTTACGCCTACGAATTTACGTTACGGCGGCGCAATGTTGGGAGCATTTGCTTTGTGAATTCCATGCTTCCCTCTCCGCGCTGCGCCGGCGTAGCGTAAAAGACATACGCTACGGCGGCATATATATGCGCCGATGTATGTGAATCTGGGCCTAGAAGAGCAGTTTCCATGGAGTGTTGAGGGTGGAATCTAGATGGAAGAAGATCAAGAAGGTTATTCTTGGCAAGGTGGTCAATCAGTCGGTTGTAGACCAGACATTCAAGAAGCAGGGTTGCCAACCGAACGTAAACAGTTTGTAAAATCCATAATTTTTGCATCTGTCCATGAATGTCCATTATGGACATACAGAATACACGTCCATAAGGGACATTTATGGACAGATGCAAAAATTACGGATTTTACAAACTGAAAGTTGGCAACCCTGTCAAGGAGTTTGGATAAAAAGAGGAGCAAGGATATCTGGAAGAACCTGGGTTGGCAATGGATCGTCTTGATGTAAAGTGTCACAGAGGAGCTGGGTAGAAACTACCATCTGGGCATTGTAAATAAGATTCCTTGTCCACAGATCATTTTAAGTTCAGCAATAAAATGTTAAACGACTTTTGCCCCACTTATTTTTCTGCCATCATAAACCAAGGACCAAATCCTGAGATTGAGACGTTAACTCACCGAGCCACCTATAATGTTCACATCCAACACCTAGGGAGAAGGGGGATCTATACTTGGATAATAAGCCCATTTATGAATGGTTCTTTTAACTTGCTTTCCTTTCTTTTTAACTGTAATAAGGGCAGAAGTTGTCAGAATGTTGCTGTCAATTCGACAATGAAATCTTTTTTCATCTTTCTATGGCAGTGAAAGCAGTTTTGCTTGACAAATAGGCGCAGCAGGCTAAAGTGTCTTTTGACAGTTAAGACAACCCAGAACATCACTATAATATCTTCCACAACCTAGAAACCCTATTTATTGGAGTTACATTAAAGTGGTTGCAAACTCTTACATAAACCCAATGTACCTTAACCACTTTCGGCTCTGGAAGTTTTTATCCCTTCATGACCGGGTCATTTTTTGCTATTTAGCACTGCACTACTTTAACTGATAATTGCAAACAAGAGTTTGTATCAAATTTTTCACACAAATAGAGCTTTCTTTTGGTGGTATTTGAGCGCCACTGAGTTTTAATTTTTTTTTTTGTAATATAAACAGAAAAAGATTTTTTACTTTCTGCTACATAGAATATCCAATACAAAAATAATATAAAAAATTGTCCAAAATGTATTCTGCTACATGTCTTTGAGAAAAAAAAAATCGTAATAAGTGGTTATTGATTGGTTTGCTTGAATGCTATAGTGTCTACAAACTATGGGATATATATTATGGGATTTTTATTTATTTATTTAAAACTACTAATAGTGGTGATCAGTGACTTATAACAGGACTACGATAGTGCGATGGAAAATCTGACACTAACTGACGCTGGGGGGAACTGACTAAGTGCCACTGACATCACCAGTGACCTTAATGCAGTGATAATACTATACACTGTCACTGTACTAATGACACTGATTGGGAAGGGGTTAACATCTAGGGCATAGGTGGCAAACACAAGGCCCGCGGGCCAAATCTGGCCCTCCAGGCTATTTCATGTGGCCCTCGCACCTCTCCTGCAGCTGCAGGAGAGCTCAAGCCCTCCTCTGGTCCTCCTCCAGACCCTTACTTTCAAGCAATGCATCCAGCTTCTTCCCAGCAGCAGCATTAAGAAAGTGGGGTGCATTGTGATGTAACCCTGCAATCGTTAGAGAAAGAGCAGCTATACTAGCCCTAGACCTCTTCTAACTCAAAATATGCAATATGTCGCCTATGGAGATTTTTGCCGCCATTCCATGAGCGGGCACATCTATCTATCACATCAATCACAATATAAAAAAAAATGGACTAACTTTACTGTTGTCTTATTTTTAAATTTAATTTTTTTTTTTTTCAAAGTACCCTTTTAAGACCACTCTGCAAATATGGTGTGACAAAAAGTATTGCAAATACCACCATTTTATTCTCTAGGGTGTTAGAAAAAATATATATATTGTTTGGGGGTTATAAGTAATTTTCTAGCAAAAAAAAATAATGTTTTTAACTTGTAAACCCCAAATCTCAGAAAGAGGCTGTAACGGTCACCACCGCTTACGACTTTCCATCCAACCACGACAAGCTTATCTGACACACTCCGACAATATTGCATACACGATCCATATCCTTTCCCAGAATAAGACGAGACAGAGCTCCGTTCTTGCTTCCAAAGATATGACAATTTATTAGTATTTTCTCAGCTTCTTATATCCAGTACAGCATAATACAGTTCATCGCAGGACAATGCAATCTCCACCCCCCTTCACACCATGGGGGGCTTCAATCACACTCTAAAAGGCATTTAGGTAAGCTAACCATGTAGACCGGTCGGCACCGTATCTTCAATAGGGTTCAATTAACCTTGAATAATAACACAGACATCTAGTTGAATAAGTTATCTATACAGCTTTATCACACAATGGCAGTGAGAGTGGGTGCAATCCACACCTTCAGATTTCAATAGCCTATTATACAAAAGGTATGACTCACTGACTGGCTGACCTGGTCATGTCATCATGAACCCTTGTGATATCTCAGTCCAGAAATATGAAGTATTAATAATGTCCCATCACATGTAATATATGAATTATGATTCACTATTAGCCACCCTACACCCAAAAGGGCACAGGGTGGATTTCGACCCAAGAGTTATTGTTGCTGCTGGCACAGGAGTATCTCTCATCCTTCCAACGTCTCTGGGTGTCACGGGCCATTCTGTTACATCTCTCCCCTTTCGGTGGGAGACGGACACAGGTGGTAACCCCAAACGGGTTGACTCCGAAGTCCGTCAGTAGTTCCCGTCCTCTAATGCTGGTATCCATACTGTACCCCAAATAAATGGCTCCAAACTGAGCATTACTCACCCCGCCAACCTCTGCCTCTCTCAGAGAACACGCCTGCCGCTGGGGAGAAGGCAGGGTAGCTGGGCTCAGTCCATCATGCTGCTGGGGGTCTGGGCCAACTGCCCCCCCTTCCTGTGGTATACCAGTGGAGACTGAAGTCCCATCCACTGGTGCTTGGTGAAAACCCCCCGGCGCTTGCAAAGCAAAGCCGACATCCTCCTGTCCCAGTCCTGTACCATTTTCTGGGGTTGTGCCAGTGGAGACTGAAGTCCCATCCACTACCCCAGGAACCCCCTCTTCTGTTAGTGAGGAGCAGAGGCCTATGACACTCTGCTCTGTTGCCAGTGATTCAGCTGGGGGTAAAAGCTTTACCACCTCAGCTTGTTGTTGGAGAGAGGGGCCAACCGCCCCGGCTCTCTGGAACTCCACACCATCCGCTTTGGCTTTAGGGAAGGCAATCTTAAAAGCAGCAAAATGTATTTGTCTCCTTTCAGTTGGTGCTGCTGTGACTTCTGCTGCTGCAGAACCTCTTTGCTGTAGCAAATGTGCATCCACAGCTGCTATAACCCGGTCTATGATATCCGGTGGAGGGTTAGGACCATAATGTGCCAGTCTTAGTTCAACAGCCCGATTAAAACTTGCTTTTTCAGGTGTCCTTTCCGTTACGCTGGGTCTTTCCGTAACGCTGGGCCTTTCCATTACGCTGGGCCTTTCCGTTATGCTAGCCCTCTCCGCTCCATCCATTTGGACAAGTTCTCGAATAATGTCCATCTTCTTACGGTTGCTGGCCGGTCTGCCCCGGCTCTCCAGTAAGTCCTTGAGGGAAGAGCGCTTCATCCGTGCATACACCGCCTCCATTGTCCCGTGTCCTTGTAGCCGTCCTTCTGAAGATGGAATCATCCCACTACTGCCACCAATGTAACGGTCACCACCGCTTACGACTTTCCATCCAACCACGACAAGCTTATCTGACACACTCCGACAATATTGCATACACGATCCATATCCTTTCCCAGAATAAGACGAGACAGAGCTCCGTTCTTGCTTCCAAAGATATGACAATTTATTAGTATTTTCTCAGCTTCTTATATCCAGTACAGCATAATACAGTTCATCACAGGACAATGCAATCTCCACCCCCCTTCACACCATGGGGGGCTTCAATCACACTCTAAAAGGCATTTAGGTAAGCTAACCATGTAGACCGGTCGGCACCGTATCTTCAATAGGGTTCAATTAACCTTGAATAATAACACAGACATCTAGTTGAATAAGTTATCTATACAGCTTTATCACACAATGGCAGTGAGAGTGGGTGCAATCCACACCTTCAGATTTCAATAGCCTATTATACAAAAGGTATGACTCACTGACTGGCTGACCTGGTCATGTCATCATGAACCCTTGTGATATCTCAGTCCAGAAATATGAAGTATTAATAATGTCCCATCACATGTAATATATGAATTATGATTCACTATTAGCCACCCTACACCCAAAAGGGCACAGGGTGGATTTCGACCCAAGAGTTATTGTTGCTGCTGGCACAGGAGTATCTCTCATCCTTCCAACGTCTCTGGGTGTCACGGGCCATTCTGTTACAGAGGCTTAAGTGGTTTAAAGGTGAGAATTTATGAATACTTTAGGACAGGGGTCTCCAAACTTTCTAAGCAAAGGGCCAGTTTACTGTCCTTCAGAGTTTATGAGGGCAGGATCGTGGGAGATGAAAAGGTCCTGACATCATTTGGAAAAACTAACGCCCCATTGTTTGTTTCAGTGGGAGTAATTGTGCCCCCGTCATTGGGTCCCTTTGTTGGTGTCATTGAGAAATACTGTGCCCCATTGTTAGTGTCCTTGTGAGGAATAGTCCCCTATCATTGGTTTCATTAAAATGAATTGTGCCCCATCCTTGGTGTCATTCTGAGGAATTGTGTCCTATCATTGGTGTCATTGGGAAGAATTTGGCCCCATTGTTGGTGTCATTGGGTCCTATTGTTGGTGTCATTGGGCCCTATTGTTGGTGTCATTGGGCCCCATTGTTGGCGTCATTGGGCCCCATTGTTGGCGTCATTGGGCCACATTGTTGGTGTCAGTAGGAGAAACTATGCCCCATTGTTGGTGTCAGTAGAAGAAACATAGTGCCCCAAGGGCTGGATAAAAGCAAGCAAAGGGCCGCATCTAGCCCCCGAGCCACAGTTTGGAGACTATTTAGATGTTACCTTGAGTGGGGCCTTCCTTCTTAGGACTTTTGACTGATGTGGTGGGGCCGAAAGTGTCATAAATCTCACTACTAGGGTCACAGATAGTGGTAAAAACCCAGAAAGGGACAAGCCCCATCTAAAATGTTTGGACCAAATTTGCTTGAAAAGAGTAAAAAAAAAAACAATAAGCAGCAATGGCAAGTTTGGTCTTGTCATTATTTTATTTTCAACCCCTGATTTGTGTTACTATGTGTTATAATATGAATGTTTAAAAAAAAGGAACATCAAGGAACAAAACAAGACAAAAAAAAAGGATAGATATGACTGAGAGATGAATGTGGGAACTCCAGGGAGATTTTCTAAGGGAATATTGCATTTAAAGTCATTTTTTATGCTGTTTGATTCCGGGACCCTGCTCAGATACGGGAGGAAGGCAAGGTAAAGAGATTAGCAAGTAGCTATAGAAACTATTTGATAAAAACATTGAGCATTATAGGGGATGGTTTTAACTGACATCCTCGCCAAACCGATTTAAGCTTTTCCTTTTTTTTGTTTGAGTTATGTGTGATCACCATCATTTGCTCATCAAAATCTTATAAACAGAAATAAAAATATTGCAGAGATATGGCGTATCGTTTTCCTGTGTTAAAGTAGAGCTAAACCTTCACTGAATGAGTCTGCTAAAATATTATCATAAACTGGGAATCATTATTTCTTAAAATATTAGCTTCTTTATTATTTTTAATGGGTTTTTATTTTATTTTTGCATTCCAGTGCTGCTGATCTCCTCCGGTCTTTTTAATCAACATTCTACACTCCCTCCCATGTTGGCGACATGTCATTGTTCTGGATGGGCCACCTGTTATGGACAACAAAGGACCATTACAATTACATTACATTACATTACAACTACTATGGGCCAGATTCAGGTAGATGAGAGTATCTTTCCTCTGGAGTAACGCTTCTCATTTACGTTACTCTGAAGACCCTTTCAGCGCAAGTCCTGTAATTCACATAGCAGTTGCGCGTAAACTTGCGCCAGAGTAACGATAATGCGCTGGCGTAACCCGACGCAAGTGGAAGTGGGTGTGATCATATGTAAATGATGGGCGGAGCCCAGCGCAGAGGCTTACGTTCAGCGCATCAACCACGGAGCATGCGCAGTGAGTGAGGCTCCACTCGCCCCCTTTGTGCGCATGCTCACAACTTCCGTCGGCACCACTGCACGGGAAACGTCAGCGCAATGCCTTCCGTTGGGCGTGTAAATGCGCCCGTAGAAGCGCCATTCCGGCACTAAAGTATATCCTGCTCCCCCTCCCCGCAGTGATGTTACTTTTGTTCTGAGATGGCTGCTCCCGTTCCCCGCAAACACACAGGAGAAAGCTGAACTTTAATGGCCAGGAGCTGACAGCCGTCATCTCGGCTATGGAGACCTATGATGTCTTCCTCCATGGCTGTAAAATTTGACAGACAAGCATGGACAGAGGTGTTGTCCTGCAAGTTGGGGTGCTCAGCTAGCTCTTATCGTCGGTAACGCTGCTGTAGCTGCTCTCCTGCTGACCTGTGGCCGTCTGGAGTAAAGATAAAGCAGCCTTTTGTAGAAATAACTTTGCGCCGGACGGACGAGATACGCGCGGCGCATGTAGCCAGCGTATGGTGCTAATCCGTTCGTGAATTGGGAAAAATCCCTCATTTGCATATTTGCAGGGGAAATCAATGGGCGCGACTGATGCGCCCAGCGAAAATAAGCGCTGACGATACTCTGGCGTCGGAACGTTCCGCCGGTCGCAAATGACCCGTTATTGGGCACATCTAGTTTGGTGGGTACGGGCACATAGAAACGACGGCGCATCATCACAGTTACGCGGCGCATATCCAAATACTCCAGCGCAAGTGTTCGTGAATCTGGCCCTATGTTGGTTGTTGATGTATTTTTGTTATATTCCAATGCCGCGTACACACAATCGTTTTTAATGATGAGAAAAATTACAGTTTTTTAAATTGGTCGTGAAAAACATTGTGTGTAGGTCATGTGTAGGCTCCAGAGCATTTTTCTTGATGAGAAAAATGACCAAAAACCTGCTCTATGTTTTCTCGTTTTTCACGCTGTGGAAAACGGTCGTGTGTACGCTTTGACGAGGGGGAAAAAAATGTGCATGCTTAAAAGCAAGTTATGAGATGGGGAAATGAGCAAAAGCCGCCCAAAGGGTGGCGCCATTCGAATGGAACTTCCCCTTTATAATGCTGTTGTACGTGTTGTACGTCATCGTGCTTTGCTCAAGCACTTTTTTTCACAAACATCTGTATGCAAGGCAGGCTTGAGAAGAATCACGACAAATCGCGTAGAGAAAAATTTCTTTTTTTTTCATGACACGAATAACGGTCGTGTGTACGCGGCATATACTATACACTATATTGTCAAAAGCATTGGGACACCTGCCTTTACATACACATGAAGTTTAATGGCATCCCAGTCTGAGTCTGTAGGGTTTAATATTGAGTTGGCTAATTTTTTGCAGCTATAACAGCTTGAACTCTTCTGGAAAGACTGTCCAAAAGGTTTAGGAGTGTCTATGAGAATGTTTGACCATTCTTCCAGAAGCACATTTGTGAGGTCAGGCGCTGATGTTTGACGGGAAGTCCTGGCTTACACTCTCCACTCTAATTCATCCCAAAGGTCTTCCATTGAGTTGAGCTTAGTTAAGTTCCTCTACCCCAAACTCACTCATCCATGTCTTTATGGACCTTGCTTTGTGCACTGGTGCGCAGTCATGTTGGAAGGGGCCGCTGTCCCCAAACTGTTCCCACAAAGTTTGGAGCATGAAATTGTCCAAAATGTCTTTGTATGCTGACACCTTACTGGAACTAAGGGGCCAAGCCCAACCCCTAAAAAAAAACACAACCCCACACCATAATCCCCCCTCCACCAAATGATTTGGACCAATGTACGAAGCAAGGTACCCCCCCCCCCGAAAAAAAAGTGCCAAATGTGACAGCGGAGTGGGGAGGAGGCAGACAAGTGGAGCTTCCCCTTTTGGGTGGAGCTCCGTTTATTTCTTAATAAGCAGTTTGTTATCTCATGGTTTATTCTTTTATCTAAATAAGTTTTTTGCAGGTATAGTACTATCCATTTATGCAGCATTTTACAAACTCTACTTTTACACCAGTTCTTGCTCATGAAGAATCCAACAATCTAAGATCCCTATTCCATGTACACACGGGTCAGAAAATGCTCGGAATCAAGCAGAAGAGCCGCACTGCCTATTGAACTTCATTTTTCTCGGCTCGTCATACGTGTTGTACATCACCGCGTTTTTGATAGTTGGAATTTCCAACAACATTTGTGTGACCGTGTGTATGCAACACATGTTTGAGCCAACATCCCGTTGGAAAAAAATCCACGGTTTTGTTTTTCGGAATTTCCGATAGCGTGTACGCGGCATTCAAAATGATTACGTAGGTTATTTCTCTGGCATCTACCAACAAATTCAATATACGTTTTATGTGGACTTTTTTCGAATGAAGAGGCTAATCATTATTATATGTATTCACTAGAACCACATGTACACAGGGCCTAAATGTGCCACGTAACCGAGAAAATCCTGTAGTTTAACAGTTTATTGGTCAGGAGGACAAACTAGTTTTGTAAAATCACTTCTGCCTATTGATCCATGAACAGTAGTTTCAGCACGATCTGGGGAAGATGTAGAATTACAATTATCATCTCAAGTCCCAATCCCTTGCCATTAATTTTTCTCATTTTGTCTTTTTTTGAGAGCAGGGTTAATCTCTTCCACGGGACGGACGCCAGCTCCCAAAACGACGGTAGTAATAGTGAAAACATTTTTCTCTACGGTTCACCTTGCTCGTGAAATTTCATCAGAGTATTATTAAGCCATCTCTTAAATCTGGAGCACCATAAGAGCGGGGATACGGTAACTCCAGGGCAGAAGTACCACTGGGTCATAAATGATAGCTTCTTCTGGAGACCCAAGAGGAAAGCCAGTTGCTAAACCATCCTTGAAAAGTAGAATTATATCCAACTGTGACTACTGTGCAGGCCTTGATGCGGGCAAACGGAGGAATGTGTGCCTACTGCAATGCAGATCATTATCTGGCAACATGGGAAGACTAACCTATATTTCGAAGGAGAGTGTTAAAAAGCTGCTGACATTGGATGAAAAGGTTCAGTGAGGCCAAAAAAGTTAAAAAGGGAAGACATTTATTAGACATTTATGAGCTCTCAGCGGTTTATTTTGTTATAGTCAGAAGTTGTGATATATATATATATATATATATATATATATATATATATGAATGTAACCTAATTTGACTATATTTATTGTACTGTTTACACAATATCTTATATTAAAATGAAACCATAAGTGTCCTTGGTCAATTGTTCTTTGTTTGTTTGTTTACATTTTACACAGTTTTTTCTTTTTTTATTCAATGTTTTACTATATGTATACAATTTTTGTTTTACAAATAAATCTTTAATAGATGATAAAGGACTCAGAGAGCAATATAGGGTAAAAAAAAAAGTACAACAGTAATCATTGCCTCCAGCACTACTACCAAGACTTTAAGGGGTTGTAAAGGTACAGCTTTTTTCACCTTAAAGCAGTTGTATAGTGATTTTTTTTACTTTTACCTACTAGCCCATAATAAGGCTTACCCTGCTTTTACGGTTTAGGAGATATTCCCCTTGCAATGAGCCGCTGACTGCAGCGGTGCATTCACACAGGGGATTTTCGGGTGAAGGCCTGGCAGACGACATACCTTGCCAGAAAGAACTCTCCCCCACACACGCGGCTCCAGCCACTCACAGCTCTGGAGCCACAATACCCAGAAGACACGCCGAGGCAACATGTCAGCTACCTCGGCGTGGACCAGGTAAGTTGCCGACACCTCGTTCTTAGGTAAATATTTCATAATAAACTAGTATGTGGTGCATACTAGCTCAATATGCCCTTTACAGGGTTAAAAAAAAAAGTTCAGCTGGTATACAACTGCTTTAATACATCCTATGCATTTAGGTGAAAAAACATCCGATGCTTACCTGCCCCCCCCCCCCCCCCCGAGCCCCTGTTGAGTTACCTGAGGCCTCGAAAATACCGGCGTCGAGAACGTGCTCAATTTCGGCCGGGTCTTCTCTACTCTTTATTGGATAGATTGACAGCAGCGCAACCATTGGGGCGGGGCAAAGTCCGGCATTCATGTCTATGTATGCAAAAGCTGGACTCAGGAGCACGCCTGCAAGGTAACCCCCTTGGGAAAGCGCTTCCCTGGGGGCTTAGCTGATGCAGGGAGGAGCTGAGACAGCTGCCAAGGGCCCCAGAAGACGAGGATTGGGGCCACTCTGTGCAAAATGAGCTGCACAGTGGAGGTAAGTATAATATGTTTGTTATTTTATTTTTTAAACCAACCTTTAGTAACACTTTAAGCAGTATATTTTTCACTTAGCTCAGTGAACCATCCAAACATGTATGAAACAAGTTCCTATTTTTTCTCTCTGCGCTTTATTGGGTACTAGCTGAATACCCGGCGTTGCCCGGTCTTCCTATCTTAACCTTTTGGGGAGGAAAATCATAGTTATATAAATATAAATAAATAAATAATAAATAACACAATGTTTAATTGAGGCATTTTCACACTTTAAAATAATCCACAAACAAAAATGTTAATAAACTTGCAAGTCACAATTGAAATGTACTGTATCACATTTTTCAACATAAAATTGAAAAAGTTACTGAGGTAGCCCTCATAAAAAAGGGCAGAAATTAGAAGGGGTGTGGCTTGTGGGAGGGGTGTGGAGAGGGCATGGTTAGTGGCATGAGCATGGTTTGCAAGCCAGCCCACATACTGACCTGAAGATGCAGTGCAGAGCTTGTGGAGTAAGGTGTAGCTGAGCTGTGATGAAAAAAACTGTGGTTAAAGGACCTGTGATGACATTAGTAGGTGTGGCTAAGCTGTGATGAAGAGATAGGTGTGGCTAAGCTGTGATGAAGAGATTGTGGTAAAAAGACCTGTGATGACATCAGTAGGTGTGGCTAAACTGTGATGAAGAGATTGTGGTAAAAGGACCTGTGATGAAATCTGTAGCTGTGATGAAGAGATTGTGGTTGAAGGACCTGTGATGACATCAGTAGCCGTGGCTGAGCTGTGATGAAGAGACCACAGTTCCATATAATTGCATGGGACTTGAAACAAAAACCGCCGTTTGAAAGTTATGAAGTAACATGTATTTCCCATAGAGTTGAATGGGACTTTAAAGAAAAACCCTTTCCCATAGAGTTGAATGGGACTTTAAAGAAAAAACCCGACCATGGCAAATGGGGGTGGGTAAGGGTTAAACCACCTATCCTATGTTTGTTGCTGACATATAAGTAACATGTGTGCCAAGTTTCATGTTAATATCTTTAGCCGTTTGGACGTGATGCTGGAACATACATACATACACACACACACACACACACGTTGAGTTTTATATATATAGATTTATGTAAAAATGTGAAAAACAATAATGTAGCATGTTATATAAAGTACATAATAATTACAATAAACAATATTACATACAATCAAGGAAAGTGAATCTCATAAAACTCACATAAGGAGCTTCTGCCGACCCAGGATCATGCAGTGGCGTGACGTCAGTACCAGAATCTCCACCCGACGCGCTTTGTCTAATGGGACGTTATCAAGGGGTCCTATGTTAAGCAATATCATTTATTGTAATTATTATGCACTTTATATGAGGCACTACATTTTTGCACATTTAAGTCTGAAGGTGACAGATATACTGCCTTTTATGTTAGCAGGCTTATGTGTATTTTTGTCACAGCACAGATAGCGCTTCTTACATTTTTATTTAATAAATATTATTAAAAATTTGTGCTCTTTTAGTAAAACATTCTCATATATCTTAGTTCACATGCTTGCATAAATGTTAATGTGAGCAGAACACCAGCAGGTGACTTCTGACCCCTGACTCTCAAGTTGAAGTGTCAGACCGAGTCAAAATACTTCCAGCTAAAGAAAACATAAATCTTGCATATGTCTTTACAATTATACTAAATTAAGAAAAATAAGATAATGAATTCATATTCTTGCAGAAGCTTAGTTGTGACTGACCCTGCCGTGGAACAATTAATTAACACATTTAGAGACTAGGGTCAAGTAGAAAACTGTATCTTAATTCTGATTACTAGCTATTTGGACAATCAACCTCTTTGCCTTTTTGTGCTTTCACTTCATTTTGTCGTTGATTTGACATTTTTGGTCCCTTTTAGCTTCTGCCCTGTCCATTTTTCTGAAATGCTTTCCTTTAATCACTTCAATACCGGGCACTTTTACCCCTACCTGCCCAGGCCAATTTTTAGCTTTCAGTGCTTTGAATGACAATTGCGTGGTCATGCAACACTGTACCCAAACTGGATTTTGATCATTTTGTTCACACAACTAGAACTTTCTTTTGGTGGCATTTAATCACCACTGGGATTTTTATTATTTAATAAAAAGTAATAAGATTGACATTTTTTTTTAATGTATTTTTCTAAGTTTAAGTTATACAATTTTGCAAATAAATACCAATAATCCTCATATAGAATCACATGAATGAGTACAGCTCGAGATATATGTGGCCGCTTGCTGCCTGGTGTTACAGTATGGTAAACCCAATCACAGTATAATACATGCAAAGGAAGAAACTCTCTAGTGCATTAAACTTTAAAAAAAAATATTTATTCACATATTGCATGCTTGCAAGTTCCTCTGGGTACCAAGCACTATGAAAGTCAAACAACAGATAGCATTTGCACACTTCTCTGGACTGCAGCCATGACGTCACTGCCAAGGCTCCGCCTCAACATGTTTTGGACAATAGTGTCCTCAGGGCAGGGCAGAAAACAACATTTCTATGTGTATACGTGGTGTATCTAAAAAGTTTAGTGAATGGTTCAATATCTCAACGGCAACACGGGCCAGGTGCATGCATGCCCATGGCTATCCAGAGACACATCAAGAAGCACCACCTAGCGGTGAAGTACACATGACCCTCGGGTAAACCCATTGTGGGCAGTCAAACATAGTCAGTGTGAGAGGTAGGGTCACAGTGCAATTGAGCAATGAGTGAGCATCAAGTTTTGCTACTGTACAAAGGATGGAGATGGAGACACATGAAATGTTGGCGCAAGTGTAGAGGACGAAAGCCGCGAGCAGAAAATGTGTTTACAACTGGTTCAAACGCTTTTTTGCCGAGAAACAACTAAGGATGAGCAGCGTTTGTGTCGGCCATCGACAAGCAGAACCCCAGACATGATTAAGTGAGTGTGACAAATGCAGGCATGAGATCGGCGCCTGACTCTATGATTGATGGTGGAGGAACCAGGAATTACCAAAGACACCGCGCACACCATCATCCGCAAAGATTTGGGTAAGCGGAAGATCTGTTTTCGGTTTGTGCCGTGCAAGCTGACAGACGAACAAAAAACAAAATGGATGGAAATCTCTGTAGATTTCATTACTATGTGTGACCAGGATCCATCCTTTCTGCAAACCATCGTCACGCGGGATAAGACCTGGTGCTACCAGTTTTTTTTTTTTTTTTTATTTAAAGTGTATTTTGTGCGTGAACTCGAGAGAGAGGAGCCGACCGGGGCCCTGGGGATCTTTGGGCCCTTTAATAAGAAAAAATAAACCTCTGGGCCCTTTAATAAAAAATAAAATAAAAAATTTGCACTTACAAATAATGAAGATAAAATTCGCATCAAACAGCGGGATCGTGGCGCTTGCAGCACGTCACTCAAATGCCCGTCTTTCCCTTCCCTACGCGTTACGACACAGGGTCACGTGTCTTCATCTGGGGAATGCATATAAAACATATAAAGAAAATGTAAATTTTTTAATAAAAAAAATTAGGGGTTGCTGTCCGGGGCCCTGGGGGCCTCCGGGCCCCTGGGGACCTCCAGACCCCTACAAAAAAATAAAAAATAAACATTTATAAAAAATACATAAGAAAGGGAGGTTGCCATCCAGGGGGCCCTGGGGACCTCTGGGCCTTTTAATAAAAAATAAAAAAATAAACATTTATAAAGAAAATAAAAGGGGGGGTTGCCACATGGGGCCCTGGGGATCTCTGAGCCCTTTAATAAAAAAAAAAAAATATATATATATATATAAAATGTATTTTTTTTATATAAAAAGAGGGGGGGGTTGCCATCCGGGGGCTCTGGAGACCTCTGGGCCCTTTAATAATAATAATAATAATAATAATTATATATCAATATAAAAAAACATATTTTTTATTAAAACATAAATAAAAAAAAATAAGGGTTTGCTGTCTAGGGCCCTGGGGGCCCCCTATTAGTCGGGGCCCATGGGCTTTAGCCCAGTCAAGCCCAATGGTAAGTCCGGCCCTGGATGTAATATATTAATATATTATAGCATAATACTATACTAAGTAACAACACTAAGCACAGATGTTTTACATACTTATTTGTTTTTCAAAATTCTATAGGTAGCTATCCAATTTGGTGATGTTTACCAACTAGAAATATTTCAGCTTTAAAATTATGCCCTTGTGGACCACAGTTGTACGAGTTATTTACACCTGCTAAACGGCCGTTGGTTGGAACCAGTCATTTTTCTTCTTTTTTTAATTGTGAATGAAAAATCTAAAATCCCTAAAGGAAGTCCATACAAACTCATACAGAGATTGTCCTTAATAAACTTAAACCCAGGACCCAAGCAATGCAAGACCAGACGTGATAAGACAAAGCTTTGCCTTTTGTAAGTTGAGTCTTGTTCTTTATGTGCAAGAGACTCTTCAGAAAACGTCCTTGTTTCCCCCTTTATTTTATTTCAATAAAATGGCTTTATTAGGCTGCAGTTCTTTACACTATACTCATAAATGAAAGGATTGTTTCAATAAAATCATAAAAAGAAAATTGCTTTATTAAAGTGCATGTAATTTTATTCAGTGACATAAACAGCCGCAGGGCTTGATGAAAATATCCTTTCCAATGGGACACCCATTTGCTGTCCAAGTACGATAGTTAATATTTTAATGCTCACCTTTGTGAGGACACTTGATGCGCTCAACATGGAAAATGTCACGGCAGACTAATGTTTACACCAGCAAAAATTCCCACTGAAATCTCTTGTTTGAATTTCAACTCAGTATGGATTACACAGGTGTCAGTCATAAAAATGAACCCCTCAGAGACTAGATGGCTAGATTTTTAGCATCATTATTGGAAAAAGAGACAGAGAATATTTTTTTTACTGTTAACGATGCGCTAAAATGTGTTTCTAAACCAATCAACAACAAAAAGGAAAAAAAAATCACTCAGTTTTTAATAAATGCGCATAGTTGTCCTACTGTCTGATGACATTGTATAATTTAGTAGACAGTTTGGCAGACGTTAAACATTTCTATATACAGTATTTTAGTACATAGATGGTGAATCAACTAAATAAAAGTTTTAGATTCGTTTTCAGGTTTTGCTATAGGTGAAAAAATATCAGCAATCATCTTTAGGTTAGGCTCTTAGGAAAATGAAATGTCTTCTGATCTGTGATAGGTAACATGCTGCTTTATGGGACAAAGATTTTAGGCTTAAAGAGGAGCTCCAGGTTCCTTCAAAAAAAATTAAAGTAAGCAGCTACAGGTACCAGACAGCCACCAGAGACCCCACATAGCCACCAGAGACCCCATATAGCAACCAGAGACCATGCATAGCCAGCAGAGATCCCACACGGCCACCAGAGACCCTACATAGTAACTGGAGACCCCCACATAGCCATCAGAGACCCTACATAGTAACTAGAGATCCCTACATAGCCATCAGAGACCCTACATAGTAACTGGAGACCCCCACATAGCCATCAGAGACACTGCATAGTAACTGGAGTCCCCCACATAGCCATCAGAGACCATACATAGTAACTGGAGACCCCCACATAGCCATCAGAGACCCTGCATAGTAACTGGAGATCCCTAAATAGGCATCAGAGACCCTACATAGTAACTGGAGACCCCCACATAGCCATCAGAGACACTGCATAGTAACTGGAGTCCCCCACATAGCCATCAGAGACCATACATAGTAACTGGAGACCCCCACATAGCCACCAGAGACCCTACATAGTAACTGGAGACCCCCACATAGCCATCAGAGACCCTACATAGTAACTGGAGACCCCCCACATAGCCATCAGAGACCCTGCATAGTAATTGGAGACCCCACATAGCCATCAGAGACCCTGCATAGTACCTGGAGACCCCCACATAGCCATCAGAGACCCTGCATAGTAATAGTAACTGGAGACCCCCACATAGCCATCAGACACCCCCCGATTAGCCACCAGAGACGCCAAACATCTGTCATGCTGGGCCATTATGACAGGCAAAACATCAGCATTTCTTGATAATGCTAAAGCTTGCCCATGCCTTCCTGACTCCTGGATATTAACACTTGAACCTTGGATTACGAGCATAATCCGTTCCACAAGTATGCTCGTAATTCAAAGTACTTGCATATCAAAGCAAGTTCTTCCATTGAAGTCAATGGAAATGAAAATAATTAGTTCCACATTGACTTCAATGGGATGCAATACCGAATGCGGCCAGAGGTAGGGTGCCAGAGAGGGCCGAAAACGGTCGAAAAGGCTCAAGGACACTTCGGTTCATTTCCTGCGCCCCGTACCTCAGGCCAAATGAGGTACTGCAGGCCAATGTTCGGCTTTTCTCAGCTCCTGCACCCCCCATACCTTGGGCCAAATGAGGTACTGCAGGCCTATTTTCGGCTCTGCTCGGCTTCTGTGCCCCCATACCTCAGGCCAAATTAGGTACTGCAGGCCTATTTAGCTTGAATTCTGCTTGTCAACTCTCAAACCAAGTTACTCTTAAACTGAGGTTCCACTGTATTGGTTAGTGAGAGTGCTTATCATAGTAATGAAGGCAGAACTTGGTTACTAGATACAACAAATCCCAAAAGTGTTGGAGGTTGCCTATTGAAGTGGCCTGAAAGTCAGATAATAGGGTGTGGGAGGCTGTTGAAGGTACATGAGCCCTTAGGTGCCTGCACTCTATAACTGCATGTGTTTTCCCCTATGACAGAGTCTCTCTAAAAGTGGAAATTCAGATTAGTACAAATGCCCATCATGACTGTCTTTCTGTTACCTTGACTCAACCCAGGAATGTCAAACTAGAGTTTTTTTGCTGCAATCTTGCTTTTTCTTTGGGGTCCTTGGAAATCTAAGAACTTAAAGAGGTGGTTCACCCTAAATATTGTCTCTCCCATGCGATCCAGCATACTGGCGTCAGCGCCAGTATGCTGTTTTTTTTTTTTTAATCCCCCACTTACTGCGTAATCTTTAATTTTAATTTCTTTCCCCCGTGGTGGATGGCGCCTGTATAGCGCGTCACATCTTACGAAAATACCCGATTTAGGACTCGGGTATTCTCGGCACAATGCGGCGCCTGCGCACAGACCTAGGAGCTGACTGCGCAGGCGCCGTATTTCTCCGAGTCCTATTCCGGCTTTTTTCGGAGGGTGTGACACGCCATAGCCGTAGGACTCTGAGAAATACGGCGCCTGCGCAGTCAGCTCCTAGGTCTGTGCGCAGGCGCCGCATTGCGCCGAGAATACCCGAGTCCTAAATCGGGTATTTTCGTAAGATGTGACGAGCTGTATAGGCGCCATCCACCGCGGGGAAAAGATATAAAAATTAAAGATTACACAGTAAGTGGGGGTTTAAAAAAAAAAAACAGCATACTGGCGCTGACGCCAGTATGCTGGATCACATGAGAAAGACTATATTTAGGGTGAACCTCCGCTTTAAGCTGAACAAAGCCCCAGCTGTTCGCCAATTGATAAAAGCTGGATCATTTTAATTCAGCTAAATGTTATAAGGCCTCTTTTTCAGGGATGAAATGTTGCAAGTTGCAATTGTAGCTGTAATTAGCCGTTAAATATCAATGTTTTATAATCTTTTCTTCCAGAATGAAGTAGTTGTAGCCCTTTGTCAGATGTTGCGTGTCCCTCTTGAAGACTAATTCCACACAATTTGGCCCTTAGTTTTAAATTGAGTTTTGATGTGCTAATTGATGATTAAACCTAACCCTTAATCCTAATGCTCAGATAAAATTTATACTATCAGGTCATAAATATTACACAGCCACAGCGTAAGCTACTGTCGCTGCAATGATAGTGGAAAAACAATATCATGATTCGGAAAACTGTCAGGTGCTAAAACAAATCTGTGTAATGAAACTTTTAGGGCTTGTATACAACGTACTAAACTATGAGCACCAGTAAACCTGGGTTCATGTACCTTCAACAGCCTCCCAAACACTCTTATCTGACTATCAGGCTGCTTCAATAGGCACTGCCCAGGGCCCCAGCTGCATGAGGGGCCCCTGCACTTTCCCCAAAGCAGCTGGTCCTTGATCCCATGCTGCCCCATGATGGCACTGAGAGTAATGGATACACAGGGGAGGCAGTCTGCCTCCTACCTACTTGATGTCTGTTTACCTGCACTGTCATCATTGTAGGGGCCCCAGAGCATTACTTTGCCCAGGGGCCCATGATGCTATTAAGATGGCCCTGGGCATTCCTGCTGGATTAACCACTTGCCGAACGCCACACTGCTTTATACGTCGACAGAATGGCACGGCTGGGCAAATGGGCATATATATACATCCCCTTTAATTTGCCACTGTGTGGTTGCATGCGCCCAGATGCAAGCTCCGTGACCGTGCCCGCGGGAACCGCAGACTTGATGTCCGCCGGTGTCCCACGATCGGGTCATAGAGCTGATGAACGGGGAGATGTCAGTGTAAACACAACATCTTCCCGTTCTTTCTAGTGACATGTCCCTGATTCTCTGGTCCCTCTCATTGGAAACAGCAATCAGTGATGTGTCACTCGTAGCCACGCCCCCTAACAGTTAGAATCGCTCCCTAGGACACACTTAACCCCTTCAGTGCCCCCTACAGGTTAACCCCTTCACTGTAAGTGTCATTTTTACAGTAATCAGTGCATTTTTATAGCAGACACAATGTCCGCTGGGAGTCCCGCAATCATCTCAAGGAGAGAAAGAATGGGAAAATGCTGATGTAAACAAGCAATTCTCCGTTCTGCCTAGTGACCGGACACTGATCACCGCTCCCTGTGATCGGGAACGGTGATCAGTGTCGTGTCACACGTAGCCCATCCCCCTACAGTTAGAATCACTCCCTAGGACACACTTAACCCCTTCAGCGCCCCCTACTGGTTAACCCCTTCCCTGTCAGTGTAATTTACACAGTAATCAATGCATTTTTATAGCCCTGATCACTGTATACATGACAATGGTCCTAAAATGTCGCCAAAAGTGTCCGATGTGTCCGCCATAATGTCGCAGTGATGATAAAAATCGCTGATCGCCACCATTACTAGTAAAAAATATATATTAATAAAAATGTCATATACCGTATTTATCGGCGTATAACATGCACAGGCGTATAACACCCACCCTAACTTTCATGCCACGTACACACGATAGAATTTGTCCGCTGAAAACGGTCCGATGGACCGTTTCAGCAGACAAATCCGATCGTGTGTACGGGCTAGCGGACAGGTTTGTCCATCGGACAAATTTCAAAGCATGCTTTGAAATTTGTCCGCTACAAACCTGTCCGTCGGATATGTCCGCTGGTGAGTACACTCACCAGCGGACATATCTGCCCACACATGCGTCGAATGGATTCGACGCATGTGCGGAAGTATTTTTCTTCCTGGTTCGGTGACGTGGCGGTGATGTTGACACCGCCACGTCACCGAACCAGGAAGAAAAATACTTCCGCACATGCGTCGAATCCATTCGACGCATGTGTGGGCAGATATGTCCGCTGGTGAGTGTACTAACCAGCGGACATATCCGACGGACAGGTTTGTAGCACTGTCTGCCGGCAGGGATTTTGATCCGATGGTGTGTACACGCCATTGGACCAAAATCCGATGAGACATGTCTGCTCTAAACTGTCCGTCGGACAAGTTTGAGTGGACATATCTCTTCGTGTGTACGCGGCCTAAGAGGGAAGTTTCAGGAGAAAAACTTTCCACGCTCCCCTGTGTATAACACACAGGCACAATTTACCCTCTATTTCAGGCAAAAAAGTGAGTGTTATACGCCAATAAATAGAGTAACTATCTCCTATTTTGTAGACGCTATAACTTTTGCGCGATCAATAAATGCTTTTTGTGATTTTTTTACCAAAAATATGTAGAAGAATATGTATCGGCCTAAACTGAGGAAAAAAAATGTATATATTTTTTGGGGAAAATATTGAATTTTTTAAAAAATGTACGCTCTATTTTTGTTTATAGCGCAAGAAATAAAAACCACAGCGCTGATCAAATATCACCAAAAGAAAGCTCTATTTGTGGGAAAAAAAAGGATGTCAATTTTGTTCGGGAGCCAGACAAATGGTCCGGGGCTTAAGTGGTTAAGCTGGAAATGCTAGCCACATGCACATCAATATTTTCTTTTTTAAGCCCAGCTCCAGGTTGGATACCCTCCAGGTTGGGTTATATAAGGTTTAGGGGTTTAATTTCTCCCTGCAGTAGGCAGTCTGTAATAACATGAGTGCCATTCTCTACAGAATTACTAGGGAACATGTCCATGATGCTCTGGGACCACATGAATTGGGTTAAACTAAGCTTGGCATCATTCAAACTGGCAGAAGGACACATAAAGGACACAACTACAAGTCAGAAGAGGATTGTTTTTTGAGAACAGCCCTAAAGTAGAGGTGACTATGGAAACAAAAGATGCTTTTTTTCCCAATTGCAAGCCAACAGGGTCAATATATTGTTTGGCTGTTCATGAAGGCTGTAGTTGGACTTCAATCTTTGTATATTATGATATGTTCCATTAGTAAATACTGATCTTGAAGTTGATCTAAACCCCCTAGTTTGTTCACTCCCAGAGTGATAACCAGGCGTTTTCTTTTTTAATATGTTATGCTATTGAATTTTAGGGAGCTTTACAATAAATGAAAGTATACGCAAATCCATAATGCCGCGTACACACGGTCGTTTTTTGCGATGAAAAAAAAACGAAGTTTTTTGTGAAGTAAAAAACGAAGTTTTTGAAACGTCACTTTCAAAGACGATGTTGCATACACACCATCGTTTTTTTCACAAAAAAACGAGGTTACATTCACCACACTTTTCCATTGAAGCTCGCTTCATAACTAGCTTCTGGGCATGCGCGGGATGAAAAACGTCGTTTTAAACGACGTTTTTGCTACACACGGTGACTTTTTGTGAAACAAAAAACGACGTTTTGAAAAACGACACAAAAAATTCAAGCATGTTGAAATTTTTTTTTGGTCATTTTTTTTAAGACAAAAAACGACGTTTTGCCCACACACGATCAATTTAAATGACGTTTTAAAAAACGACGTTTTTTTTCAGCGCAAAAAACGACCGTGTGTACGCGGCATAAGCATTCAACAATGGCAGGGTAGGACAAGAACAATGATACAGTGGTATGTAGCATTCACGTCATACTATGTAAAAAGTGTGGAGTACATTTGTCTGGCACCCCCCGGAGTCAATACTTTGTAGAACCGCCTTTCACTGTAATTACAGCTGCAAGTCTTTTTGGGGATGTCTCTACCAGATTTGCACATCTAGAGAGGGACATTTCTGCCGATTCTTCTTTGCATAATAGCTCAAGCTCTGTCCGACTGGAAGGAGAATGTCTGTGAACAGCAATTTTTACTTCTTGCCACAGATTCTCAATTGGATTTAGGTCTGGACTTTGACTGGGCCATTCTAACACATGAATATGCTTTGATCTAAACCATTCCATTGTAGCTCTGGCTATATGTTTTGGGTCGTTGTCCTGCTGGAAGGTGAACCTCCACCCCAGTCTCAAGTCTTTTGCAGACTCTAATGCCGCATACTCAAACGATCGGAATTTCTGAGAAGAAAAGTTTGATGTGAGATTTTGCTCGGAAATTCTGACCGTTTGTAGGCCCCATTGGACTTTTTCTGTCGGAATTTCCAACAGCAAAAATTTGAGAGCTGGTTCTCAAATTTTCCGACAGAAAAAAGTTCTTGTCGGAAATTCTAATCGTCTGTATGCAATTCCGACACGCAAAAAAACATGCATGCTCTGAATCAATTCGACACATGCTCGAAATCATTGAATTTAATTTTTCTTGGCTCGTTGTAGTGTTGTACGTCAAAGCGTTCTTGACGGTCTGAATTTTGTGTAACCGTGTGTATGCAACACAAGTTTGAGCCAACATTCCGTCGGGAAAAAATCCACAACTTTCTTGACGGAATTTCCGATCATGTGTACATAACAGGTTTTCTTCTAAGATTGCCTGTATTTGGCAATATATATGTGTGTGTCCATTGTTGGAATATGGGTACATATAAACATTTTTTTTCTTGTAGCTGAGGTCTTATTGCATCTCCTGTGGCCACTCTAATGCCATGTACACACGATCGGTTCGTCTGATAAAAACGGACCGATAGACCGTTTTCATCGGACGAACCAATTATGTGTGGGCCCCATCATTTTTTTTCCCATTGGTGAAAAAAAATAGAACCTGTTTTAAAATTATCTGATAGAAAAAAAACGATCGTCTGTGGGGAAATCCATCGGTAAAAAATCCACGCATGCTCAGAATCAAGTCGACCCATGCTTGGAAGCATTGTACTTCATTTTTCTCTGCACGTTGTTGTGTTTTACGTCACCGCATTGGACACGATCGGATTTTTAACCGATGGTGTGTAGGTAAGACTGATGAAAGTCAGCTTCATCGGATATCTGATGAATATATCCATCGGTCCATTTTCATCGGATGAACCAATCGTGTGTACAGGGCATTACACCACTCTGGGATTTGGTGACAGAGATCCTTTTGTGATGAACATTGGGATTAGATATCCTTAGAAATAATATTATTGTGAGTACGCATGACTTAATAATTCAATTTTGTTGATTTGAAAAATGCAATTATTGTAAATATGATTCTTTTAAATATATATGTATATGTTGTTTGTATAAAGCTTTCTAATGTGTGGCAACACTTCTCCTGAAGAAGCTGTTGTTGGCAAAACATGTAGAGGAAAATAACAGTGTAGCCTTTATGGAAGGAGAGAAACATCAATATTCTCCTCTGTATATGTAAAGTAAAAGGTATACTGCTTGTAATGTGACTTTAAATATCTATTCAATAAAGGCATTTGGTGACAGATACATTTTTGTAATGAATATTGGGATTAGATATTTTTAGAAATAATATTATTGTGGGTAAGCATGACTTAATGATTTGATTTTGCTGATTTTAAAAATGTAATTATTGAAAGTTTGATCATATATATATAAATTATGTGTGTGTGTGTGTGTGTGTGTATGGTATATGTTATTTGTATACAGCTTACTAATGTTTGGAAACAATCCTCCTGAAGAAGCTGTTGTCGGCAAAATATGTAAAGGAAAATAACATTGTAGCCTTTATAGAAGAAAAGGAACATCAACATTCTTTGCTGTATACGTTAAGTAAAACTGTAAGCTACTTTAATGTGATGTGAAATGTATATTCAATAACAAAAATGCCCCCCTCGGCTTATACTCAAGTCACCTTTTTGTGCCTAATTTCCCGGACTTTAGGGACCCGGTACCAACCGGCCATAGGACCCCAAACTTGGCACACATATAGCACCACTCTTTCTCTACAAGTTTGAAAAGTTTGTTGTCCGTGGGACCTACGGCCAGGGAGCACCGATTTTTCAAATTTGGGCACCCCTTCCATAGACTCCCACGTTAAACGGTAATTTTCTTGGTAAATTTGGGGACCCGGTACCGGCACACATGAAGCCCCAGTTCTCCTCTACAAGTGTGCAAAGTTTGCTCTCTGGGGGACTTTTTCAAAGCCGGGGGAACCCCTTCTATATACTCCAATGTTAAACGTAAGTCTAGTCATGGACACAGTGAGGCATGAACGCAGTGAGTCATGGGCACAGTGAGGCATGGACTCATTGAGGCACAGTGAGGCATGGGCACAGTGAGGCATGGGCACAGTGAGGCACAGTGAGGCATGGACTCATTGAGGCACAATGAGGCATGGGCACAGTGAGGCATGGGCACAGTGAGGCACATTGAGGCATGGACTCATTGAGGCACAGTGAGGCATGGGCACAGTGAGGAATGGGCACAGTGAGGCATGGGCACAGTGACACATTCGCATGGACACAGTGAGGCATGCACATGGAAACGGTGAGCCAAAGTGAAGCACAGTGAGGCATGCAGATGGACACCCTAGGCTTATACTCGAGTCAATACGGTTTCCCAGGTATTTTGTGGTAAAATGAGGTGCCTCGGTTTATATACAGATCAGTTTGTAGCTGTCTGGTATGGTTGGTGACAATGGGGGAAAGCTTTGAATGGTAGAACTTCATCATTCATGTGTACTTAAAGCAGGATAAACCCCCATAAGAACCGTCCACTGAATTTAATTGGTTACAAAAGCACTTTGTACTCCTCCAAGTTGGATGAATGTTTCCCATTGGGAAGCATTGTCCTTACTGTTGCTATTTTCTCTTTGCAAATGCATTTGGCTCCATACAGTGGCATTCTTTCCATGGTGAGGTGACCTCGTTGTGGTGATTCATGACTTGGTCATATTGGCTGCTGTCCTGTCACTGAAATGGTTTATGGGTGTTTTGCATTAAGGCGAGGCTCAATGTTAGTGCATGGCAGCTGAGTCTAGTTAATAAAACCAGGCATATAAAGGATGAAATATGAACAAAGTAATTAGCAAGTGCTGCAATAAACTATAAATCTCTCTTTTTTTTTTCTTTTATGATAAGCCAGCTCTCCTATGACACGCTGGTGGCACACGTAGCGGCATTAAAAAAAGACATATATAAAATTTGGCACTGGCATCAAATTATGTTGGACTGGGAAATGTATGAATGGTCTATGAGGAATAGAGGGGGAGAGAGTAATAATAATAAAATTGATGAAGTATGATAAGTGCTGTAATTTGTTACTTTTAATTAAAAAGTGGCTTAAGGTGAACCTGTAGGTGCTAAACCACTGGCAAAAGTGCAAAGCATGGAGGTGCGAAGAACCAGCTGCCCCCCCCCCCCCATTGTACATGAGGACTTTGTGGGTCCATTCAACTTCCAAGGTTCAATTGTGCAAATAGCATTAGCAAAGGTCTGCTTGAATACATTTTCGAAATGTTTATAGTTACCAAGTGTCCCGATCTTATGGCATAGTCTCAGAAATTGGGACGCAATCTTGCCATGTCCATGTCCTGCAGGCTGTTTGTCCTACAGGACCCAGAAAACTTGGCGCCAGTCATGGGCATCCGCTCCATAGGGCAAGGGGGGGCAATTGAACCCCCCTGGAAAATCGGGACAGTGTTGAAGAGTTTTGCAGCCGCAGGCTGTCTGAGCGGTCCCGTGCCGGATGTCACACAGGCACAGCGAGTAGAGTGAAGCTGCCTCCCCCTTCCAGTCTTTGTGTACACAGGGGGAGGGAACCTTCTGTGCCTGTGCAGTGCTGATGGCTGACCTGAGGTACTGAATGGGTTAGGGGGGGGGGGGTCTGTTTGTGCTGAATGGGGGGTCCATCTGTGCTGAAGGGGGGGTCTATACTGAAGGGGGAGTATGTGCTGAAGGGGGTTCATCTGTGCTGAAGGAGGGGTCTGTGCTTAAATTGGGTCCATCTGTGCTGAAGGGAGGGGTTTGTGCAGAATGGGGGGTCTGTGCTGAAGGGGGGTCCATCTGTGCTGAATGGAGGGGTCTGTGCTGAAGGGGGGTCCATCTGTGCTGAAGGGGGGTCTTTATATTTTCTAGGCTATATTTATATGGGGATGGAATGAAGCTGAATTATCTCAGGAGCTATTTTACACTTCCAGCTGGCTGTAATATTGCCATAGTTTTAGCTGCACTATTCAGTCGCTTTTAACACCGCTAGCGTTTGAAAAAAGGGTTAAATGTGACTGAGTATCGCCGCTGCTGAAGTGCCCCTCCCTGAAAACATTTCAGCGGATGCCCATGGTGCCAGTGTAAAGTAATCTCCACCCAAGTAAATATAGTCCCATTCCAACATGCAGAGGAAACAGACAGCAGAAGGAGAATGTGTGAACAAGTAAGTAAAAGCACTGGCCAGCAATAAAAGGGGTGCTGGTGGTAGTGGAGGTTAATTATCACTGTTACTGACCACCAACAAAATTGGGGGGGGGGGGTTTAATATTTCTACCACTAACCACCAATTATGGGGTTTATTTTTTCTCCAACTTACACCAATGTTGATTACTGCCAATGACACCAGTGAGGGGACATATTTTTCTCCCACTTTCTCTTCAGTGTATTTCCAGGTCTTATTTGATCTAAATCACAGGTGTCAAACACAAGACCCGCGGGCCGAATCCAGCCCTCCAGGCCATTTCATGTGGCCCTCGCACCTCTCCTGCAGCTGCAGGACAGCTCCAGCCCTCCTCTGGTCCTAGTCCAGACCCTTATGCCGCGTACACACGATCACTTTTCGGCATGAAAAAAAAATAAGTTTTTAAAAACGTCATTTAAAATGATTGTGTGTGGGCTTCACATCGCTTTTCATCTTCTGAAAAACGACAAAAAAAATTGGAGCATGCTTAATTTTTTAACGTTGTTTTTAAAAATATTGTTTTTCGGGTTGTAAAAAATTATCATGTGTGGGCTAAAATGACGTTAAAAAAACCCGCGCATGCTCAGAAGCAAGTTATGAAACGGAGCTTGAATGGAACTTCCCCTTTAGGTGCCGTCGTACGTGTTGTACGTCACCACGCTTTGCTCATCATTTTTTTTAAAAACTATGCTGTGTGGGCAACGTCGTTTTTAATGAAAAAAGTTGGAAAAACATTGTTTTTTTTCCATGATGAAAAACTTCATTTTTTTCCATGCCGAAAAGTGATCGTGTGTACGCGGCATTACTTTCTGCTTTCAAGCAATGCATCCAGCTTCTTCCCAGCAGCAGCATAAGGATTTGATGTAAGGGAGAGTGGGGGACTCAACTTCTGATGGTGGGGTGGCTCTTGACATCTAATGTAAAGGGGAGGGGATGCGCTGGACATCTAATTTTACAGATACAACCGGCCCTTTTGAGAACAATCATAATGCTGAAGCAGCCCACGATGAAATTGGGTTTGACACCCCTGATCTACTGATCTAAATTATTGGAAGGCCATATTGTACATGCTGCATTTTTTCAGGCATGTTTGTCAGGTGTAGTTGTCATAGCTGTTGACAACTATGAATGTTACAAACTACAGTTTGTGAACATTTGTCAAGAAAAGTTGTGCTAGGGAGAAGCGTCCTGCGAGAAGGATATCTTCAGCCCCATGCAGGCATGGGGAGCATTCCCTCCCCCAGTTTTCCCCAGTCTTCTCTCCCCCAATGATCACTCTGTTTAGCATATAGTGCTGGTGTTCTTACTAGTAGCAAGGTAATGACTGGAATGTTGGCTGGTCAGAGAGTGAGAGGTAGCAAGTGACGAGACGGCTTCCCTTGCAGCTAGGCACCAAGTACATCCCAGAGTTGAGGACAGGGAGTGCAGAGCTCAAAGAAGCATGGGTGTCATTAAGCTGCTTGTAAAGGTTCTGTCTAGGCTGATGGCGGGAATTATAAAACCTTCAGAGGGGTAGCAGGACCATGGCAGTGGCCAAAAGCAAGATGGCACTCAAGGCAAGAGGGTGGTCAGACTGGTAGAGCAAGACTGTGGTGTCATCAGGGTCAGAGCCAATGTCATACACGGAGGATCAGGCAGGAGGTGTGGCAGAAGCATTGTCAGGAATGGAGTCAAGTCAGTGGCAGCCCGTAATGCAGGGCGCAGGGACGCCGCCCCTTATGCATGAGTCTGGCCCCCTAATCTACATGCAGGGTGTCGGATGCATGGATTCCAATGTTTTTTTAGAAACACCTGATTAGAGCCAGAGCCTCTAATAGGCTTCAAAAAAAGGGTGGGCTTGGGGCGCAGGGAACTGCGCCCCGAGTTCACCCAGTTGTGTGACAATAGTGAATTAATATTCGCTACTGTCTCCTTGACTCTCCAACCCATCACCCGATTGGTGAAAAGGAGAAGCAATCTTATTGGCTGCCTAGGAGGAGGAAGAGGAGACACAGGGGAAGCCCGTAGGAAGTGTGGGGGTTTTGACCGCCCGGGGAAGGGGGTGGCTGTGGGGGTGGCTGTGTGTGTACCACCAGCTGCCACTGAGTCAAGTTCATACACAGGAATCAGGCAGAGCAAGCAGGCCAGAATCATGCATGGATAGTTAGTAGCAGAGTCCTTTCATCAAACCGGAGTCAGAGCCAGGAGTTAGGAAGCAGGGAAGTCCACAGACCTATTACAGGAAGTCCAAGGATACAGGATACACAGGGAGCAAGGAATACGGGTGAGCTAAAAATCAAACAGCAATTCCTTGTCACTGCTACCATCCTCATAAAGGGCATTTGGTGCAGTTCTGGAAGTAGGTGTGTGTGGCCACGCACCAGGGCATGCACCTGCACCAGCATGCATGGGCACGCATTTTGGCTCAAAATTGATGCACCTGCTCAGATTCTTGTGCCGACAAGCTTGCCCATGCCATGCAGAGTATGGGCAAACATGCCAGGTCTTTATCTCAACACATGCAATAACTGGATACATTACACTAACTCTTCATCAGAGTGGGAGGCTGCATGGTGGCTAAACTGTGTTAACAAGATAGGGCGACTCCACAGCACTAAAAGTAAGTCCAGATCCATTCACAGTGCCATTTCTGGGCCACAGCCCTGTAGTCATCTTGGGATCAGTGCACATGTAATGCACCACTTAGTAAACATGGCACTGCATTTCTGTGTAGGTACCTTTAAACTGCTAGAACTTATAAAAACGACTTCCTCCATTCTTCAAAGTTTACTTTCAGCACTTAGCGCAACATAAAATATCTGTGCCGGCTACAAAGTAAAAGTGGCCCTTTAAAATCTCTGACCTCATTTGATAGAGACAGGCCCGATAATGCAGACATATTAATTTAATTAACTATTGCTGAACTTTCCTTTAAATTCCACCCAATAAAGCATACTCGGCAGCGTATCGCAGCACTAAATCCAAAGATCTTCCAGGCAAATTGAGGCATTAGTCTGTGCTACTGCACAGTAAGCAGGTAATAAATGGTCGCAGCCTCTTAAATATTCATGAGCGGCAGACTGTAAATTGGGCTTTTCAAACATTTTTGTCTAATTTTAATAGCTTGTTGTTCTGAAGCAAAGATGCCAAAGACGCGGTAAGACATAACTCCTGTGGCCGTCTCCTAAATTGCGACTCAAGTCAAGAAAAGAACAACCTGTTTTCAGAGCCGTCTTAATGACCTCCGCCTCTCCGTAACATCTTTCTCTTAGCAAGTCCTTGTTCCTGTGTGAAGCACCCTGCCCTAATGTAATCATTGCTAACCAGCCTACCTATCCAGACTCGAGTACACACTCTGCCTATGGTCTAAAACCAGTGTCCGCCCCTGCCATTCCATATCATACCTAGGCTGTGCTGTGTACAGCTGAGTCTTGTAGTCCTTCTGGCTAGGAAAACCATGCTTAAACCCTTGGAAAATGTACCCCCTTTTCACGTCCAGGCCATTTTTTGCAATGTTTTTTTTTTTTTTTTACTCATGTGTTGTTATATACCTGTATGCACGGTCACTTTTTTGATTGCACTGGTATTTTATTTCATATGATCATTATGGGCATGTCAATTTGTACACACTAGAATCCATAGATTTTTTAGCGCTGCACGTATTTTGTTTTTTTAAATTAAGATAGTCTGCCGTTGAAGTAAATAATGCAATATACAAACTAATAAAATAAACTATATAATTATTGTATATATGTATCAACTTGTCTATCCATATAATTAGCTAGTCTATTAAGACTCTGATAAGTACAATGATATAAGGTTAACTATGAAAGTAAACACACTACTTAGTAAAATAATAACTTTCATTTATTTTCCAAGAAAATCAGAATATACTAACATCAAACACAAACAGCAGAATATCAAAAATACTTATCACAATCCTCTAGACATAGTCCCATCGGCTGGGATCTGGATGGCAAAATAGGGCTTTGTGGTTCAGACAACCCATTTTATACCTCAATCACACCTCATCCAAACCCACCTCATTGCCAGCCCAACTTGGTTTTTGGACAAATTAAAGTGTTCACGGGGCAGTTCTCCTCAATGGATTAAATTACTATCTGTCTTGCCAGATTGGCCTCTATGGGCAGCATTGTCCATGTATCATCCCCAGGTATCTGTTGCTTTTTTGATCTTTGTCATGAATTATCTTGGCAGCCATAGCTCTCTTTGAAGATTGCTTGCAGAGTGGTTAATCAATGATTCCCATCCTCTAGCCCTAGTCCGATCGGAGCCGCCTTTGTAATACGCTGTTAGAGGCGTAATTGGTTACATTTCACCTTGGGGGCCATCTGCCTGTATCTTTCAGGGGGTGAAATATCAGAAATTATATTAACTCATGTTGCCTTCCAACAGCCGGGGTATTGTGCTAGCAGCTTATTTCACATATTGTGGTGGCCTTAATGCGTTGTTTTTTTCATACAGGGAATGTCTGCTTCTGGCAAAATTTGTGGATTGTAACAAATGCTGTAGCAGACTGCTACCTTTTTCTGTTCTGGCCATGTCTAGACTTTATAGACTGATCCCTGAAAAGGAGGGTCTGCTTCATTTAAATCCCCTGGTGCATGTTCAGAGTTCTAAAGTTCTAGGGTCTGCATCTCTTTGAGGGTTTCTTACCAAAAATGAAATTCCTATTACAGGGATGCCAATAATATTATTTGTATCTTACTGATCTTACCGCAGAATTTTTAGAAAATCAGTAAGCCAATCACTCAAGCAGGACATAACGGGCCAGATTCACAGAGCGATTATGCCGGTGTAACAGGAGATGCGCGGCGTAAGTCTAAGTTTGCGCATGCGTTTCGATACTCCGCATCCCAAAAATGAGATACGCAAGAAATCTACTTTTTTTTGTCCAGCGTAATTTCGTTAGACAGGCGCATGCGTCCGCGCAAAACTGCGCTAGACACACCATTGATTTGCTATTCAAATATGCTAATGAGGGAGTTACGGGGATCCACAAAAGAACGTTGGTGCTACGCGCTGTGCGCAACAGCTGCACGGCCTGTCTAAAATCAGACCATATAAAAGGTGGTCTAAAATTAGACAATTCGTCTACATGTCAGAGAAAGCAACACCGTTAGTGAGGAGCAGAGCAGTCACACGTGTTGCCCAACAATCTGTATGCCAGCATGCCAACATGCCAGGGACATCCTCGCTCATAGCTATACTACTGACTTTAGAGGAGCAAAGAAGGAGGAGGGCACGGAGGAGGGCACGGGAGAGGATATACCGCACACGCATAGACCTCTTTGGCATGAGTGATTCTGAGGTGTATCGCATCTTCAGATTCACCCCTCATGCCATCCTGGAATTAACCATAACCCTGCAGGATGACATCACCAGCCCAACACACCGCTCACAATGGCAACACTCCATTTCCTTGCCAGTGGCTCTTTTCAAAGAACAAGTGGAGTGGTGGCTGGGATGTCACAATCCTCCGTGAGCAGATGTGTGCACCAGGTTGTCCCTGCAATCCTCAGACGCATGGCCAACCAAATCATCAAACCAACCACTGAGGACCTGCGGCTGAAGGCAATGACAGATTTCTACAGAATTGCCAGATTCCCACGCACCGTGGGGGCCATTGATTGCACACATGTGGCACTCCAGCCCCCCCATGAGACAGAGCACATATACCGCAATCGGAAGCATTGGCATTCCATCAATGTACAGGTGATAGTCGATGCCCAAGGCCTCATATGGCACGTCCGTGCCAAACACCCCGGATCCAGCCATGACAGCTACATATACAATCAGAGCCCCATCCGAATGGAATTCGAACAGAACATGTATGGGGACAGCTGGCTGGTTGGTGAGTGACATGGGTGGCAGGCATGAATGTCCCCCCCCATGATGCACACATCACAAGGGGCACATGCATGACTAATATCCTCCTGTGTTTTTTCTTACAGGTGACTCTGCATATGCACTGGGACCCCATCTCATGACTCCTATCCGGAACCCCCAAACCCCAGGAGAGGAAAGATACAATGAAGCCCACGCCCAAACACATGCAGTGGTGGAGCGCACCTTTGGCCTCCTGAAGTCACGTTTCCGATGCCTGGATAAGTCTGGGGGTACCCTGTTGTATTCCCCAAACTTTGTGTGCCAGATCATCGGTGCATGTTGCATTCTGCACAACTTCGCAGTGAGAAAGGGCCTGCAGATTGACCTACGTGATGACCTGACCCCTGAACAAGACAATCC
Organism: Rana kukunoris; assembly: GCA_029574335.1. Lineage (NCBI taxonomy): Eukaryota > Metazoa > Chordata > Amphibia > Anura > Ranidae > Rana > Rana kukunoris. Next base: position 121,897,321 of record CM056059.1, on the reverse strand, counting down.
CCCCCTAACCGAGGTTACCCCGTCTTCTGAGGGAAGAGCAGCCAGGAGACAGCTCACATTAGGCATCTTTGCACGTTAAACACACACATTAATCATGGCACAATGAGAATGCATGCATGCACACCACTGTGGTCCCTAGCACAGACACATCACATCCTCATCTAATTGGATTAGCACAAGCCCACCATGCAGGACTTGTGAGCAGCAACGCCACGCCACGGCTCCAATTATGTCACTGTACATTCATACACCATTCACACGGACCTGGGGATCACTTCTCCCTGGTCCTGGGGAACCCTTCTCCACCAAAATTGAGGGTGACACCCCTTTTCCGGCAGGAATGTCACCCCCACATTCAAACAGCATTCACAACCCCCCAACAAAAAAAAAATTACCAGCAAAATCAAAAAATTTCCAGCAAAAAAAAAAAAAAGAGGGGAAAAAATAATTATTGCCCTTGACGTGAGCCACGCCTGGGGCGCCCCCGGCCACGGCCCCGTCTCCTAAGGGGAGACTCATGGGGGAGGGGGAAAACTGGGGAAGGAGGAGCAGCCCCTGATCTCTGCCCAACTGGCGGCCTGCCCTCCAAGGCCACGGCTATTCTGTCCAGGGCAGCACCAAGTGTTGCCGTGTTGGCCTGGATAGCCTGGGTAAGGGCCCTCACATCCTGCCCAACGCCTGCTGATGTAGTCTGCAGGTCGTTTAGGCAGGTTGTGAAAGCCCGGGAGTGGGAGTCCAGGTTCCCCAGCGTATCCTTGATGGAGGACATGCTCTCCTCCATCCGCACCAATGTCTGGCTGACCTGTCCCAGATGGCGGGTCTGGAGGAACTGGTCCCTTCTCAGAGTGGCGGGCAGGAGATCGGCCAACCCCCTGGTGTTCTGGGATGAAATCCTGCCTCCAGCTGATGCTTGTGGCCGGGGAGAAGGGGAGGCCCTTGGGAGGGGAGCCATGTTGGGGGAGGAGGGGGGGGGCTCCCCCTTAGGGAGGGCTGCCTGCTGCCAGCCAGAGGGGAAGAGTCCTCAAAAACCAAACGTCCAGTGCCTGACATGGACTCCTCCTCCTCATGATTCTCCTCCTCCTCATGATTCTCCTCCTCCTCATGATTCTCCTCCTCCTCATGATTCTCCTCCTCCTCATGAACCTCCTCCGCGGACTCCGGCCTTGTTGGGGGGGCCTCATTAGGCTGCTGTCCTGGGGATGGTGCGGTCAGGCCAGATGGCCCTGCACCCTCCTGCACATCTGTGGATGACACAAAACATTCACAGGTTAGAGGATCCACACACTTGCCACATATTCCCTTTCACCCCCTCCCCCACACATGCTACACACCTGATATTAAAAAAAATACTTACCTGGCACCACGGGCTCCGGACTTGAGTCAAAGCCGGGCAGGCCCTCAACTTCATGCCGATGAAAGGTCAGGGCCACCGCACGCTCCTAGCTGTCAGCCTACTACGGCATGGTGGGCCCCCTCCTGTGCCCCTGGCATGGGCATGCATTCTGGCCAGCTTCTGTTTGACCAGACGCCGGAGGTCATTGATTTTTTTGTCAATCCCAGACCGGGGTCCGTGTCTCCCCCTCCCCCGCTGAATTGACCTGCTCAGTGATCATATCCAAAATCTCCCTCCTCCTGGCCGGGTTGGTGTTGGCACTGTCCGGGCCGTGGAGGAAACGCCCATAATCGCTAATGGCCCGGGCAAGAATTATTTTTTCCCCCACAGTAAAATTGAGCTTTCGCTTTCTCTCTGTCATACTTCCAAAAAAACTCACTCCCAGTCAACAAAAATCACTCACAAAAACAAGCACAACCAATCAAGCAAGAACACACACAAAGAGAAAACTAACACCCAAAAAATCACACTAGCACTCAGCAAGAAACAGTCACAAAAACAAACAGCAAAAAAACAGCAAGAAAACAAACGAACAGAAATATATCAAACAAACAGTCACTCAAACACTTATCAAAAAACACTTTCAAAGATCTACTAACAAACACTTGATCACACAGAACACTAATCTGACAACTACAAAACACAACGCAACGAACAACAGGACAAAAGCACTTGGTTAAATGGGAAGGGACAAAGGGATGTACTTTTGCAATGCAAGTGCGTTTGTGTCTATTTATGCTGTTTGCGTAGTTCACAACGTTGCCCTAGTCCATTTCCAATTTCACTGATTGCGCCGCTCCCGAGTTGTGAGCATGCGCACAGCGGAGCTGACCATGGTCTCCTTCAAGCGCGCATGCGCGAGCCAGCCGGCCCTTCATTTGCATGGGGTCACGGCTCATTTCAATGTAACACGCCCACGTCCTTCCCAATTTGTATTACTCCGCCTTATGCCTCTGAAAAAACGTTACGCATGCGCAATTTTCTGCGCAAAAGCTACGAGAATAGGGTGATTACGCGGCAAAATTGCGCAAGTCTAACATAAAGGCGGTGCGCTACGCCGGTCCAATAATGCGCAGATGTACCTGAATCTGGGCCAAGATATTTGGGTCTAGTTGAACCAGCAACCTTACAATAGTGATTTTCTATTTTATCCCATTGACTATGGGGCGACCAGGGGGCTTTTCAGAATCTTTGTGGAGCTTGGGTAGAAAATAGATAATTGGTGTGCGGCAATAGAAGGGGTCTAAATAAGATGCCTCCTTTTTGCTCAATACACCTTCCCGTTTCCCGCCTTCCACCAAAGAATGCAATTCGTTCTTGAACTGGACCATAGGGTCACCTCTCAGTGGCAAGTAAGTTTTGCAATCACTGAGAAGTCTGGACATTTCTTCCTGATAATATGCTTTACTAAGCACTACCAACCCTCCCCCTTTATCCGCAGGGCGAATAACAATGTCATTTCTTGATTCCAAAGATTTTATGCCTCGTTTGATATGATGAGAATTTCTGACTTTTTTAATCTGCAATTCATCAAGATCCTTACATACCAAATTCTTAAAAATGTCAAGATGCCTGGTATCCTGGCATTGTGGATTAAACACAGATTTGTTCTTAAGATTGGTATGTTTGATAAGAGATGAAGAAACGCTCATCTGCATCGGGTTAGAAAGAAAGTACTTCTTCTATATATTCAACCCACCAACATATTTTTGGACATTAACATAGGTTTGAAATTTGTTAAGATTTTTGATAGGGGCAAATTTTAAGCCCCTATCAAGCACACGCACTTCATCATCCGAAAGGGCAGTGCCACTGAGATTAAAAATCCCGGTCCCTAGTATGGTCTTAGCCTTTTGGACTCGTCGGCCACCCCTATTTCCTCTCGGTTTTTCCTTTTTAGACTTGATTGTCCATTTCCGACAGGACCTGAGGGGGCCGGGGGGTCCCTCCATCTGTCTAACGGGGGGGGGCCTGCGGTTCCCTCCATCCTCCCCAAGTGGGGGTATAAGGTGGAGGACCCCTCCAAGGGATCCTCTCCTGCCCTAAAAAATGATTTGAAGAAGAGGGGGGTTCTTCCCAATGATCCTGTAAAGGAGCATAATAATTATAAGTGGACAACGGAGGGGGACCAATATGGCTCCCTCTCCCTCGTTGCTGACCCCCACCCCTAGTTCGCATAGGCGAACATATTAGCTGCATAAGAAGAGGTGTCAAAACACACAGTGTGTCTAGACATTTTAGACAGCATCATGACCGTAACCCCAAAGGTCTTAAATTCTGGGTAATTGAAAAGGTGTCTATGCACTGGAGGGGCGGGCATTATATACGACAGTTAAGTCGCCGTGAATCGTATTGGATATTTGAGCTCAAGGTTGCTTCGCCAGCGGGCCTCAATGTTGATGTTGTTTTATTTCCAATCGATAATAACATTAATGGCGACTTAATTTTCTTTGTTTATATATTTTTTTGATTTTTTTGATCTTTACATATATTATATATTTTATATATTTTTTATGATTACTGATTAGTAATATATTCCATTATTGATTTTTATATGATCATGTTTTTACTGTATTTTAAAATTGTATAGTTATGCATTGCAGATATGTGTATGTGTTGACATGTGGTGGCGATCGTGGGTGACGTCCTCTTATAGATACATATATTTTAATTATTTGGATTTTTGGCGGTAGACTAATGAATCAGGCTTTATGTCTGTTACTTTAAAGTAATTTTGGATTTTCTTTTCCTTATTCCTTTTTACTTCAATGGGTCCCGTCCTGTTATTTATTTACTTCCGTTTTGCCTTGTTGGTCTCCCTGACCATGCCCCGGATGTTGTTGCCAAGTTTAAGCATCTCTATTGGCCGCATCCACGTGGGACACGATTGGTCCGTCAGGTCACCTGTGCTCTATAAATTTTACCATTGGGGGCGTCTGGCGTACTCCCTCCGCTTGACGCTGAAGAAGTCCCGCCCACGGGACGTAACGCATACGTAAGGGGAGGAGCTACGCAGGACGTCACCCCGACCGTCGCCGCTGTGGTTACAGACACATCGTTTGCAGCATACACTCGGCTTATGAGTGGTTTTAAATGTGAGTGCCCTGTTTTATTATCATATGGAATAAACGTGTTGCATACAGAGAGCACTAGATCCCTTCTGTTTTATTTCCTATATGGTTTCAACATGCCTTGGTTTGCTGGTATCATCTATGACTTACGGTTCATGCTGGTCCTACTGGAGATCTGACGTTAATAGGAATACTGCTGTTATGCTATATGACCTGTTTCAGGTCGAGTTATTAAGGTGAGAGTCCATCTTGCTTTCAGTGGTGGATTTTCCCAGTGGCGTCTGCTTTCACCTTCACTTTTTCCGGATATATCTGAGTTTTTTTCTCACACATGGAATAATTTGGACACTTGGACATTTATTTTCACTGCATTATTTATATTTTTTTTGTTCTCTTTAGTTTGTTTAGTTCATTTATATTTCTTGCGCTGCACTTTTCACTGATTATGTTTTTTGGGAAATTTTTATGAATTTATCCTCAGTGCTGGCTTGCATATGTTAGTGTTATATTTGATTTTCCAGCGCTGAATATCTTTCACTGTATATTGGGGGTTTATATATATACAGCAAACAGGCAATATATAGCCCACGTTTATTATGGAGATATATATATAAACGACATAAAGATAAATGAAAATCAGCCCACATACTCTTCAACAGCACTGCTGTTATAGGTAATGGTTCCTCAAACAACATAAGTTCTCTTTATGTTACGGAAGGCAGCTTGCAAGCTATCTTAAAAACCTGTTTTATATTTATGTAATCATCATTTTTATAGTTACAGTGGCTCTTACTGTTAAATGTACTCAGGGCCAGATTCACGTACATTGGCGCATATTTTGACCGGCGTAGCGCACCTCCTTTACGTTGGACCGGCGCAATGTAGAGGCGCAATCACCATATCCTCGTAGTATTTGCGCAGAAATTTGCGCCGGTGTAACGTAAATTCCGAGGCGTAAGGCGGAGTAATTCAAATTGGGAAGGACGTGGGCGTGTTTCATTGAAATGAGCCGTGACCCCATGCAAATGAAGGGCCGGCCGGATCGCGCATGCGCGCATGAAGCAGACCATGGTCAGCACCTCTGTGCGCATGCTCACAATTCAGGAACGGCGCAATCAGTGAAATTGGAAGTGGACCCAGGCAACTTAGTGAACTACACAGAGAGCTTAAATAGACAGAGACAAACGCCCTTCCTTTGCAAAAGTACATCCCTTTGTATCCCTTCCTATACAGCAAGGTGCTTTTGTTCTGTTGTTTATTAGCATTTGTTTGTTTGTTTGTGACGTGTCTTTGAGATATTTGGTGACTGTTTTGCAGAGTGATTTTTGTCTTTTCTGTGTTTTCTTTGTTGTGTTTTTTTTTTAATTATATTTTTGCTGGTCATTTTTTTTTCTTGCTGGTAATTTTTTTTTTGGGTCTGTTTGTGAATGATTTTGGAATAAGGGTGAAATTCCTGCCGGAAAAGGGGTGTCACCCTCATTTGTGGTGGAGAAGTGATCCCCAGGACCAGGGAGAAGTGATCCCCAGGTCCGTGTGAATGGTGTATGAATGTACAGTGACATAATTGGAGCCGTGGCATGGCGTCGCTGCTCACAAGTCCTGCATGGTGGGTGTAACGCCATCTGCGTTACTCTTGATAGAACGAGCGCAGCTGTACATTGTATTGACAGCCGCGCTCCGTTCTACATCTCGTCCGCGTCACTTCCGGTGCGCGGACGTCTGCGCTCCACGCTGGAACGCGGAAGTGCGACCCGCACAATTCCGCGTTCCAGGCGCGCTATTTAAATCCCCTGATGTGGCGGCAGGGTGTTCGTTTATTCCTGTTGGACGCCTGCCGCCACCAGGGACCCGGACACCAACCCCAAGAGACCCAGGTCACCCAGCACCTGCACCTCAGCAATCTGCCACAACCTACTGACCGCAGCACCAGCCAGCCTGTACCCATTGCACCGCTTCCAACCTGCCTGCACCCCCACAAGCCTACATGGACCTCAGTACCCAGAAGGAAGGATTCTAACTACCTACACTTCAGTACCGCAAGTACCCCATGTGGCTAATACTGTGTTGCTAAGCTTTGCCTATACTGCAGTATCTTTAGGACTGTGATCTTTCTGTGTGTGCTGTTATCTATTGCTGTAAGCTGTATCACCATAGGACTGCAGGGTGCCCCTACTGTTTACATACAGATCTATTCCTCTTGCAATCCACACACCATCCCAGCCTCTTACAGACCATACAGTACACTGCTTCGCTCCCTATATCTGTATGTTGCTTATATAGCTACCGTAGTACAAAGGTTGTTTCTCTTTGGAGGCTGTGATGACAAAGACCCCATAATCTCTGTGTTTCTATAGAGTAACTGGTGGCTCTGACCTGAGTAACCTCCGCAGCTGAGATCCAGACCACTATCCAGTGTCCTAATATCTCGCAGGGTCATAACATAATAAACGAACCCCAAAAGGAAAATGGATCCAGCGGAGCTTGCAAACCATTTGGTTGGACTCTCACAAAGGGTAGATACCCTTACCAACTCCTTAGCCGAGTTACGTTTAGAGAATGATGCTCTTCGCAACCAAAATTTAGCACAAGCTAGAGAGAGACCTGAGCCCAAAGTATGCCCCCCAGAAACTTTCTCAGGGGATAGAAAACTTTTTCGACAGTTTGTAAGTTCGTGTCGACTAATGTTCGAGTTACGGCCCCGCACCTACTTCTCCGATAGGGTCAGAATCCTCACGCTAGTCTCTTACCTTAGGGGTGAACCTAGAGTCTGGGCTGACTCTTACATAGAAGAACATGGAGACCTCCTGGGTGCTTTTGACACTTTCCTGGAGGAGATGTCCCAGCTTTACGAAGATTCAAACAAACAGCTGACTGCTGAGAACTCAATTAGGAATCTCAAGCAGGGAAGAAGACCCGTCGAAGACTACATAACAGAATTTAAATGTTGGTGCAGAGAGACCCAGTGGTCAGATGTTGCCCTACGGAACCAATTCCGGTTAGGCCTAACGGAAGTAATGAAAGATGAGATTGCCCGTGTCGAGCTTCCTCCTTCTCTAGAGGATCTTATGCATCTTTCTATTGCTATTGACCGACGCATTCGTGAAAGGAAAGCGGAACGTGCTGTCACTTTTCCACCTACTCCGTTCAAGAGAGCCAGGTCTCCACCCAAAGATGTTCCAATGGAACTTGGAGCAATCAAGGGACCATTATCTTCTGCTGAAAGACAGCGCCGTAGAGCACAAAACCTATGCCTGTATTGCTCAGCTCCTGATCATATTGTCTCCAACTGTCCTCTTCTAAAGAGGAATTCTGAAGGTAAAGATGTCCACATTAATAAGCTCAATACCTCTGGTTCTATCTCTAACCAATACATCTTTATTGCCCTTACCTTACAGTGGGAACAAGAAAGGATTACCCTTGACGCTATGGTCGACAGCGGAGCCTGTGGAAATTTCATAGACTCAAAAATTGTAGATTCCAATAAAATCCCTAGTGTGTTAAAGCAATTTCCTGTGTCACTCACTTTTATTGATGGTTCTCCATCCCCTTCTGGTCCGGTTTCTCGTCAAACCTCCCCCCTTTTGGTTACTAATAGTTCAGGTCACACTGAGACCCTTGTTTTTGACATAATCTCGTCACCTATATTCCCAATTGTTCTAGGTCTACCATGGCTTTGTCTTCACCAGCCCACTTTTCATTGGGCAACCAGTTCGCTAACACTACAGTCCAAATTTTGTACGGAGACTTGTTACTCCAATTACTCTATCTCCTTTATGGAGTCTCACCAGGCTCAACTTCCACAACACCTACTTGACTTCACGGATGTCTTCAGTAAGACTAACGCAGATAGACTTCCTCCAAACCGCATTTATGACTGTCCAATAGACCTCATTCCCGACAAACCCATCCCGACTGCGCGGATTTATCCCTTGTCGCAACCGGAGCTTGGACATCTCAAGATTTACCTGGACGAAAACCTCAAGAAAGGTTTTATTAGACCTTCCACCTCTCCAGCAAGTGCTGCAATGTTTTTTGTTAAGAATAAAGATGGTTCACTCCGACCAATAATAGATTACAGATCTCTCAACAACATCACTGTGAAGAATAGATATCCCTTACCACTAATCCCAGAGCTAATTGAGCGTCTCCAGACATCCACAATTTTCACTAAATTAGATCTTAGAGGTGCCTATAATTTGATAAGAATCCGCCCAGGTGATGAATGGAAGACTGCCTTCAAAACTCGCTATGGACTATTCGAATACACTGTGATGCCATTTGGCCTATGTAACGCCCCAGCCACGTTCCAGTGGTTCATTAATGATATCTTTCGAGATTTACTTGACATTTGTGTCGTAATCTATTTGGATGATATCTTAATCTATTCTGACACTCCTGAGGAACACACCAAACACGTGCGCTGGGTTCTGGCTAGGCTCAGAACACACTCCCTGTATGCAAAGCTTGAGAAGTGTGTTTTCAGTCAATCCAGCATCTCTTTTCTCGGATATTTAATTACCCCAAAGGGCATTCAAATGGATTCTTCCAAGGTAGACTGCATTCTCTCCTGGCCAGTACCGCTTACTAGGAAGGCCTTACAAAGATTCCTTGGGTTTTTTCAAATTATTACAGAAAGTTCATCAAGAACTTTTCCGCTATTGTGAAACCACTCAGTAGTTTAACTAGCACAAAGACTCCTTTCTCTTGGTCAAGAGATGCTCAGAAATCTTTCGAGATGCTCAAGGAAAGTTACACCTCCGCTCCCATCCTCCAACTTCCCAATCCACTTTTCCACTTCACACTTGAAGTGGATGCCTCACATTACGCTCTAGGTGCTGTTCTCTCCCAGCAACCAACCCTATCCGAGCCTCTGCATCCTGTAGCTTTCTATTCCAGGACTCTATCTACAGCAGAAAAGAATTATCCCATTGGAGAAAAAGAACTCCTTGCAATCAAGGATGCCCTCAGTAATTGGAGACATCTATTGGAAGGTTCCACCCACCCAATCACCATCCTTACAGACCATCGCAATCTGCAACACCTGAGGGCCTGTAAGACACTGTCTGCTCGTCAAGTTAGGTGGAGTTTGTTCTTCCACAGATTCGACTTTGTCATCTCCTACCGCCCCGGTTCTCAAAACCTTAAGGCGGACTCCCTTTCACGTATCTATGAAGACCAGACCACGGAAGATCCTCCCCAATCTATTATCCCTTCCAACCGCTTTGTTGGAGTTTCTGCTTCTTTCAAGCATTTACTTACTCAGAGCTATGCTAAAGAGATTACGCAATTATCAAAAGGTCTCACTAGACACTCTGACGGTCTTTATGCCTTCAATAACAAGATTTATGTACCACCTCAATTACAACTCTTGCTTCTTAAACAACTACATGATGCCCCTTTAGCGGGTCACCTTGGCATCAGTAAGACCATCCACCTAGTTAAACGTGATTACTGGTGGCCCCACTTATCAAAGACAATCCATGATTACATTAATTCCTGTGTTACTTGTGCCACTAACAAACACTCAAGAAAACCTCCTTTTGGTCTCCTGTCTTCCATCCCAATTCCTAACAGACCATGGGATGTCATTTCAATGGACTTCATAGTCGATCTTCCCCCGTTCCGAGGGGGCTAACACCATCATGGTCACAGTTGACGTCTTAACTAAGATGGCCCACTTCATCCCTTTAAAGAAATTACCCACATCTCTTGAAACAGCAAAAGCTTTCATACTTCACATTCTTAAGCTCCATGGCTTACCCTCTCAGATCATCACTGACCGTGGTTCTCAATTTGTGTCCAGGTTCTGGAAAGCCCTTTGTCAAAACTTAAAGATTAATCATAAAATGTCCACCGCTTACCACCCACAAACAAATGGACAAACCGAACGTGTCAACCAGACACTTGAACAGTATCTTCGTTGTTACTGTACCCATCTACAGGATGACTGGTTTCATCTACTTCCCTACGCCGAATTTGCATATAACAATGCCAGGAGTTCTTCCTCTCATCTCTCACCTTTCTACGCCAACTATGGATTTCATCCTAACAGCTTACCATCCTCTTTTCCCACAAATAATGTTCCCTCTGTGGATAATTACCTTACCACCTTGAAAAAGAATCTGAGTATTCTCCGTTCCAACCTTGAAGCTGCCCAGCAGAAACAAAAAAAATATTATGATTCTCATAAGACAAGACCTCCTATATACAAAGTCGGCGATATGGTTTGGCTCTCCACTCGCAACTTACGTCTTAAGATTCCTTCAAAAAAACTTGGTCGTCAATTTGCTGGACCCTTCCCAATCTCTCATGTAATTAACAAGAATGCGGTTAGGTTACTCCTGCCTCCAGATTGGAAGATACATCCCTCTTTTCACGTCTCACTTGTCAAACCTTTCACACCAAACCCGTTCCCTAACAGAGATCCTCACCCCCCTCCTCCTATCGAGGTTTTGGGTGAGACAGAGTATGAGGTTGAGAGAATTCTCGACTCCAAAAAGAGAGGTTCTACTATTCAATATCTTATTCGCTGGAAAGGTTATAGTCATCTTGATGATTCCTGGGAAGATTCCTCACACATTCATGCTCCCCGACTCATTAAACAGTTTCATCACAAACATCCTGATCGGCCAGCTCCTATTGGGTACTCTGTTGGTACCCCCTTGAGGAGGGGAATATGTAACGCCATCTGCGTTACTCTTGATAGAACGAGCGCAGCTGTACATTGTATTGACAGCCGCGCTCCGTTCTACATCTTGTCCGCGTCACTTCCGGTGCGCGGACGTCTGCGCTCCACGCTGGAACGCGGAAGTGCGACCCGCACAATTCCGCGTTCCAGGCGCGCTATTTAAATCCCCTGATGTGACGGCAGGGTGTTCGTTTATTCCTGTTGGACGCCTGCCGCCACCAGGGACCCGGACACCAACCCCAAGAGACCCAGGTCACCCAGCACCTGCACCTCAGCAATCTGCCACAACCTACTGACCGCAGCACCAGCCAGCTTGTACCCATTGCACCGCTTCCAACCTGCCTGCACCCCCACAAGCCTACATGGACCTCAGTACCCAGAAGGAAGGATTCTAACTACCTACACTTCAGTACCGCAAGTACCCCATGTGGCTAATACTGTATTGCTAAGCTTTGCCTATACTGCAGTATCTTTAGGACTGTGATCTTTCTGTGTGTGCTGTTATCTATTGCTGTAAGCTGTATCACCATAGGACTGCAGGGTGCCCCTACTGTTTACATACAGATCTATTCCTCTTGCAATCCACACACCATCCCAGCCTCTTACAGACCATACAGTACACTGCTTCGCTCCCTATATCTGTATGTTGCTTATATAGCTACCGTAGTACAAAGGTTGTTTCTCTTTGGAGGCTGTGATGACAAAGACCCCATAATCTCTGTGTTTCTATAGAGTAACTGGTGGCTCTGACCTGAGTAACCTCCGCAGCTGAGATCCAGACCACTATCCAGTGTCCCTAATATCTCGCAGGGTCATAACAGTGGGCTTGTGCTAATCCAATTTGATGAGGATGTGATGTGTCTGTGCTAGGGACCACAGTGGTGTGCATTCATGCATTCTCATTGTGCCATGATTAATGTGTGTGTTTAACGTGCAAAGATGCCTAATGTGAGCTGTCTCCTGGCTGCTCTACCCTCAGAAGATGGGGTAGCCTCGGTTAGGGGGGGATTGTCTGGTTCAGGGGTCAGGTCATCACTTATGTCAATCTCCAGGCCTTTTCTCACTGCGAAGTTGTGCAGCATGCAACATGCACCGATGATCTGGCATACAAAGTTTGGGGAATACAACAGGGTACCATGGGGGGTTCCGGATAGGAGTCCCAGGGCATATGCAGAGTCACACTGAAGGGATAAGACTGGAGGATGTTAGTAGTGCATGTGCCTCTTGTGATTTCAGCATCATGGGGGGGACAGTCATGCCTGCCACCCATGTCACTCACCAACCAGCCAGCTGTCCCCATATGATTGTATATGTAGCTGTCATGGGTGTCATGGGTGGTGTCATGTGTTGGGCTGGTGATGTCCTCCTGCAGGGTTGTGGTTAATTCCATGATGGCAAGAGGGGTGAATCTGAAGATACGAGACACCTCAGAATCACTCATGCCAAAGATGTCTATGCGTGTGTGATATATCAAGTGAAGAGTGAGGGGCTTGTATCAGAGAAGAATATTCTATTAGATTAGATTCTTATATCCATCAAGGTTTTAAAGGGCTATTGAAAGATAGTGAGACCGTGTTTGTAATTTGTATGTACGTTATGTATTGATGTATATACAAATCTAATAGTATTCTTCTCTGATATCACTCTTCACTTGATATATGTATTTGTAATTATGTATGTATGTTTATAAAAGCAAATAAAACGTTTTTGGAAAAAAAAAATCCTCTCCCGTGCCCTCCTCCGTGCCCTCCTCCATGCCCTCCTCCTTCTTTGCTCATCTAAAGTCAGTAGTATAGCTATGAGCATGGATGCCCCTGGCATGTTGGCATAACAGTTTGTTGTGCAGCAAGTGTGACTGCTCAGCTCCTCACTAACAGTGTTGCTTTAGCTGACATGTAGACGGATTGTCTAATTTTATTCCACCTTTTATATGGTCTCATTTTAGACAGGACGTGCAGCTGTTGCGCACAGCGCGTAGCCTGCGCTGCACCAACTTACTTTTGTGGATCCCCGTAACTCCCTCATTTGCATATTTGAAAGCAAATCAATGGTGTGTCTAGCGCAGTTTTGCGCGGACGGATACGCCGGTCTATCGAAATTACGCCAGTCCAAAAAAAGTAGATTTCATGCGTATATCGTTTTGGGGATGCGGCCCATCGATACGCATGCGCAAATTTAGACTTACGCCGCGCATCTCCTGTAACGCCGGCGTAATGGCTCTGTGAATCTGGCCCTCAGTTTTTCTTGTAAGCTTGGAAGCTTTCAAAAAATATTCTCTCTCTTTAATACATACATAAATATACAATATGTCAATATACTATATTTGGATTACTGTTGCTTCTTTTTCTGGTTTATACAAATAATTCTACACTGTAGCACATCATTCTATCCTTCTCTATAACCCCAGATAGGAAATGAAGTAAAGCTGCCAATCATGATTATTGCACAGGTCTGTAACATATTTCTCTATCCCCTGTAATATGATCATTTTTAGAGCACCCTTCACTTAGATATAATTATTTGTCCATGTCACCAATATCCTGGTCGGCCTTGGGCAATCAAAAGTGACTGTGCTCTGATTAATTTCCCCGCTAGGGCCTGCAGTGGAATTCCTAGAGTAACTTGACTTTCCTTTAACGCAGTTCCTTGGTAGGCATTCAATGTTTTTTACTTTGCTTTGTTGACAAGCAGGCCCAGGCTTGGCAAGATAAAGGCCAACCAACTCAATTTGTCTTCGGCCTGCATCCTTGTCACGGTGGAATGATAAATGCCGTATAATAAATCATGTCAGGGACATACAGGGCTGTGACACCCCTTGTTCCTAGCTCAAAAATAAACTGGTGACCCGGCGACAGGAGCCAGAGGTAATGAGAGCATAGCTTCAGCGGCAACATGTCTCTATCATGCTTCATCGGCAGCTGGTGGCTCCCCGAGGGGGGAAAGAGCCAGCATGTCCTGTCTCCTGAGGACCCATGGGCCTGTCATTGACTCTACAAAGAAAGGAACAATGTTATGTACTTTGACTGGAATAAAACTACTGTGCCTAACTCTCTTAAAGAGAACCTGATATTTTTTTTTTACCATACATAGAAAATATACTAGCAAAAGTGTGCCCATTCACAGGACGGATCAGGCTGATGAATGATACACTGGATGGTGTATAGAATTAGTAATAAGTAAAATAAGATAGATAGATAGATAGATAGATAGATAGATAGATAGATAGATAGATAGATAGATAGATAGATAGATATAGGGCCGATCCTCCCTATAGGCTCACTATGCAAGCCGCTTAGGGCCCCGCAAAGCTGCGGTGGGCCCCCCAAATTACTAGAGTCCCCGCCTGGTGAGAAGTCATTTTCAGCCCCTCACCCAGCTTCTCAACTCGCTGGCTTCATGGGAGAAGAGGTAAGAATTCAGCACCCCCGCTTCTCACTTTAATGTAAGATGTAATTTCCAACAGCAGAACACCCCCTCCCCCACTTCTCAACTTTAATCTTTAATGTAACATGTCACTGTCAGCAGCGCGCCCCCCCTCCCCCCCCCCCATGTCATTTTGCTTAGGGCCCCAGGGAGGTCAGGATCGGCACTAGATAGATAGATAGATAGATAGATAGATAGATAGATAGATAGATAGATAGATAGATAGATAGATAGATAGATAGATAGATAGATAGATAGATAGATAGATAGATAGACATGTGCACAGTGAAATATTTTGTTTTGGAATTTTGGATTCATACAAAAAAATTATTTATTTAGTTACTCCCGAAATTTGTTTTTATTTATTTTGTTTAATTTTAAAAATGCATTTGTCTGAAAATCCAAATTAAGTAAGGTTGAATCTGTCTATTGAAGGCTTTTGGTGTCCGTTGAATGTTCTAAGAAGATTTGACGAAGCAGCTAAACTGTACGATGCCGCAATTGTACATTTCCGGTCGAATGCTCCGCCCACAAGCTATAGTAGAATTCTAATGCTGTATGACACTAGTAATAATTATATTTAATAATTATTATTACTAGTCAACCAACATTAGAATTCTTCTTTAGCCTATGGGCGGAGCATTTGACCGCAAATGTTTGCTCACTGCGATCGTATGTTTTTAGCTATTTAGTCGGATCCTCATGTCTCTATAGGAAGTCTCATTTCAGGAGTCAGGTTGGCTCATATCGGGGTGTCAGGAGAACCCCTATCCAGAGGCCAGGAGTGGCCCATGCAGCAGGGCACTGTGACTAAAGGTCAAAGTGTTTGTAAAGGTTCCCTTTTAAAAAAAAATAACGAACATGTCATACTTACATGATATAAAAGTTGATCCAGGGCATCTAACATTTTAGAGACCATGAACAAATCAAAATCCCAGATGGTACTCACCAGGTAACCAATTGTTGCCGGCATGGAAGGGAAGCACTAACAGGCTCCCATGGGCTAGGGCAGCCCCTACTGTGGACTGTGGCAGGATACTATACTATAAGAAGCTGGATGCATTGCTTGAAAGCAGAAAGTAAGGGTCTGGAGTAGGACCAGAGGAGAGCTGGAGCATTAAGGGGAAAAAACACGAAACCAAGGTGATGAAGGAGGCAGATTTCGAGGGACCACATAACAACAGCTATTTACAGGTGAGTAAAAAACAAATATCCAATTTTTTTTTTAATTAATTTCAAGCACATTAATAGCATTTTTTGGGGGTGAAACGCCACTTTAAGGAGTGACCTGTTGTCAGATCATCAAAGATGGTATTTCCCAACTTTTACACCCCCCCCCTGTCCAGTTCTTGGACATCAATCAGCATATGCCGTAACACATTCCATGCTGAACTGAATAAAGAAGAATTTTTCAAGTATGCTGGAAATAACTAAAGTAGAAACCACTACATTCTGTGCTGAGAGGCTGCCCTGGTGCATTCTGAACACATTGGGCAAGTGGGGACCACTGGAGTAGTGGTGTCTACTTTAGTGATTTCCAGTTTCTAGAGGGATCACACAAGAATGGTATATGCATAGTTACATTGGCCCAAGGTTGATCAAAGTAACTACTGTATGTCAAAATATATATACCTAGAGAGTTTTTTTTTTGGGGGGGGGGGGGGGGTGCATGTGATTAGCACAGGATCAATCAGCACTGTCCAGACAGTCAGGGGTCATACAGCCTCATAGGAAAGTCAGAGGAGAATTAAAACTCCCCCTACAAGCTTTAACCAGTGCTCGGTCGGACACTGATAGAAATCACAAGACTGCTACATAATGCTTATGAGAAAATGTATTTAGTAGTTTATATTTACAAAAATAATTGCATTTCCATGTTCTGTGTGCTGTGGGAGACCAGAAATAGTGAATGAAGAGTCCTGGGTTTATTTACTCTTTACCTTTGGTGATCTCTGTTTTAACCGACTCAGCTATGCTGTAAAAAGTTTAAGGGGCAGATTCACAGAGAAATGGATTATCGTAGCGTATCAGAAATACACTACGCCGCCGTTTTTTACCTTGCTCTACGTGGAATTCAGGTAGATTTTCTACGGTAAACGACGGCGGCGTAGTGTATTTCTCCCGTCGCAATCCATATAGACGAGTAGGGGGCGTGAAACATTTAAATTAGGCGCGTTCCCGCGGCGATCGATCTGCGCATGCTCCGTTCGCAAATTTCCGCCGTGCATTGCGCGAAATCACGTCGTGACGTCATTCGTTGTTTATGTAGCGTACTTTACGGGCGATCCACGTCCCGACGAGTTACGTAAATAAAAAAAAAATTTAAATAAATTCGAAGCGGGAACGACGGCCATACTTAACATGGGCTACGTAAAGTTAGAGCAGCAAAAAGCTGCTCTAACATTACGTATAAAAAAATAGACGAAAACGATTGCGCCGCTCGCTCGTTTGTTCGTGAATCCCCGTAAAAACACATTTGCATATCCCGCCGCATTAAAACGACGCAAACTCCTCCCAGCGGCCGCAAATAGATGGCAGCGTAGATCCGAAGGCTTACGAAGACGTAAGCCTCTCGGATCGAAGCCCGAAGCCGGCGTATCATGGTTTGAGGATTCAAACTAGTGATACGCCGCGGGAAATTTGAAATTACTCCTGTCTAACACCAGTTAGACAGGCGTAATTGTTTTGTGAATCTGCCCCTAAATATCTAGTAAACGGATTAAATATGTGCAGCTTTTCAACTTCATTGTGATTTCAATAAAGCAGCCATTGACTGATTGACAAGTGATAACCCCCACTTGGTCTTGTTTCAAATGTAAATATCCAGATAAAATCTTGAGGCCGGAAACAAAGTCCAATGTGGATGCATTATAATTGCATTATTTATTGTGCGCCAACACTGAGCTGATAAGATGGATTCATTTCAAACAGTCTTATTGAATGTTTTTGAGGAATGATTTTTATGTACACATATCTCATGAAACTAACATTTCACAACGCCTACTTATATTAACTATTATTGAATATTCACCAAAAATATAGCTGTCTGGAAATAGTGGTGTTAGAGTAAAACTCCATTTTATTGAAAGAAAACAAAAGAAAACAAAACAAAAAATGCATGCTCACGATCATTTTTCGGCATGTCATTTAAAATGATGGTGTGTGGGCTTCACATAATTTTTCGGGTTGTGAAAAACGACAAAAAAAAAACATGCTGCATTTTTTAACAGTTTTTTTGGGTTGTAAAAAATGATTGTGTGTGGGCTAAAACGAAGTTAAAAACCTGTGCATGCTCAGAAACAAGTTATAAGACGGAAGCGCTCGTTCTGGTAAAACTAGCGTTCGTAATGGAGTAAGCACATTCATCACGCTGTAACAGACAGAAAAGCGCAAATCGTCTTTTACTAACACACAATTAGCAAAAGCAGCCCCAAGGGTGGCGTCGTCCACATGGAACTTCCCCTTTATAGTGCCATAGTACGTGTTGTACGTCACCGCGGTTTGTTAGAGCATTTTTTTTATTGATCATGTGTAGGCAAGGCCGTTTTAATAATAAAGTTGGAAAAAAACGTTGTGTTTTCTAGAGGCTGAAAAACTGCGCTAGACACACCATTGATTTGCTATTCAAATATGCTAATGAGGGAGTTACGGGGATCCAAAAAAGAACGTTGGTGCAGCGCAAAATTAGACCATATAAAAGGTGGTATAAAATTAGACAATTCGTCTACATGTCAGAGAAAGCAACACTGTTAGTGAGGAGCTGAGCAGTCACACTTGCTGCACAACAATCTGTATGCCAACATGCCAGGGACATCCTTGCTCATAGCTATACTACTGACTTTAGAGGAGCAAAGAAGGAGGAGGGCACGGAGGAGGGCACGGGAGAGGATATACCGCACACGCATAGACATCTTTGGCATGAGTGATTCTGAGGTTTATCGCATCTTCAGATTCACCCCTCATGCCATCCTGGAATTAACCACAACCTTGCAGGAGGACATCACCAGCCCAACACACCGCTAACATGCAGTGCAGCCACTGGTCAAGGTCCTGGCAACACTCCATTTCCTTGCCATTGGCTCTTTTCAAAGAACAAGTGGAGTGGTGGCTGGGATGTCACAATCCTCCATGAGCAGATGTGTGCACCAGGTTGTCCCTGCAATCCTCAGACGCATGACCAACCAAATCATCAAACCAACCACTGAGGACCTTCGGCTGAAGGCAATGACAGATTACTACAGAATTGCCAGATTCCCACGCACCGTGGGGGCCATTGATTGCACACATGTGGCACTCCAGCCCCCCCATGAGACAGAGCACATATACCGCAATCGGAAGCATTGGCATTCCATCAACGTACAGGTGATGGTCGATGCCCAAGGCCTCATATGGCATGTCCGTGCCAAACACCCCGGATTCAGCCATGACAGCTACATATACAATCAGAGCCCCATCCGAATGGAATTCGAACAGAACGTGTATGGGGACACCTGGCTGGTTGGTGAGTGACATGGGTGGCAGGAATGACTGTTCCTCCCCCCCCCCATGATGCACACATCACAAGGGGCACATGCATGACTAACATCCTCCTGTCTTTTCCCTTACAGGTGACTCTGCATATGCACTGGGACCCCATCTCATGACTCCTATCCGGAACCCCCAAACCACAGGAGAGGAAAGATACAATGAAGCCCACGCCCAAACACGTGCAGTGGTGGTGCGCACCTTTGGCCTCCTGAAGTCACGTTTCCGATGCCTGGATAAGTCTGGGGGTACCCTGTTGTATTCCCCAAACTTTGTGTGCCAGATCATCGGTGCCTGTTGCCTGCTGCACAACTTCGCAGTAAGAAAGGGCCTGCAGATTGACCTACGTGATGACCTGACCCCTGAACCAGACAATCCCCCCCTAACCGAGGCTACCCCGTCTTCTGAGAGCAGCCAGGAGACAGCTCACATTAGGCATCTTTGCACGTTAAACACACACATTAATCATGGCACAATGAGAATGCATGCATGCACACCACTGTGGTCCCTAGCACAGACACATCACATCCTCATCAAATTGGATTAGCACACGTCCACCATGCAGGACTTGTGAGCAGCAACGCCACGCCACGGCTCCAATTATGTCACTGTACATTCATACATCATTCACACGGACCTGGGGATCACTTCTCCCTGGTCCTGGGGAACCCTTTGCCACCAAAACTGAGGGTGACACCCCTTTTCCGGCAGGAATATCACCCTCACATCCCAAAATCATTCACAACACTAAAAAAAAAAAATGTCCAGCAAAAACAAAAAATTCCAGGAAAAAAAAAAGCCAAATAAAAACTGAAAATAAAAATAAAAGGGGGAAAACAAATTAATGCCGCTGGCGTGAGCCACGGCTGGGGTACCCACGGCCATGGCCCCGGCTCCTCAGGGGAGACTCATGAGGGGGGTAATCCGGGGAAGGAGGAGCAGCCCCTGGTCTCTGCCCACCTGGCGGCCTGCCCTTTAAGGCCACGGCAACTATGGTCAGGCCAGCACTTAGTGTTGCCGTGTTGGCCTGGATAGCCTGGGTGAGGGCCCTCACATCCTGCCCAACGTCTGCTGTTGTAGTCTTCAGTTCGTTTAGGCAGTTTGTAAGAGCCCGGGAGTGGCAGTCCAGGTCCCCAAGCGTATCCTTTATGGAAGACAGGCTCTCTTCCATCCGCACCAAAGTCTGGCTGACCTGTCCCAGATGGCGGGTCTGAAGGGCCTGGTCCCTTCTCAGATTGGCGGGCAGAACCTCGGCCACCCCCTGGTCTTCTGGGACGACTTCCTGCCTCCAGCTGAGGCTTGTGGCCGGGGAGAAGGGGAGCCTCTTGGGAGGGGAGCCCTGTTGGGGGAGGAGTGGGAGGGGTTAGCCCTTATGGAGGGCTGGCTGCTGCCAGCCAGAGAGGAAGACTCCTCCAAAAACAACAATCCACTGGCTGACATGACATCCTCCTCCTCCTCCTCAACCTCCTCCGAGGACTTCGGCCTTGTCGGGGGGTCTTCATCAGGCTGCTGTCCTGGGGATGGTCAGGCCAGATGGCCCAGCACCCTCCTGCACATCTGTGGATGACACAAAACATTCACAGGTTGGAGGATCCACACACTTGCCACATATTCCCTCCCCCCCCCCCCCCACACATGCTATACACCTGATAGGGCAAAAAAACCTTACCTGGCATCACGGCTTCATGACTGGAGTCATAGCCAGGCAGGCCCTCCACCTGTTGTCTATGAAAGGTCTGGGCCACCGCACGCTCCTCCGCTGTCAGCCTAACAGGGCATGGTGGGCCCCCATCAGTGCCCCTGGCATGGGCTGCCATTTTGGCCTGCTTCTTGCGGACCAAACGCCGGAGATCATTGATTTTCTTTTCGATCCCCGGCCGTGTCCGCGTCTCCCCACCCCCCGCTGAATTTACCTGGTCGGTAATGTGCTGCAAAATCTCCCTCCTCCTGGCCGGGGTGGTGTTGGCACTCTCCGTGCCGTGCAGAAAACGCCCATATTGGGTAATGGCCCGGGCAATTATTTGTTTCTCCCCCAAAGAAAAATTCAACTCACGCTTCCTCTCAGTCATACTCAACTCTCTCCCAAACAATCAACAAAAATCACTCACAAAAACAAGCAGGAAAAATTAAGCAACAAAACAAACAAACCAAAATCTATCAACCAAAAAGTCTCACAACCAGTCACCAAAAAACACTATCAAATATATTCTACAAAACACTAGATCAAACAGTCAACAAATATCACAAAGACAAGTCACAACGCAACAAACAGAACAAAAGCACCTTGCTGTATAGGAAGGGATACAAAGGGATGTACTTTTGCAAAGGAAGTGCGTTTGTGTCTGTCTATTAATGCTGTCTGCGTAGTTCACTAAGTTGCCCGGGGCCACTTCCAATTTCACTGATTGCGCCGTTCCCGAGTTGTGAGCATGCACACAGAGGCGCTGACCATGGTCTGCTTCATGTGCGCATGCGCGAGCCGGCCGGCCCTTCATTTGCATGGGGTCACGGCTCATTTCAATGTAACACGCCCACGTCCTTCCCAATTTGAATTACTCCGCCTTACGCCTCTGAAATTACGTTGCACCGGCGCTAATTTCTGTGCAAATCAAACGAGAATACTGTGATTGCGCCGCAACATTACGCCGGTCTAACGTAAAGGAGGTGCACTACGCCGGTCAAAAAATGCGCCGATGTACGTGAATCTGGCCCTTAGTTTTTATTTAAAAAAAAGGTAAAATTACATCTACGTTTGTAGATGCTATAACTTTCATGCTAACCAATCAATATACACTTATTAGAATTATTCCTACCAAAGACATGTACAGTAGCAGAATACATTTTGGGCAAAAAAAAATAAAAATAATGTATGGGATATATTTCATAGCAGAAAGTAAAAAATATTATGTTTTTTTTTGTTCAAAATTAGCGTTTTGTTATTGTTTAACTGCTTGCGGACCGCCGCATGTACATTTACGTCAGCAGAATAGCACCGACAGGCACATCAACGTATATATACGTTGGTGCCTTGAGGGGGTTAGAGGGTCCGATAGGACCCCCCCCCCCCGTACTAGTGTTGCTCACGAATATTGCATATTCGAGTATTCGCGAATAACTCGAATATTGCGGCGAATATTCGCTATGGCGAATATTCGTATTTTTTCAAATTTATTTTTAAAACAGATCACATCCTAGTGATCTCCATCGACGTCTAAAAGCATTGCTGGTATGATTAGAGAGAGACCCTGGGCCGAGAAGCTGATGCGATTCTTTTATGTTGCCGAAAATTCGCATTTCTAATTTTCGGCAACATAAAAGAATCGCATCAGCTACTCGGCCCTTCTTTTGCATCAGAGCCAATCAGAATAACTTGAATATTCGGCAAAAGGAATATTGCGCGATATTCCTTTTGCCGAATATTCAAGTTATTCTGATTGGTTCTGATGCAAAAGAAGGGCGGAGAAGATAATCGCGCAATATTCCTTTTGCCGAATATTCGATTTATTCTGATTGGCTCTGATGCGCCCTTCTTTTGCATCAGAGCCAATCAGAATAACTCGAATATTCGGCAAACGGAATATTGCGCGATTATCTTCTCCGCCCTTCTTTTGCCCCCTTATTCTCCTTTCTTTTAAGTAGAGTTAGTGTAGAGTTAGTGTTTAGTGCATATTAGTTTGGTAATACAGGAAATGATCTCCGTTTATGAGAATTTCGCAATAATTTTCGCATTAGCGAAATTTTGCCAAAAAAATTTTGGATAAAATATCACGAATATTCGATATTAGCGAATATTCGCGAATATTCTTCTATATATTTGCGCAATATCGCGGAATCGAATATGGCGTATTCCGCTCAACACTACCCCGTACATACGGTGGTCCGGTTACCTGGCCGAGCGATCCGTGCAGAGGGGGCGGCGGTTCGTTTTTGTCCGCCCCCTCCGGATCGCTCTCAGCCAATATGCGCACTCCCCTGCCGTGTCACTTCCTCCTCCTGTGTAAACACTGGAAGGAGTAAGTGATGTGATCTCTCCCTCTGTGGTTTTTTCAACCACCGCTGAGGAGAGAGCACATCGCACAGTGAGTCTGCACAACACTACACTGACACACACTACACATAGGCACATTTAACCTCCCCGATCGCCCCCCCACCCCCTCCCCCCTGTCACAGTGTCACTGAATGCAGTGATTATATGTATGATCACTGCAGTTAGTGTCAGTGTGACAGGCAGTTAGTGTTAGGTTCAGGATAGCCCCCTACCCCCCTAATAAAGTTTTTAACCCCTTGATCACCGCCCTAGTTAACTCTTTCACTCCCTATTGCCAGCGTCACTAAGCAATCATTTTTCTGATCGCTGTATTAGTGTCGCTGTTCTCGCTAGGTAGCTATTTTTTTTTATTGTGATTTTTTTTTACTAAAGACATGTGGCTAAATAAATTTTGGCCTAAATGTTTGACTAAAATTTAGTTTATTTGATTTTTCTTATAACAAAAAGTAAAAAATATTGATTTTTTTCAAAAATGTCGCTCTATTTTTGTATATAGCGCAAAAAATAAAAATCGCAGAGGCGATCAAATACCACCAAAAGAAAACTCTATTTGTGGGAAGAAAAGGACGCAAATTTTGTTTGGGAGCCACGTTGCACGACCGCGCAATTGTCAGTTAAAGCGACGCAGTGCCGAATCGCAAAAAGATAAAATAAAAAACACAGAGGTGATCAAATACCATCAAAGAAAGCTCTGTTTGTGTGTATAACCGCTTGAGGACCGCTGCACGGCGATATACGTCGAAAAAAAATCACGGCTGGGCACAAGGGCATACATGTAAATCCCCTTTAAGATCCCAGCCGTGGGTCGCGAGTGCGCCGATGGTGGCGCACTCGCGTCCCAGTCCTCTTCTCTGTGACCGTCCCCGCAGGAACAGCAGACCCGATCACCGCCGGTGTCCCGCGATCAGGTCACAGAGAGGAAGAACGGGGAGAGCTGAGTGTAAACAAACCTCTCCCTGTGCTTCCTTGTGAGCCTGTCACTGATTGTCTGTTCCCTGTCATAGGGAACTATTATCAGTGACATCACACGCACAGACACGCCCCCCTACAGTAAGAATCACTCTCTTAGGGCACACTTAACCCCTCCTGGTTAACCCCATTCACTGACAGTAACCGGTGCATTTTTATAGCACTGTTCGCTGTAAAAATGACAATGGTCCCAAAATAGTATCAAAAGTGTCCGATGTGTCCACCATAATGTTGCAGTCACGATAAAAATCGCTGACCGCCGCCATTACTAGAAAAAAATTATTAATAAAAATGACGCTATACATTTGGGGAAAACCAATCAATAAAACATTTATTGCGATTTTTTTTACCAAAAATATGTAGAAAAATACGTATCGGCCTAAACTGAGGAAAAACAATTTTTTTTATATCATTTTTTTAGGGATATTTATTATAGCAAAAAGTAAAAAATGGGCATGCGCGCACGCTCACTGATTTCCGTGTACGTGCCCAACGTACAACGATGGCGATTCACGCATTAGAGCCAACCTGCTGGCGGCTGGTCGGGAAGTAGTTAATAACATTATTTATATATTCCTTTTTTTTTTCTTATCTAAGAGACTAATTTCCCTTAAGCACTGATCAAAGGTTCCATCATTTTATAATTGCAATTACAGAAACTAATGGATTTCCCAATATTTTCTCCTACCCTCTTTACCAGACTGTCAAGATCATCACCATCTCCAGCTTTATTAGGTACCAGCATGACTTCAAAAGATGTCACTAGCTTGGTTCTACTTATGGATAGCCAGGAGCAGAACAGCCGAAAGAATATCATGAGTATGTTAATTATCAATTAAATAATGCTAATTAATATTTACATATAAATGGCAATTCTTCTGACAATCCATCTTTCATAGAAGATGTCAGTAGTCCATTCAGTCTGAGTCTTCTTATTTATATATATATATATATATATATATATATATATATATATATATATATATATATATATATATATATATATATATATATATATATATATATATATACACATGATGTGTGTGTGTGTGTGTATATATATATATATATATATATATATATATATATATATATATATGTATATATATACACACACACATTTTTATTTATTTTTTATAATGCAGAAAATCTTGTTTAAATTTTTTGAAAAATGATTCAGATTATTAATTTTGTTATGTTTTGTATAACTCATTTGTAATCTGCATTACACGATAAATATCCAGGAGGAAACCAGCCGAAAGAATATCATGAGTATGTTAATTATCAATTAAATAATGCAAATTTAGTCTATGAATATATGTATAAATATAAAATATATATATATTATTTTATATATATATAATATTTTTACTCTATTTTTTTTTTAATTTTAAAATAACCAGGAGGAGAACAGCCGAAAGAATATCATGAGTATGTTAATTATTATTATCAATTAAATAATGCTATTTTTTTTACCTCAGTCTATTCATATATGTATATATATGTATATATATATATATATATAATTATATGTGTATATGTTTATTTTAATTTTTGGAAAAATTATTCAGATTATTGATAATTTTGTTATGTTTTGTATAACTTAGTCATTTGCATTAAACGATAAATAATGATTGCATAGAAACATGATTCAGATATCCATTCCCAAACCCCCCAGGGGGTATAAATTCCCTTGGCATTACAGCCCCTTCATTAGACACTAAATAGAATTTTCCAATTGCAAGTTTTGCGAGCGGCTTTAAATTGTGAATCTTTATTGCACAGTACAGCCAATTTATAGTACTACCCTAATTCCCCACCCCCATTCAATTAAAAAAATCTCAATGATTTTTTTTACTAAATTTTTATGGGAGTCAGTCTCTAATGAGGGTGGATTATGCAGAAATGGCGTATTATAATAGAATCCTCCTTCGCTATCTCCAAAGGATTTAACCTTTTCGATGATGTATTCAGGTCAGTGTTGCTACAGAAAATTCATAGAATTTAAACAGTGTCCATATAATATATGTTAAGCTGAATAAGACCCGCTGAAAGACAAATTTGCTATCATTATTCCGTCCCAGGCTCCTGTGATATTGGTGTTATGTAGGGATTGTACACGTTTCGGGGACCGGGCAATGTTGTATCAACCGCTTGAACTGAAACACTATTGTACAAAGCAGACGGAAAACAATCATATATGCTTTATGTCTCCAGATACATAACATGCAGATATATATCTTCTTTGTAAGCTACCATGGGCTTTTTCCATAGTTCTTTATTCAGTTCTGTTGTTATCATTTTTAAAACATTTTTTTCAAGTGGGTGCTGGAAGCTGCACTGTGACAGACAGCTGGTTATTGGACTCTAAAGGCTCGTACATGGTTTGATTATTGGCAGAGGATTGACTGTTGTCCTAAAATCTAACCGTTAGTATGCTCCTTTGGCCATTTGTTGGCCAACTTTCGGACAACAAATTTTTGCAGGACAACAGTTTGATGGCAGATTTTTGTATGGTCAGTACACTAATCCATCACAGAAAAGTCGAAAGTACAAACACACATGCTCGGAATCATGGGTGTAGCATAAGGGGTTGCAGGGGTCGCAATCACAACCCTGCCCCTAGCTGCAGGGGGCCCAAGCAGCCTCCCTGTCATATTATCATATCCTCCACAAAACTAGCTCCAATCTGCCCTAGGGCCCCACAGCCACGCTCCAGGACTGGGCTTCCACTTTGCCTTACACAGTCCAAGACCTTCCATTCTCATTGGCTGGGGAGAAGCTGTAAGACATTTCCTAAATGGAGAGGAGCATGGGGTGTGAACAGCCCAGGATAGGGAAGTGTCTGTGCTGTGTGCTGGGAACATGGAATGGTAAACAAGCTCAGTGAGGCAAGAGGAGGAGAGTGCCGTCCTGTAGTCACAATGGGACCGATGTCACTGGTTAGGTAAGACACCGCTCAGTGTTTCCAAGTCAGCAGCTGGGATTCTTCAACCCTGTGTAGTGTGGGGGAGGAGCTATATACAGTGTTGGGATGGGAAAGGAGTTCTTCCAAGTGACCTGCCAGGGGTCCCTGTCCTCTGATTCTGTAGAGGTGAGCCCTGTTCTCTGATGTAAGGAGGAACTCTGAAAACTCAAAACTCTTAAGCCACTTTGAATATCTTGGCATCCAGTATCTGCATGCATGTATCTGCATGCACGGTGGAAGTGGTGGGTGGTAGTAGGGAGGGGCCCAGGTCAACTTCTGCATTGGTACTCATAAGATTTAAGCTAGGCCTCTGCTCGGAATCAATGCTCACCAAACACGAAATTAGCAGAAGGGGCCCAAAGGGTGGCGCTCAAGACCTGAAATTCCTCATAGTGCGTCACTACATTAGTGTTTGTGGCACGACAATTTGTTTACCGGTAGTATGCAAGACAAGATCCTGGCACACGCCCTTTTGACAAAAATCTGATTCTTGGTTGGCCAACAAACGTATCGAGTGTATGAGGCTATAGACCTATTTCAGACTAGGGATCCTATCATTGGCGGCAACTGTTTTTGCATATTTTAACAGCAGCTAGACATCATTTTCCACTAACAGAAACACTTATGTCGCGTACACACGGTCGGAATTTCGGACAACAGGTGTGAGCTTTTGGTCAGATATTCCGACCGTGTGTATGCTCCATCGGACATTTGCTGTCTGAATTTCCGACAACAAATGTTTAAGAGCTGGTTCTCAATTTTTCCGACAAAAAAAGTTCTTGTCGGACATTCCGATCGTCTGTAGTCAATTCCAATGCACAAAAATCCTACGCATGTTCGGAATCAATTTGACGCATGCTCGGAATCATTGAACTTATTTTTTCTCAGCTCTTTGTAGTGTTGTACATCACCGAGTTCTTGATGTTCGGAATTTCCGACAACATTTGTGTGACCGTGTGTATGCAAGACAAGTTTAAGCCAACATTCTGTCTGAATTTGTTATCGGAATGTCCGATAGTGTGTATGAGGCATTAGAGAGCAAAGGAACTAGGCAGAAGTGAAATTTACAGTTTTTGTTTTCCCCAAATTATAGGGAGATTTTTTGGCGAAATGTCAATAGGAAAGGTAAAATTAAGATGGATGTAAGGGAGCAGTTGGCTTTAATTTGCTCATGAGGGTTTCACCTATCCAGGACCTTTTCTTGCTCCAAAAAATATACCTTCACTAACCTCATCATTTTTTATAATTTTTTTCTACAGAAAGAAAAAACAGACAAGCATCAATGTCAGAGAGCTTTAAGCCCAACGGTGGAGGTTTCCCTTCAGAAGAGCTGTAACCTGGGGGCAAAACAGGGGAATAAACTGCTCCAAATCATTTGGTGGAGGGGGGATTATGGTGTGGGGTTGTTCTTCAGGGGTTGGGATTGGTCCCTTAGTTCCAGTTTATCATGCGGGCCTCATTTGTCAAAAATATTATACCCTTTAATGGCTTTTTGTTTATACATTCTTTGCTGACAGTTCTCACATCCCTTTGAACATGTCTCTTCCTTCTTTCAGGTGTACATTTCCGCCCACATGACCATTAGGGGTCATGTGACATTTAATGTATGTCATCACGATGCGACGCTGTTGATTTTTCGCCAGCCTATCCGCACCGCATCTGACGCCGTGACGCTGTCTGCGTCGTGACGCCAGCACGGCCGGCACTGCCCACCTTGTCCGCCCCCTTCCGCCCTCTCTAAGGTATTATACCAGGGCTAGGGGGCGGTGCGCGATGACGCGCTAGTGACGCGATCGCGCTGTTTAAACTCCGCCCGTTGTACGCACGTTTTTTCCCCAAATCACGCCCCCTTTCCTTATTTAAACACCGCCATCTCCCTGGAATGTTTGACCTGGCTGATGGCGGTGGTACCAGGCAATAGGCTTAAAAAAGGTATGCCTTTGGCTCTTGCTTTCATTATCAGCCCCTTTTTTTCAATTATTTTTGTCCTGTCTCACTCAATCCAACCCTAAGGTTACTTTTTGATCTTTTCAGTTTTTCTCTGCTGTGCTCCCTGCTGACCCCCTCTGGCCATCCTTGAGTACTACTTCCCTTGGATAGGTATATACCTTATATTTTATTACTCTAACAAAAAATTGATAAATCCCCCCTGTATTTTGCATATAACTTTGTGCAATTTGTCCTTTATTGTAGGGACTATATAAATTCTCTAGTCCGGCAGTTTTGGCCCAGGGTTTGCTTCCTTTTGGATGTGAGGTGCCTGTCCGCCTATTCCTGTACACCATCTTTCTCAGGAATATTTTTCACCATGGATGACTTGCCCTGTGTTTTTACCGAGTTGCTATCTCATGACTGGTATGATTCTGTTTTCTTTGCACTTTTTATGCTCGCTGTTTTAAAATTTGATGTAATTGTAAAAACTTGAAAAAATTACTTGATAATACGGTTATGTAAACCTGATGTAATATACCTTGTTTTCACACAGACTCCGACCCCCGAAGAAGGGAAACACCCGAAACGCGTAGGGCCTTGTAGAGTTTTTTTATGTGGATCAGTCTCGATTTTGTAACTTTGTATATTTGGAAAGCGTTATATTGTATGATTTATTTTATATGATTAAATAATTATTAAATATATTTTTTTCTGTACTATTATGTCTACGCTTACTACTGTTGCCTAAAAAGCTCCTCCCCTGGGGGAGTTCCCTATTTTTCTGATTGACCTGGGGTGTTGGCAACTTTCGTAAGTTCACGTTTCTATGATGTTACATCTATTTCTTAGTTCCAGTAAAGGCGTCAGCATACCAAGACATTTTGGACAATTTCATGCTCCCAACTTTGTGGAAACAGTTTGGGGACGCCCCCTTCCTGTTCCAGCATGACTGTATACACCAGTGCACAAAGCAAGATCCATAAAGACATGGATGAGTGAGTTTGGGGTCTCACTACGAGCCCCGTACTAATGATCAGGACCTGGGACTCAAGATTTCGGGTCATCTGACTGCTCTGATAGCCTCTGATTGTCAATCAAAGTGATCAGTCAATGTGAACCCCCCACTCCCATATTTTCTTGCTCAGTGAATGGAGGAGAGTGATACATCATACTCCTCTCTCTCTCCTTGCAGAGACAAATAAAAGCGTGTGTATAAAAGAATAATTAAATAATAATAATAATAATAATAATAATAATAATAATAATAATAATAATAATAAAAAAATTTAAAAAAATTAGATCAAGGTTTGATCTGGGTCAGTGCCAGGGATAGTGTTTGGGTGAAGGCCAGCTTCAAAGATCAGGGTCACAAATTTTTGGACAGAATTTTTTTTCCTCTAAATTATTATTAGTGTCAGTTAGTGTAAGTGTGTTTTAGGTAGAAAAAAAGCATAATGCACACTATTGTTTTTGGGCTGTACTATGGGTACATACAACAATTAACCTACACATCTGTGGTATCGCTGAGATTGTCAGGAGCAGGAGAATTTAATTTGGGTTTGTTTTGGTGGAAGATTATGGCAGTAGCAAGAATTTTACAGTTGCATTTAAAAAAATGCTTTTTTGTATACTGTATATATTTTGAGACAGTTTTCCTTTGATAATAAAAAAAAAAAAAAAACAATCAACAGATATCCGTTACTATTTACCACCAAATGAAAGCCCAATTTATACTAAAAGGTATAAATCACCTGGATGAACAAAGTAGTTTTGATTATATGTAAGGTTTTACTACACATGTCAAAGTTGTAAAATTGTGTTTAGGCATTAGACATGTGCATTCGCTTTGTCCGAATGCATTTTTCGTCCGGATTTCAGGTATTTCGTTATCATTTTAACAAACGATAACGAAAGCACAAGCATACGAAAATATGAAAACCGAAATATCCAACATAAACGAATGCTTTATTTTCGTTTTTGTTGCGGTCAAATGTGCCTAACCTTAACTTTATTAGTCCAATATTATTCTACATAAAGAGAAAGATTTGACATTATAGAGAGAAAAGATTCGACATTATAGAGACATGAAGAAAAGTCAACATAGAGAGAAAAGATTTGACATTCCATCTTACATAGAAGACTTTAGTAGTCCATTCAGTCTGAGTCTTCTTATTTATATATATATATATATATATTATTTGTTTATATACATAAGTGTGTATATATATATATATACATATATATATATATATATATATATATATAATTTATTTATATACATGTGTGCGTGTGTGTGTATATATATATATATATATATATATATATATATATATATACATTTTTATTTTTATTTATTTTTTTCAATTTTTATAATGCAGAAAATCTTGTTTAAATTTTTTGAAAAATGAATTAGATTATTGATAATTTTGTTATGTTTTGTATAACTCAGTCATTTGTAATCTGCATTACACGATAAATAACCAGGAGGAGAACAGCCGAAAGAATATCATGAGTATGTTAATTATCAATTAAATAATGCTAATTTATACCTAGGTCGTTCTTTAAACGGTTAGAGAGTGTGCTGTTGTCTTTTGTGTGGGCTGGGCGACCTCCCCGAGTGGTGAGGCAAATCCTCTACCTCCCTTTATCTGGGGGGGCTAGCACTTCCGAATTTCTTGATCTACTACTGGGCAGCGGTGCTGGTTATGGTCCGGTGGTGGTTCTCCCAGCCTAGGCAGAACCCGGCAGTCATGCTGGAGGCGGCTATTCTGGGCTCCTATGCGGCCCTGAGTAATTTGCCATTCCGTGGTCTCAGAGCGAATCCCTCTATGATGACCCTCATGCGGACCACAGTCAAGGTCTGGCAGGAGGCTTGACTGGTTTATAGGAAGCCTGCCCATGCCTCCCCGCATATGCCCCTGTGGAGCAATCCCATGTTACCCCATCTGAACAGCATCCCGGACCCCTCGCTCTGGGCTAAGAAGGGTATTATCAAGCTTAATCAGATAGTTTAGGGGGGCAGGCTCATGCCCTTTCGGGAGCTGCGCCGTGTACATGCCTTGCCTAGCTCTTTTCAATTAAGATACTGCCAGCTTGCGCATGCCTTTAGAGCCCAGTTCCCTGAACCTCTGACCTTGGAGTCAGACTCTATCGAACGTCTTCTGGCCTCCAGTGTAATGACGCACCCTCTATCGTCCTTATACTTGCGTCTAACGGTGGCGCACGACGCCAAGCTTACTGGGTCCTGGGAGAAGTGGAGGACTGATATACCTTCCCTGGTTGAGGAGGGTTGGGAGGATTGTATTTCCTCATATATCCCCTCTTTGATCATTTTTTATAATTTTTTTCTACAGAAAGAAAAAACAGACAAGCATCAATGTCAGAGAGCTTTAAGCCCAACGGTGGAGATTTCCCTTCAGAAGAGCTGTAACCTCTGGGCAAAACAGGGGAATAAACTGCTCCAAATCATTTGGTGGAGGGGGGATTATGATGTGGGGTTGCTCTTCAGGGGTTGGGATTGGTCCCTTAGTTCCAGTAAAGGCGTCAGCATACCAAGACATTTTGGACAATTTCATGCTCCCAACTTTGTGGAAACAGTTTGGGGACGGCCCCTTCATGTTCCAGCATGACTGTATACACCAGTGCACAAAGCAAGATCCATAAAGACATGGATGAGTGAGTTTGGGGTCTGGGGTCTCACTACGAGCCCCGTACTAATGATCGGGACCTGGGACTCAAGATTTCTGACTGCTCTGATAGCCTCTGATTGTCAATCAAAGTGATCAGTCAATGTGAACCCCCCACTCCCATATTTTCTTGCTCAGTGAATGGAGGAGAGTGATACATCATACTCCTCTCTCTCTCCTTGCAGAGACAAAAAAAAAGCGTGTGTATAAAAGAATAAATAAATAATAATAATAATAATAATAATAAAAAAATTAAAAAAAATTAGATCAAGGTTTGATCTGGGTCAGTGCCAGGGATAGTGTTTGGGTGAAGGCCAGCTTCAAAGATCAGGGTCACAATTTTTTTTGGACAGAATTTGTTTTCCTCTAAATTATTATTAGTGTCAGTTAGTGTAAGTGTGTTTTAGGTAGAAAAAAAAGCATAATGCACACTTTTGTTTTTGGGCTGTACTATGGGTACATACAACCATTAACCTACACATCTGTGGTATCGCTGAGATTGTCAGGAGCAGGAGAATTTAATTTGGGTTTGTTTTGGTGGAAGATTATGGCAGTAGCAAGAATTTTACAGTTGCATTTAAAAAAATGTTTTTTTTGTATACTGTATATATTTTGAGACAGTTTTCCTTTGATAATAAAAAAACAAAAAACAATCAACAGATATCCATTACTATTTACCACCAAATGAAAGCCCAATTTATCCTGAAAGGTATAAATCACCTGGATGAACAAAGTAGTTGTGAATGTGATTATATGTAAGGTTTTATTACACATGTCAAAGTTGTAAAATTGTGTTTAGGCATTAGACATGTGCATTCGCTTTGTTTCGTTATCATTTTAACAAACGATAAGAAAGCACAAGCATACGAAAGTATGAAAACCGAAAAATCCGACATAAACGAATGCTTTATTTTTGTTTTTGTTGCGGTCAAATGTGCCTAACCTTAACTTTATTAGTCCAATATTATTCTACATAAAGAGAAAATATTTGACATTATAGAGAGAAAAGATTCGACATTATAGAGACATGAAGAAAAGTCAACATAGAGAGAAAAGATTTGACATAGAGAGAAAAGATTTGACATAGAGAGACATGAAATTTCGACGAAGTAGCTATAAACATACGATCACAGCAAGTGGACATTTATGGTGAAATGTTTGGCCAATAGGCTATAGAAGAATTCTAACGTTTCTTGACTAGTAATATTAATTAATAAATATAATTATTACTAGTCATACAACATTAGAACTCTACTATAGCTTGTAGGCGGAACATTCGACTGGAAATGTACGATTGCGGCATCGTACAGTTTCGTTGCTTCGTCAAATCTTTTTTTTTTTTTTTTTAAAGATTCTGTCGAATCTTCTTAGAACATTGGACAGACACCATAAGCCTTCAATGACAGATTCGACCTTAATTAATTTGGATTTTTGGACAAATGCATTTTTTAACGAAAAACAAAATAAAAAAAAAAAAACGAATTTCGGGAGTAACTAAATAAATTTATTTTTCGGACGAAAACGAAATTCCGAAACAAAATATTTCAGTGTGCACATGTCAAAGGCATTTAGATTTGTTTTATCCTTAGGCACACAGAGGTTAAACAAGGGCCACATCCTGGGGCGCTATTAATTACGAACAATCAAAACATAAACCACAGAATAATAAAAAAAACTATGGTTGCTTTACATTAATATGTAAATATGTGCAAACTATATTTTGATAAATAAAAGTCCATAAATTGTGCAGAAACAAAGGCCCAGATTCATAAAGCAATTACGCCTGTCTAACTGGTGTTAGACAGGAGTAATTTCAAATTTTGCGCGCCGTATCACTAGTTTGAATCCTCAAACCATGATACGGCGGCTTCGGGCTTCGATCCGAGAGGCTTACGTCTTCGTTCGCGATATTTTTGCGGCTGCTGGGAGGAGTTTGCGTCGTTTTCATGCGTCGGGATATGCAAATGTGTTTTTACGGCGATCCACGAAGATACGAGCGGTCTTCGCAATCGCTTACGTCTGTTTTTTTTTACGTACTGTTAGACCAGCTTTTTGCTGGTCTAACGGTGCGTAGCCCATGTTAAGTATGGCCGTCGTTCCCGCGTCGAATTTAAATATATTTTTATTTTTTTGCGTAACTCGTTCGGGAATAGAAATGTCCGTAAACGACGCTACTCAAACAACGAATGACGTAACGACCTGATTTCGCGCAATGCACGGCGGGAAATTTGCGAACGGAGCATGCGCAGTTCGATCGCCGTGGGAACGCGCCTATTTTAAATCCTTCACGCCCCCTACTCGTCTAGATGGATTGCGACGGGAGAAATACACTACGCCGCCGTCGTTTACTGGACAAAATCTACCTGGATTCCACGTAGAGCCAGGTAAAAAACGGCGGCGTAGTGTATTTCTGATACGCTACGATAATCGAATTCTCTCTGAATCTGGGCCAAAATGTCCAAATAATGTGCAAAAGGGTTAATTCCAAAGATCCTTGTAGATTTCACTCTGATAAATACGTGGATATATGTGATCAAAGAATGAGGATTTCCACCTTCACCAACTAAAACACCAAACAGTGAGTGTAAAAGATGGCTCCTTACCGCAACCAATTGACCCTTTTCGTTAAAAAAGAGGTCAAATAACGCTTTGTGTCTCCACAGATGGTTAAAGGCCTGGATACTCTTGATTGGATATGTTAACCGTCATAGGGCAAAAAACACAGAGAAAGCCGCCATAGCATAATAACGTTTAATTAAAATAAAATTAAAACACACAGTGCCGAGTGGCTCCTTACTGTTAGGGGTGCCCCACGTCCCGGCACTGAGGCTGAAGGCTTAGGTCTAGGAGAGAAATGTGTCCTTGGCTGGGGAAACGATCGCGTGCGTTCCACCTCACTATAGTTGAGAACCAGCTGGACCGGAAGATGCTGTGCGTGGTCACGTGCCGCCTCAACGTACGTTTCAATAGGTCGTCATCAGGAAGCGCTTCAAGGATCTTTGGAATTAACCCTTTTGCACATTATTTGGACATTTTGTTTCTGCACAATTTATGGACTTTTATTTATCAAAAGATAGTTTGCACATATTTACATATTAATGTAAAGCAACCATAGGCTTTTTTATTATTCTGTGGTTTATGTTTTGATTGTTCGTAATTAATAGCGCCCCCTGCTGTTTCTATTTATCCATTCATATTCTGAATTTTTGGGGTGCAGCTTTAGCACTACATATACTTTAATTGTATTTACACTATATTTATATTTTGTTTTGGCGCGAGATCCTTACCCTTTCAAGGGCCACATCCTACTGACTGTTATGTCTGTGTGCTGATTTTTAATTTTTTTTATTTTATTTTTTATTTTGCCCGCAATTATTT
This sequence comes from Rana kukunoris, assembly GCA_029574335.1. Lineage (NCBI taxonomy): Eukaryota > Metazoa > Chordata > Amphibia > Anura > Ranidae > Rana > Rana kukunoris. The sequence goes on along the minus strand of CM056059.1, from coordinate 121,861,241 downwards.
TTTAAACATTAACCGTCCTTTCCCATCTCTATCCACAATGATTTCTTTGGCTTTTGATACTTTAGGCATTTACCCAGCCTAAGGCCACCGAGGTGTCTACCAAATGAATAGGAGCATCACACGATTATGTAGCATGGTGTGACATTCAGTGAATAAATCTATTACTGTGTTACAAAAAGGTTAAACGATGGAAGAAAAAGAAATATAGTTATTACAGAATATTCATTATTTTGAGTCCTCTGTCACCCGTAAATATTCAGCTGAAGTTTTGCCACAGGAAGATAAAAGGATAACAATCACCGAGCTGAAGTAAAAATTACATGTTGCTCTAAGCCACAGGTTAAAAATTTTATTTTTGAAAATATACAGTAGCGAAAAGAAAGTGTTGAAACACAACTGCCTGACAATCAAGTGTGGCTTTTCTAACACTGGCATTTATCCCTTCCCAACATACATGGTATTGGTTATCATCACTGATAATCACCAAGCATTGTTTTTTTTAAACTCGAGGTTGGAGAAAGGAACCAGCCATGATTTGAGTTATGTATTTCGAAGATTCATTCTTAAAACAGGTGCAAATCCTAACTGAAATTCATGTAATTTGCTAAAGAGCTGTGTATCATAATTGCATTTGTAAAATGACCTGTTTTTACAGTTTTTATCCTTTGTTGAGTCCTGCTGATCTCTTACAGCCTGTCTGAAGCCACCTTCTGCCTACAGCCACCTTCTGTCTACAGCAGTTGCCAGAAGTTTTGAGAATGACACAAATATTAATTTTCACCATGTGTGCTACCTCGATTTTTATTATGTCAATTTGCATAAACTCCCAAATGTTATAAAGAGAAATCAGATGAATTGCAATTCATTGCAAAGTCCGTCTTTACTGTGAAAATGAACTTAATCCATACCTCCCAACTTTTTGAGATGGGGATGAGGGACACCTATCAAAAAAAGTATGTAGGCATAGGGCACACCCCTTGAAACGCTCCCCTTAAAGCAGTTGTATACCCGCTGACACTTTTTTTTTATACACCTGTAAGGCAAAAGGCATAATTGAGTTAGTATGCACCGCATACTAGCTCATTATGAAATACTTACCTTAGAACGAGGTGTCGGTATCTCACCTGGTCGACGCTGAGGGAGCTGACATGTTGCCTCGACGTGTCTTCTGGGTATCGTGGCTCCAGCGATGTGAGTAGCAGGAGCCGCGATGTCGTCGCCAGGTCTGGCGTCTGCTGGGCTTTCAGCCGAGAATCCCCTGTGCGCATGCGCCGCTGAAGTCAGCAGCTCATTGCAAGGGCAATATCTCCTAAACCGTACAGGTTTAGGAGATATTATTTGTACCTACAAGTAAGCCTTATTATAGGCTTACCTGTAGGTAAAAGTAAAAAAATTTACTATACAACCAATTTAAAGGAGAATTTTACAAAAAAAATAAGATTGGTTAAACCCACAAGTGCTTTTTTTTTTTTTTTTTTTACCATTACTATTTTTTTATATTGGCTTTTGGAATTTACAAATGCAGCAATTTAGAAATCAGATTAAAGGTTTAGCACTGGGAAACACTTTTTGATAGATAAAAAGTGCATTTTATATACATATCTATATAGATCAGAACAAAATGAGGGACCAGTAGGGAGGACAGAGGGACAGAGGGACATTGATCCAAACCAGGGACAGTCCCTTGAAATCAGGGACAGTTGGGAGCTATGTTAATCCCATGAAAAAACATTTCCACTGCATTTGTGAAGAAGGCATCAGGGTGCCTAAAAAAGTCCAGCAAGCGCCAGGACCGTCTTCTACAGTTGATTCAGCTTCAGGATCGGGGCGCCACCAGTGCAGAGCTTGCTCAGGAAAGGTAGCAGGCAGGTGTGAGTGCATTTGCATGCACAGAGAGACGAAGGGCCAGATTCTCAGCGGCGATACGACGGAGTATCTCAGATACCCCGTCGTATCGCCGTTTTTTTTGCCTCGTATCTATGCGCGTGATGCTTAGCATCACTTTTGCATAGATACGCTTCAACATCCGACAAGTGTAAAACCATTACACTTGCGGATCGTAGTTGTAATGACAACTCCGGGCACTAGGTGGCCTTTACGTTGTTTTCTCATTTGCATATGCAAATGAGGCTAGTACGCCGATTCCCGATTGCTTTTACGCCGCCCCGTCGTCGCGTACGTCGTTTTCGTCTGCGTAAGGTTACCCCAGCTTCTATGTGGAGTAACCTTACGAAGTACCGTTGGATGCCGTCGGGTGCCGTCGGATGCCATGTTAAGTATGGCGTCGGGTCAGCGTCGGCTTTTTCCGTCGCTTACGTCGTTTTACTAACTCGTTCGCGAATAGGGAGTTGCGTAAATGACGCTCACGTCGTTTTGACGTCAGTTTCAACGACGCTTTCCGACGTGAGCTGGAGCATGCGCACAGGGCTTTTTCCCCGGCCGGCGCATGCGCAGTTCGTTCGACGCGGGGGCGCGCTTAATTTAAATACAAGCCTCATTTGAATTGCACGGGTTTACGCTGGGCGATTTACGCGATGCCGGCGAAAACTACGGAGCAAGTGCTTTGAGATTAAAGCACTTGCTCTAGTACGATGCGGCGGCGTAGTGTAAATGGCTTACGCTACGCCGCCGGAATTCTATGAGAATCTGGCCCGAAGACTTTAGGGATAGGCTGGTGGCAAAAAGGGCAGCAAAGAAGTCACTTCTCTCCAAAAACATCAGGGACAGACTGGAAAGGTCATAAATGAACTGCACATTATCTGGACATACATGTTTGGGGATTGTTTATGTAGATAGTGATGTGTGCCTGAATAGGAGATGTCTGTCAGCCAGGAGACTGCAAACTCTGTGAGCTCCAACACACACACTTGCCACTGCTATTGTCACCCTTCTTGTCACCAGCAGCTGCCTCATACTTGCCAACTACCCCAGTTTAAATTCCCTTGTCCCTTGAAGTTTTAGTCCTTTGCTGTGTCCTGATATCTCAGTGTGAAGTGCTGCCACTAATGCTGCCCAACTCTGCCTTGTTGTTGTGTACAGATGACTCACCTGCAGATCCTGTGTTTACATGTAAATAACGGGAGCATTCATATGTAAATAGTTGAGGCAGTCAGCATTCATATGTAAATATAGGGGCTTTTATATGTAAATAAAGGTGGCATTCATATGTATATCATGCCCCTGCAGTGAAGAGATGATGTGCTGTAACCTCTAGCAACCAATCAGTGAGCAGTATTACTGTACAGTAATCTCTAGCAACCATCAACAAGAAGACATCATGTGCTGTAACCTCTAGCAACTAATCAGTAAGTGGTAATGATATGCTGTAACCTCTAGCAACCAATCGCAATCACTGCCTGATCTAATACAGTAAACTGATTTTAAGTCTAGCTTATATTTATTGTATGTCTCAGAGCAGGTGGAGAGCAAAATTGCATGGGGGGGGGGGAATTTGTTTTGCCCAGGGTTCAATCAATATTAAAGACAGCCCTGACCTTAACCCTTTGCATGATACCATAAAAACATCCCTCCTGACATAAATCGTTACCAGTTATTGTGTGCTGCTTACCCCCCCAAACAGACGTTCCTCCCTCAGCTCACCTCCCTCCCTGCATGTAGTGTGAGCAGTAGCCGGTAGTAGCTATGCCCCTCCTCCGGGTTCTCTCATCACACTGCACTGAAGATTCAGGGGGGATCTGACTGAGGGAAACACAGAGCGAGTGTGATAAATAAAACACTTGCACCTGGAACAGTGACTCAAGTGTAAAAATGAATGAGTGCGGCAGCTGTTTCCAATCATCAACTAATGATTGATAATGAATGGTGGTGTCACGAGAATCTAAATCCCTGCAGACAAACAGCGCTTGCTAATATTGTGTGATAACAAATTAACTCATTGACTAAATGCAATCACAATGAACCCACACAGTGATATAAATGTCAATTAATAACACAATGTATACATATGGTTAACAAACAAACCATATTAAAAAAGGAAAACAATGTATCCAAAAGTCCAAGTGCAGTGAAAAAAAATTAAATCCTTAATTCCCTAAAGGGGTTGTAAGGCTGCATTCACACCTAGGCGTTTTTACGCCCGACGCTATTGCAGCCTGAAATACGCTGGAGGGGTGATTTAACATTGTCGGCTATGGAGATGGTTCACATCTCCACGCCGAACGCCGAAACGCTGTACGCCTGAAGCTCGAAGCAAGTCCCGGACCCTTTTTTTCAGGCGGCTTCGGCGTTCGGCATAGCCGACAATGTTAAAATCACCCCTCCAGCGAAAACTGCGGTACAATACGCCACGCTATAGTGTGAATGCAGCCTTCAGGTACAATTTTTTTTCCTAAGTAGCTTCCTTTACCTTAGTGCAGTCCTCCTTCACTTACCTCATCCTTCCATTTTGCTTTTAAATGTCCTTATTTCTTCTGAGAAATCCTCACTTCCTGTTCTTCTGTCTGTAACTCCACACAGTAATGCGAGGCTTTCTCCCTGGTGTGGAGAAAGCCTCTTGAGGGGGCGAGCAGGAGTGTCAGGACACTCTCTACTTTGCAGATAGAGAAAGGAACTGTGTGTTAGTGGGCGTCCTGACACTCCTGCTCGCCCCCTCCCCCCTCAAGAGCCTCGCAACTTCGATCTAAGGTATTTCATAATGAGCTAGTATCCTATGCATTCAGGCTCATTATGTCTTTGTCTTGCAGGGTTTTTTTTTCTAGTCGGTTTACAACCACTTTAAAGTTCTTGTGTGTGTGTAACGGCGGGCGTCCCAATACTTTTGGCAATATAGTGTATATGAACAGCCGCAGTAGAATGACATAAAAAAAAAGAAGTACTTTAATGAGTTTTGCAGTTTCCCTTCTAATAAAGCTCCGCTGCTTATGCCACCATTTTAGATATAAATGGCGCCTATTGAGGCTCCTCCGACATTTGCGTCTCTCTCTATTACGGATCCTCTCGGCGGGGAAAATGGATGGGGAACCATGTGGTTCAAAAAAATACCCCTCCGCTGGAATTCAGGCTCCTAACACCCGAAAGGGGGGCGGGCACCTGAATAGGGGGTGGCAGTGACGACCATAGATAGATTCATGCAATGCATGAATCTATGTATTGGTGATAGAGGGGTGGCAGAAGAGAGCGGGCGGCATCCATGCGCCTCTTATGGACGCACCGCCACTGTATGACACATTCATAGTTACATTAGTCCAAGCTGGCCCAATATAACTATGTAAATAAAATTCCAGCTTTAACTGTTTCCATAAAGTTTAAACACAGATGATACTTGATGCCCACCCAAGAGTTGGCAATCTATTTATTTCAATTCTTGCAAAAGGCCTATCAGGACTGGTTCTCTTTTACCGATTCTGTTACAGAAGCCTTTTCCTCTATGGTCCCAGAACCTTTTTGTTTGTTTTTATAACTTTGTTTTTTGCAGTCTATCCTAATACATAATACTTATATCTTTTTATGGATAACAAGGACTTTAATTTCAAAGTAGATTAGGTACATACTGTATACTTTTATAGGTTTTAATAAGAAAGAAAAAGGGAACAATCGGAAAACAGTTTCTGTTATTATTCCCAATGAAACTTTTATGCAATTCGCAAAGCAACAGACCTACTTTAGAAGCTGCAACTGGGCGCCTTTTATAATGGCAGTGAGGCAAATAATTGCAATTGAAGCACTGTAATAAAAAGGCCACCGGGACTCAAGTAGCTAAAGAATGTCAGACAGTTAAAACCAGTAAACTATATATCAAGCTCTGTGCATTTCTGCTCTGTTTGTCATAAATATCTACACTGAAAGTTATCATCTTCATCCAGCCGAGAAGAAAACTTCACAGAGTTTTGGGAAGAGGAAGTTGGATTGAACTGCATTATAGGCCTGATGTACTACAATATACATTGGCCCAGATTCACGAAGCACTTGCGCTGGCGTATCTCCAGATACGCCGCGTAAGTACAAATATGCGCCATCGTATCTGTGCGCTGGACCCACAAACCAAGATACGCCTAAAAACAGACTTCATCCCACCGACGTATTTTTCCTACGCCGGCGTAGAGTGGGCGCATATTTACGCTGGACGCACGTGGCTTTCCCATTGATTTTCTTATCAAATATGCAAATGAAGGAAATACGGTGATTCACAAATGTACTTGCGCCCGGCGCATGATTTACGCGGTTTGCGTAAGTTTTACGTTCTGCGTAAAGTTATTCCCCATAGATGAGGCGCAACCCATGCAAAGGTATGGACCAGGGAACACAAGCCTACGTATTGTACGTTGGACGTCTGTGAATATGGGCCGAAGTGGGTCTGGCTGGCCGTAGGTTACATTCACGGCGTACACCGTACACAGTGATCCTGCGTATCTTAGGCAGTTGTTCCGACGTGGTTGTACGCATGCCCACGGGGATGCGTCCATGTACCGACCCATGCGCAGTTCATTTTAAGTACTTGTCTGAGACCCGGCCCATCATTTGCATGGGGTCACGCTTCATTAACATGGATCACGCCCACTTCCAGCCCACTTCCACCTACTTCAACTTACGCCGGCTTACACCTACAAAATATACGCTACGCCGGTGCAGAGTTGGGAGCATTTGCTTTGTGAATTCCATGCTTGCCTCTTCGAGCTGCACCGGCGTAGCGTAAAAGAGGCACGCTACGGCGCTACGATACGGCGGCATAAATATGTGTATGTGAATCCGGGCCTATATGTGTATCCCAGTGTATGGATAGTGCTCAGTCTACTAAGGTCATCTACAGGGCAGATCCTAGGCAGGGTGAGCAGGGTGCTTTGCGCCCAGGCGCCTGCAGAGGTGGAGGCGCCAAAGTGCCAGAGTTCTCCCCTCCTTCTGGCAGTGCTCCGGGGAGGGGCCGCTCCTCTTCCTGACACAAGGGTAAAAGTTTTCAGTGGCTGCTGAGCGCTGATGCGCAGGAATGAATTCCTCACACCTGCTCCTCAGTAGTCCATCTACAAATGTGAAGTATAATGAGATGTACTAAGAGCTTTTTCACGCTTATAGTTTTAGCGTCAGCGCACTGCTCCAGTGTAAAAGCACTCGGGCTTTTTACACTGGAATTGCAGATTAGGCTGTTTTCAGGTGCTATTTTTAAATTTAAAGTGCCTGAAAAATGCCTCCAGTGTGAAAGGGGTCTAATGGACCATCTCCTGTACTATTGTCTGCAGTCTCTGACCATCTCCTGTACTATGTCTGCAGTCTCTAATCATCTCCTGTACTATGTCTGCAGTCTCTGACCAATTCCTATATTATGTCTGCAGCCTCTGACCATCTCCTGTACTATGTCTGCAGTCTCTAATCATCTCCCATATCATGTCTGCAGGCTCTGATCTTCTCATGTACTATGTCTGCAGTCTCTGACGATCTCCTGTATCATGTCTGTAGTATGTCTGGGGGTCTTTCTAACAAACTCTAACAGAAGCCCTCTCTGTGTCCCAATAAAGTACTCTGCTCCTCTTCCTGTATTTTGTTTATTGTTAAGAGATCATGTGAGGATCCAAGGGTAATAAAGACTTAGTGGGGGAGCATTTCTGTGGTTGAGTCGTTGCCATAGAAACATTTGTAAAGGGGAGGAGTTAGTAAAATGACCATGCCCATGTGGTGGCGCCAGAAATATTTCTGCACCTAGGCGTCTGTGACCCTAAGATCGGCCCTGGTCATCTATACAACTTTACTTTGGGGTAATGCATAACGCACCATTCATTTTGAATGGCACCCCGACACATTCTAGCAAAACGCACAAAAAAAATGCATACTTGTGAACCAGACCTAAAGAAAGGTGAGCAGATTTTTTTTATTAAATCCGGGGACATATTTTTTTATTGGCAAATGGTAAACTATTTTATACACATATTTTCCCTAAAATTATATATGCATATGCAGTCAGTGGTGTAGCGTGGGTTTTCAGAACCCGGGACAAGGCAAGAAATCTTCAACCCCCTGCCAGACTTTAGCACTCCCTGAGTCCCTTTCACTAGTACAGTAGTACTGACCAAATTGATTTCTACACTGACCTACTTGACCACTGCAATAACCTACCTGATTCCTACACTGACCACTACACTGACCTACCTGATTCCTACACTGACCAGGGACATCTTAAAATCATCATGGGCCGCTGGGCAAAGTAATGCTCTGGGGCCCCTAATTTACGCCCCTACTTTCAAAAAATAAAGTATAAATAGTTGATAGAATTAAACATATATTTAATAAAATAGATTTTACAAAAGGAAAACATTTCATAAATCAAAGACTAGTTAGAACAAAGGGCACAGTACGGGGGGGGGGGGTCAGGAGGGCACAATACTGGGCTCAGGAGGGCCCAGTATTGGACATTTGGACATTTGCCAAGTTTGATGTGATGCAAGGTTATTGTGGGGCCCCCCCATGTACCTGGGGCCCCTGGGCAGTGCCCTTGCATTAAGATACTACACTGACCTATACCTATACCTATACTGACCACTGCTCTAACCTACCTGATTCCTACACTGACGTGATCCTTACACTGACCACTACACTGACCTACCTGATTCCTATACTGACCACTACACTGACCTACCTGATTCCCGCACTACTCACACCCCTCTTCCCCACATGAACAGTGTAGATAGGTTGACTTTGCTCACCTCTCCATGGCCTCCATGATAATCCATCGCAGCAGGGCTCTCCCCAGCACCAGGTACTGTTCCTGACACCCAGCCGCTCCTTAGTATGCCCTGCTTCTCCAATAGCCACCATATGCTCTGCACCATCCCTCCCCTCCTCTGTTCTCACACACACACAAATGTTGCACTTGAGTGAGAGTACCAGATGCACCCCCCTCCATGCCCACTGTAGTCTGGGGACAAATCCGGGGACAGGCTGGCTCCGGGGACAGTGTCCTCAATCTGGGGACAGTCCCTGGAAACCGAGAATGTCTGGTCCCCCTAGCCTTAAGCAGATTTTCACCCTTTTGCCTTGTACACACGGTCGGACTTTTAACAATGCAAAGTCCACCGTGAGTCCCTCGGAAGTCCAACGGAAAGAAAGAGAACAGGTTCTTTATCTAAGGACTGTCGGACTTCCGACAAAAAAAAGTCAGATGGAGGCTACACACGGCCAGACTTCTGTCCGTCTGACTTTTTTTCTCGGAAAATCTGGCCGTGTGTACGAGGAATTTGAGTTAACTAATCCACCCCTCATCCTCCCCTTTACACACATAAAGCACAGTTTTTTTTTCATGGGCTTCTGGAAGAATGGTCAAACATTCCCATAGACACACTCCTAAACCTTGTGGACAGCCTTCCCTGAAGAATTTAAGCTGGTATAGCTGCAAAGGGTGAGCCAACTCAATATTAAACCCTATGGACTAAGACTGGGATGCCATTAAAGTTCATGTGCGTGTAAAGGCAGGTGTCCCAATACTTTTGACAATACAGTGTACCTTATAGACAAAATGTTAAGGGTGCCCCAATTTCATTGCAGATGGAACAGCCTTGTCACCCTGCTGAAGGAAGTTGATTTACTGGCAGGATCTAAACCTTGTAAATCATGTTGTAGGGGGGACTACATAATGAATGCTGTACAATATTTTTTCTTGAAAACTTTGTTCTTCTTTAGTGCACAATACAATGATACATCCCAAAATAACTGCAGCCAGAATATAACAGTCTATTACCCTATTCATAGGAAATAATGTTTTATGTATGGAACCCATAATGTCAGTGCCGGGGGTTTTATATTTTCTGCTACCTCCTAATTAACTGTTATTGTTTGGTTTTCAGCATCGCGATTACTGCAATTATTAAATGGCGCAGCAATAATTACACACAGAACATTATTATATTTTCTTTAGGAAGAGAAGAATGTAATTTAAGGCTCATTAAATAATAGAGGGGATCTGTTTATGTCACCAGATGTGCCCGTCTGCCCCATAAGCTCAGCTGTGTGATCCTAGCCTGCTGCGCAGAGTCATAGTACAGTATTAAGAGTGGGACGAGACTGTCATTGCAGTAAAAACAGTTTTTTTTTAAAGGTTAAGTCCACCTTTCACAAAAAATAATAATAAATGTACATATACAGTAGATTGTGGGTGTAATGCCAGGCTTCTGCACACTATTACCAGTACTCTGTGGTCAGTCAGTTGATTGGTCGGCAGCACTTACCCCATCACCGGTGGCTTCCCCTGCTTAGCGGCGGCGGCCTCCCGTTCTCCTGCTTTACACAGGTCTTCACGGCAATGGCGGCGGTGGCTTTCATTTCCTTCCTTCTCCTCGGTGGCCAATCGGGAGTCTTCTCTTTTTGGCCTGATTTGCTGGATTGAGGATCAGTGTTTCAACAGGGAATGGATATGTAACACACCTAGACGGGCCCTGTTCGTATTCTCTGCAACCCGAGCCCACCCTATTTCGAAGCCTATTAGAGCCTAACACCCCCCCTCGCTGTAATTCATGCGCCTGGTGCCCTGAAAGGGGCCGGATGCATGAGTACGGGGTGGCTGCAGCATGGAGAGGCTCGGAGAGAGGCGCCTCCTGTGGTAGGATCCTTCCAGGTCAACCTCATAAGCTCCAGCCCAAGGTAACCCCCCCCCCCCCCGACAGGGGTACCTCAAGGGCCACCGACAGCCTCTCTTAAAGGGGTGTTCCAGCCCTAAGTTGTGTTTATTAAAAGTCAGCAGCTACAAAAAGTGTAGCTGCTGGCTTTTAATAAACACTCACTTACCTGCTCCTGCGTTCCAGCGACGCGCCGACCGGGGCTCCGCTCCTCTGCCCCCCTCCCCGGCCGGCGTCTCCATCCTGACTGTGGGCACCCAGCCGTGACAGCCTTCGGCTTCACGGCCGGGCACCCACTGCGCATGCGCGAGCCGTACTGCGCATGCGTGCGCGGCGCGGCTCGCCGCTGATTGGAGAGGCGATCGCATGGGACCTGTCAGTGTCCCATGTGATCGCCTACAGGGAGGGGGCTGGTGTAGGCGATTAAGCTTAATCGCCTAACCAGCCCCTCGGCGGAAGCAGGAAGTGGGACAGGAAGTCCCACTCCTACTGAAGCCCCCACTCCCCCCCCAAAAAAATTACATGCCAAATGTGGCATGTATGGGGGTGAGGAGTGGATTGAGAAAAGGTCATTTTTTTGGGTGGAACACCCCTTTAAGTAGGAAGAAAAATAGTTGCGCTCAGAAAGCACAATATGACATTGTGAAAAAATGTATTAATAAATAAATAAATAAACCACATCTAATTTGTAAATAAAGTCCATAAATGGTGGTGTGATCAAGTGTAATAAGAATAGCTCATACAACAACCCAATCTTAGTTAGTCCATTTGAGCTGGTATCACAGAGGTGTAATTAGACGGTATGTTTAAATGATTGTCCAATATTAAACAAAGAGCAATGGTAGCCGTAGATTAAAATATCCTGGATGAAATTCACTATCGATCTCATAGAATTCTACAGACACATCAAAAGGTAAGTAAAGATGTACTCTTACCAGATCCTAGTGTATTCAGGCATATCAATCCACTGGCATCTGAAGGGGGAGATCACCTCGACCGCTTGCAGTACTTCCACATAGGACTGATGAGTTTCACTGGAACAAATACTTCCCACTGGTATAGACTTCTCGTCCAGTTCAGAGAACCGAGGGGGAGAAAAAACGAGGGCTCGCAATGGTGAAATACTTCCAGGAAGTTTTATTAAAATATGTGCAGCAGATTACACATTCAAAAATGGCGGCTAAACAAGTATAAAAATATAAAAACAAAGCAGCAGCAGAAAACAATTACGTGCGCCCGCGCTTCCGGGGTCACGTTAACGCGGTGACGTTAGTGCGTGGCTCCGCCCTGACCGGTTTCGTCACAAAATGACGTTGTCAAAGGGCACGGGCGACGCCCTGGTTACCTTAAATGATAATGACATGGGGATCACTTTGACCTATGAAATGAGTCTCACCATGATTCATTTTTTGGATCTTGAAATATCAGTTGCGGAAGGAAGACTTGTCACCAAGACTTTCTTTAAGCCTACCGACCGCAATGGATATATCCCCACTGACAGCTGTCACTACAGTTCTTGGCTCAAATCCGTACCGTATAGTCAACTGTTACGGATTAGGAGGAACTGTACTTTTTTGGATGATTTTCATCAGCAAGCTGATACTCTTAAATCAAGATTCATTGAAAAGGGCTATGACCCTGATTGTATTGATAAGGATATTGACCGTATTGCAAAACTCGATAGAGAGACCATCGTTTTAGAACGACCCAAACGGGCTCCTGATAACAAGTTTAAGTGGTCCTTCATCACTCAATATTCAGTACAGCATAAACAACTTAAACAAATTCTTAATCGTCACTGGAATGTTCTCCAGAATGACCCCCTTCTGGGTTCAATACTTCCTGAAAAGGCAGGGGTTGTGTTTAGGGGTGCAATGTCCCTTAGAAACAAATTAGCCCCGAACGTGTCAGACCCCCCATGTAAACCGGCTTTCTTTCCTGAAATTAAAGGATTCCATGCCTGCCATAAATGTAACGTATGTCTTCTCAATACTTTGACCCAAAGAAAAATTGACAGTTTCACATCTACTACTACTTCGGTCGTGTACCACATGAAGGAATTTGTCACCTGTGCTACACGCTACATAGTTTATCTACTGACATGTCCATGCAAAAAACAATACGTAGGTAGAACTATACGTACCTTCTCTATTAGGGTTAATGAACACATTAAAAGTATTAGAAAGAAGAAAACCAATCACAGCGTACCGAGACACTACTCAGAAGTCCACGATGGCAATCCGAAAGGTACCTGCTTTCAGATTATAGCCAAATTCACTCCTCATTGGAGGGGTGAATCGAAGATTAGGGGTGTCTCACAATTAGAAATGTTCTGGATATACCAGCTCAAATGTTTTTTCCCTTATGGGTTAAACATTGATTGGGACATTAATGCTTTTATTAATAAAGCCTAACCCCTACCTTGTGTATATATATCTGCATGGTAGACTCGGATATTGCCCCCTCTCTTTCTGTTCTAGATGACCATTATTAACAGGATTATTTGAGCTGTTTCTTATATGTACCTTTTCATTGTAATGTATTTCATTGTATATTTATTTTCATTCTTAGAGTTCTAGTTTGTATGTTCTAATCCAGCCTATTATCCCTTTTTGCTTACATATATGTATTTCAGGTACTTGCCTATTTTATGTATTTTTGTGGTCATGTTGGTTATACTAGGTTGTATGTGCCAATTAATTTAGGAATCGCAAAGGTTTTCTTTATTTTGGTTTTTATTTTTATCTACCATCTATGCATAACCCCATTTCCGGCATCTCCTGTTGGTATCCGGTTCCCACACGGTCCGATTATCCGATTATGATTGGCGCTGTATGGAACGCACTAGAGCGCCGCGTTATGACACCACTAAGCGCCACTTCCTGTATCTTGGGTTGCCATTCGATTTCCGGTTCTTCCGGCTATGGAACGCATGTGAGCGCCGCGTGATGTCATCAGCGGGCGCCACGCAGATGCAGTAGCACAGTCCCGACGCTGATGCTGGTCTCAGTGGTGTCCTACAGATGATGTGCCTGGTGTTAGATGCGTGATTGCGCCGTGGCGCCGCCGCGGTTGTGCGTGGTGGCGTCATTTCGGCACACCTGTAGTGACACTCATTCTGAGCCGGATATATGCTAATGATTGTGCTGCTAGGGGTTGGGTCTGAGAGACACGGAAGTGTCCTCAGACAATCCACTGTATGCAATGGAGGTCTTTCTTTGAAAATTCATCAGCTGTTTGGAATTTGTGTTCAAACAAGCTGATGATACTCAGTATATATTGGCGTGGTATGGAATAGCAGGTTTATGCCCCAGTTGAAGAGCCCTATAGCTCGAAACATGTAGGGTACATGGCCTGCAGCCACTTATCCATTTACCACGCTTCATTTTTTTGTGATCACCTGTACCTGCTCCTTCACCCGGCTTGTACTTTCTTATTTATTACTTTTATTTTGTATGGTATTGTTATATACCTGTTTTTATGATTAAAGCTGCTATACCCTATCAATTGGGTTTTAACCGCACTATGTGGAGCCTCCTTCTATATTTTTTTCATGTGCTTCCATATGATTCCATACTCGATTGAGAACTTCCCTGTTATCCTGGAAGGGTGAGAGTCAAGAATTTTGGAGATTCCTGGAGATATCATCTGATGTGCCTTACATGAATTACACCTGACTGAGGATCCATTCTTTGCCCATTTGACATACTACCAATGGTCTGTATGTCCACCGAATCTGGTAAGAGTGTTTAATTCTTCTTACAACTTTGGAATGCATGTTTGATCCTCTGTTTCCCTCCATTGGATTGTCAGCTTCCATCGGGACTTCCCGCACCGGATTTTTTCTTAGTACTGTAGTGTCAATACTACCTGGACTTACCTGGAACTTTTTTTAGCCCTCAATGGGCCTTATTTTTCCCCTTACACGGTTCCTGCTTGGATTGCTTTCTGATGTGCATTTATAACAATTTATCATTATATGTTTATGTTTTACTATATAGCATATATCACCATTTATTTTTTGGGGTAGAGATACACTCCCTCCTTTGTGTCGTTTGAGTGTTTCCTTTTAGCGCCACATTTTTTATTTTTTATATGTCTATTTCGATTTGTTCTATCGTTGATGTAGGCCGCTTTTACTCTCATAATTTATTGTTCTAGTAGCGCAATTATTTTTTATTGGTTGACGCACTGAACGTTCACCTTATATTCAATCGGAGATGCAACCAAGCCTCTCTTTCATATTGCGGTCTCCAATGAAAATAGACCGCAAAACCAGGAGAAGTAGAAGTAGGGGTGGCCGGGAATCCGGAAGTGCCCTACAAGCGAGAACCGACTGACACAGATAGGCATAATCTGTGTATACATAGTCCGATCCAGCCTGAAAAGGAAAACAACTTCCTGGTCTCCCGACCTCCGATCCTCCACATCATGTAATACCAACGATAAAAACGTTGTCTGTCACAAAATTACATGTCATTAAACGTATTATTTAAAAAAAAAAAAGGAAGGAACAAATAATTCACATTTCTATGTCCCCAAGTCGCAGCCTAATTAGGCCGCTACACAGAAAATTAAATCAGATTTCTATACCTCATCGTGACGTGAGCAAGAAGTATACATTTTCATCGTACTAACAGAAAATTAAATTAAAATTAAAAATCTACATACAGAAATTAGATATAAATTATATACAGTTATATAGAAAAAATTATATAAAATTAGCACATACATTTATGCCCCCATAATATCAAAAGAGGAAAAAGTTAGTATACCCTCTTTAATGCCATATGTGGCCCTCTAGTGGTTAAAGAGGAAAAATGAAAACATTATCTAATGCACGAGGTGGCCAGTGGGAACACAGTCCACTCCATCTCTCGCATCCACTAGAGAGGGGGGGAAAGAAAGAATGATAGGGAAAGAGGCCAAGAGCGGAATTATGAGTTGTCTAGAAAAGCATTCACTTCTATGTCCACGTTTAACCCCTGCGGTTTGAGACATTTTAAGCGATAAATCCCACTCATTTCTAATTTAGAAATAGCTATCCTCTTTGATCCTCCTCTCCAGTGGGATTTAAGACTGTCAATGGCAATAATAGAGGTGCCACTAGGATTCTTAGCATGCACTTCTCTATAATGTCTGGAAACCGAGTGTTTTTTGTACCCCCTTCTTATATTGCCGATATGTTCATTGACTCTGACCTGAAAAGCTCTCACTGTGCGTCCCACATATTGAAGCCCACATGGACAGGTCAACAAATAAACCACATGGGTCATGGAGCATGTAATGAAAGATCTAATATTGAAAGTTTGAGAGGTGCTATTAGAGACAAAACTCAAAGTTTTCCGTTCCTTCACTGCATTGACCTTACACACAGCACATTTTTTGCACTTATGGTAACCTATTATGTTTTGGAAAAACATTGGTTTATTCCGAGGGGGGTCAACAACTCCTGGGGCCAGGGAATCCCTTAATAAGGGGACTCCTCTAAAGACCACTTGGGGCAGTTCGGGAAGTGCGGGACCGAGGACTGGGTCCTCTTTAATCAAATGCCAGTGTTTTTTAACCAATTTTTTGATGACATAATGTTGATTTGAATAATTGGTGATAAAAGGAGAAATAAATTGATTTTTTGCGCTCCCAGTGGGGACACATTTATCCTGTAGAAGCACACCTCTATCTACCGATTCGACTTCACATATTTGTTTAAGGAGATCTTCTTCTAGGTAGCCTTTATCTAAAAATCTTGAAGTCAACATTTTGGCCTGCTCTCCAAAATCTTCGATTTTACTACAATTGCGCCTAAGGCGCAAAAATTGACTCTTAGGGACTGAATCCAGCCAAGCTTTATGATGGCAGCTATCGCGGGGGATAAAAGAATTGCGGTCTGTTGACTTGAAAAAAGTGGAGGTCACAAATTGACCCTCCTCCACTCTTATTTCAAGGTCCAGGAAATTGATCTTCCTCTGATCCGCCTCGTATTTAAACTCGATCCCCTTGTCATTAATGTTGAGAGGACTCATAAAGTCATCCAGGGACTCCCTGGATCCTCTCCATAGGAGGAGGATGTCGTCTATATATCTGCCCTTTGACAACGTCATTTTGTGACGAAACCGGTCAGGGCGGAGCCACGCACTAACGTCACCGCGTTAACGTGACCCGGAAGCGCGGGCGCACGTAATTGTTTTCTGCTGCTGCTTTGTTTTTATATTTTTATACTTGTTTAGCCGCCATTTTTGAATGTGTAATCTGCTGCACATATTTTAATAAAACTTCCTGGAAGTATTTCACCATTGCGAGCCCTCGTTTTTTCTCCCCCTCGGTTCTCTGAACTGGACGAGGAGTCTATACCAGTGGGAAGTATTTGTTCCAGTGAAACTCATCAGTCCTATGTGGAAGTACTGCAAGCGGTCGAGGTGATCTCCCCCTTCAGATGCCAGTGGATTGATATGCCTGAATACACTAGGATCTGGTAAGAGTACATCTTTACTTACCGTTTGATGTGTCTGTAGAATTCTATGAGATCGATAGTGAATTTCATCCAGGATATTTTAATCTACGGCTACCATTGCTCTTTGTTTAATATTGGACAATCATTTAAACATACCGTCTAATTACACCTCTGTGATACCAGCTCAAATGGACTAACTAAGATTGGGTTGTAGTATGAGCTATTCTTATTACACTTGATCACACCACCATTTATGGACTTTATTTACAAATTAGATGTGGTTTATTTATTTATTTATTAATTAATTTTTTCACAATGTCATATTGTGCTTTCTGAGCGCAACTATTTTTCTTCCTATTTTCGTTTTTCGTGTATATCACATGTTTAATGTTGCTGCTGGATACCTTTGTTCACTTATTTATTTATTTAATCTTGTTGTCACTTTAATTACTTAATTAATTAATTAGTTGATTAATTTTCAGTAATTGATTTTGTATTAAGTAATTCACCTTTAGCGCGAGAAATTTCCCCCTTGGATAGAACAGCCTCTCTTAAGTACCGCTTCTCCATCTTCCACCAGTTATTGCCACTACCTAGTGGGAATGTCTGTTTCATAAACAGCAGCGGCCAATTGGGAGTCTTCTCTTTTTGGCTAATCAGAAAATGTGGCTCACACCCACTTTTGATTTGATGATCAGTGTTTCAATAGCGAATGGCTATGTAACACACCTGGGCGGGCTCTGTTCACATTCTCTGCAAACCGAGCCAACCCTATTTTGAAGCCTATTAGAGCCTATCTAAAGCCTCCTCTCGCTGTAATTCATGTGCCCTGAAAGGAGCCGGATGCATGAGTATGGGGTGGCCGCAGCGTCCGTGGATAGATTCATGTTGTGCATGAATCTATCCATTGAGTGGCGTGGAGAGAGGCGCCTCCTGTGGTGGGATCCTTCCAGGTCAGCCTGATAAGCTCCAGCCCAGGGTAACCCCCCCCTCCCAAACAGGGATACCTCAAGGGTCACGACAGCCTCTCCTAAGTACTGCTTCTCCATCTTACACCTGACTTCCCTACTGGCATGTTTATTTATGGGTTTCCCAGTTCCCTGCCAGGCCCACTGCTGGGGATTGGCTGAGGGCCAATAAATATTCAATGGAGCCCCTCCTAGCCTCCGCCCACTATTTTCTAGAATATTCTCCAACACTCTAGAAACGGGGGAGGCACTAGAGAGCTGCCAGGATAAGTCATTCATCCCTGAACTCCAGTAACCTTGACCCACGGATTCAATGATGGTTTATCCCAGAGCCAACTATGTTTTACCTTCACTACACTTCTAGTAGCACACACTAAAGGGTGCTACATCTACACAAAGTTTACTTTCACTACTGGTGGATGAACTGAGTGGGGAAGGAGCAAAAACAAGAAATACTTGTGGGAATGTCTGTTTCATAAGCAGCGGTGGCCATTCCATAAGGGGTGCCACTCCCCAATCTCCATGCGCCGGCCCCTAATCTCCATGCGGGGCATCAGACACATAGATTTCTACAACCATTTTTTTTTTTTTTAAGCACATGATTAGACCCTGAGGCTCTTATTGGCTTCAAAAAGTTGGGCTCAGGGCGCAGAGCCCTGTGCCCTGAGCCCACCCATCAATATTCGCTATTGTCTCCCGGCTTCTCCCCCAGCCAATCAGGACAGGAAATAGGTTTTAAGAACGTATTGGCCAGAAGGAGAAGCTGGGGAAGCCGCCACCTGGATGGGGTTAGTACGGACCTGGCAGGTGGGTTTGTTTACTGCCCCCCTCCAAAAAAAATGGAGCACCGCCACTGTTCATAAGATAGACTGAACAGAATTACAACTAAAACAGTTTACATATATTTATTTTGGCTGTATTTATCTCCGCTTGCCTGGCTTTCAACCTTAGATAACCTCATCCAAGTGAAAGGTACGATTTAACCTGCTATTTATGCTTCAATGTCTACCATCACCTTTAATTCCTATACACTCCGCATTGCCTCTTTTAGATGACCAGTTTACAAACAGAACACGTAGGGGTGATAACCTGCTCATCTTGAATATCAATCAAATTACTTGAGGTTGGCTTGATGAGATGATTATCCAGTTCAAGCAAAAAAAATAAAAAAAGCAGAGGGAGGCAAAGTTGAATTCATGACCATTAATCTGAATATCAGCTCTGCTGTGTAATTGGAAAATTGTGAGAACGATTAAGGATAATGCTAGAGAATATTCGTATGTGGGTTCATGCAGCAGATAATCACCGCACTTCATTGTAATGCCTATAAATATGGCTTAAAGGAGAATTGATAAACACAAAATTCATGAACTAATAAAACAAACTGGAAAACGATTTGCTTATGGTACCTGAGAACTTGATTCAATCCATCAACACAATGGGGTTGATTTAATAAAACTGGAGAGTGAAAAATCTGGCGCAGCTCTGCAGAGAAACCAATCAGCTTCAAGGTTTATTTTTTATTTTTTTAGTCAAAGCTTATTGGCTACCAGACATGTGCACACTGAAATATTTTGTTTTGGTCCGAAAAATACATTTATTTTTATTTTTTTTGTTTCGTTAAAAAATGCATTTGTCCGAAAATCCAAATTAATTAAGGTTGAATCTGTCATTGAAGGCTTATAGTGTCTGTCAAATGTTCTAAGAAGATTTGATGGAGCAGCTAAACTGTACGACTACGCAATCGTACATTTCCGGTTGAATGTACCGCTTACAAGCTATAGTGAAATTCTAATGTTGTATGACACTTGTAATAAGTATATTTATAAGTTATTATTACTAGTCAAACAACATTAGAATTCTTCTATTGCCTATGGGCCGAGCATTTGACCGGAAATGTACGATTGCGGCGTCGTAAAGTTTAGCTGCTTATGGAATCTTCTTAGAACTTTCTACAGACACCATAAGCCTTTAATAACATGACTATAGTAAGTCAGATAAACCTCTTATTGCCATATTACCCAAAATGATACCTTAACCTATAAATAACCAGGCGACATCCATTTTGGAGTAAAATTGGCCATTTTATTAACAAATTAACCATAACAAATTAATCCAACATCTTTATTTCACTACACAATCCTTCACAGATACAATTGCCACTCTGTTAGGAGATGATTGAAGGCATTGACCAAATTTCCCTCGTACCAGCATGACCATCCAAGATCACAGTCACAATGCGCCGACCCAAGGACCATAGCACTCTGAACTTTCCTCACGCTGATACCCATCAACCGATGCTAGCTAAACCACGGTTAGCTGACATCAACCGAGGATTCCATACCTTGATGGTTCCCCACTTATGCCAAATTGGTCAAAATGTCTACTGCCTCCAAACATCCCGAACCGCCAAAACCAACCCAACCCATCACATTACATACAATCCCAACATAATAGGGCGGGAGGGTGGGGAGTTTCCTCATCCTGTGCTGCCCACAACTAAACTGCAGACCTTCCCCCAAGCCCCTCCTACCCTGGGAAATATTAACTCCTGCTACCCCCTCCAAGCTGAAAATGACCCTCCCTACTTCTTAACCCCATTTTCGGTTCCCTGCTACTTAGTCATGCCAGCCCTCTGCCTATACTCTGTAGACATGTGCATTCGTTTTCGTTTTTTCGTATTTTCGTTTTTTTTTAACAAACGACAATGAAAGCACAGGATCCGAAAACCGAAAGATCCGACATAAACAAATGCTTTATTTTCGTTTTCGTTGCGGTCGAATGTGCCTAGCCTTAACTCTATTAGTCCAATATTATTCTACATAGAGAGAAAAGATTTGACATAGAGAGAAAAGATTCGACATAGAGAGAAAAGATTTGACATAGAGAGACATGAAGATTCGACATAGAGAGACATGAAAATTCGACATAGAGAGACGTGAAGATTGGACACCGAGAGACATGAAGAGTAATTTTTTTTTTTTTTTAAGAGTCTATCGAATCTTTTTTTTTTCTTTTTTTTTAGAACATTCGACAAACATTTTTAGAACGAAAACGAAATTACAAATCAAAATATTTCAGTGTGATCATGTCTAATACTCTGTATTTAGCTTCATCGTTCATTTTCGAATGGTCTACCCCAACACTGTCTCTATAATGTTGAATCTTTTCTCTCTATAATGTCGAATCTTTCCTCTCTATAATGTCGAATCTTTTCTCTCTATAATGTCGAATCTTTTCTCTCTACAGTAGGTGACTGGGATATTGTGTCAATCTCGCTCCCTTTCTCGGCGAGATTGAGCACTTGCGAGCCCCATCGCGGGAGCCAGCGCCGAGCTGGCTTGCCGCGATGGAGACAAAGCCGTCATAGAAGCGACGGGGATCCGACGCGGATTCCCGCCAATTCTACACGTGGGCGGAGTTTATGAATCCTGAAGGAGAAATCCCCGCCAGATTTTTAAAAAAAATCCGGCATGGGTTCCCCCCTCAGGAGCATAACGGGCCCTTAGGTCTGTTATGGGTTGTAAGGAGACCCCCTACGCCGAAAAAACGGCGTGGGGGTCCCCCCACAATCCATAACAGACCCGTATCCAAAGCACGCCGGCCGGCCGGTCAGGAAGGGAGTGGGGGCGAGCGAGCGCCCCCCCCCCCCCTCCTGAGCCGTACCGGGCATCATGCCCTCAACATGGGGGGGTTAGGTGCTCTGGGGCAGGGGGCGCACTGCGGCCCCCCACCCCAGAGCACCCTGTCCCCATGTTGATGAGGACAGGGCCCCTTCCCGACAACCCTGGCCGTTGGTTGTCGGGGTATGCGGGCGGGAGGCTTATCGGAATCTGGAAGCCCCCTTTAATAAGGGGGCCCCCAGATACCGGCCCCCCACCCTGAGTGAATGAGTATGGTGTACATTGTACCCCTACCCATTCACCTGCAAATAAAAAGTGTAAACACAAATAAACCACACAGGGTATTGAAATATTTTATTAGTTGGCCGCCGGGGGGGGGGGGTGTGTATGATCGCTTTTATAAAAGCGCCCCCCTCCGGTGGGCTTCTGTGGGGGGTGGGTGCCGCCGTCTAGTTCTCTTCCGCCGCCGGGGGGGGCGCTTTGATAAAAGCGCCCACCACCCGGCGGGCTTCTTTCGACGTCTTCGGCGGCTGGGGGGTCTTCTCCCACTCTCCGGGGTCTTCTCCTGCTCTCCGGGGGTCTTCTCCTGCTCTCCGGGGGTCTTCTCCGCTCTCCGGGGGTCTTCTTCTTCTTCAGGACTCGCCGCCGCTAACTTTGTGTGTTAGCTCAATTACTAGCGGCGGCGAGTCCCCTCTTCTGTGACGTCGTCTTCTTCTTCTTCTTCTGTTCTCCAGATGTTGACGCAACGCTTCCTTCCGCTGTTATGCCGGGCGCGCGGCTCGCAGCGAATTATATAGGCCTGTCTTGTGACGTCGCAGTCCCATCATGCTCCGGTAGGTACCACGTGGTAGGTAGCACGTGGTACCTACCGGAGCATGATGGGACTGCGACGTCACAAGACAGGCCTATATAATTCGCTGCGAGCCGCGCGCCCGGCATAACAGCGGAAGGAAGCGTCGCGTCAACATCTGGAGAACAGAAGAAGAAGACGACGTCACAGAAGAGGGGACTCGCCGCCGCTAGTAATTGAGCTAACACACAAAGTTAGCGGCGGCGAGTCCTGAAGAAGAAGAAGACCCCCGGAGAGCGGAGAAGACCCCCGGAGAGCGGAGAAGACCCCCGGAGAGCAGGAGAAGACCCCGGAGAGTGGGAGAAGACCCCCCAGCCGCCGAAGACGTCGAAAGAAGCCCGCCGGGTGGTGGGCGCTTTTATCAAAGCGCCCCCCCCCCGGCGGCGGAAGAGAACCAGACGGCGGCACCCACCCCCCACAGAAGCCCGCCGGAGGGGGGCGCTTTTATAAAAGCGATCATACACACCCCCCCCCCCGGCGGCCAACTAATAAAATATTTCAATACCCTGTGTGGTTTATTTGTGTTTACACTTTTTATTTGCAGGTGAATGGGTAGGGGTACAATGTACCCCATACTCATTCACTTAGGGTGGGGGGCCGGTATCTGGGGGCCCCCTTATTAAAGGGGGCTTCCAGATTCCGATAAGCCTCCCGCCCGCATACCCCGACAACCAACGGCCAGGGTTGTCGGGAAGGGGCCCTGTCCTCATCAACATGGGGACAGGGTGCTCTGGGGTGGGGGGCCGCAGTGCGCCCCCTGCCCCAGAGCACCTAACCCCCCCATGTTGAGGGCATGCTGCCCGGTACGGCTCAGGAGGGGGGGGGGGGCGCTCGCTCGCCCCAACTCCCTTCCTGACCGGCCGGCCGGCGTGCTTTGGATACGGGTCTGTTATGGATTGTGGGGGGACCCCCACGCCGTTTTTTCGGCGTAGGGGGTCTCCTTACAACCCATAACAGACCTAAGGGCCCGTTATGCTCCTGAGGGGGGAACCCATGCCGGATTTTTTTTTTAAATCCGGCGGGGATTTCTCCTTCAGGATTCATAACAAACTCCGCCCACGTGTAGAATTGGCGGGAATCCGCATCGGATCCCCGTCGCTTCTATGACGCACTCGCTGGAATGTGCTTTTACTATTCCAGCGAGTGCGAGATATCGGCAGCCTGTCGCCGAGATTCAGCGCGATGCTGTCGTGCTAAAAACACATTCTCGGCGGCAGGCACTGTATGTCTAATCTTTCCTCTCTATATAGAATAATCTTGGACTAATAGAGTTAAGGTTAGACACATTCGACCACCGATTCGATAGACACAGATCGCTACTGTCAGCGCCATTTCGAATCTCCTATATATATCGAACAGCTGTAGCAATGAAAACGAAAATAAAGCATTTTTTTATGTCAGGTCTTTCGGATTTCAGATTCTTTTTTGTTCATTAAAACAATGACGAAAATACCCGAAATTCGTCCGAAAATGCATTCGGACGAAAACGAATGCACATGTCCATTGGCTACCACGCAGAGCTGCAGCAGATTTTGCACTCTTCATTTTTTTCAATCAACCACAATGTATAGTACAGTGTGCCTGCTGTTGCCTTTGTCATTTCTTCTAATAAAGTTTTATTTTACAAAGGCAGATAATTAGAATGATGAAATATTTATTTGTCAGCGGTTTTATCCCCTAAAGCAGGGGTGTCAAACTTAATTTTATCGTGAGCCACATCAGTATTATGATTGCCCTCAAAAGGGCCAGTTGTATATGTAAGATTTGATGTGAAGTGCAACCCCTCCCTAAGAGCCACCCCACCATCAGAAGTTGAGTCCCCCACTTTCCCTTACATCACAGTGCACCCCTTTTCCTTATGCTGCTGCTGGGAAAAAGCTGGATGCATTGCTGGAGCAGGAGAGGTGCGAGGGCCACATGAAATGGTCTGGAGAGCCGGATTCGGCCTGTGGGCATTGTGTTTAACCGCTGTTGCCGTAAAGGATTTATGATATTCTTCAAGCATTTAGACACCCCAGTCAGGTTGTTGACACATTCTATTTACTACCACAGGATATGTAAAGGTTTGTTTTTAAAAAAAAAAGACACCAAAAAAATCCCAACATGTCATACTTACCTCCTTTGTGCAGTTGGTTTTGCACAGAGTGGCCCGGTCCTCCTTTTCTGGGCTCCCTCAGTGACACTCCTGGCTCCTCCTCTTCTCAAGTGCCCTATTGGAGTGCCGCTTTCCATCGGGGCACTCCCGTGTCCTGCTGCTGCATCTATTAACATAGACAGCAGAACTCGATTGACTGATTGACAGCAGTGGGAGCCAATGGCTGCGCAGGATGAGTGGGGATACCGGGTATGGTATATCCCCTGGGGTTGAGACGGGGAGTCTCCCCGAGGACCGAGAAAGGCACCCAAAGGACGGCAAGGCGGTCATAGCATGATCCAGTGTGGTATGTGTGCACATGCATGCATGGTGTCCTGTAGGAAATGTTTAGGACATCATGCATGTCACATGCACACATACCACACTGGATCATTCTATGACCGCTTTGCTGTCCTTTGGGTGCCTTACATGCCTCACTGTGCCATTACATTACATGCCTCACTGTGCCATTACATTACATGCCCCCACTGTGCCATCACTTGCCTTCACTGTGCCATCACTTGCCTCCACTGTGCAGGGATGGACTGGCCATTGGGACTACAGGGAGTTTACCGGTGGGCCGATGGCTCAGTGGGCCGCCTTCAGTGACAGCGGACTGCCGCCCCCCTCAACCCCTCTGTCTCTCCCTCCCTGTAGCACTTATCTGGGGGGAACAAAGAAGCAGGGGAGGGCCAGAGGAGCAGGGGGGGCGACAGAGGAGCATGAGGGAGGGGACAGACAGCTGACTCAACAGCTATGGCCTGGGACTTTCTCACTTCTGCCTAATCTTGTCCCATAAGGGGGGCACCAAACTGATCCTTTGCCCCGGGTGAAATAATGTCTAGCTTCCCCACTGGTACTGCCTATAAGAGTACTAGTACCAGCCGTTCTAATAAAGTAGAACGGCTAGTGGCTAGTGAAGGAAGAGAGGGGGCTTTGGTGGCCGGGGGGGGGGGGTGCGGGAGTTGTCCGGCCACCATGGGAGAGACCTGTCAAAGTGGGCCAGTCTGGGTGAAGTCCAGGGCCAAATTTCTGTCCCAGTCCAGCCCTGCCACTGTGCCATCACTTGCCTCCACTGTGCCATCACTTGCCTCCACTGTGCCATCACTTGCCCCCACTGTGCCATCACTTGCCATCACTTGCCCCCACTGTGCCGGCCAAGACGATCTCCCTATCTTATGTTTTTGCAGGATCCGTCTTCCAGGCTGCGGGCATCCATGATTCAAAAGCCGTGCCTTCTCCTCAGACTGTTCCGTGATAGGCGGAACACAAATTTTCCCAACAGGGCCTCTGTTCAGTGTTCCGCCTATCACGGATGTCCTCTCGTCTGAGGCCGAGGCTGAGGATGAGAAGGCATCCGTGATAGGCGGAACACTAAACAGAGGCCCCGCTGGGAAAATTTGTGTTCCGCCTATCACAGGACAGTCTGAGGAGTAGGCGCGGCTTTTAAATCATGGATGCCCGCAGCCTGGAAGACGGATCCTGCAAAAACATAGGTAGGGAAATCTGATGGAGACTGTCCTCGGCGTATCGACCCCCGACTTTGGATGCATTTTTTTGCATCCAAAAAGTCGGTCTTATACGCCGGAAAATACGGTATGCCTTTTCATACAGCGCTGCAAAAGCCACACCCACAGATACATGGTTTCCCACCAATTAAAGCTTATGCCGCGTACACACGATCAGTCCATCCGATGAGAATGGTCTGATAGAAAGTTTTCATCGGTTAACCGATGAAGCTGACTGGTGGACCATCACGCCCACACACCATCGGTTAAATAACCGATCGTGTCAGAACGCGGTGACGTAAAACACAACGACGTGCTGAGAAAAATGAAGTTTAATGCTTCCAAGCATGCGTCGACTTGATTCTGAGCATGCATGGATTTTTAACCGATGGTCGTGCCTACTAACGATCGGGTTTGACCTATCGGTTAGGAATCCATCGGTTACATTTAAAACAAGTTCCCTTTTTTTTAACCAATGGATAACTAACCGCTGGCGCCCACACCATCAGACCATTCTCATCGGTTTAACCTATTGTGTGTATGCGGCCTAACACGCCTTTCAGGCCACACCTCCAAACAAATGCAGCTTGAGCTGATTTTACCTAAATCTGAAATTGTATCTTAGGATGCAAATCCCCTTTAAATGTAACACATCTGCTAACATCCCATGCAAAATCCCTTTTTGCAGCACGCTAATCATTTAAATATTCATAAATACATTTACAGAGCGAGCGCAAGAAGAAAAAAAAGTCACAACTGAATTATCTCTGAGAATTATTATTATTTTTCCATTTGTTAATCTATTAGTGACATATTAATTTAGCTCTGTCACTCGGTGACCTATATTTTGAATTGCATATCAAGCGTTGACATGTGTTCGGAGTTCAATATTACTTTGTGACATCTATCTGGAGTTACACATCCATTAGTGACATTTATTTGACTTTAAATCACAATGGAGAGTGACAGAATGAGGCCTACAGCCACCCTCCAGTCGCAGATGAAAATGTGTTGATAATAATTACAGCTTTTGTTATCTGCGCCCCTTATGAAAACATTGCTGTCTCAATATGGAAAGATTTGACAAGGCCTCTTCTCCACTGAGAAAGGCCAGAATAATGCTAAAGTTCAGCGGTCAGGCTGATGCTGCCTAGTAGAGAAGATACATTTTATATATATATACAGTTGGGATCGAAAGTTTGGGCACCCCAAAAATCTCCAAAAGTCATCAAATTACAGATTAGACATTCTTATAATATGAAAAAAAGTTAGATTTTATTATCATTTACACTTTCAAAATTACAGAAAACAAAAAAATGATGTCTGCAAAAGTTTGGGCACCCTGCAGAATTTATAGCATGCACTGCCCCCTTTGCAAAGCTGAGACCTGCCAGTGTCATAGATTGTTCTCAAACATCGTCTGGGAAGACCAGGCAATGTCAATCTCAAAGGTTTTAAAAGCCCAGACTCATCTGACCTTGCCCCAACAATCAGCACCATGGGTTCTTCTAAGCAGTTGTCTATAAAACTGAAACTGAAAATAGTTGACGCTCACAAAGCTGGAGAAGGCTATAAGAAGATAGCAAAACGTTTTCAGATGTCAATATCCTCTGTTTGGAATGTAATTAAGATATGGCAGTCATCAGGAACAGTGGAAGTTAAAACAAGATCTGGAAGACCAAGAAAAATATCAGACAGAACAGCTCGCAGGATTGTGAGAAAAGCAATTCAAAACCCACGTTTGACTGCACGATCCCTCTAGAAAGATCTGGCAGACACTGGAGTTGTGGTACACTATTCCACTATCAAGAGATACTTGTACAAATATGGTCTTCATGGAAGAGTCATCAGAAGAAAACCTCTTCTACGTCCTCACCACAAAAATCTGCGTTTGAACTTTGCAAATGAACATATAGACAAGCCTGATGCATTTTGGAAACAAGTTCTGTGGACCGATGAGGTTAAAATAGAACTTTTTGGCTGGAATGAGCAAAGGTACGTTTGGAGAAGAAAGGGCACAGAATTTAATGAAAATAACCTCTGTCCAACTGTTAAGTATGGGGTGGATCAACCATGCTTTGGGGTTGTATTGCAGCCAGTAGCACAGGGAACATTTCACGAGTAGAACGAAAAATGGATTCAATAAAATGTCAGCAAATTTTGGATGGTAACTTGATGCCATCTGTGAGAAAGCTGAAGTTAAAGAGAGGATGGCTTCTACAAATGGATAATGATCCTAAACATACCTCAAAATTCACCGGGGATTACATCAAGAGGCGTAAACTGAAGGTTTTGCCATGGCTTTCACATTCTCCTGACCTCAACATAATTGAAAATCTATGGATAGACCTTAAAAGAGCAGTGCATGACAGACAGCCCAGAATTCTCAAAGAACTGGAAGACTTCTGTAAGGAAGAATGGGCAAAAATACCTCAAACAAGAATTGAAAGACCCTTGGCTGGCTACAAAAAGCGTTTACAAGCTGTGATACCTGACAAAGGGGGCAGTACAAGATATTAACTCTGCAGGGTGCCCAAACTTTTTCAGACGTCATTTTTTTGTTTTCTGTAATTTTGAAAGTGTAAATGATGGAAATAAAATTTTACTTTTTTTGACATATTTTAGGAATGTCTAATCTGTAATTTGAGATTTTTTGGAGATTTTTCCATCTTTCCTTGGCTTCGTTATGCACATTAATACATAATACATTTTTACCTGGGGTGCCCAAACTTTCGATCGCCACTGTATGTATGTATGTATGTATATATATA
The DNA here is from genome assembly GCA_029574335.1 of Rana kukunoris. Taxonomy (NCBI): domain Eukaryota; kingdom Metazoa; phylum Chordata; class Amphibia; order Anura; family Ranidae; genus Rana; species Rana kukunoris. Next base: position 121,832,383 of record CM056059.1, on the reverse strand, counting down.
TATATATATATATATATATATATATATATATATTATATAGCACTAGAAATCCATATCTAATCCCGAAGACTGGCATATTTGTGCAGAAATGCACGCAGACATTGTGTAAGGATGTCTGGGCACGCGCCATGTGCACTCGTACACGTCTGATATTTTCTGGTGCCCAGTGGCCTTTATGAGGACAGTAGTCTGGCTAACACATTTGTAGAAAAGTGTAATTTCTTCAGTGTTGTCACATGAAAAGATAGGATAAAATATATACAAAAATGTCAGGGGTATACTTACTTTTGTGAAGGTTTTATGTATTACCTTGGGCAGTAGTGTATTTAGGTTTTGTGCTGCCCTAGGCCTAACTAAACTTGTGCGCCCTCTAATTTAAATATGACCCACCCCTTCCTGTCAAGGCCACATCCCTTTCTGTTTAAGACCTGCCCTGAAATTTCCGACTGGGGACACTAGTTCTTAGGGCCTGGGGGGGCAATGGATTCTCTTGATTTGCATAGATTTCCTCTCACTTCCTGTTTCGCTAGGGGGCAGGAAGTGAAGGGAAATTTCTGCAATGGGACAGGGATGGTAAAAAATAAACTGACAGGGGCTATAACACCCCCTTACTCTATCCAAAATGAAAAGTGTTGCCTATAGTTCTACTTTAAGCACAAATGTCTGATATTTTTATGGAGAGGACTAAGAAGATATAACCATGTCAATGGTGCAGCAGAAAACATATAGCACAGTGAGGAGGGTTTCTGGTCCAGGATGATTTTGAAAGATCCCTCATGTTTTTTTTTAGCAGCAAGGTATGGTATAAAACAAGTAAAACGTTTTTTCATTCCGTGTATCAAAGTATCAAAAACAAAAGGGAATAGGGCATAATTACATGGGAGTCATAAAAGGCAATTACTGGTCGTAACATCAAGAACATATCTCATAAATAAAGGAACATTTCACAAATGGACTCAAAATTAGAACAATAAATTCATATGAAATTCCACATATATAAATCCCTACACGTTCCGACCAAAAGTTTATGGTTAACGGTCTTCTTCAGGGGAATATGTTCAGTTGCTCAGCGAGAAAGTTGTATTTCATGGTCGACCAATTTGCTGCTCTTCTAAAAATGAACCAAGCCCAAATGAATCTGAGGTGTCTCCACGCGCTCCAGGTCCCCCACAAGAAGAAGCCCTACCTCCACCCAGCTCACCCCCCATCAGCACTGGGAAAAAAAGGAGGGGACTCCTAGAGAGGGGGAGACAAAGGGTATCTTTTGGGGAAAGGGTTCAACCCGGAGACCACCCGTGATTTTTCTTAATAGGTCAAAAAGTTCAGTGTGTGCAAGAGCAAAAAATACCTTCACAGGTTCGTTTATCTGATGGGCTTGGGGAGAGATTTTCCGTGTGTCTGTTTGTTAGACAGACTGCCAGCGATCTCATTTATCCAGCATAAAAGGACAGTAAAAATTAGCAGCACTGCCCCCAAACCCCTGCCCCCCCACACAGTTGCGGAATGCCGGCCGGCCACCCACATACTGGAAGCAGTGCAGCCGTTTTATGGGGGCGCAAGACTAATTTGCCTCTTAGCCCAGTCCGCCCCATAAGACTAGCGTGCTGCCCCCCTGCAAAGTGCTTCCCTAGGCCTGAGCCTTGTTGGCATAGGCCAGGATACAGTGTTGACCTTGGGGAGATGCAGACTAGAATACTGCAATCACTGAGCAGCAAATTTTATCACCTGTGATGTTTTTCAGTTATCTTGCAAACATGGCCTGTTAGTGGGCCCTGAGGACAGGGTTGATGACCACTGCTGTAGACTTTACATCAGGACCTGTATAGGTTGGTTCCAATGGTCACTTTCCTCCATTCATTATCATCTCACTGTTTTAGTGTCTCTGTGTTCTCTTCTTTCTTTAAGCTGTTTGAAAAAGTTTCAGCATCAGCCAAAGACAAAATTGTGAGATTATAATTAGAGCTCTGAACAAGCTCTACCACCGATCTCTTTAATGCTGACAAGTTGATACATTAGCCCCATAGTCTTTTGCTTTTATTTCTCTGACTATATCCAAGGATATAAAACATTTTCCCTACAACTTAATGCAATCTCTGCTATGAATTTTCATCAGCATAATAATGCCATTTAAAGCGAGATTTCAGCTGTAATGCAGGCAGGGTAAGAACAGAGATCCCGTAGCCGTAGGGGGTAGCATTTTATTTGTATAAATAGTCAGTGTGTTCGCTTTCATGTTATGCGTTTTGTTTTGTATAATTCTCTTGAGATTTTTCTTACATTGGATATTTGGGTCATCCCTGAGTTTAGCTGCTCCATAAAATAGAAATATTGTAAGTTCCTGAGAGGCCAAATATTTGTTGAAAATAAAGTGAACCTATCAGCCAGTTGGAAGTTTTACAAAGTGGTATCTAGGACTGGGCACCACAAATTGCCTCTCATTAGATTGATTAGCCCCCCCCCCGAAAAAAATCTGTTTGGTTACTAAGTTACTAAAATTTTATTTTATTTTTATTGATTCTAGCATTAGTAGTAATTTAATACAATAACTATTAGACAATGTTCATTATGTATTTAATAAACATATATATTACCGCATATACTCGAGTACAAGCCGACCCGAATATAAGTCGAAGCACCTAATTTTACCACAAAAAATGGGAAAACGTATTGACTCGAGTATAAGTCTAGGGTGTCCATCTGCATGCCTCACTGTGCCTCACTTTGCCTCACTGTGTAAATGTGCCCATGCCTCACTGTGCCCATGCCTCACTGTGTCCCTGACTAGACTGATGTTTTAACATGTGTGTCTATGGAAGGGGTGCCTGGGTTTGAAAAATCAGTGCTCCCCAGCCGTAGGTCTCCGAGACAACAAACTTGAAATGGGGATACATTTGTGCCAAGTTCCGCGTCCAGGGGACCTACAACCGGCAGGTACCGGGTCCCCAAATCACTGGAGAAATTACTGTTTAACATGGGAGTCTATGGAAGGGGTGCCCGGCTTTAAAAAATCGGTGCTCCCTGCTGCTCCCCGGCCGTAGGCCTGGACAACAAACTTTGCACACTTGTATAGTGAGGCTATATGTGTGCCAAGTTTGCCGGTACCGGGTCCCCAAATTCCTGGGAGATCAGCCGCAAAAAGTTGACTCGAGTATAAGCAGAGGGGGCATTTTCAGCACAAAAAATGTGCTGAAAAACGTGGCTTATACTCGAGTATATACGGTACTTACTCAATATATTCTCCCTCTTTTTGTGGCCGTTTCCATCATTATTGTGGGCATGTGAAACCCAATCGTTATCTCTTCCTGGTTTGCTTTGGAGAGGTCTCACTCATGCGTGATTCACCGGCAGCCTTATCGCTGATTGTTTCTAATGTTGCCATAACATTGGGTGGCGATGGAGGAAGGTCCCTCCCTGTTGTTATGGCAACATAGATAAACACATCTTGGCGCTGTGATCCGCCCTAAATCACGTAATTTCCTGTCAGGAAATTACGTGATTTTTGATCACAGAACTGCCTACAGACTCCTGGGAAATTATGTGTCATAATTTCCTAGGAGCACAGGCAAGGGAGGGAGTGACCTAGGAGTGCCGCAGACCAAGAAGGTGCAGATTAGAAGGACTACATAGCAACAGGGCGATTTTGGTAAGTAACATTTTTTTTCCTCCAAATGTTATAGGTTTCCAGCAGTCTGATAATGAAAACCAAATTAAACTGGCCATAAGTTCTTAGATTTCCGTGCAAATGTGCTTACAAAGATGTTCATCAAAGCATATGATATCTGACTTGCCACACTTTGTTATATCTCACATGTACTATACTAATTTTGTACCCCAATTGTACATTTACTTTATTATTATTATACAGGATAAATTTAGCGCCCATAGTTTACGCAGCACTTTACAACTTGAGGGTAGACAGTACAAATACAATACACTTTAATACAGTAGGAATCAGAGAGCCCTGCACGTTGGAGCTTACATTCTAAGAGGGAGGGTCAAGAGATACAAGAGGTAATAACTATAGGGATGTGTTGATGGAGAAAATATTTGTACAGTTGTTAGGTGAGGGCCAGAAGAGATGAGTTTTAAGGGATCGTCTAAAAATGGACAAAGTAGGAGATAGTCGGACAGATTGTGGTAGAACGTTCCAGAGGATGGGAGAGGCTTAGTAGAAGTCCTAGAGGCGAGCATGAGATGAGGGGACAAGGGAGCTGGAGAGCAGGAGGTCTTGGGAGGAACAAAAAAAACAATTTGGTTAGAATTTCGAGACTTGGTTAGAGATGTAGCTGGGGGCTAAGTTGTGGTTTGCTTTGTAAGTTATTGTTAGTATCTTGAATTTAATGTGTTGGGTGAGTGACAACCAATAGAAGGATTGGCAGAGAGGGATAGCAGATGCCTTCTCTTTGTTCTTCTTTAAAAAAAAAAAAACATATTGTAAAACAAAGCATATGATAATACCGTCTGTGACTATGCAAATGTCTTTGAAAGTCCTGAAAAATCTTGTTTGATTGCCAAAACAATGCGGCAAATTTGTTTATTCGATTGTGGGATGTGATTTTGAAAGGGAAAAAAAATTCCATCCTTCTTCTTTAACTTTACATACCTGATATGTGTGTAATAGCACTGCAACCACATAAACCTTGGTTCAGATTGGTCTTCCGCATCCCCAGACGCCCCCCGTCCCCGTCCCCCAGCCTGCACAATCCGCCCTCCTAGCCTGCACAATCAAACATTATGTGTCTGGCCATGCACTGTGCAGCACGTGACCAGAGCCCGAGTTTGGCCTGTTTCATGATATCTTCAGGGCGCAGAGCACTTCATCCCGAATCCTCCCACCCTGCGATACCAGCAAATGAACACTTGGTTTCTTGCCCGACCAATCAGGACAGGAGGCAGAGGACCCAGAACCCAGAAGGAAGACCAGGTTACAACAGAAGCCGCAGGGCCAGGCACCATTGAGGTCTGTGACCACTGGAGGGCTCCACCCATAGGGTAAGTGCGGTCCTAAAGGGGCCCGCCAATGCCCCCCCCCCAAAAAAAAAATCCTCCATCACCAGCCGCCACTCATCTACCGTAAAGTGATTCCTCCTGAAAGAAGCAAATCAGAAGCAAGATTGAAGTCAACTGACCCCGTTCTGGTCCTTCGAACATCTGAATGGCTGAAAGTACTAAAGAACGAAAATTACGGAATTACAAATAAGCAAAATAACGAACAAGCGAAAATACAGATGTACGATTGAACAAACTTACTAAAATACGAAACACCGAAACAGCAAAAGAATGAAAATGACATCTATAACAAACGATTTGCATTCCGTATTTTAAATCCTTGTCTGTTCGTAATTTCGTATTTTCATTTGTGTGTTCTGTAAATCCGTTTCTTTGTCTGTTGGTAAATTTGTGCACTCAAATCGTTCTTTCGAATGGGCACTGGGCAGTGTAGTTAGTGAGTGATGTATCTTACTTAATATCTTAGCCAGTCAGCGTATCTCTTTTGTGCTGAGTTACATTGGACAGTGTAAAGCCTCGTACACACGTTTAGATTTTTTTGAAAACACAAATTTTGAAGTTTGTTGGCAAAAAGTCCGACCATGTGTACAGGGCTTAAGAGAAAGTCTATCTTAATATGGATTAGCAGCATATTGAAAATGAAACTAAAATACGAGATTGCAAATGACCGCGCCGCAATGTATTTACGAAAGTACAAAATTCCAAATCCATTAAACAAAAATTATTATCTAACAAACTTACGAATTTCGAATCAGCGAAAATAATTTAGACATAATTACGAATCATTCAAATCAACGAAAATAAAAGTTTATGAAAATACGAACGGGACCGAATAGGAAAACTTGCGTCTTACGAAATTACGAATCTTTACGAATCTACGGAGCTAGACGAAACAAAGCCAAAAACTTTTTTTTTGTTGTGCACATGTCTAGTAGATTCTTCAAAGTGTGTGGAGGAGTACCTGGTACAGAAGCTCATCTCATTTAATAGTTACATAGTTAGTCAGGTTGAGAAAAGGTCCATTTAGTTTTAGGTTTAGGAGATATTTACCATATACGCTTGTGCCGATGTCATCGACGCATGAGCACTTTAGAAAGGGCATGATCGTGCCGCTTCTATAGAGCCTGTGCCATGATCATCGGCTCCTGCGTGTATGCGTGGGAGTGACTTCACACGACTTCGGCCAGTCCACCACCCCGGAAGGAAGATGCACTTAAATAAATAAGTAATAAATTATTACTTATGGATAGACAGTCTACCGTAGACTTATGCCGCGTAAACACGTCCGTTTTTGGGTTGTAAAAAATTATGTTTTTCAGGCTCTAGAAAGTTTTTTTCAACCCGATCATTAAAACGACCTTGCCTACAAACGATCATGAAAAAAAATGCTCTAGCAAAGCGCGGTACGACGGCACTATAAAGGGGAAGTTCCATGTGGATGACGCCACCCTTTGGGCTGCTTTAGCTGATTTTGTGTTAGTAAAAGCCGATTTGTGCTTTTCTGTCAGTTTCATTACAGCGTGATGAATGTGCTTATTCCATTACGAACAGTAGTTTTACCAGAACGAGCGCTCCCATCTCATAACTTGCTTCTGATCATGTGCAGATTTTTCACGTCGTTAAAGCCTGCACACGATCATTTTTTACAACCCGAAAAACTACAACGTTAAAAACCTTGTTAAAAAATAGAGCATGTTCGAAAAAAAAAAAATTTGGCCATTTTTCATAACCCGAAAAATGCTCTGAAGCCCACACACGATCGTTTTTAATGACATAAAAAAAACATAGGCCCAGATTCACAGAGCGATTACGCCTGCGCAACAGGAGATGCACGTGCGTAAGTCTAAATATGCGCGTGCGTTTCGTTGCGCGGCATCCCCAGAACGAGATACGCAAAAAATCGTCTTTTTTTTGTCCCGCGTAATTTCGTTAGACTGGCGCATCCGTCCGCGCAAAAGTGCGATAGACACACCATTGATTTGCTAGTCAAATATGCTAATGAGGGACTTACGGGGATCCACAAAACAACGTTGGGGCAGCGCAAGCGACGCAGTGTGCGCAACAGCAAAATGTCCTGTCTAAAATTAGAGCTGATAAAAGCTGGTCTAAAAAAAGAAAAAAAGTCTACTTGTCAGATAAAGCAACACTGTTAGTGAGGAGTTCAGCAGTCACACGTGTTGCTCAACAATCTGTATGCCAACATGCCAGGGGCATCGTCGCACATAGCTATACTACTGACTTTAGATGAACAAAGAAGGAGGAGGGCACGGAGGATGGCACTAAGGAGGGCACGGGAGATGTTTTTTTTATTTTTTTTATTTGCTTATATAAAATTTACAATTTAATCTAATCTAATACAATATTCTTATCTGATACAAGCCCCTCACTCTTCACTTGATATATCACACACGCATAGACATCTTTGGCATGAGTGATTCTGAGGTGTCTCGCATCTTCAGATTCACCCCTCATGCCATCCTGGAATTACCACAACCTTGCAGGAGGACATCAGCAGCCCAACACATGGCACTACCCATGACACCCATGACAGCTACATATACAATCAGAGCCCCATCCCCACAGATTTCGAACAGAACTTGTATGGGGACAGCTGGCTGGTTGGTGAGTGACATGGGTGGCAGGCATGACTATCCCCTCCCGTGATGCACACCTCACAATTGGCACATGCATGACTAACATCCTCCTGTCTTTTCCCTTCAAGGTGACTCTGCATATGCACTGGTACCCCATCTCATGACCCCATCTCATGCCAGCTCACATTATGCATCTTTGCACGTTAAACACACACATTAATCATGGCACAATGAGAATGCATGCATGCACACCACTGTGGTCCCTAGCACACACACACCACATCATCATCACATTGGATTGGCACCAGTCCACCATGCAGGACTTGTGAGCTGCAACGCCATGCCACGGCTCCAATTATGTCACTGTACATTCATACACCATTCACACAGACCTGGGGATCACTTCTCCACCACAAATGAGGGTGACACCCCTTTTCCCGCAGGAATATCACCCCCACATTCCAAAATCATACACAAACAGAACCCAAAAAATGTAATAAATGACGAGCAAAAAAAAAAAATGCCCAGCAAAAATATAATTTAAACAAAATAACAACAAAGAAAACACATAAAAGACAAAAATCACTCTGCAAAACAGTCCCCAAATATCTCAAAGACACGTCACAAACAAACAAAAGCACCTTGCTGTAGAGGGAGGGATACAAAGGGATGTACTTTTGCAAAGGAAGTGCATTTGTGTCTGTCTATTTATGCTGTCTGCGTAGTTCACAAAGTTGCCCTAGTCTATTTCCAATTTCACTGATTGCGCCGCTTCCGAGTTGTGAGCATGCGCACAGCGGAGCTGACATGGTCTCCTTCACGCGCGCATGCGCGAGCCGGCCGGCCCTTCATTTGCATGGGGTCACGGCTCATTTCAATGTAACACGCCCACGTCCCTCCCAATTTGTATTACTCCTCCTTACGCCTCTGGAAAAAACCTTACGCTTGCGCAATTTTCTGCGCAAAAGCTACGTGAATCGGGGGATTACGCGGCTAGATGGCGCAAGTCTAACGTAAAGGCGGTGCGCTACGCCGGTCCAATAATGCGCCGATGTATGTGAATCTGGGCCATAATTTTTTACAACCCGAAAAACGGTCATGTGTACGCGGCATTACCCAATAATGTACAAACCCTGTTCCTTAAAACAAAGGTTGCCTTGTCTTTTTTGATTCCCAGTTGATTGGCACATGAGTCAAGAAGGCCAGAAATCAGCTAATGGTAAGTCTATTTTTCTCATATACATGGAGCACGTGTTTTTTTTGTATTTTACCCGTTAAAACTGCCATTTGAAATGATTGCAATTCGTCTACCTTATTCTCTTGTCATTTGGCCCTTGTTCTGTTTTTAATATGTAGCCAACGTCGGTGTGCAACGAAACAATATTTGCTGTTTTGCATGCATTTAAATAAGCTTGGCATTCCGAGGGTTGCAAATTTTTATAATTAATTGCTAATTGGGATTAATTTGCACAGACCACTCATGCTGCTAATATTTTTAGCAAACCACTTTATCATCTGTTAGGCTGGGCTGTCATCTGTCATTATCTTAAACCAGCTCCAGTTCCACAATATATTTCTCTAAATATAAATCATTATTGCTCAGTTGGAAAATAAAATAATAATCCTTTGCTAAAACTATGTCCTATTATTATTTTTTATTAAATTATAACTGAAGAACTAATTACTTTGTAAGGAAAAAGCCTAATAAGAAAAATAATAATAATAATAATAATAATAATAATAAACTCAGAGGTTATTGGACAGATACAATTTATATTAAAACGTTATTTTATTTTCTCTTATCTTTCTTAGTTTCACTTTTTTTCTTGTTGTCAAATATGTCTCAGGATTGCATAGTGGGGATATAAATGTCTAAGATTTTTTACAGTGTCTGCACAGAATATTGTCATTTTAATTTAACTTTTAATTTAGAGGATTTTTTAATAGACATGTAATTATTTCAAGAAAATCATGAAAATTGGTACACTATGATACCGTTAGTTCATTCTATTTTCTCATCACAAAATTGAAATCAAACTTTTTAAAAGATACTTTATTACTGTAGTTCTTTGTGATCATAAGTAAACTCTTTTCACACAAGAGTCATACACCTTTCACTCAGGATTCACACATTTTTACAAATTAATCCAAAATAATTAGACCTTTTGTGTATGTCCAGTCTAAAATTTTTTGTTTGTTTTGAATAGAGTGAGGAAGGATTCAAATTCATGTCGGGTCCACGGTCAGAGGTAGCCCGTCCAAACGTCATTTAAAATGATCGTGTGTGGGCTTCACATCGTTTTTCATTTTCTGAAAAACGACCAAAAAAAAATTCGAGCATGCTGCATTTTTTAACGTTGTTTTAAAAAATGTCATTTTTTGGGTTGTAAAAAATTATCGTGTGTGGGCTAAAACGACGAGATGAGATGGGAGCGTGAATGAAACTTTCCCTTTAGGCCGCGTACACACGACCAAATCTGTTCAAATCGGTCTGACAGACCGATTTGATCAGATTTGTCTGCTGGGCTGTTTTGGTTTGATCGCTGTACACATGATCAAACCAAAATCCCCGCCGGCAGACAGCGCGGTGACCTGGCGATGACGTAGACGCCACCACGTCACCGCACCAGGAAGTAAAACACTTCCGCGCATGCGTCGAATCCATTCGACGCATGTGCGGGCAGATATGTCTGCTGGTTAGCATACTAACCAGCAGACATATCAGGCGGACGGATTCCCAGCAGAAAGAGATTTTAAAGCATGCTTTAAAATCTGTCTGCTGGAAAAATCTGTCTGTCCGCCCGTACACACGATCGAATCTGTCTGCTGAAACGGTCTGTCAAACCGTTTCCAGCAGATAGATTCGATCGCGTGTACGCGGCCTTAGAGTGCCGTCGTATGTGTTGTACGTCACCGCGCTTTGCTCATCATTTTTTTTAAACGATGGTGTGTGGGCAACATAGGGCCAGATTCTTAAAAGAGATCCGACGGTGTATCTCAAGATACACCGTCGTATCTCTGTTTTTTGGCCCGGGTATCTATGCGTGTGATTCCTAGAATCACTTACGCATAGATACGGCGTAGATCCGACAGGTGTAAGACACTTACACCGTCGGATCTTAGATGTAATTATTCTCTGGCCGCTAGGTGGCGTTTACGTTGACTATGCAAATGAGCCAATTACGCCGATTCCCGAACGTTTTTGCACCGCCTCGTCGTCGTTTCCGTAAGCGTAAACCTACCCCTGCTATATGAGGGGTAAGTTTACAAAGGTCCGTCGTATGCCATGTTAAGTATGGCGTTGGGACAGCGTCGTCTTTTTCCGTTGTTTGCACCGTTTTACTAAGTCGTTCGCGAATAGGGCTTTACGTCAATGACGCTCACGTCGGCTTCATTGACATTTTCCGTCGTGAGCTGGAGCATGCGCACTGGGCTATTTGTACGGACGGCGCATGCGCAAATACAAGCCGCCCCCTTTGAATTACGCGGCCATACGCTGGGTCATTTACACTGCGCCGCCGCAAATTACGGAGCAAGTGACGAAATGTGATCGTGTGTACGCGGCAATACAGTTTTACTGTTTTTTTTCTTTGTGAAGCACATGATTAGAGCCCACCCACTTGTGACATTAGCGAATCAACATTCGCTATTGTCTTCCTGCTTCTTCTCCCGCCCAATCAGGACAGGAAGCAGGTCCTAAGACTGGATTGGCCAAGAGGAGAAGCCGGGGAAGCCACCAAAGCTGCCTACGACCTAGATGGGGTAAATGCGGGGCTGGAAGGCTTGAGAGGGGGTATAGCAAGCTGGAGGGTGGGCAGGTGAGTTGGTGGGGGGTTTGTTTGCTGCGTCGTCCCCCCCAAACAAATAAAGCACCAGCCGCCACTGTCTGTTAGAAAATTTTTCCCTCAGATATGAAGACAAGGCAGGATATATACTGTATGGGCCAGATTCAGGAAAGGTTACGCTGGCGGATCGAGTGATCCGCCAGCCTAACTGTGGCTTTGAGCCGGCGTTTCTGTTTTCTGTAACCAGAAAACAAGAAACGCCGGGTTGAAGTTCCGATGCGAGCAGCGTAACTGAGTTTCGCCATCGCATCGTTACTTCAACTTAAAAATGGCGCCGGGGGCGTTCCCGCCGATTTCCGCTCAAAAAATATGTTAATGAGCGGAAATCGGCAATTCACGATCGAAATCCGGCGCGACGCAATGACGATACGACGTTTCCGGACGGGATACGCGGCGCATAGATATACCTACATGGGGTTGGAGTATCCTATGTTAGGTATAGGCGTCGTCATCGCGTCGGAAAAAAAAAAAAAAAACGTCGCTTGCGTAAAACGGTCATGAATGGGAATGTGACGTCATTGACGTTCATTCACAGATTTTGGAGCATGCGCACGGGGATGTTTTGACACTCGACGCATGCGCAGTACGTTGGCGGCGGGATCGCGCGTAGTTAGCATACTACACGCCCCGTACCCGCGACATTTGAATTCCGCCGGCTCATTTGTGATGCGCTGCCGCAACTTTAGGAGCAAGTGCTTCGTGAATGACAGCACTTGCTCCTAAAATTTCGGCAGCGCAACGCAAATCAGAAGCGTTACTCCAGAGCAAAGATGCTCTGGAATACGTGAATCTGGCCCTATATGTATATATCTAGGCACCACTACTACCAAGATTGTTGCTAGCTTCATGGCTCCCTGCTCCCCTAAAACATACCCGAGCCCTATCTCTATCCAGCAATGTGCGTGAGAGCCTCGGCTCTCCTGGATCGATCCCTCCTCATTGCTCCTGCTACTGTCAACCACAGCCAGTGAGTCAAAAATGAGTGAGTGAGTGAGAGCTGGGCCAAGTTGCACTCCCTGTGTGAATGGACACAGGGAGCAGGGACTCAAGAGGGGCCTGGAGTGCTGGCGGGGACCCCAGAAGAGGGACTGTGAAAAACCATTACACAGAGCAGGTCAGTAATAACATGTTTGGAATAAAAAAAAAAAATTCAAGCATCAAGGTGAAAAAAACATTTAGCAGTGACCGCCCCCCCCGAGCCCCCCAATTTTAGTTACCTGAGCCCAGAATTTCCCTCGGCGGAGACGCGCTCACAGTCCCCGCTGTTGATTGAATAGAATGATAGCAGTGCAGCCATTGGCTCCCACTGCTGTCAATCAAATCCAATAACGTGGGCACCAGGGGGCGGGGCCGAGTCCGGAATTTGTGTCTATGGATAAAAATGCTGGACTTGGGAGCGCGCCCACAAGGTAACCCCCAGAAGAGCGCTTCTCCTAGGGGGTTATACAATGCTGGGAGGAGCTGCGAGTGCCCTTGGGGAACCCCAGAAGACAGTATTTGGGGCAAAATGCACTGCACAGTGGAGATTAGTATTACATGTTTGTTATTTAAAATAAAGAAAGCTTTACAGTCACTTTAAGGTAGTACTAAAGGTTCATGTTTAAAAAAAATAAAATAACAAACATATCATACTTACCGCCATTGTGAAGTTTGTTTTGCACAGAGTGTCCCAGATCGTCTTCTTCTGGGGTCCCACAGCGGCTTTTCGCAGCTTCCTCCCTGAAATAGCTAACCCCTTCTGGGAAGCTCTCTCCTAAGGGGGTTACCTTGCGGGCGCGCTCCTGTGTCATACACTCCGCGTACATAGCCGCCAAGTGTATGAGTCTGCCCCGCCCCCCCAGCGGGCACGTCATTGGATTTGATTGATAGCAGCGGCGGGAGCCAATGGCTGCACTGCTATCAATCTATCCAATGAAGAGCCGAGAAGCCGTGGGGAGAACAACGCGGGATCAAAGTGCAAGGTGTTTTTTCGCCTTAATGCATAGGATGCATTAAGGTGAAAAAACACAAAGGTTTACAACCCCTTTGAGTATAGCTTCAATAATACTTGGGCCAGATTAGCAATTTGCGGCTTTATTTCAATGGCTTCCTCAATTTGGTCTTTAAAAGTCGTATAATATTTGGCGATGAAGAGTGTAGGCTGTAAGATGATATTTGGAAAGATAAAGTTGGTGCCAGAGGAACAAAGTATGAAGACAGTTAGTATAGGAGTAGTCATAATATACTGTGGCTTTAATTATCCCGGCAGATGGACGAAGGTGTAAAACCTGATATGAAAGATGCACAAATATGTCAAGCGAACACCTGTTCCTGGATACAGAGGGGTTTAAAGGGATGAATAATATATATGTAGTGGTTTAATGGATGCAGCATTTTATGTCAGTCATGACAAGTTTACTAAAACTATTCATTGGCAATGGCAAAATCTTCTACATTCTTTTTTTTTGTAGGAGTCGGGAGAACAAAGAAACCAACCAGCCAAATCTTAAAGCTCAACTCCAGGCACAATACCTGCAGTTAGATTTTAATAAAGAGAATGTTTTGTGGTTTTGTACATTTTATTTTAATGAGTAAAACATTTTTTTTTTTTTTTAAAACATATACATTTATTTTGTCTGTTATAAATAATGTATGTCGTGCCTTCATAGTTAGGCTGCAAGGCAAATATCATTTATGTCTTTTGTTGTAATTACAAGAGCTGCAATTGTTTGGTCTGGTCTGTTTGATTACTTTTCCCTGCCTCTGGAAGATGCTTCTAGAACTTAGGGAGGGAGAATTCAAATGTTCAGCCTAAATATTGATCAGGACCTAGCCAAACCATTGGAAAGGTGTGCCCAGACAGTTGCTGGGCTGCTGTTAAATAGTTTTCAGACCTGAGTAGTTTGTCTTTTTCCCTCCTGAGGGAATGGGTCTGTGAGCTGAGAAGATGTAGGCTGCTTGCCCTTGGCGCCCTTTGGATTGGTGCTGGGTTTCTTTGCAAGGCTGCAATGCCAACGTAATTTTTGTCTTTTGTTGTAATTAAAAAAGCTGCAATTGTTTGGTCTGGTCTGTTCTGTTTGATTACTTCCCCCTACCTCTGGAAGATGTTTCTAGAACTTAGGAGGGAGAATTCAAATGTCAAACCTGAATATTGATCAGGACCTAGCCAAACCCTGGGTAGGTGTACCCAGGTGGTGACCGGGCTGCTAAATAGTTTTCAGCCCTGAGGAGTTTATCTTTTTCTCTCCTGAGGTAATGGGTCAGTGAGCTGAAAAGGGGTAGGCTGCTTGCCCCTGGAGTCCTTTGGATTGGAAGCTGGGTTTCTTTGCAAGGCAAATATAATTTTTGTCTTTTGTTGTAATTACAAGAGCTGCAATTGTTTGGTCTGGTCTGTTCTGTTTGATTACTTTCCCCTGCCTCTGGAAGATGTTTCTAGAACTTAGGAGGGAGAATTCAAATGTCCAGTCTGAATATTGATCAGACCTAGCCAAAACCTCGGACGGTGTACCCAGGCGGTGACCGGGCTAATGTTAAATAGTTTTCAGCCCTGAGGAGTTTGTCTTTTTCCCTCCTGAGGGAATGGGTCCGTGAGCTGAGAAGGGGTAGGCTGCTTGCCCCTTGCGCCCTTTGGATTGGATGCTGGGTTTCTTTGTAAAAGACTGTATCCTTGGACTGGTCTTGTTCCAGGATTCTGTGAATGCAGGCTATTTTTGGTGCAGCACCTTTAAGCTATTTAATTGTCTCCAGTTGTGAGTGAAAGACTATGTTGTTTAGACATGTGCAATTCATTTCGTTCTGAATATAAATTCGGACACATTTTTTTGTTATTTTGATATTCGTATGTATCCGAATATCCGAATGAAACAGTAAAGAATTTTGTTAAAATGTTTCATTCTGTATATTTCTTTTCTAACGAATTCCAATTTTCGTAACAATTTGAATTTGGGGGCTTCCAGGCCTAAAGCGGTTGTAAAGGTTTGTGACAATCACCGCCCCCAGCCCCCTCCCCTGTTTTACTTACCTGAGCCAGTTCACCTGCTCCACCCATCCCCGGCATCCTTTTCTCTGCATAGTCTCGGCGTTGATTGGATAGATTGATAGCAGTGCAGCCATTGGGTCCCACTGCTGTCAATCAAATCCAATGACGCGGCCACCGGGAGGCGTGACCGAGTCATACACTCGGCGTCTATGGATGCCAAGTGTATGACATGGGAGCGTGCTCGCAAGGTAACCCTCTCGGGAGAGAGCTCCCCAGAGGGGGTTAGCTCTTGCATTCTTTTGAATGGCAAGAACATGGTGATGTCATCGCGTACGATGAGCATGCCATCTTGCTGCACCCTACCTATGCCTAGGAAGTCATTTTGAGCATGCGCGGGTGTCCACGGCGACAGGTAAGTATACACACTCTCGGGTTTCTTGGCAGGAAAAGACTGCCGAAAATCACGACGAGAAAATAGAGAGCAGGTTCTCTATTTTTCTCGTCGAGATTTTAGGCAGTTTTCTTGATGAGAAACCTGAAAGCCTCGTACACACGCTCGGTATACTCGGCAAGAAAGCTCTGCCAGCAGTTTTCTTGCTGGTTCTTGCCAAACAAACTGAGCGTGTGTATGAGGCTTTACACTTTAAATCTTTAAATTATTAAAATTCTCTAAACTAAATTCATAAATACAAATAAATATTTGCCTATTTTTGGTTAAAAGAATGTAATAAATCCCTGTTATTTCCTGTGGGAAGCACACTGATGATAGCAGACACATGGTGGCCCGATGCAAATGTCACCCTTTGTAAAGACGCGCTGTGCACTTTTATTGAAAGCCAACAGTAAGACATATGTGCGGACTGGCAGACAATCTCGAAACACAAAGCCAGCATGTAAATGTCACATTGCGGTGGGAGCCCATGTATATACCACAGGGGGAACAGTGTTTCTGCAAGCGTGGCAAATAGCTGTGTGTACTCTGCCATCCATCGGAGACTGAAGGACTCTAATAAGATGTTCATACAATACCGTACATCCCAAAGGTTACTCTTCCTCACTAATTGTGCTGCAACATGAAAGCCGGGCGAGCTGCAAGTCTCAGCGGCCCTTTAGTCAGCTGAACAGGCTGCGGACCACATGCAATGTTCAGGCTGATCTCTGGGATTAACTCTTTTCCCTATAAACCTCCCTCTTTTCATGTGCTAACAAAAGGCACAAAGATTTCCAAAGCCCCAACTTTTTTTCGTTTTGGACATAGTAGGGAATAGTTACAAATCCTGCTTTCTCTACAGCAGGGGTCTCCAAACTGCGGCCCACGGGTCAGATGTGGCCCTTTGCTAGCCTTCATCTGGCCCCTGGGGCAGTATTGCTCCCAATGATATGAGGCACTATTCCTCTCAATGGCACAAACAATGGGGCACTATTTCTCCTCCTACTGCCCACCAACACTGGGGCCATGTTTATTCTCACTGATGCTCAGCCCTGGGACATATTCTACCCCAACTGGTCAGAATCCGGCCCCATAAAGTCAGAAAGACTAAAAACTGTCCCTTTGCTTTAAAAGTATGGAGACCCCTGCTCTACAGTAAAGAAAATGTTGTCACTCAATGCAGTGGCGGCCAGTGGATTTTTTTTTTAGGGGGGCTGCAAACATTAAGCCCCCCAGGTTTGGTCGGTCGGTAGCACTTACCCCATCACCGGCAGCCTCCCCTGCTTGGTGGCCTCCCGTTCTGCTGGGTATGCTAAAGCCACGTACACACGATCGGACTTTTATCTGACTTTTCCATGGATTTTTGTCCGAAGGGGGCGTTGGCCGTGAACTTGTTCTGCATACACACGGCAGAACATTTTCAGCCAACATTCACCAAACCATGTGGTTTTTCAGCTCTTTAACGCCACCCTTTGGGCAACTTCTGGGTTGTTGGCTGCTGTTTAGCATTGGTTCGGAGCATACGTGTTTGTACTTTGGATTTTAGTCTGATAGATTTGTGTACACACGATCAGATGATCCGACGAAACAAATGTTTTGACTGAAAATTTGAGAGAAAGCACATTCAACATTTGTTGTTGGAAATTCTGACAACAATTTTCCGATGGAGCATACAGATGACCGGATAGTCAGATTAAACACGTCCATCGGACCGTTGTTGTCAGAAAATCTGATTGTGTGTATGGGCCTTTACTGTGTTGAAAAATGTCAAAGGTAAACAACGAAAAAAAATTAAGGAGGGAGTGAAAAGGCTGCAGTTCCTCTTTAACTGCTTCAGCCCCCGAAGGTTTTAGCCCCTGACAATTGCGCTGTACCCAAATAAAATTGATGTCCTTTTATTTCCATAAATAAAGCTTTTTTTGGTTGTATTAAATCACCTCTGCAGGTTTTTTTTTTTACGCTATAAACAAAAAAAAAGAGAGACAATTTTGAAAAAAATACATACATTCCCCCCAAAAAAATGGTAAAAGTTTAATTTCTTCATCAACTTAGGCCAATATGTATTCTGTTACATATTTTTGGTAAAAAAAAACAATAAGTGTATATTGATTGTTTTGTACAAAAGTTATAGCGTCTACAAACTATGGGATATTTTTATGGCATGTTTATTTATTTTACTAGTAATGGGGTGATGGGTGATTTTTAGCGGGACTGCGACATTGCAGCAGACAGATCGGACACCTAACTGACACTTTTTTGGGAACCAGTGACATTATCACAGTGATCAGTGCTAAAAATATACACTGTTACTGCACTAGTGACACTGAGCAGCGAAGGGGATAACACTAGGGGCGATCAAAGGTTTAAGTGTGTCCCTAGGAGGTGCTTGCTAACTGTGTGAGGGATGGACTGACTAGGTGAACACAGATCTCTGTGTCCTCTCCCTTCAGAATGGCAATCTGCCTTGTTTACATAGGTAGATCACTGTTCTGTCTCTCTGGGGAATGATCGGGGGTGGCCAGCGGACATCGGGTCCATCTGACCTGCTGATTGGCGTGTGCACCCCCACAGTATCTATTGCACAAAATAATGTTCAGGTACCTGATTTTGCGCAATAGAGCCACCATGCTGGCATGTGACATGTTAGGTATCTACTTACTCGGCGTAACATCATCTTTTATAGTTTATATTTTTATATGTATATATATATATATATATATATATATATATATATATATATACATTATATTATACAAAACATAAGAACATTATCAATAATCTGAAGCATTTATATATATATATATATATATATATATATATATATATATATATATATATATACAGTATATATAGTTTATAGTTTATATATATATTTTTTATATTTTATAGTTTATAAATAGTTTTTTGCATTAAAATGAAAAGAGTTTTTTTTTATTGCGTTTGAAAAACCACTGTGAAAATATTGTGCGACCTAAAAAATTGCAATAATCTCCAGTTTATTCTCTAGGGTCTCTGCTAAAAAAAATATATAGGCCTGGATTCACATACATCGGCACATATTTATGCGTATCTCTTTTACGCTATGCCAGCGCAGCGCGGAGAGGCAAGCATGGAATTCACACACAAATGCTCCCAACTCTGCGCCAGCGTAGCGTATATTTCTAGGCGTAAGCCGGCATAAGTGGAAGTAGGTGGAAGTGGGCTGGAAGTGGGCGTGATCCATGTTAATGAAGCGTGACCCCATGCAAATGATGGGCCGGGCACCAGACAAGTACTGAAAACGAACTGCGCATGTGTCGGGACATGGACATATCCCCGTTCGCATGTGCACAACCATGTCGGAACAACTGCCTAAGATACGCCGGATCACTGTGTACGCCGTGAACGTAACCTACGCCCAGCCAGACCCACGTCGGCCAATATTCACAGACGTCCAACGTACAATACGTAGGCTTGTGTTCCCTGGTCCATACCTTTGCATGGGTTGCGCCTCATCTATGGGGAATAACTTTACGCCGAACGTAAAACTTATGCAAACCGCTTAAATCATGCGCCGGGCGCAAGTACGTTCGTGAATCGGCGTATCTCCCTCATTTGCATATTTGAATAGAAAATCAATGGGAAAGCCATATGCGTCCAGCGTAAACATGCACCCACTATACGCCGGCATAGGCAAGTTACGTCGGTGGGATGAAGTCTGTTTTTAGGCGTATCTTAGTTTGTGGGTTCGGCGCACAGATACGGCGGTGCATATTTGTACTTACGCGGCGTATCTGGAGATACGTCGGCGTAAATGCTTTGTGAATCCAGGCCATAATGTTTGAGGGTTCTAAGAAATTTTCTAGCAAGAAATATAGATTTTTACTTGTAAACAAAAAGTGCCAAAAAGGTGAATATTAAAAATTAGTGAAATTGTGTTTTAGGTATGTAGTGCTTGGATACAGTTTAATTCCGCTTTAAAAACAGTTACTTTTATTGTGTATTAAGGTTTTCCTTCAAGACTCAGACCCAGAAGGTTGAAACAGCTGGCTCTGAGTGGGCTCCCTGGCACTGCACTTTGTTTCTCAAGAAAACTAGTTGAACAAGAAAGCTAATTTTACAAGACATTAAACCTGTGTTGTATTTTTAATCTAGATATGTGGGTTGCATGGGTGACACGTGTAGATCTTTCATAAAGAACTCCTGATCAGAAGACTTAATGAACTTCACAAATGTTAGAGGGAAACTCTCCTGTCTTTTCTGTAAGTACGCATTTCGAGCTATTTTTACACCTTCTACTTAGGAGTCATTTGTTAAGTCATTTTCATTTTGATGCTTTGATGATTATATTCCATATATAGATTTATTCATACCCCCTCCAGTGGGTATATGTATATCGGGGAAGATAATTAGAAAACCTTCTTAAAGGAGTTGTAAAAGAAAAAAAATGTTTTGCCTAAAATTAATGTCAGCAAGGTAGACAGACAGAATAGTGTAATGATTCTGTTAAAAAAACGAGTAAATACCTATTAAATTCCTTCATCTACAGTAGGTGACTGCGATATTGTGTCAATCTCGCTCCCTTTCTCGGCGAGATTGACCACATGCGAGCCCCATCGCGGGAGCCAGCGCCGAGCTGGCTTGCCGCGATGGAGACAAAGCCGTCATAGAAGCGACGGGGAACCGACGTGGATTCCCGCCAATTCTACACGTGGGCGGCATTTGTTATGAATCCTGAAGGGGAACTCCCCACCGGATTTTAAATAAAAATCCGGCATGGGTTCCCCCCTCAGGAGCATAACGGGCCCTTAGGTCTGGTATGGGTTGTAAGGAGACCCCCCTATGCTGAAAAAACGGTGTGGGGGTCCCCCCACAATCCATACCAGACCCGTATCCAAAGCACGCCAGCCGGCCGGTCAGGAAGGAAGTGGGGGCAAGCGAGCGTCCCCCCCTCTGGGCAGCATGCCCTCAACATGGGGGGGTCAGGTGCTCTGGGGCAGGGGGCGCACTGCGGCCCCCCCACTCCAGAGCACCCTGTCCCAATGTTGATGTCCCTCTTACCGACAACCCTGGCCGCTGTTATGCCGGGCACGCGGCTCCCAGCAACTTATATAGGCCTATCTTGTGACGTCGCAGTCCCATCATGCTCCGGTAGGTACCACGTGAGTAGGTACCACGTGGTACCTACTGAAGCATGATGGGACTGAGACATCACAATATAGGCCTATATAAGTCGCTGGGAGCCGCGCGCCCGGCATAACAGCGGGAGGAAGCGTCGAGTCAACATCTGGAGAAGAAGAGAAGAAGAAGACGTGACAGAAGAGCGGATTGGCCACCGCTAGTAATTGAGCTAACACGAAGATAGCGGCGGCCAGTCCTGAAGAAGAAGAAGAAAGCACCGGAGAGTGGGAGAAGACCCCGGAGAGCAGAGAAGACCCCCCGGAGAGCCCCCGGAGAGCGGAGAAGACCCCCGGAGAGCGGAGAAGACCCCAGAGAGCGGAGAAGACACACCCCCCCCCCCCCGCCGAAGATGTCGAAGGAAGCCCGCCGGGGGGTGGGCGCTTTTATAAAAGCGACCCCCCCGGCGGCGGAAGAGAACCAGACGGCGGCGAAGAACAGCGGCACCCACCGCTTTTATAAAAGCGACCATACACACCGCCCCCCCCCGGCGGCCAACTAATAAAATATTTTAATACCCTGTGTGGTTTATTTGTGTTTGCACTTTTTTTGCAGGTGAATGGGTAGGGGTACGATGTACCCCATACTCATTCACTTAGGGTGGGGGGCTGGTATCTGGGAGCCCCCTTATTAAAGGGGGCTCCCAGATTCCGATAAGCCTCCCGCCCGCATACCCCGACAACCAACGGCCAGAGTTGTCGGGAAGGGGCCCTGTCCTCATCAACATGGGGACAGGGTGCTCTGGGGTGGGGGGGCCACAGTGCTCCCCCCTGTCCCAGAGCACCTGACCCCCCATGTTGAGGGCATGCTGCCCGGTATGGCTCAGGAGGTGGGGGGCGTTCACTCGCCCCCACTCCCTACCTGACCGGCCGGCCGGGCGGGGTGCTTTGGATACGGGTCTGGTATGGATTGTGGGGGGACCCCCCCGCCATTTTTTCGGCGTAGGGGGGTTTCCTTACAACCCATACCAGACCTAAGGGCCCGTTATGCTCCTGAGGGGGGAACCCATGCCGGATTTTTATTTAAAATCCCGCAGGGAGTTCCCCTTCAGGATTCATAACAAACGCCTCCCACGTGTAGAATTGGCGGGAATCCACGTCGGATCCCTGTCGCTTCTATGACGCACTCGCTGGAATGTGCTTTTACTATTCCAGCGAGTGCGAGATGTCGGCACCCTGACTACGAGAATCAGCGCGATGTTGTCGTGCTAAAAACTCATTCTCAGCGGCAGGCACTGTATATCACCTCCGGCGTTCTAGTTTCTGTTCTCTCATTCACTTCCTGGTTTGCGGTGCTCGTTCATGTAAGAACTCAATTTCCCAGTATGCATTTAGGCACGCCTAGTAATTCACACCTTGTGGAAATTTCAAAAGGATGGATAGCCGCACTCCAAAAGAACTCTTGAGTTGTCTTTATTGATAAAAACAGTCAAAAATGCACCACAAAGACACAGCAAAAATCGGGAAAAGGGACAGCCGATGCGTTTCACACTGGTTCAGTGCTTAGTAATTCACACCTCCTTGAAGTCTCTAACACGTAGAGAGCGTCCTGCCGCACAGATGTAGTTCCCAGGAAAGGGCGAGCACGTCACTGACCACCGCAGTAAAGCCTCCCTTCACCGTGGTGAGTAACAATCAGACAAGCAGGAAGTGAACAGAACAGAGAAGAAATAGAGCAACTTCTGAGCAAAAACAACAATGAGGTAGTGAAAAGAGGAATGTCTGCAGGTAAAGGATGCTTATTATGAAAAAAAAATCCTTTACAACCCCTTTAAAGAGATCCTACAGTACCACCAACTTAAAACAAAACTTCAGTCATTTTTTCATCTTTCCATCTATTAAATTATCTGCCCTTGTTGTTTTAACTTTGGACAGGAATTTTTTTTTTTTTCTGACAGTAAATCCCTTATAGAGCCCACTTCCTGTTTCTTGTCTGGTCGTTAGCCTAGGCTTATGACATCATGCACAGCTCTTTCTCTGATACCTCGTACACACGACTGTTTTCCTCTGCAAAAACCATCAAGCAACCTGCTGACAGAGCTCTTTTGCTGAGGAAAACGGTCATGTATATGTTTTTCATCGAGAAAACTGTTGTGCATCTCGACGAGAAAAAAGAGAACATGCTCTCTTTTTTCTTGTCGGGAGTCTCAATTTTCTGGTCGTTTTTCTCGTCGGGCTGGTTTACGATGAGAAACATGTTCGTGTGTATGCTTAGAAACCTGCGCATGCTCAGAATAAAGTATGAGATGGGAGCGCACCTTAGGTAAAATTAGCATTCATAATAGAGATAGCACATTCGTCACGCTGTAACAGACTGAAAAGCGCAAATCGTCTCTCACCAAACTTTTACTTAACACGTGGTAACATGAGATTAGCTAAAGCATAATGGAGTAAGCACATTCATCACGCTGTAACAGACAGAAAAGCGCAAATCGTCTTTTACTAACACGGAATCAGCTAAAGCAGCCCAAAGGCAAATGGAACTTTACCTTTATAGTGCCGTACATGTTGTACGTCACCACGTTTGAGAACGACAAGATTTTGTCTCGACAGTGTGTATGCAAGGAAAGCTTGACAAGAATCTCAACGTTTCTTTTACGACGAGATTCTCGGTCGTGTGAACGAGGCATGACTCTCGTGAGAGGTTTGCCATTAAGGGAGGGGGGAAGAGTCCTAAGAGGGTCAATGAGAGCTGCAGGGCTGGAGGTGTGCCTGTGTGTGTCTGTGTTAATCCAGGAAGTGGATTAAGTGGATTAAGCTCCAGACTCAGTGGAGGGAGATTTATGCAGCATATTTGGCAAGTACAGAATAATAGTATATGTAAAATATGCAAAGTGGTTGGAGGGAAGCTTCCAAATGGCAAAGATGTTTTTATTATAAATTATGTGAGCAGACTGCAGTTCCTCTTTAAAGTAATTGTAAAGTCCTGTTTGTTTTGCTTTTTTAATACATAAAAAACAAGCAATTACCTGTTTCAGTTGGTTTTGCACAGAGCAGCCCAGATCCTCCTCTTCTCAGGTCCCTCTTTGGCTCTCCTGGCTCTCCTGGCTCCTCCCTCCTGTTGCATGCCCCCACAGCAAGCAGCTTGCTATGGGAGTACCCGAGCTGAAGCTCCATGTATCTATTTCAGACATGGAGCCACAGTTTTGCCCCACCCCCTCTCTCTCCTGATTGGCTTTGATTGACAGCAGCGGGAGCCAATGGTGCTGCTGCTGTCTCAAAAAATTGGTATGTGATTTTAGTGCAGTGGTTCTGGGGCGCGCCGCAGCAACCCGCTCCCCGTTGTGATTGGAGACAGCGGGAGCCAACCAGCAGGTCCCGTGGCTGTGATGGCCGCCGGGGCCCGCTGATCGTTCACAGGAGAGGCAGAACAGCAGTCGGCCTATGTAAACAAGGCAGAATGACGTCCTGTGAGGGAGGAAGATAAAGATCTTGGGCCAGATTCACATAGAATCTGCGGCAGCGTAGCATAAGCCATTTACACTACGCCGCCACAACATAATGGAGCAAGTGCCTTATTCCCAAAGCACTTGCTCCGTAGTTTGCGGCGGCGTAGTGTAAATGCCTCTGCGTATCCCCGCGTAATTCAAAGGGGGCGGCTTGTATTTAAATTAAGCGCGCGCCCGCGTCGATCGAACTGCGCATGCCCCGGTCGGGAAAAAAGCCCAGTGCGCATGCTCCAGCTCACGTCGGAAAACGTGAATGAAACCGACGTGAGCGTCGTTTACGTAAAACCCTATTCGCGAACGACTTAGTAAAACAACGTAACCGACGGAAAAAGACGACGCTGACCCGATGCCATACTTAACATGGCAACGACGGAACTTCGTAAACCTACCCCTCATAAAGCAGGGGTAGGTTTACGCTTACAGAAACAACGTAAACGACGACGGGGCGGCGTAAAAACGTTCGGGAATCGGCGTATTAGGCTCATTTGCATAGGCAAATGAGAAAACAATGTAAAGGCCACCTAGCGGCCAGCAAAGTCATTACATCTAAGATCCGACGATGTAATTGTATTACACTTGTCGGATCTTCACAGTATCTATGCGTAAGTGATTCTAAGAATCAGACGCATAGATACTCAGGAAAAAAAACAGAGATACGACGGTGTTTCCTACGAAACGCCAGCATATCTCTTTTGAGAATCTGGCCCCTTGTGTTTCTGCTAGGCAGAAACACAGATCTCTGCCTTCCTCCAGTCACAGCACCATTAGAAATTACATTTCTTTTCAAAATTGTGGCCTGGTCATGAAGGGGGGGGGGGGGGTAAACCTTCCAGAGCTGAAGTGGTTAAAGGACGATTTGTAAAAAAAAAAAAAATGGTTGGTTAAACCCACAAGTGCTTTTTTAACTGCTTAAGCCCCAAGCCTGTTTCTGAGATTTGGTGTTTACAAGTTTACAAGAAAATTACTTACAACCCCCAAACATTATATGTAGTTTTTCTAACACCCTAGAGAATAAAATGGTGGCCATTGCAATACATTTTGTCACACCGTATTTGCGCAGCGGTCTTAAAAGCGCACTTTTTACACGGGCGTAATACGAATTTCCCACCGGCGCGTCATTGTTTTCTATCCAGAAAACAAGATACGCCGGACTTACGCTAAGATACGACTTGCGTAAGTTTCTTACACCGTCGTATCTTAGATGCATATTTACGCTGGACGCTAGGGGCGCGTCCGCGTTAAATATGCAAATGAGGTAGATACGGCGATCCACGAACGTACGTACGCCCGGTGCAGTGTGTTTACGTCGTTTGCATAAGCATCTGTACGGCGTAAAGATAAAGCTGCTATAGTGAGGTGCAGCCAATGTTAAGTATGGACGTCGGGACCGCGTTGTATTGGACGTCGTTTACGTCGTTTGCGTAACTCGTCCGCGAATAGGGAATTGCGTATATTACGTACACGTTGTTTTCATTGACTATTTGCGACGTGATTTCACGCATGCGCACTAGGGTACGTCCACGGCCAGCGCATGCGCAGTGTAAAAAAAGCGTTGTGTCATTCATAATTATACTAAACCACGCCCTCCACTAGTAAATTTGAATTACACCCACGTACGCCGGCCCATTTACGCTACGCCGCCGTAAGCTACAGTGGCATTTCATTGAGGATTCATAATACGCCGCTGTGGCTTACAGCGGCGTAGTGGAAAAATGGGATACGCCGCGCAGGCGTCCCATCTTTGTGGATCTGGCCCAATGTGTATACCATGGAGATCTATTGTAAATATGATGCAAGTTCCAAATAAAATACAAATAAAAAGATATTGAAGATAATGAAGGATAATAGTAACACGGCACTCATGCAGCATGACACATCGGGGCCTCCTGTGATTAGGCTTATCTGTTTGCAAATCCTAATTTCATATATCTGTTCTCTCTTAGCATTTGGATTTCTTTCTTCCCTTCGATTATTTCAATGCGGACTGAGATAATGTTGGTATTTTGCTCAGCTTCTATGAACTGCAGAGCGATAGGTCTAATCCCTCATTATGTGTGATAGACATGCTTTCTGTGCTGAGCGTTTTTTGCTCTATCCGGTGGGTGGTAGAATGACCGCGTCTTTTCTCTGTGCGAGACCAAAAAACAGAGAGTTACAAAAAGAGGAATGTGTGAAAAGAGTTGTGAATTAAATGTCCTTGCTGGCTCTTCTGTGAATTATAATAATGGCGCGTACAGGCGATCGGACATTCCGACAACAAAACCGTGAATACATTTCCGACGGAACGTTGGCTCAAACTTGTCTCGCATACACACGGTCGCACAAATGTTGTCGGAAATTCCCATCGTCAAGAATGCGGTGACGTACAACACGTACAACGGCACTAGAAAAGAGAAGTTCTATACCAGTCGTGTTAGTAGAAGTTTGGTGAGAGACGATGTGATATCTCCATTATGAACGCTAGTTTTACCAGACCGAACGCTTCCGTCTCGTACTGGATTCAGAGCATGCATGGAATTTTGTGCGTTGGAATAGTCCACACAAGTTCGGAATTTACGAGAACAGATTTTATTGTCGGAAATTCCGTCAGAAAATGTCCGATGGGACCTACACACGGTCGGAATATGCGACTAAAAGCTCCCATCGAACATTTGTTGTCGGAAATTCCGAGCATTAGAGTGCGTGTTTGGGGCTCATAGCTCTACAGGGGCCCCCTCATTCTTTCCTTTTCATTCCCAAAGATAAAATCTATTACCTTTCATTCAAGAATTATATTCTTATACCGCATACACATGATCATTTTTCAGCATGTCCAAAAAACAAAGTTTTCCCAACTTCATCATTAAAACGACGTTGCCCACACACCATCGTTTAAAAAAAAAAGTATCTAGCAAAGCGCGGTGACGTACAACGGCACTATAAAGGAAAAGTTCTGTTTGCCTTTGGGCTGCTTTAGCTGATTCCGTGTTAGTAAAAGATGATTCACGCTTTTCTGATTGTTACAGCATGATGAATGTGCTTACTCCAATATGAACGGTAGTTTTACCAGAACGAGCGGTCCCGTCTCATAACTTGATTCTGAGCATGCGCCTGTTTTTTACATAATTTTAGCCCACACAAGACCATTTTTTACAACCCGAAAAACGACATCTGTGACAGATGTGAGCAGGTTGCCCTTCTGGAAGCTCGCATTAGAGATCTGGAGGAACAAGTTGCAACACTGGGCAGAAAGGACAACCTTGAAAGGGGTCCTCTGCTCGCTGAGCAGGTGGTCAGTAGGGTTAATGTGGAGGGTGGAGGGGCAAGTCAGGATTATCAGATAGGAAGATGGGTTAATGTAGTTAGAGGGAGTGGAAGGGGCTTGCAGACAAGGAAGGCCAATCCTGTGTTTGTGCATCAAAACAAATTTGCCAAGTTGGGTGAAGATGTGGAGGTGGCTAACACAGAGGTGGCAGCCCTAGATGTTACTGCTACCCCTAACAGCCGGGAGAGCAACCCATCTAGTAGAAGTGGTGAGGGGAGTGCAGGTAGGCCTAGACAGTTGGTGGTAATAGGGGATTCTATAATCAGAAGGACTGATAGAATAATTTGTCGCCAGGATCGCCTCAACCGAATGGTTTGCTGTCTCCCTGGTGCCAGGGTTCGGCATGTGGTGGACCGGGTGGATAAATTACTGGGAGGGGCTGGGCATGACCCAGCTGTCTTGGTCCATGTTGGAACCAATGACAGTATACATGGAAGGTGGAGGCTCCTTAAGAATCAATTTAAAGAACTAGGCTGCAAGATGAAGGGAAGGACCTCCAAGGTGATATTCTCTGAAATATTGCCTGTGCCATGCGCAACACAGGAAAGGCAGGGGGAGATTAGAGAGCTGAATGCATGGCTAAAGACCTGGTGTAGGAAGGAGGGATTTGGGTTTCTAGAGCACTGGGATGACTTTTCATTGGGGTGCAACCTATATGCTAAAGATGGTTTGCACTTGAATGGAAGGGGGTCTGCTGTGCTGGGGGAGAGGTTTAGGGGAATGCTGGAGGAGTATTTAAACTAGACTTGAGGGGGGAGGGTGAACGTGAATTACATCGGGCACACAGGTCAGTTAGGGGTCAGACATTAATGGAGAGTGGAATGGGGATAGATGGAGGTGGGGTTATGGCAGGTGAAAAGAAAGTTCCCATGTTGCAAACAGCCATTGGAAATTATAGTGCCATTTGCACTACTAAAAATTATATGAATCATATGAAAAACGCCTGCGAAAAATGTAACAATACATTTAAGTGTTTGTTCACCAATGCCAGAAGCCTTCCAAGCAAAACAGGTGAGTTGGAAGCTCTGGTGCATGAGGAGAGCTATGATGTAATCGGTATTGCTGAAACTTGGCTTCAATCCTCACATGACTGGGCTATTAATATTCCTGGCTATGCTCTCTTTCGGAAAGACAGGGTAAAAAGGAAAGGTGGAGGGGTCTGTCTCTATGTGAGAAGTGACCTCAAAGCAAGCGTGAAAGAGGACCTGGTTGATGGAGAGTGTGATGAAGTTGAAGCATTATGGGTGGAACTGCATACAGATGTGCGTAGTTCAAAGCTAATCATTGGAGTTTGTTATAGACCACCTAATGTTAATGAGGAGGTGGAGACTCAGCTCCTTGCACAGATGGAAAGGGCTGCAAGGGCAGGGACGGTGATAATAATGGGGGATTTTAACTACCCAGAAATTGACTGGAATAATGGAATTTCTGGGACAGTTAAAGGACAAAAATTTAAAAACCTATTGCAGGACAATTTTATGGTCCAGTTTATTGAGGTTCCAACTAGGAATGATGCTCTGTTGGACCTGGTAATCTCAAACCATGCAGAGCTCATTACTAATGTTCAGATAAAGGAACACCTGGGTAGCAGTGATCATAACATGATTTCGTTTAATGTAAACTATAAGCAAGAAATACATACAGGAAAGATAAAAACACTTAATTTCAAGAGAGCAAATTTTCAAAGCATGAGGACTGCTCTCCAGGGCTTGGACTGGGAGGGAATATTGGCACCGATGAACACAGAACAGAAATGGGAATTCTTCAAAAAGACTCTTTGGAACCTCACTGCAAAGTATATTCCCATGGGCAATAAGTTTAAAAGGCTACAGATAAAACCTATGTGGCTCACGGTTAAAGTTAAAAAAGCTATAAACAATAAGAAAATAGCTTTTAAAAAATATAAAAATGAAGGAACACTAGTGTCGTTTAAATGTTACAAAGAATATAATAGAATATGTAAAAAGGAAATCAAGGATGCAAAAATTCAAAATGAACGACAGATTGCAAAAGATAGTAGGACAAACCCCAAAAAATTCTTTAAATATATTAATAGTAAAAAGGTCAAGTCTGAGCATGTAGGCCCTTTACAAAATAATCTAGAGTGGGTGACTGAGGACATAGAGAAGGCAAATTTATTAAATGCTTTCTTCAGCTCTGTGTATACAATGGAGAATGGGGGAGCTCATGTCGATATAGGGGGTGGGAGTGACACAGCCCCAAATCCACAATGGCTCAAAAGTGATATGGTCCAGAAATATTTAGACAGAATAAAGGTGGATAAAGCACCTGGACCAGATGGCATCCACCCACGGATCCTAAAAGAATTGAGCTCTGAAATTTCAAAGCCACTGTATCTAATATTTAGGGGCTCATTAATGACAGGAATAGTACCACTGGATTGGCATAAAGCCAATGTGGTGCCCATATTTAAAAAGGGAACAAAGTCTTTACCTAGTAACTATAGACCTGTTAGTTTAACTTCTATAGTTGGAAAGATACTGGAACGTTTAATAAAAGACCACATGGATGAGTTCTTGCTGGAAACAAACTATTTAAGCAGCAGACAGCATGGATTCATGAAGGACAGAAGTTGTCAGACAAACCTGATTTCCTTTTATGAAGAGGTAAGTAAAACCCTGGACAGAGGCGTGGCAGTGGACGTGGTATACTTGGATTTTGCAAAAGCGTTCGATACAGTTCCCCACACACGGCTCATGTGTAAGGTAAGGTCTACGGGATTAGATATATCAGTTTGTAAATGGATAGAAAACTGGCTGAAAGACAGAATTCAGAGAGTTGTGGTTAATGATTCTTACTCTGAATGGTCCAAGGTTATCAGCGGTGTACCCCAAGGTTCAGTGTTGGGTCCCTTACTTTTCAATATATTTATAAATGATATTGGGTCTGAGATCAAAAGTAACATTTCTGTTTTTGCAGATGACACCAAGCTATGCAGTGGAATAATGTCCTTACAGGATGTCTCCAATTTACAAGCCGACCTCAATGCTCTGTCTAATTGGGCGACTAAGTGGCAGATGAGGTTTAATGTTGATAAATGTAAAGTTATGCACTTGGGGGCTAAGAATATTCAAGCATCATACATGCTAGGGGGAGTACAACTGGGGGGATCTGTAGTGGAGAAGGATCTGGGTGTTTTAGTTGATCATAAGCTCAATAATGGCATGCAATGCCAAGCTGCGGTTTCCAAAGCGAGCAAAGTCCTTTCTTGTATTAAGAGAGGTATGGACTCCAGAGATAGAGATATCATTTTGCCCCTGTACAAATCATTAGTAAGACCTCATCTGGAATATGCAGTCCAGTTTTGGGCACCAGTTCTCAAAAAGGATATCGGAGAACTGGAGAAAGTGCAGAGAAGGGCAACTAAACTGATAAGAGGCATGGAGGAGCTCAGCTATGAGGAAAGATTAGAGGAACTGAATTTATTCACTCTTGAGAAGAGGAGAATAAGGGGGGATATGATCAACATGTACAAATACATAAGAGGTCCATATAGTGAACTTGGTGTTGAGTTATTCACTTTAAGGTCAACACTGAGGACAAGGGGGCACTCTTTACGTCTGGAGGAAAAGAGATTTCACCTCCAAATACGGAAAGGTTTCTTCACAGTAAGAGCTGTGAAAATGTGGAACAGACTCCCTCCAGAGGTGGTTCTGGCCAGCTCAGTAGATTGCTTTAAGAGAGGCCTGGATTCTTTCCTAAATGCACATAATATAACTGAGTACTAAGTTTTGTAGGTAAAGTTGATCCGGGGTAAATCCGATTGCCTTTCGGGGGATCAGGAAGGAATTTTTTCCCCTCCGGTAGCAAATTGGATCATCGCTCTGCTGGGGTTTTTTGCCTTCCTCTGGATCAACTGTGGGTATGGAGTTGGGTGTATGGGAGGATGTACTGTGTTTTACTTTGTTTTATTTTTATTTTTTTTTATGGTTGGACTGGATGGACTTGTGTCTTTTTTCAACCTGACTAACTATGTAACTATGTAACGACGTTAAAAAATGCAGCATGTTCGAATTTTTTTTTTGTTGTTTTTCAGAACCTGAATAATGATGTGAAGCCCACACACAATCATTTCAAATGAAGTTTTTGAAAAACAACGTTTTTTTCATGCCGAAAAATGATCGTGTGTATGCGGCATAATATATATATTATACACTCATCACATCCCAAAGGTGCTCTATTAGATTGAGATGTGGTGAGTGTGGAGGCCATTGGAGTGCAGTGACCTCATTGTCCAGTGGAAAGATGATTGGAGTACGGTGACCTCACTGTCCAGTGGTGAGATGATTGGATCTTTGTAACATGGTGACATAAGAAGATGGGGACATTGTAGTCATAAAGGGATGGACATGGTCAGCAACAATACGAAGTAGGTAGGCCGTGGCATTTAAACAATGCTCAATTGGGGCCCAAAGTGCTCAAGGGGCCCAAAGTGTGCCAAGAAAATATCCCCCACACCATTACACCGCCACCAGCCTGATCCATTGATACAAGGCAGGATGGATCCATGCTTTCATGATCAAATTCTGACCCTACCATCTGAATGTTGCAGTTGAGATCGAGACCAGGCAACGTTCTTCCAATCCTCTACTGTCCAATTTTGGTGAGCCTGTGTGAATTGTAGCCTCAGTTTCCTGTCCTTAGCTGATCGGAGGGGCACCCGATGTGGTCTTCTGCTGCTTCAAGGTTCGATGTGTTGTGCATTCAGAGATGGTATTCTGCATACCTTGGATGCAGCGAGTGGTTATTTGAGTTGCTGTTGCCTTTCTATCATCTCCAACCATACTTATTCTCCTCTGACATCAACAAGGCATTTTTGTCCACACAACCACCCGCTCGCTGGATATTTTTCTCTTTTTTGGACCATTCTCTGTAAACCCGAGATATTGTTGTGCGTGAAAATCCCAGTAGATCAGCAGTTTTGGAAATACTCAGACCAGCCCAACTGGTACCAACAACCAACAACAATTCAAAGTCACTTAAATCCCCTTTCTTCCCCCTTCTGACACTCGGTTTGAAATTTAGCAATACATTTAGCAATACATTTAGCAATACAAGCAATTCACAACATCTAGTTGCCTAAATGCATTGAGTTGCTGCCACGTGATTGAAAACCGGTCGTGTGTACACTTTTCGCTGAGAAACCCGTCGGGAAACTTGTTGGGCAATGGGAAAATTTGGCTCAAACAAGTTTTTTAACTGCCGAACAAGGAACTCAAAGGGGGAAAACGATGTGTTTCGCCCGACGAGTTTCTCGGTCGTGTATACGCCGCCTCACTGTAAAGCCCTGTACACGCGATCGGTTTGTCCGATGAAAACAGACCGATGGATTGTTTTTTTATCGGACAAACTGATCGTGTGTGGGCCCCATCGGTTTGATTTCCATCTGTGAAAATAGAAAATGTTTTACATTTTTCCTATCAATAAAAAAACGATACAGACCGATCGTCTGTATGGAACTCCATCGTTCAAATATCCACACATGCTCAGAATCAAGTCGACGCATGCTTGGATGCATTGAAATTTATTTTGTTTGGCTCGTCGTAGTGTTTTACGTCACCGCATTGGACACGATTGGATTTTGGACTGATGGTGTGTAGGCAAGACTGATGAAAGTCAGCTTCATCGGATATCCGACGGAAAAAAAACAATAACATACATGTCATACTTACCTCCATGGTGCAGTTCGTTTTGCACATTGTGGCCCCAATAGTCCTCTTTTGGGGTCCCACAGCGGCTCTCGCGGCTCCTTCCTGCAATCGATAACCCCCTCTGGGAAGCCCTCTCCTGAGGAGGTTACCTTGTGGACACTCTCCTGTGTCATACACTTGGCATCCATAGATGCCGAGTGTATGAATTGGCCCTGCCCCCCGGCGACCAATGGCTGCGCTGCTATCAATCTATCCAATGAAGAGCCGAAAAAGCCGTGAAGAGAGCAACATGGGATTGCGCCCTTGGAAATTCAGGGCTTGGTTAAGTAAAAGGAGGGGGCTGGAGGGCCGGACACTGCAAGGTGTTTTTTCACCTTAATGTATAGGATGCATTAAAGTGAAAAAACATGAAGGTTGACAACCCCTTTAAGGGGTTGATGTTAATCCCCCTGAAATGGAAAAGACAATTATAGAGAGTAAATGGTGCTCCTCACCTCACCCCGATAGGTATGATATAGGGAAGTGTCACCAATGGGCTTTTTAGGCAAGCAAAATTTCAATGATTATAAATAATATGCATAGTTATGTTTAAAAGATTTATTAAATGTAAACATGTGGTATAATTTGTACGATTACAATATGAACTCAGGTAGCAAAAGGTAAAAAATCCATATAATTACAGTATGAACTCTGGTGGCAAGAAGTATAATAATCCATACACAGGGTACAAAAAACAAAATAGTCATACAACTTAAAATGCTAACTGCATCAGTGCATTGACAAACTGACGCTTTTCAACCCCAGTTGGGGTCTTCTTCAGAGGTTTGTTGGTTTGCTGTAAAAGATTACATAATACTTTTTAAATCCTGCCTAGGTCCATTCCAGAGCGGCAAGAAATATATATAAAGTACATAGTTACCAATTAACTGTGGATGTTAATCTCCCTTAACTCTTTTGCTGCCAGGTCCAGGGCCGCCATCAGGGGGGTACAGGCAGTACACCTGTAAGGGGCCCGGGGGTCCCCAGAGGACCGGATGCCAACCCCCCTTAAAAAAATAAAAATAAATTAGGGGTCTGGAGGTCCCCAGGGGCTCGAAGATCCCCTGGGCCCCGGGTGACAACCCGCCTTTTTTTTATAAACAAACATTTTTTTTTATTTTTTTTTTTTTTATATATATATATATATATATATATAAAATTATTATTATTAATATTATTATTATTATTATTAGAGGGCCCAGAGGTCCCCAGGGACCCTTTATATATATATATATATATATATATATATATATATATATATATAACAGCTACCGGTCCTGTCAGGGAGAGAAATGCCTGATTGTCTGTTCATACAATGCATGAACAGCGATCTTTCATTTCCCCATGTCAGTCCCACCCCCCCTTCAGTTAGAACACACCCAGGGAACATACTTAACCCCTTCTTCGCCCCCTAGTGTTAACCCCTTCCCTGCCAGTGACATTTTTATAGTAATCAATGCATTTTTATAGCACTGATCGCTATAAAAATGCCAATGGTCCCAAAAATGTGTCAAAAGTGTCCGAAGTGCCCGCTATAATGTCGCAGTACCAATAAAAATTGCTGATCATCGCCATTACTAGTAAAAAAATATATTAATAAAAATGCCATAAAACTATCCCCTATTTTGTAAACGCTATAACTTTTGCGCAAACCAATCAATAAACGCTTATTGCGATTTTTTTTCTTACGGAAAATATGTAGAAGAATATGTATCGGCCTAAACTGAGGACAAAAACTGTTGCTCTATTTTTGTTTATAGTGCAAAAACTAAAAACCGCAGAGGTGATCAAATACCACTAAAAGAAAGCTCTATTTATGGGAAAAAAAGGACGCCAATTTTGTTTGGGAGCCACGTCACACGACCACGCAATTGTCAGTTAAAGCGATGCAGTGCCGAATCGCAAAAAGTGGCCTGGTCTTTGACCAGCAATATGGTACGGGGCTGAAGTGGTTAAAGTAAATAAAATAAAAAAAAGAGCTGACACAATCCGTAATAATATCAATGGGGAACAAAAAATTCATAGAAAAAAAAAAGCTTGCAATGAGAAAAAAAAATCCCCTTCTTATTTTTGTAATAGAAGCCTCTCTAAAACTCTACTGTTCGAAAAACTTACATATTTCATGCCAGACAGTCATAGAGTTTCTACAGATGATGGAAAAATTGCGAGGAGGTCTGAGAAAAGTGGTGCTTCAAAAGAAGCCTCCGCAATATAACAGAGCAGGACTGATGATAATTGGCACAACTACGTCAATAATGAATATACAGGTCTCCTTTTGGAAAATCACTTTCAGGCTGTATTCTGGTATTTTGAAGCACCGCAGTACTCACTGGAGCTACCTAATTGGAGGTTTGTAAAACTAAAAAAAAAAAACTAAAAACACTTAAGCCTTGCCTTACACTAGAAGAATTTCATACAAAAATGTATGAAAAAGTGACACTCACCTGTCACAGGGTCCAGCGACATGGGGGAATGAAGCCCCACTCACAGCCGGTCACGCACTGCGCATGCGCGAGCCGTGCTGGGCACTGTGACTAGCTGAGCAATCGTCTGGGGCCTGTGACATGTCCCGGATAATTGCCGAGAGGGAGGGAGGAGAGCTGAATGTCCTTCTGGCGCCACATTGCCCGGGAGGAAGTTGGAGCTGGATCCTCTAAACGAGGGTTTCCGATCCCCCCCCCCCCAAAAAAAATGGCATGTCAGGGGGTCACCTTCCCTTAAAGCAGAAGTTCCATTTTTTGGTGTATACGGTACGGTAACCATACTTAGGATTCATCCTTAGATATTGGTGAGCCAATAAATTGTACCCATCATAGCTAGAGGGGAAACTTGCTTGAATGAGAAGCAGGGGGGGAAAGGGGTTGGGGGGGATCTTCCATGGCCGTACTTAGATGTAAAGAGACAGCAAGAACATATTGCCACTAGGGTTGTCCCGATACTGATACTAATATCTGTACCGATACCAAGCATTTGCCTGAGTACTTGTACTCGGGCAAATGCTTCACCCAATACCTGTACAGTCAGGGATGATCAGGCCGGGGGAGTTACAAACACCGATTTCCCTGTAAAGATTTTTATAAAGCCTGACAGCCCCCCCCCCTTCCCTTTTCAGCTGCTTTAGTGAAATCTTTACAGTGGTGATCGGTGCTTGCAACTCCCCCAAAGCCACACCGATTACCACTGACAGTATCCTCCTCCAGTCCCTTCTTCTCCGTACTGCTGCTGTCCTCCTCCATGCCCCCCTCCATTGTGCTGCTATCCCCGTCTGCATTTCGCTCCGTGTCCCCCCCCTTCATGTCCCCCTCCATTGTGCTGCTCTTGCCATCTGTGCTCCGTGTCCCCCCTCCATGCTCCGTGTCCCCCTCCATTGTGCTGCTCTCGCCGTCCGTGCTTCGCTCCGTGTCCCCCCTCCGTGCTCCATGTCCCCCTCCATTGTGCTGCTCTCCTCGTCCATGCTCCACTTCATGTCCCCCTCCATTTAGCTGCTCTTCCCCTGTGTGCTCAGCATCCCTGTCTATGTCCTCCTCTGCCCGGCTCCTTCTTTTCTGAATGGACAAAGTCAATGATCACTGACTCTGTCCATTCATATAACTGAAACATCGTAACTGGTATTTACGATGCTTCAGTTTATGAATGGAGAGAAGCCTCTGTCTCCTGTCCATTCATTTTTAGTGCAGCTGAGGCAGTTGAGAAAGGGACTGGGGAATCTGTGTCCTTAGTCCCTTTCTCTGTCTCAAAGGTGAGATGTCAGGGGTCTGATATCTCACCAAAGCCCCCCAACAGGGCTGAAAAAAAATGCAATAAATGATAAAAAAATGAATTTAAAATGTTTTTTTTTTTTTTTAAATAAACACACTGACACACACCATCCACAAAAGAAAAGAAAACATTGTAAAAAAAATAACAAAAAATAGTAAAAAATTAAAATACTGACACATGTGCCACTGTCACATGACATTAAAAAAAGGATCGGTAATCAGTATCGGCGAGTAAAAAAGTATCAGTACTTGTACTCGGTCTTAAAAAAGTGGTATCGGGACAACCCTAATTGCCACCAATAAAAAGGGCTCTGCAGTCACTATGCACAGCAAGCTCACTTTGCTTCCGTTTTATTTGTTTCAGTTTTCATAAGTCTCTGTTGCTCTCAATGCCCGAACGCTTAATCTGTCGCTTTGTTATGTTCAAAAATATTTCACCTGCCGATGTAACAAAATCACCATAATAGCATAAATAATAGAAACAAATAATGCAGACCACAAGCCTCAGTCATACAAAAAGTCCCAGTCAATCGATTCCTCTCTTCCACCAGCAGATCGCCCATTCCAATTACCAGCCCCCACAGTCGTCTCGTGGAGCCGCTTATCCAATTTCTCCAAAAGTATTCTGAAATCATTTTTTCTGCTGGCTGGAAAATGCAGCCGACAGAAAATAGGCTTTTTTTCCTCCCTCCGCAGACGTTATATCAATCATACAATCTTATTTTAAAATATTTGTGAAATGCTTGTGAATTACTTATGTCTATGCATATTATGGTGGCTTAGCGGAAGGAGGGCCATCTTCAATGCTTATTTAGCATAAAAGTAATATCAGAACTAACTCAATCTATGATTCTGCAAAGAAGTGTAGAATAACTTCTACTCTAAGAACTTCCACTTGACATTCTATTTTCTTCTGTACTTGGCTATTTCTCTGTAAATATATTCCAGTAATGTAGGGACAGTGGTCTGGTAGAGGCCATCTACCTTTTAGTAAAAAGGCAAGACATCTTCTGCATCGAAACATTGTCTAATGGCCAATTCAAGGAAACATTGAATTTACTACAATGAGATTTCCCAGAATGTATTATACAATTCTTGATTTCTATGACGCAGCTTCTTTTAAAATCTTTAAAGATGAATTAAAATAAAATAATAGCACTGGACTTAAAGCTTGGCTCTCTTCAGATTGGTGGTTGTTCTCGAATTATTCTTGGCTGCTCATTATTTTGTTGGCTTCGCATTACCAACAAAAAAGACCAATATTACGGATTAGAAAAATGCCTGTCATTGATAGATAATTGGATGACTGAGAGCTCCCTCAAACTCAATGGGTCCAAAACAGAACTTCTCTTTCTCCACACAAACCGAAAGACAAATTCTAGGTCAACATGGACACCTCCCACCATCTTTGGACAAATCACCCCAAGCACTAAAGTAAAAAGCCTCTGAGTTATCTTTGACTCAGACATGACTATGGATATACAAATAGGATCAGTAGTCAGCAGATCTCACTATCTTCTCCACCTGCTGTGTAGACTCATCCCCTTCATCCCGAAAGAGGACACAGCAGTAGTAGTTGGAACAATCATCAATTCAAGACTGGACTACGCAAACTCCCTCTACCTAGGACTAACTAAATACCAGATTTCTCGCCTACAAGTCGTCCAGAACACTGCAGCCACACAAAAGCCGTGGGAACCAATCACCCCGGTCCTGAGGACCATCCACTGGCTAGACATAAAGGATCGGGTGACATTCAAGACCCTCTGCCTCATCCACAAATGCACGCAATGAAAGACGCCTCAATACTTATGTGAGAAAATAAAACACTACATCAGAACCGCCTCCACATCCCCAAGTTTATTGTTTATTGTTCATTGAATATTTTTGTTAAGCGTTAAATCACATAAGTATCAAAACGCTACCCGGTGACGGGACCAGGTGCTATTCGCCGTGCATACAATAACAACAGTAAAATCGCAGACATCAAAGCCGTTAAAAGAGAGAAACATTAAAACATTAAAAGGCAATAGCATAAATCAGATAAAAATAGATAAAACAATAAAAAAGCCCCGAGAAGAAAAAGAACCCCTGTCACCCCGTCAGCTTCCACTCCCTGTCGCACAGCCATCTACCCAGCCTTAGTCCACAGAAGGGTTTTCAGTCCCTTCCAGAAATGGAGCAGGTTTGAGGTCTGCCTGAGAGCTAACGACAGGAGGTTCCACTCTCTAGGTCACAACCTTGAGAATGCTCTGCCCCCCCACTTTTTTAATCTAAACTTTGGGACCTCCAGGCGTAATTTAGTGGCCGCTTTCAATGAACGGCCAGTAAGATGTCTTGTTAATTTCGTCTGGAGGTAAGTAGGACCTAATTTATTGAACGCCTAAAAAACTAAGATTAAAACCTTCAATCTGATCCGCTGCCCCACAGACAGCCAATGAAGAACTGCCTGGTGCCCAGAGGTCGGGCAGTTGTCTCTCAGATTGAGGGCTAACCTTACCACTTGATTCTGGACTTTATGTAGGCGTTTGATCTGGTATTGAGGTAAACCAGCCAGCAGCCCATTACAGTAGTCCAGATGCGATACAAATCTAAAGGAGAACGAAGATTCGCAGTCCAAGGTCCACGACTATGGAACGCTCTACCTACAGACATCCGCATGTAAGAAAACCATCGGGCCTTCAGAAAAAAACTTAAGACCTATCTATTCTGAAGCGTTTCTGGACGACGACATTGGATACAACGCCTTGAGGCAAATTTTTTTTTTTTTTTTAAACGATTTGACTTTTTTGTGAATAAGGGAAGAAATATCATTTTTTTATTGATGCCTTTGTCTCTGCTAGGAGGATTTTTACCTCCAATTAAAAGTAGAATTCCTGACCAACACTAACTAGCCTTCCCCCTCTTGCTACCTATGCTGACCAACCTAGGCAGAAAAAAATGTGTATACTTATCTATTTTCTGCCTGCTCCGGTCATGTGATCCAGCTCCCCTATTGTCAGTTCCGCGGTGGCTGCAGGGGAGAGGAAGGAGCGCTAACACCAGCTTGGACACAGGAGCCTTTGGGTGACATCAATGCTCCTGGAATTCCCAGATGTTGTCAAGTAATCTCTCCCTTGACACAGGGGGTCATAGGACCGGAGCGGGTTGAAATGAGGTAAGAATACACATTTTTATTACAGAGGTTATTCTGTATATGTAGCAGGAGCGGGGGGAGGACATTTTTGTGGCTAGTTAGTATTAGGCAGGTGTTGGCTTGTGTGGTAGAGAGCAGGACAAGAGAGGGCTTGAGGGTCTTTTTGGATATAAGGAATATCCAACTTAAAGTGGTATTAAAGGTTTGGTTTAAAAAAAAAAAACAGGTTATACTTACCTGCTCTGGTTTTGCACAGAGCAGCCCCAATCCTCTTCTTCTTGGGTCCTCCGCCAGCTCCTTCCCATGCCGCTTGCTATGGGGGCACTGGTGCGTGCTCGCTCCTGAGCCATGCTCTATGCCTCGCAAAGACACATGCATTGAGTTGAGTTGAGTGTCATCTTGAAATAGCACGGTCATTTACCCCGTAGGATCCCAACTGGCTTGGCGGAGTCCCTGTAAAAAAAAACAGGGACTAGGAGGAGACAGAAGCAGGTGGAAGCAACATAAGATATGGAATAAGAGAGGCTACGCAGGAAAGGCTTGTGTGAAGTGCCAAGTCTTCAGTTTCCCTCGAAAGACCAAGATGGTAGGGGCCTCCTGGAGCTCAGCAGGGAGGCTATACCACAGCATGGTACCCTGGTGGGAGAAAGCTCGACCACCATGCTGGGTCTTCTTAGGTACAGATTAAAGTGATCTTCCCAGAACAGAGGTGTAGCGCTGATATTCTCCCATATCTAATTAGTGTTGAGCAGAATATGCCATATTCGATTTCGCGATATATCTCGAATATATAGTCGAATATTCGAGATATATTCGCTAAATACGAATATTCGTTATATTTTTTGGAAATTAAATTATTGCGAATTTTCGCTATTGCGAATTTTCGCTATTGCGAATGCGAATGCGAATTGCGAATGCGAATGCGAAATTTCGAGAAATGCGGAATGGAGCACTCTGATTGGCTCAGAATATTCGTGATATTTTACAATACAAAATAATTGCGAATATTCGAGAAATGCGGAAGGAGCACTGTGATTGGCTCAGAATATTCGTGATATATTACAATACACAATAATTGCGAATATTCGAGAAATGCGGAAGGAGCACTCTGATTGGCTCAGAATATTCGTATTATATTACAATACACAATAATTGCGAATATTCGAGAAATGCGGAAGGAGCACTCTGATTGGCTCAGAATATTCGTGATATATTACAAT
This sequence comes from Rana kukunoris, assembly GCA_029574335.1. Classification (NCBI taxonomy): domain Eukaryota; kingdom Metazoa; phylum Chordata; class Amphibia; order Anura; family Ranidae; genus Rana; species Rana kukunoris. The sequence continues at coordinate 121,790,812 of CM056059.1, read as the reverse complement.
ATAAAATAATTGCGAATATTCGAGAAATGCGGAATGGAGCACTCTGATTGGCTCAGAATATTCGTGATATATTACAATATAAAATAATTGCGAATATTCGAGAAATGCGGAATGGAGCACTCTGATTGGCTCAGAATATTCGTGATATATTACAATATAAAATAATTGCGAATATTCGAGAAATGCGGAATGGAGCACTCTGATTGGCTCAGAATATTCGTGATATATTACAATATAAAATAATTGCGAATATTCGAGAAATGCGGAATGGAGCACTCTGATTGGCTCAGAATATTCGTGATATATTACAATATAAAATAATCGCGCGATATCGCTATTGCCGAATAATCACATTGAGATTTTTCGGCAATATAAAATGAGCGCTGCAGCTACTCGGCCCAAGTTCTCTAATCATACCAGCAATGCTTTTAGACGTCGATGGGGATCTCTAGGATGTGATCTGTTCTAAAAAAAAAATTGAAAACATTCGAATATTCGAAATAGCGAATATTCGCCGCGATATTCGTGTTATTCGCGAATACTCGAATATGCAATATTCGTAGCGAATATTCGCAATGCGAATATTCGTGAGCAACACTATATCTAATGTGTGTTTGCATACTTTAAATGTCTATGGCCATTGCTATATTTGAGTATTTGGAGCCATCTAGTGGCCAAATACTGGTAATGCAGATATTTTTTAATTTTTCCTGAAAGAAGCATAGAGAGGAAGTGACTGTTGTTTTGGAGGAGGAGGCTGACCTTTTTCAGCAGGAAGTTTGATCAGCTACCGAGGAACACCTTCTTGAGCAGTGCATGCTGGGTAGGAGATAAAAGGAGCCGGAGCAGCCATTTTAGTTCTCTGGGAGTCGTGTGGTCTGCCTGAGAGGACCTGAGGGGAGACGGTGGCCAGATTGGAGAGACCCAGAGACACTCATGCGAGCATCGGAGGACCAGATTCACCCAGCGGAGCTGAACAGAGCGATTGGCCCATCTGACGGAGAAGCAAGTTACAGTCCCTGGACTAAAGTTACCACACGGAGCCTCTATCCAGTGGGTGAGCGGGTCACGGCCCACAGTTTGTTACATCTCACATGCAGTTAGACTCATATACAGGCCTCACTGGAAATTATAGTTCCACGAAGGAGCAGAGCAACTGACACTGAGAAGGCTTGAGGCCTATCTACCTTGATGTCTCAAGCAATGTTAAAATAGTTGTTACAGCTACACCAGGAGCATTTTCACTTCAATTTAACTCACCAAAACTGTGGATTACAAATCAGAAGGAGCCACTTTAGCTAGCGAAGAAAAGAAGACCGAGGACTAAGTACTTTAAGTGAGATCTCACGCATAGCTTATAAAGTAGGGGGAGCTCTCAGGTATAGACAGATAGATATATATATATATATATATATATATATATATATATATATATATATATATATATATATACAGTATATGTATACTGTTTGTTCAAATTGCTTATATTGAAATCTATTGTGCTGCTGTCTTATGTTGGGATGACAGCACAATTACTGTAACCATTTTTTTTTGCATATTCTCCAGTAAAATATATCTCTGGTTAAGTATCCAGTTTTTGTGGCGTATTGTTTCCTCCCACCAGGTGCAGTCAGTGGGTCCTGGGGTTACAATACAGGTATTTTGTACTGTCTTACATTGTATTGTATTGCATTGCATCACAGCTGTGCCAAGGGGATTGGGGCAAGTTAGTGGGGTTTATTGGTAGAGTGCAGGCCCAAATCAAACCAGCAGCTCCTTCAGGGTTCAGTGCTACAGAGGTAACTCAAAGCAAGGCTTCTCATGATTTTGAACATCATACAACCTGCTTTAAACAGAGTATGATGGTTGACCGGCAACCAGTGCAAGGCACACAGAACGGGGGTGATATGATCCCTCGCCTCGGTCCCTGTCCCCTGGTCTCTTCTCGTTGGCTCACTGGCTGTGATTAACAGGAGTGGGAGCCAATGGCTCCCACTGTCTCAGTTAATGAGAAGAGGAAATCCCACTTTAAAGTCTTCTTTGAACTTTTTTTACTTCTTAATAAGTTTTAAGTCTTCTAGCCAGACTCAAGAGCTACTGTAAGCAACTTCCATCCAAAAATAATGACCTTTTGCACCAAGGCAATTCAAGCATTAACTCTGGGTCTGTGTTTCCTAAATGAAATCTTACTAATTGGATTCATTATTGGCATTAAAATGCAAGACATGCACCATTAGATGTTTAATAGGTTATAGTGGGCCGGCAACCAATACATATATTAGGAACTATAACCATCTCACACTTTAATTTGTGTAGCATGATCTGTCGGAGGAGAGAGATAATCTCGCTGGAGACAGGAAAACAGAAATAATTAGCTGTCGGCTAAATGAGTTCTTGCAATGAGATTAGTTATTGCATTATAAAGATGTTCCTTGTCGTACAAGCGGTACACAGCTTTCTACGTATCATCTGATTAGCGGACGTCTAGGTCAGGGGGTTGGCATTTTCAGGTCCAGCAGTCGACAGGCAGACTGGCTTTTCTGGTTAATCCTTCTAAATGTCCTTATATTAAAGACTTTAAAACAACAGTTTAGAAATGAGTTTGTCAAGTCTTAATATAAAGCCAATATGGTTTTGATATGTGTAAGTTAAAAGTCAATAGCACAGTAGACCATGACTTAATCAATGAAAAAATGACCATATGCTCACCCTTGCTTTTTGAAAGATTTAAGATACACTATGTTGTCAAAAGTATTGGGACACTTGCCTTTATATGCACATGAACTTTAACGGCAGCCCAGCATTCGTTGCGTTTGGCCACCTGACCTACATACAGGGCATTGTGAAATAGAACTATTAGAGACCCCGATTAATTAATCAATTACTCTTCTTACAGTCTCAGGGAGGCTGGCATTATCTTACTGCAATCTAGAAAAAGGCAGGAGATGTCTTCAGTAGAGGAAAAGAAAATGAATGAAACAGAAGCACATGATTGCCAGCAGAGAAAAGAAGGGGGCTGAATTCAGGCAGCTCCCGGCAATTTATTTGCTAGGGGACGTCCCAAAACACAGGCACGTGATTGGTTCACATAAAAAAGTACACACCCTCACATGATAAAAACACACCCAGTTCCCTCCCATCCAACCATTGGCACACCCCACGTACGCCCTCATCCACGCACACCCAGCAACATGTGCTTTTTACTCCTTTGTTCCAAGCAGTCCAACATAGCTTCTATGGGGTTTCCCATGCAAAAACCTTATTTAGCTTCCAGGGGTTCTGACATATAATATAGGACAGTCCAGTAGAGATGGAAGTTTCATGCTTAGAAAAAATGTCCTTGCTTTGAAACAGTTCTTCAGTTGCTGCAATCCATTAACACAGGATGTGAGGGGGAGGTGTAGAGCTGAGCACACAAGCTCCTTTCAGAAGTTCTTCACAGTGGGGGGCATAGGAGAGAGGATCTCTTGCAGGCTCTTAAAAGCACAGACTTTCAATGTCCACTCATATTTTTCATTATCACATCTTATGTAATCATCAAGGAAGATAAGGCACTATTTTGGTTCATCATCTCATACATGCATAAATGTACACATATAAAAAAGGTATATAAAAAGATTATATAAAAGAATATAAAAACTTAAAGAAATATAATGGAGAAACACATTAGTGGTTTCTAATAAAAATTAGCTTCAACTTATCAAATATCATTTTGAAATAATTCCATCACAATCCCCCCTAAAATGTATATTTGAAAAGAAACGGCCCCCCTAAATTAATATTTTTAAATGTGGTATGTATGTTTTCATTAACATTATCGTAACCAATATAAGCAGAAACAAAATTGTGTTACAAATGTGTTTATCACCCAAAATACTGTCCTCAGGTGACATTCTAAAAGGCACCCCCCTAGTTCATTAGGGCCATCTGCTTCATTTCCATTACTAACTTAAATTTCATAAAAGCATCCGTTTCACCAAATTCCTGTATTTGTCTTCTTACTATATTTCCAATCATAAACATTTTAATTTTCCAGAAGAACATTAACTTTATATTGGGCTCTTTCCTAAGGCCCCTTTCACATTGAGGCGTTTTTCATGCGGTACAGCGCTAAAAATAGCGCTGCTATACCGCATGAAAAATCATGCCCTGTAGTGTTCAATGTGAAAGCCCGAAGGCTTTCACACTGAAGCGGTGCGCTAGCAGGAACGCTCCAAAAGTCCTGCTAGCCGCATCTTTACCGCGGTATAGGAGCGGTGTGTTCACCGCTCCTATAGCGCGCCTTCCCATTGGAAACAATGGGAAACCGCGGCAATAGCGCGGTAATACCGCCCGCAACGCGGGCGGTATTAACCCTTTTTCGGCCGCTAGCGGGGGTTAAAACCTCACCGCTAGCGCCCGAATATCGCGGTAAACACGACGGTATAGCGGCGCTACAAATAGCGCGGCTATACCGTCACCGCGGCTCCACGCCTCAATGTGAAAGGGGCCTAAATATTTTACTCCCTAAAGAAAGGAACTTATTCATTACATTACACTGGTTTTCAGAACCGATCATACAGCATGAATGGTCTTGTCACATGACTGTTTAAACAAACATAGCAGCCTTCAGCATAAACGAACATTCAGAAGTTTCATTGTTCCCCTACACGGATCCAAATATAAGGGCCAATATTCCCTCCATTAATACATTCGTCAATCTGAAGCCTGGAAAGTGACATTTTAATCCATAAATATGGCTGTATCATCTGTTCATATCATATCTTTAGTTTTCACTATTTTATCTGACCTTTCTTAACCTATGCAGATTAACTCCATGTTTTATTCTCTTTGAAATGACACCCTTAAAGTAAGATATTCTTCAAAACAAATGGTGCAAAAACCCCACAGTTTAGTGAAATATGAGAGAAAGAGATAGAGAGAGAGAGAGAGTGTGTGTGTGCGTGAGTGTGTGCGTGAGTGTGTGTGAGAGAGAGTGAGAGAAAAGACAGAGAGAAAGTGTGAGTGTGAGAGAAAGAGAGAGAGAGAGAGAAATTTCTATCTCTGGCAAAAACTAGTTTTAAAAATAAGGGTTTTCTTTCAGATCTCCAAACGATTGTGTACTAATTACCTTTATTAAAAGAAAGATGTACCATATATTTATAAAAACTTTAAAAGTTTACTTAACATAAACTCAGACCTTCTTTCTCCTTCCAAATTTACAATGAACTCTGAGTCATTTAAAACCCATTCCTAGAAAGTCACACCGTCTGCAAACACACAGCAGGATAACACAGCATGTGGGTGTAACCTGATCTGATCTCCACCAGCTAAAAGACCTTCAAGGGGGAACATCTGTTCGCCATTACTTGGATTGTAGACAATCTATAAGGAAGAAATACCCCATATACCTTACAATCGAATTGTGCCGTTTTTCTCATTTTTTTAACGCTTTTCCAAAATTTTTAAACATATTTAGTTTGTATATATGCCAAAAATTATGTATATTATATTACAATTTGACATTTCTTACTAAAAACAGTGACAACAGATCGTTTAGAAGAGAAATCTCACGAAACTCACAGATTAGTTCCAGCCTAATGAACTGTGAATTGGCCATTTTCACGAGAAACTCCTCCTTTCAATCAGAATCTCCACTCTGTCAGTAACATCACATTATAAAACTTTTTAACATTTGTTTATTTTTATTCTATTTTTATGTCATTTTTTTAATATTTTTCCTATTTTTATCAAATTTTTTATGTTTACTATTTTTATTATTATTTTTTGATTGAACATAACTTTCATATTTTTACTATTTTTATATGTATTTTTTTTAGAATCGGTTGTAAACATTGCTTGCAACCAGATCTGTAGGATTTTTCTGTTTAAATACCAAATACCATGCTGTTTACCATCATTTGAGTTTTTATACAATTCTTTACACAACCTTAATCAATAATTCTCTCTTAAACCTTTGTTCTGATCCCATGTTTATGCTTTTACATATCATATCCTAACACATTTTCAGGCCAGATATTCATAAACATCTACAGACAATATTAAACTGAATTTTCTCATTATAGAACCTCTTTACACTCTAACATTAATTAACTAATTATCCTATGAGATATATCACAGTGATTATGGGACTCAAAACCTGTAGTTACTTCATCTCTTGATTTAAACTTGTCTGGGGCCCCTCTATACATCAGGGCATATATCACACATATATCAGCTATATTCCAACCCACAAATTCTCAGTGGTCACAATGACATGTATTTGAAAAAAGATATATATTTTCATTCAGACGTGGGTGGTACAGTCCATCATATCTCCAGAGAATGTTTTTGTGAAGGAACCTTTTAATCGTCACCCAGTGGATATCGATAATTATCGGTACCTACATAAATGCAAAAAACTCGTACACAGATATTAGTTAATTACTTTTCAAAAGCGGTCACATAATTTTCAAAGTACCAGACTGTAATTGCAACTGTCATCACCCATAGCAACCTATTTTAGAGACTGTCTTCAAAGAAGACTTCAAAAGGGGATAATAAATACTCCCCCCTTGGGGCCATTTACCCACTAACCCTGAAGGTGGCATGTCATGGCATGTGGAATAAAACCGTTTAAACGTTATATGTAAAACCTGTTCTGATGTGATACCCAGAGGCCTTCATCCTTCATTTGTGACTGTGAGCACCAGGACAGTAGCAATGAACGCAAGCATTTATTCACCCTTATTCTACCATCTCGGCCATCCACCAGGCGAGGCCTACGGCCCTGTCAATTCTCTTTTTTCCGTGTTTGTACAATAGAATTGTAGTATCCTACTCCCCCCCTTGTACAAACTCAAGGAGAGAAAAAGGGCCGGTGGGCCGCAGAAGCCGGTAGGAGCATCCGGGACAGGCCCATGCACCTCCAGGCACGTAGCAGGTGACACCAACTGCGTTCAGGGATAGGGGCAGGACAGGGCAAGATGGGGCAAGGCATCGAGCATTCGGAGCCGGGCATCGTACAAACATTTGGACAGAACCTGAGGGGAAGGAATGGACAAGAGCCATATTAACAGGCCTGGGTCATCACATGAGAACAGCTAAACTGGCAAAAAGCCCTCTATGTATCAGGTCATGCAATGCATACCATCGTCAGGGTGTGTATAGAGGCAACCCAGAGAGATAGGTCCCCACAGATCACACAATGTATGTGATAATATCTAAATCAGTGTGATCCACCAAAACTCCTTCTTATATAACATCGAGAGTTGCCATAAACGTATAACAAGTCGCAAAACAACAGCCTGTCTTTTAAATGAAAAACAAAATGGAGTATGGAGAGGAAGGGCGTGGCAGTCAGAGAGGAGGGGCAATCAGGAAGGAGGTGTGGCAGTCAGAGAGGAGGGAGGGGCAAGTAAAAAGAGGGGGGAAAAAAAGAAAAAAGAAAATGGAGTACGAGGAAGAAAGGGTATGATAGGAGAGAACATGGATGGAGAGGGAAAGAGAGAGGGAAATAAAGAGAAAGTTTTATTTGCAGTAATAGAAAAGCAGAGCTTAAGAAAAGAAAATACAAGATGTAAGAACATATAACGTTTTGCACTGTCTAACAATTAGAGCAGAAAGTTCACAATGGACCTTAAACACAAGACGAACAAATCACTTCCCACACAGAAAGTATAACATCATGCAAGACACGGGGGGAGATTAAGCAAAAGAGCGAGTTGGTTACTTGTGTTTCAGCAGGAGTATTGCCCACCAGCATTAAAAAAGGAAAATGGTTACAGGCGAAAAGGTAGTAGTTAAAAGTGAGTAAAAGCTGAGGAAAGGGTTATTTTGTGTAATGGTGGGTGAAGGAGAAAGGGGAGGAGCCAAGAAGAGGCATGTATGGACGATGAAGAAGGAGAAGAAAAAGAAGGGATGGGCCAAGAAGAGGCAGGAATAATTTAAAATGGAGGGAGATTCAGGCAACCATTTTTAGTTTTATGTTATTTGTTCAAGCAAGGATTTTGGAAAAAGAATCAATGACGTTTTAAAAGGGAGGAGAGGGTGGGAAGAAAAGTTTATCAGGCACAGATGGCATATACTGGAGCAAAGATAGCGATTAAACTTGAGTGTATCAAGAGAAAAGTGTGCAGCTACTGACACAATAGGTTATTTAGGCATAGTCTAATTACTTAAAGCACAGCAGGACGTATTGTGGAGAGCAGGGAAAATCAGGAAAAGGCAAGCTAATCTCTCAGCAAGCAAAGGGTTAAACGTGCAGAAAGGAGGGAGGAGGTGAGCTGCAGGCAAAAAGAAAAACTTTTGGAAGCATGTTACCTTAAACACAGCAGCTAAGGGAAGGGGGGGTGGGGTGGTTGCTGCAGGCAAGGACAAAAGTGTAAGAAAAAAAAAAAGTTCAAGCACAGAAGGAACACACAGTTGATACAAGATTACAAACAGAACATGGCCATTCTCAGCAACCCCGTCTGCAGGGCGGTAATATCAAAAACCCTAACCCCCGAGAAAACCCTAACCCCCGCCTTGTACTTCAAACAAGGAAAAACCTCAAAAACCCCACAACGAATTATAAAAACAAAAAACGAAAAAAAATCTGTTATGTATACCACACGCATACACACAACAGATCCGATAAACTGACCAAGATATTACTGCGTTCACTGGACTTTTCGCCATAACGCCCCGTCTTAACAATCAGCTTATTTGCCTCTCAAAAAGAGACCCTCAGCCGTCCAATCTGAGTCAACCTAGACCCCACTCTTCAGCTCAAACATATGTACACGTGTATGTTGCAAAACATACATACAGATGGACATATATTGAATCCCGAGACACGCCTAGTCTGTGCGCCTCCAGCTCAGGAATCCGAAAAGGGGGGTTATTACACTATTACACCCTACAGACGACCACCGAGTAACATGGCCACATTCAGGCAACACAGAACACGATAACACACAAGACAATAGATTGCAGCCTGATAACCCAGCCTCGATGGTTCGAAGTTTTCGAACAAGGAACCGCCTTAGCGAAGCTAGGAATGCGCATACAAACCGAATGAGAAGAGAGGGGCCCAGAGGCAGAAGCCGCACAGGCAAGTTAGTCAACAAAAAAACCGACTTACCTGGTGCTTAGAGTTCATGACGCTCTCCTCCGCCTCAGGCTCCCCGCAGCTCTCAAACAGTTTCGTGTGGGCAGCGCTGATGTCCTGCTTCGAATTCAAAAAATCTACGTTGAGCGCCAATTGTAATAGAACTATTAGAGACCCCGATTAATTAATCAATTACTCTTCTTACAGTCTCAGGGAGGCTGGCATTATCTTACTGCAATCTAGAAAAAGGCAGGAGATGTCTTCAGTAGAGGAAAAGAAAATGAATGAAACAGAAGCACATGATTGCCAGCAGAGAAAAGAAGGGGGCTGAATTCAGGCAGCTCCCGGCAATTTATTTGCTAGGGGACGTCCCAAAACACAGGCACGTGATTGGTTCACATAAAAAAGTACACACCCTCACATGATAAAAACACACCAAGTTTCCTCCCATCCAACCATTGGCACACCCCACGTACGCCCTCATCCACGCCCACCCAGCAACATGTGCTTTTTACTCCTTTGTTCCAAGCAGTCCAACATAGCTTCTATGGGGTTTCCCATGCAAAAACCTTATTTAGCTTCCAGGGGTTCTGACATATAATATAGGACAGTCCAGTAGAGATGGAAGTTTCATGCTTAGAAAAAATGTCCTTGCTTTGAAACAGTTTTTCAGTTGCTGCAATCCATTAACACAGGATGTGAGGGGGAGGTGTAGAGCTGAGCACACAAGCTCCTTTCAGAAGTTCTTCACAGTGGGGGGCATAGGAGAGAGGATCTCTTGCAGGCTCTTAAAAGCACAGACTTTCAATGTCCACTCATATTTTTCATTATCACATCTTATGTAATCATCAAGGAAGATAAGGCACTATTTTGGTTCATCATCTCATACATGCATAAATGTACACATATAAAAAAGGTATATAAAAAGATTATATAAAAGAATATAAAAACTTAAAGAAATATAATGGAGAAACACATTAGTGGTTTCTAATTAAAATTAGCTTCAACTTATCAAATATCATTTTGAAATAATTCCATCACAATTGGACCATGGAATCTAATGTTTTTTTTTTTTTGTTTTTTTGCAGCATGTGATTAGAGCCGGAGGGGCAGGGGCTTGGGGCGCAGAGCACTGCACCCACCCAGTTTTGTGACGATAGCGAATAAATATTCGCTATTTTCACACTAAATTTTCTCTCCGTCAATCAGGAAGCAGGTTGTGAGACTCATTTCCCGAAAAACGTCAGGAGATCCTATTGGACGCCTAACGCCTAGGACAGTGATGGCGAGCCTACAGTATGGATTGTGTGCCCCAGCTGGCACACAGAGCCATCTCTGTGGGCACGCGAGAGAGTCCAGGTTTGTGGCAGTGAGGTGCGAAAATATATGTGCACGAGTGAATGGGCGGTCCTGTAGACTCCGTGGGGAAGTTTACAGGCCTAAAAGCACGTGAGCGAGAGAAGAGCTTCACCACCTCCTTCACCCACGAACAGCCGGAGCAGCATCTTTGGAGCCTTCCAGAGCCTGGACTCCTCTTCAACAGCCCTCTCTTACTCTCTGCCCTCTCTCATTCTCTTTCTCTGCTCTCTCTCTCTCTCTCTTTCAGCCCTCTCTCACTCTCTGCCCTCTCTCACTCTCTCTGCCCTCTCTCTCTCTTTCAGCCCTCTCTCTCTCTGCCCCTCTCTCTATTTTGCTCTCTCTCTCTTCCCCCTTTCTCTCTGCCCTCTCTTCTTCTCGGCCCTCTCTCTGTCTCTGCTTTCTCTGTCTTTCTGCCCCCTCTATCTCTCTCTGCCCTTCCTCTCTGCCCCCCTCTCTCTCTGTCCTCTCTCTCTCTCTCAGCCCTTGCTCTCTCTCTGCCCCCTCTCTCTCAGTCCCCTCTCTCTCAGTCCCCTCTCTCTCTCTCTCTCTCTCTCTCTCTCTTAGCCCTCTTTCTCTCAGCCCTCTCTCTCTCTCTCTCTCTCTCTCTAATTGTAGTGTTGGCACTTGAAATAAATAAATTGGTTTTGTGTTTCAGTTTGGGCATTTGGGCTTAAAAAGGTTTGCCATCACTGGCCTAGGAGGAGTATAGAGGAAACCGCTGTGCTTGAGGAGAGGACACCGGAGCCCCATCAACACAGGGACAAGGTCCGCTCCAAAGCACCCCCCTCTACGTTGAACATATGGTATGGTATGGTTCAGAAGGGTGGTCGCTAACTCGTCCCCCTTGCCTGGCCTGCTGGGCTGCATGGCAAATGAATAAATTAAACAAAATTCAATGAAATAAAACAAAACAAATTCCAAAAAGAATCAACAAAACTAATTCTGTAACATTACAAATCTATCCCAAATTAAACAAAATACAATTTTCCATCCTGCATATGTCTATCCTAATTGTACCCAAGTCAATTCATCCATTGGTTTGGGTACAACCAGCCTGTCATATTTTTGGAATGTGATTATTGCCAGAGGATATAGCAGCTAGCAATACTCACTGTGTTCTCCCAGCAGAGACCTTCCTGCGCCCCCCCAACTGGGAAAACACAATAGCTCCACAGGAGGGATTCTGTTATCAACACTAACTGTGTTGATGGGGGCATCAAGCAGTTTTCTTGCAGGAAAGATAGTTGCATCATCTATGGCCTGCCTAGGACCTTCAACTCTGTAACTAGCAAAGCTGGTCCTTCGTGGCAATTGGAAAGCTCAAGTTTGATCTCTGCAGAGAGAGAGAGAGACCACTGCTTCCACATTAGACATGTGCAATTTTTTTTTATTCCGAATAATTTTTTTTACCGAATTTCAACAAGTTAGTTACATCCAAATTAACCAAAACCCATTTAACTAACTTTTTCCGAATATTCGTAAATTCTAATATTTGAATATTCAAATACTTAAAATTTCAAAATTGTGTCAATTTTAAAATTCGTAATTTAGAATTTTTGGAAATTCAAAAATTTGGAGATATTGAAATTTGAAAATCCGAAAAACCCCAAAATTTAAAAATCTGAAATATTAAATATTTATTATTATAGGTATTGGAATTTCCTTTCACATTTGTCTGTGAACATAACGAATACGAATTTATCCAAAGTTACTAATTATCCAAAATAACAATAATAATATTAAAAACGTTTCATTATTATTATTTATTATTCATTTGTTCTGTTCCATCTGTTTAGATGCAGCATTCGTTATTTTGAATAATCCACAATTTCCAAATTTGAAAGGAAACTCCAATACCTACAATTTAATAGTTAGTTATTATTAGTTAGTTATGCCTCGTTTCCACTGAACGGAACGGTTCGGGTCAGTAAATTTGGAACAGTTAGAATGGACCGGTCTATTCTGGTGAGCGTTTCCACTGCAAAACGGACCGTCAGGGACCATACAGTGTTTAGAAAAAATGCCTAGTGTGTCCACCAATCAGTTGAATGTATTGTAGCTCCGCCCTAACCGAACCATTCCATTTTCTATGGCCCCACATCTGAAGCAGGACCCAGAATGGTCCGATACGGTTCAGTTTTATGGCACACTTTCATAATGGAAACACCCAAAATAGCGTACCGCACCGAACCGTACCGAACCGATCCGCTCAGTAAAAAAGGAGGCATTAGTTATTTAGAAGTTTGGGATTTTATTTCTTATTTTAGGATTTTCAAATTTATGAATTTACGAATTTTCAAATTTGTGAATATTCAAATTTATGAATGTTTTCATTTACAAATTTTCAAATTTGGGAATTGCGATTATAACGAATGACCCGAAAAACGAAAAAATAAATAAAAAACGAATGAAACTAAAACGAACACATTTTTCGGCAGTGTACATGTCTATTCCACACAGAGAGCAAGAGTTTCTTCTCTACAGCACGCTGGCATGGGACAGGCTTTTCTACTCTCTGCTGATGCGACTAAACAGTAATAATTGGTTTTGAAGCAACTAGAATGTTTTCAGTTAATTTAACCACTTCAATTGTCATTTGTCATTTGTCATTGTCATTTGACGTCCACAGATGGGATCTCCCATCCTGGGTAGATGTCAAATGACGTCCTGGGCTTTGCGGGTGGATATCTGAATGATGCCTGCAGCTAGAGGCATCATCCAGATATCCTTTTCTTCTACCGGCGATTCTGCGCAACATAAGAACGATCAACATAATAACTATTGAGATTTTTAAGTACCGAAGTTTGGTGCCATGAGTGTGCGCAATTTTAAAGCGTGACATGTTAGGTATCTATTTACTCGGTGTAACATAATCTTTCACCTTATACAAACAAATTGGGCTAACTTTACGGTTTTGTTATTTTTTTAATTCATTAATTTTTTTTCTTCCAAAAAAAGGGCGTTTTAAAAAAAAAATTGCACAAATACCATGCAAGATAAAACATTGCAATGACCGTCGTTTTATTCCCTAGGGTGTCTGCTAAAAAAAACATATATAATGTTTGGGGGTTTTGCGTAATTTTCTAGCAAAAGAATGATGATTTGTACATGTAGGAGAGAAGTGCCAGAATAAGCCCAGTATTGAGGTGGGTAAACTGAACGGAGTATTTCCAAACGGCTCTGAACCGGTCGAGTGTCACCGGCGCCCCCGCACCTCTGGCCAAACGCGGTACTGCACACCCCATTCGCTTGAATTCTGCTCGTCAGAATTTCTTTTTAAAAGTTGCTTGTCTTTCAAAACGCTCGTTAACCGCGTTGCTCGTAAACCGAGGTTCCACTGTTTTTACTTATGTACCTATGGATGTCTAATAATTGCTCGCCCAAGAAAGATAAATGAATTAGCCACCTCAAAGGCTTTGATGAACTACAACGCGGTATCGGAGGCGATTATTTATTTTTTCTCCGTTTTCGAACTTCAGCAGTCCATCATCTTCTAGGAAACGAAGATGAATGTTCCGTCCCGATTGCTTTTTTTGCTCTGAAGATTGATCTACAGAGGCAGAAATGTGTAACTGTTACCATCAGTAAGCAATTACAAAGCAATTATGTGCTAAGGATTACAATATCCGCACACTTCATACTGTACTTGCAGGCTAAATGAAAGGCTTAGCAGTTATCAAATGTGCCAAAAGCAGATAATTTAGTCATCCCGGGCTGCATTATTTATCATAAATCGCTCATACATCACAAATTATTCCAAACACCCTTTCACATTGGGAATTCTATTTGAATATGTCTCTAGTCATTTATCATAACAGGCAGCGGCAAAAGCAAAGAGATTGGGAAGTAAAAATTAACTGCCTCTCGTTTTTCCCCTTCCATCTATGAAAAGGCAGTTTTTTAATTTGAGTCCTAAAAGTAAAGTATGTTGGTAACTTTAAAATGAATTGTGTTACATTTAAATGAACGGCACTTGACAATGTTCAATATTACATTTGTAATTGTTTCTTATACTAAATGTTTCAACAGCAGTCATCTGAAACACTCCAGGAAAAGAACATTTAAAGGGGGGAGACTTACTAAAATTGGAGCCCACGGAGTCTGGTGCATGCCTGCATAGTGAGCTTCCTACTCGGCTTTATCAGCCGAGATTCACACTAGGAACCGCATGTGAATCGCACCACATTCCTGTGCAAGTTACATGGAATCCTGGGCAGTGGGATTTTAGCCCATTCATATCAAATGGGTGAAATCGCACAAAAATTTGCCTGCAGCATTTTTGGGAACGCACTACAGCCGGATCAGGATCCAGAGTCTAGTCTCGGGAGGGACACTGCCAGAAAATATGTTTTTTTGTCGGGGCAATGGCTGGAGTTGGCGCTTCAATCACCATGACACCATGGTTGATATGGTGTCATGGTGTTGATATGGTGCCAGGATGATTGAAGCACCTATTATTACATTGTAAAATTAAATAGTTCAACTCGCCAGATGCTGCATGTCACTTGTCACCATCGCCTGCCACCAGATGCAGCTTGTCACTTGCCAAGTCACCTGCCATCCAGATACAGCTTCTCACTTTCCACATCGCCTGCCACCAGACAGCTTGTCTCGTGTCACCGTCACCTGCCACCAAATGCAGCTTGTCACCGTTGCTTGCCACGAGATGCAGCTTGTTACTTGCCATTATACCTGCCACCAAATGTAACTTGTCACTGTCACCTGCCACCAGATTCAGCGTGTTACTTGCCATGTTGCCTGCCACCAAATGTAGCTTGTCACTGTCGCCTGCCATCAGATTCAGCTTGTTACTTGCCATGTTGCCTGCCACCAAATTCAGCTTGTCACTGTCACCTGACACCAAATTCAGCCTGTCACCATCACCTGACACCAGATTCAGCTTGTCACCGTCACCTGCCAGGCTGCCAACAGATTCAGCTTGTGACCGTCGCTTGCCACCAGATGTAGCTTGTTACTTGCCATGTTGCCTGCCACCAAATGTAGCTTGTTACTGTCACCTGTCACCAGATTCAGCTTGTCACCTGCCACCAGATACAGCTTGTTACTTGCCATGTTGCCTGCCACCAAATTTAGCTTGTCATCATCACCTGACACCAGATTCAGCTTGTCACTTGCCAAGTCACCTGCCATCCAGATACAGCTTCTCACTTTCCACATCGCCTGCCACCAGACAGCTTGTCTCGTGTCACCGTCACCTGCCACCAGATGCAGCTTGTCACCGTTGCTTGCCACGAGATGCAGCTTGTTACTTGCCATTATACCTGCCACCAAATGTAACTTGTCACTGTCACCTGCCACCAGATTCAGTGTGTTACTTGCCATGTTGCCTGCCACCACATGTAGCTTGTCACTGTCACCTGCCATCAGATTCAGCTTGTTACTTGCTATGTTGCCTGCCACCAAATGTAGCTTGTCACTGTCACCTGCCACCAGATACAGCTTGTTACTTGTCATGTTGCCTGCCACCAAATTCAGCTTGTCACTGTCACCTGACACCAAATTCAGCCTGTCACCATCACCTGACACCAGATTCAGCTTGTCACCGTCACCTGCCAGGCTGCCAACAGATTCAGCTTGTGACCGTCACTTGCCACCAGATGTAGCTTGTTACCAGGGCCGGCCTTAGGTGTTCAGGCGCCCTGTGCGAGCTAATCCTGTGGCGCCCCCCCCCCCCCCCATCTTCATTTCGCCCCCTGGTCACCTAAACATACATACACAAAGAGGACAAAAACATTTGTAACAAATAATTTGTTTTAATAAACAAACAGACAATTTAAGTGCATGTGCAAGCAATCCATGCATCTCAATGGACCATTTCACACTGAGCATCTTTTGGAGCAGGTTTTGGGTGTTGAAAAAAAAAAAAGCTCCAAAAATGCCCCTCTCCATTGAAATGAGGCACTGCTAAAACGCCCTAAAACGTTAGGGTTTTAGCGGTGCTTTACCAGCACATTGGGATTGCAGGTGAAGATTTGCTCGAATAACGCTCAAATAAACGCTCGAATAAAGTTTGAATAACGCTCGCATAACGTTTAAATAATGTTCGAATAAGGCCTCAAGAACGCTTGAATAACGCCTCAAGAACGCTTGAATAACGCCTCAAGAACGCTTGAATAACGCCTCAAGAACGCTCGAATAATGCCTCAATAGCGCGCGAAAAACGCCCCAGTGTAAAGGGGTAAATGTGGGTTCAAAATGCAACTTTACGTGCTTTTGCCTTTGCAAACTCATCAATCACGTTGTTCATGTCCAATGTCTTCAATACATCACTTTCAATTGATAATACTGATAAAGAGGTTAGTCTGTCATCAGTCATTGATGATCTCAGATAAGTTTTAATGAGTTTTAACTTGGAAAAGCTGCGTTCTCCTGATGCCACAGAAACTGGAATTGTTAATAGAATCCGAAATGCTATCCACATGTTTGGAAATGTGTCGGTCAGGCCATTTCTCACTATGAAATTGAGTGTATGGCGGGGTGATGTGACATCTTGAGGTAGTAGATTTTGAATATGCCAAAGCTCTTCTGAAAGATCTAGACCATTAATGTCTGATTGGCTGCTCTTCTCTAGTGCCTTCTGTAACTGCAGGCAACAGTCCCTTACGTTTTCTCTTGCTGGAAGTTGTCTCATGTTGTATAGAAATCTCCATACTTTGTTGTGTCGTTCCATCTGAGTAAAACGCTCTTCCAAAGATTTAGTAGCAGTATCAATCAAAACATAAAAAAAATCAATCTTAAATTTCTCTGTGGGATCTGTTAAAGGTTCATCTTGGCTTTCATATTCAAACAAGGCTTTTTTTCTGCGAATACGAGAAGGCTTTTCAAAAACAGGCTCCACATTCACTTTTTCTGCTAGTTCCTTTGCAATTTGAAAGGACCTTTCAAATCCAGACTCTCTGAAATTTATTAAAAAATTGTGACATTTCTGGATTAGGTCTGAGACTAAAATGATATCAGCAGCCTCATTCTGCATAGCTTTGCTCACAATATTAACTTGGTACAATATCTCATACCAAAAACACAATGACATGATGAATTTGAACTCCACAATCTGCTGAGCTAGTGTGTTAGCCTCATGACAAATGTTCGGTTCAGTGTGGGTTTCCTCAGACAAAACAATCAATGCTTCTTGTATTTCGCCTAGATTATGTCTTAGTGGTTTAAGACAATTTATACGGCATTCCCACCGTGTGGTGCACAAAGGTTTTAAAGTGAGGCCAGAAACATGGTCAGACAAAATTTTCCATCTCTTTACTGATCCTGAGAATAGAACATAAAGGCGCTGTATGATACCAAATAGTTGCATTGATTCCTTGCATGAGCGTACTGCATCTCCAATTACAAGATTGAGACAATGACAGCCACATGGTACAAATACTGCTCTTGGGTTTAAGTTTAGAATTTTGGATTGAACTCCGTTGTTTTTTCCTGCCATATTGGCTCCATTGTCATAACCCTGTCCACGACAATTATCGATATCCAATTTTTTTCCTGAAAGAAATTCAAGGAGGAAATCACTTAATCCTTTTCCAGTTGTATCCTCTACTTTATTGAAACCAAGGAAATGTTCCTTTACTTGAATATTTCCAGAAACGTCTTCCAAAAATCTAATAGTAAAAGACATTTGCTCCTTATGGCTAATATCTGGAGTGCAGTCAAGAATAATTGAGAAGAATTTTGCATTTCTGCAGCGTTGTAAAATGTCCTCAATTACCTGTTTCGCCATAAGATTTATTATTTCATTTTGAATGTTTTTTCCGCAGTAGTGGTCTGCAGTTTTTTTTGATACCACCCTGTGTAAGTGTTCTGCCATCACACTGTCATATTTTCCTAATAGTTCTACGAGACCTAAAAAATTTCCATTATTGGATGTAAAAAGTCGATCTGAAGATCCTCTGAAGGCCAAATTACGCTCTGCTAAAAACTGGACAACGCTTAACAGCCTCTCCATCACAGATCTCCAGTGTTGCCTTTCACGGCTCATGAGATTTTGATAGTTTTGATCGATCGCTTGTTTTGATTTCAGTCTCAGTTGTGTTTCATGCCACATCTGCTGGGCTGTAAAATGACCACTGGAAGTTTCATGCGATTTCAACATACTTGACATATGTGTCCAGTCATCTGATCCTCCAAGGGCAAGCAATGTTTTAGGATTCTTATCGAATAATTTACACGAGAAACAGAATACTTTATTGGCAGATAAGGAGTATACCAACCATCGTCGTTTTTGCTCTTCACCACTGTCTAATTTCCTTTTGAAGAATGCTGAAGAAAAATGCCTATTATAGGCATCTTTTTTAAAATCAACATCTTGCACCTGTACAGGACCAACCTCTAAAATGCTATCAATGTTCTTAGAAATCAATTTTGGCCACAAAGCAGGATCTGTGAAGCTTGATTTTTCACATATTCTTATTGTTTCATTAGAACACACTTGGCCAGAAGGTGTATTAGCACCCTCTTCTTCCAAATATGTTCTTGATGTTGAAGGCTCACTGAGCTGAAGATGTACATCACTTTGGCTACTGCAGCTTTCCCGATCTTTTCTTTTTTCAGTGATTTCATCAAAAACCACAGGGCTAGAAGATGTATTAGCATCCCCTTCTTCCAAGGATGTTTTTGATGGTGAAGGCTCACTGAGCTGAACATGCACATGGTCATCACTTAGGCCACTGCAGTTTTCTTCACCTTTTTCTTCAGTGGTTTGTAAACCACTAGCTGCTGGTGTTCCAAAATATTTTTTTATTGCTCCAGCACTCTTCTGGTCCTCCAAATTCATAAGGGCCCTCCGTTTTCTATTCTGAGCACCTGACAACTTTTTAGGACCCATAATGCTGAAACACAATACAATAAAAAATACATATGCATGTAAAAGATAGGCTATTTAATTATGGATACAAACAAATTATCTGTTTCAGAAAGTGAAAAATATTGTTTTTTTTTTTTTTTTTCAAAATTGTCGCTCTATTTTTGTTGATAGCACAAAAATTAAAAAAAACGCAGAGGTGATTAAATACCACCAATAGAAAGCTCTATTTGTGGAAAAAAAAAGGACGTCAATTACGTTTGGGTACAGCGTCGCACGACCGCGCAATTGTCCATTAAATTAACGCAGTGCCGAATCGCAAAATAGGGCCTGTCATTAAGTAACGAAATCTTCTGGTCCAGAAGTGATTAACATAAGACAAATAACAAAGGAGTAAAATACAATAAAATGATTAATAAAAATAATATGCTTATTACATAATTGCATTGGTAATGGTAATTATTAGGGTTGTCCCGTTTTTAGGACAGAGTACAAGTACCGATACTTTTTTTCATGTATTTGCCGATACCGATTACCGATACTTTTTTAAATGCAGCCTTGTGTCCCCAAATGCAGCCTTGTCCCTAAATTCAGCCATGTCCCTGATGCAGCCATGTCCCTATATGCAGCCATGTCTCTAATGCAGCCATGTCCCTAAATTCAGCCATTTCCCTAATGCAGCCATGTCCCTGATGCAGCCATGTCCCTGATGCAGCCATGTCCCTATATGCAGCCATGCCTCTAATGCAGCCATGTCCTTAAATTCAGCCATGTCCCTAAATTCAGCCATGTCCCTAAATTCAGCCATGTCCCTAATGCAGCCATGTCCCTATATGCAGCCATGTCCCTATATGCAGCCATGTCCTTAAATTCAGCCATGTCCCTGATGCAGCCATGTCCCTATATGCAGCCATGTCTCTAATGCAGCCATGTCCCTAAATTCAGCCATGTCCCTAATGCAGCCATGTCCCTAATGCAGCCATGTCCCTGATGCAGCCATGTCCCTATATGCAGCCATGTCCCTATATGCAGCCATGTCCCTAAATGCAGCCATTTCCCTAATGCAGCCATTTCCCTAATGCAGCCATGTCCCTGATGCAGCCATGTCCCTAATGCAGCCATGTCCCTAATGCAGCCATGTCCCTAATGCAGCCATGTCCCTAAATTCAGCCATGTCCCTAAATTCAGCCATGTCCCTAAATTCAGCCATGTCTCTAGATGCATCCATGTCTCTAGATTCAGCCATGTCCCTAATGCAGCCATGTTTCTAAATTCAGCCATGTCCCTAGATGCAGCCATGTCCCTAGATGCAGCCATGTCCCTAGATGCAGCCATGTCCCTAAATTCAGCCATCTCTCTAATGCAGCCATGTCTCTAAATTCAGCCATGTCCCTAATGCAGCCATGTCTCTAATGCAGCCATGTCCCTAAATTCAGCCATGTCCCTGATGCAGCCATGTCCCTAGATGCAGCCATGTCCCTAAATTCAGCCATGTCCCTAAATTCAGCCATGTCTCTAGATGCATCCATGTCTCTAGATTCAGCCATGTCCCTAATGCAGCCATGTTTCTAAATTCAGCCATGTCCCTAGATGCAGCCATGTCCCTAGATGCAGCCATGTCCCTAGATGCAGCCATGTCCCTAAATTCAGCCATCTCTCTAATGCAGCCATGTCTCTAATGCAGCCATGTCCCTAAATTCAGCCATGTCCCTGATGCAGCCATGTCCCTAGATGCAGCCATGTCCCTAAATTCAGCCATGTCCCTAAATTCAGCCATGTCCCTAAATTCAGCCATGTCTCTAAATTCAGCCATGTCCCTATATGCAGCCATGTCCCTATATGCAGCCATGTCTCTAATGCAGCCATGTCCCTGATGCAGCCATGTCCCTGATGCAGCCATGTCCCTGATGCAGCCATGTCCCTGATGCAGCCATGTCCCCGATGCAGCCATGTCCCTAGATGCAGCCATGTCCCTAATGCAGCCATGTTTCTAAATTCAGCCATGTCCCTGATGCAGCCATGTCCCTAAATTCAGCCATGTCCCTAATGCAGCCATGTCCCTAATGCAGCCATGTCCCTAGATGCAGCCATGTCCCTAATGCAGCCATGTCCCTAATGCAGCCATGTCTCTAATGCAGCCATGTCCCTAAATTCAGCCATGTCCCTGATGCAGCCATGTCCCTAGATGCAGCCATGTCCCTAAATTCAGCCATGCCCCTAAATTCAGCCATGTCCCTAAATTCAGCCATGTCTCTAAATTCAGCCATGTCCCTATATGCAGCCATGTCCCTGATGCAGCCATGTCCCTGATGCAGCCATGTCCCTGATGCAGCCATGTCCCCGATGCAGCCATGTCCCTAGATGCAGCCATGTCCCTAATGCAGCCATGTTTCTAAATTCAGCCATGTCCCTGATGCAGCCATGTCCCTAAATTCAGCCATGTCCCTAATGCAGCCATGTCCCTAATGCAGCCATGTCCCTAATGCAGCCATGTCCCTAATGCAGCCATGTCCCTAGATGCAGCCATGTCCCTAAATTCAGCCATGTCCCTAAATTCAGCCATGTCCCTAAATTCAGCCATGTCCCTAGATGCAGCCATGTCCCTAGATGCAGCCATGTCCCTAAATTCAGCCATGTCCCCGATGCAGCCATGTCCCTGATGCAGCCATGTCCCTGATGCAGCCATGTCCCCGATGCAGCCATGTCCCTAGATGCAGCCATGTCCCTAATGCAGCCATGTTTCTAAATTCAGCCATGTCCCTGATGCAGCCATGTCCCTAAATTCAGCCATGTCCCTGATGCAGCCATGTCCCTGATGCAGCCATGTCCCTGATGCAGCCATGTCCCTAATGCAGCCATGTCCCTGATGCAGCCATGTCCCTAATGCAGCCATGTCCCTAATGCAGCCATGTCCCTAATGCAGCCATGTCCCTGATGCAGCCATGTCCCTGATGCAGCCATGTCCCTAGATGCAGCCATGTCCCTAAATTCAGCCATGTCCCTAAATTCAGCCATGTCCCTAAATTCAGCCATCTCTCTAATGCAGCCATGTCTCTAAATGCAGCCATGTCTCTGATGCAGCCATGTCTCTGATGCAGCCATGTTCCTGATGCAGCCATGTCCCCGATGCAGCCATGGTCCTGATGCAGCCATGTCCCTAGATGCAGCCATGTCTCTAATGCAGCCATGTCCCTAAATTCAGCCATGTCTCTAATGCAGCCTTGTGTCCCCTAAGACAAAGCCAAGTCAATCCCCCCTCCTCCCACCGCTGCCGACATCTAGTTTATATGCGCTGGGGAACACAACAGCTTTCATTTGAATAGCTGTGTGTTCCCTGCCGCGCCTCATGTATAGACACTCCCCCTTGCCCGGGGGCGGGCACTCCGCTCTCTGTCCTCGTTGTCATGTTGCGGCAGCACTACCGTGAACCAAGGTTTAAAGCAGGCTGCTATTAAACCACTTGCTGACCGCTCTACAGCTGTTTTACTGACATATTTATACACGTGATCTGCACTTCTGGCCTGCAGGGGGCGCGTTTCGCTTCTGCTGAGATTCTTCACAGCAGAAACCAATCTGTGGGTGGTGGGCATTTGATGTCCACTGGCACCCTCTGATCCTCGGGCAGAGACTCAGAATGGAGCTCTGTCTATGTAAATGAGGTAGATTTCTCTTTCGCCAAAAGAGGTTACTAATGGATTCTGTGTTCCACCTCTTCCCCTAATAAAAGTAGCACATACAGTACACATAAAACACTTGTTAGGCAACACAGTTAAGCCTTAAATTTCCCTAGATCAGGGGTCTCCAAACTGCGGCCCGGGGGGCACAATTCCTCATAATGACACCAACAATGGGGCACAAATCCTCCTAATTACACCAACAATGGGGCACAGTTCCTCCTAGTGACACCAACAATGGGGCACAGTTCCTCCTAATTACACCAACAATGGGGCACAGTTCCTCCTAATTACACCAACAATGGGGCACAGTTCCTCCTAATGACACCAACAATGGGGCACAGTTCCTCCTAATGACACCAACAAAGAGGCACAATTCCTCCTAATGACACCAACAATGAGGAACAATTTCCTTCTAATAACACCAACAAAGGAGCACAGTTCCTCCCATTTACACCAACGATGGGTCATTACTCCTCTCACTGACACGAAAAATTGTTTACTGTGTCACTGGTTCCCACAAAGTGTCAGATTGTCAGTCGCAATATCGCAGCCCCGCTATAAGTCACTGATCTCCGCCATTACTAGAAATAAATAATAAATTCCATAAATATATCCAATAGTTTGTAGACACTTATTAGGATATTTTGTAACGAAAACATTGGCCTAAATCAGTGGTCTCCAAAATGCGGCCCGGGGGCCAGAAGTGGCCCGTTGCTTGCTTTTATTTCAGCCCTTGGTTACATTACATTTCCTCCTACTGCCACCAATGATAGGGTACAATTCATCCAATGACACTGTTAATGGGGCACAATTTCTCCCAATGACGGGACACAATTTCTCCTGACAACACCGATTATAGGGCAACCATTACTCCCATTGACACCAAAGATGGGGCATTGTTTTTTTCCTCACTGACATCAGGACCTTTTGTACTCCAAATGGCCACAGTCTGGCCCTCCTTAAAGGGGTAATTCCCCCAAAAACCTTTTTTTAACATTGCATGAGGCTCGTTATGTCAAGGGGAATCGGGTAGTTTTTTATTAGAAACTAAGCAATACTTACCGTTTTACAGATGCATCGTCTCTGTCGCTTCCGGGTATGATCGTCTGGTCTGGGCGTGCCTATTTGATTGACAGGCTTCCGACGGTCGCATACATCGCATCACGAGTAGCCGAAAGAAGCCGAGCGACGGTGCGGCTCTATACTGCGCCTGCGCACCGTCGTTCGGCTACTTTCGGAAAATCGTGACGCGATGTATCCGACCTCGGAAGCCTGTCAATCAAATAGGAACGCCTAGACCCGGAGACCATACCCGGAAGCGTCGGAGACGATGCATCTGTAAAACGGTAAGTACTGCTTCGTTTCTAAAAAAAAAAAACCTGATTCCCCTTGACATAACGAGCCTGAATAAATGTTAAAAAAAAGGTTTTTGGGGGAACTACCCCTTTAAGCACCGTAAACCAGGCCTTTGTTTAGAAAGTTTGGAGACACCTGGCCTATTTAAATTTTTATGAAAAAATGTAAAAAAAAAAAATTTGATAAGCAATATATATAGCAGAAAGTATATATTTTTTTCAAATTTGGTCTTTTGTTAAAAAAATAAATAAATAAAACAACACGGAAAAAATAAAATAACGCAGAAGTGATCAATTACCACCGAGAAAAAAAAATCCAAATTTTAATTGTGTACAGCGTCGCATGACCGTGCGGTTGTCGGCTTAAGTTACGCAGTGCACATCGCAAAAAATGGCCTGTCATTAAGGGAGGGGGGGTAAATCTTCCAGAGACCACATGGTTAATCGATTTACATCCCCCCTTCATGACAGGCCATTTTGTATATGTGCACTGCGTAACTTAAGCTAACAACTGCGCGTTGCTTTTTGATCACCTCTGCGTTTTATTTTTTTCCTTTTTTTTTTTTTTTTAGCAAAAGATCAATTTTGACCATTTTTTTTTTCACCTTTTTTTATAAACTGGTGCCCGCCCTCCTCATTGGAGTACAGGTGAGGTGGGAGGAGGGATGACACCTGTCAGCCTGCTAAATAGGGTGGAGGGGACGGGAGCAGCCTGCCTTACCTTTACTTTTCTTCAGCGCACTGTAAGGCGGCAGTCTCCCAGTCCCGTCCTGGCTGTTCTTGGTCCCGCCGTTAGAATTTGAACTGCATGCCTTACGCATGCACGTAACGGCGCCGCGCTACACAGGACAGTACCACCTGACCTGGCTGAGACAAGGCGCGGAGGAGAGGAGGAGGGAGGGAGGAAGGAAGAAAGAGAGGGCGTGCAAACTCCAAGAGACACTTCGGGCGCGTCGGGACTCGGCAACACCCCCCCCCCCTCCCCCCAGCGCTGGCTGCCTGCTAACAGTGATTCTAACGGCGGCTTCAAGTTCTACCTCACACGGTAAACTGACTGTCTGTGTCGGCCGCACGGCGCCCTCTTGTTCTTGGCGCTCTGTGCGGTCGCACAACCCGCACACCGCAAAGGCCGGCCCTGCTTGTTACTTGCCATGTTGCCTGCCACCAAATGTAGCTTGTTACTGTCACCTGTCACCAGATTCAGCTTGTCACCTGCCACCAGATACAGCTTGTTACTTGCCATGTTGCCTGCCACCAAATTTAGCTTGTCATCATCACCTGACACCAGATTCAGCTTGTCACCGTCGCCTGCCACCAGATGCAGCTTATCACCGTCGCCTGCCACCAGATGCAGCTTGTCACTGTCGCCTGCCACCAGATGCAGCTTGTCACCGTGGCCTGCCACCAGATGCGGCTTGTCACCGTCGCTTGCCACCAGATGCAGCTTGTTAATAGCCATGTTGCCTGCCACCAAATGTAGCTTGTCACTGTCACCTGCCACCAGATTCAGCTTGTCATCTGCCACCAGATACAGCTTGTTACTTGCCATGTTGCCTGCCACCAAATTCAGCCTGTCACCATCACCTGCCACCAGATGTAGCTTGTCACCATCACCTGCCACCAGATGCAGCTTTTCACCTCACCTGCCACCAGATGCAGTTTGTCACCGTCACCTGCCACCAGATGCAGCTTGTCACTGTCTACTGCCACCAGATGCAGCTTTTCACCATCACCTGCCATCAGATGCAGCTAGTCACTGTCACTGTCACCTGACACCAGATGCAGCTTGTCACCGTCTACTGCCACCAGATGCAGCTTGTCACCATCACCTGCCACCAGATGCAGCTTGTCACCATCACCTGCCACCAGATGTAGCTTGTCATGTCACCTGCCACCATATGCAGTGTGTCACCATCACCTGCCACCATATGCAGCTTGTCACGTCACCTGCCACCAGATGCAGCTTGTCACCATCACCTGCCACCAGATGCAGCTTGTCACCGTCACCTGCCACCAGATGCAGCTTGTCACCGTCACCTGCCACCAGATGCAGCTTGTCACAGTCACCTGCCACCAGATGCAGCTTGTCTTTTGCCAGCGCTGCCTGCCACCAGAGGCAGTTTATCACTTTCCACGTTACCTGCCACCAGATGCAGCTTGTCACCATCACCTGCCACCAGATGCAGCTTGTCACTTGCCACATTACATGCCACCAAATTCAGCTTGTCACCTGCCATCAGATGCAGCTTGTCACTTGCAATGTCACCTGCCACCAGATGCAGCTTGGCACCATCACCTGCCACCAGATGCAGCTTGTCACCATCACCTGCCACCAGATGCAGCTTGTCACCGTCACCTGCCCCCAGATGCAGCTTGTCACCGTCACCTGCCTCCAGATGCAGCTTGTCTTTTGCCAGCGCTGCCTGCCACCAGAGGCAGCTTATCACTTTCCACGTCACCTGCCACCAGATGCAGATTGTCACCATCACCTGCCACCAGATGCAGCTTGTCACTTGCCACATTACATGCCACCAAATTCAGCTTGTCATCTGCCATCAGATGCAGCTTGTCACTTGCAATGTCACCTGCCACCAGATGCAGCTTGTCTTTTGCCAGCGCTGCCTGCCACCAGAGGCAGCTTATTACTTTCCACGTCACCTGCCACCAGATGCAGCTTGTCACCATCACCTGCCACCAGATGCAGCTTGTCACTTGCCACATTACATGCCACCAAATGCAGCTTGTCACCTGCCATCAGATGCAGCTTGTCACTTGCAATATCACCTGCCACCAGATGCAGCTTGGCACGTGACCTGCCATTGCGCCTGCATCGTGTTGCTTTCCCGATCTCTGTAAGGAGCGGCGGTTCTTTTACCATGTGATTAACCTTGTCCAATAACAGCCGGTCACATATAAACAGGGAGATGCTGGTAATCAGCACTCATCGCCTCACACTGACTGAGTATGAGGAGAGGAGAGCCGATCAGCGGCATCTCCTCACAGTGGACATCTAGGGATGTAATCAGGGTACTGATAATCAGTGCCCTGATTACAATTAAAGGGGTTGTAAAGGTACACATTTTTTTACCTTAATGCATCCTATGCATTAAGGTAAAAAAACATCTCACAGCACCGCCCCCCCCCGAGCCCCCGTTGTACTTACCTGACCGTTCGAATCTCCCGGGCTCGTCCACGTCGTCCTCTTCGGTTCCCAGCCTGGCCGTTGATTGGCTAGGCTGGGCGGATTGATAGCAGCGCAGCCATTGGCTAGCGCTGCTGTCAATCAGAGCGGATGACGCGGAGCGCCGGGAGCGGAGCCGAGTGATACAGTCGGCGGCTGTATCACGGGAGCGCGCTCACAAAAGCTTTCCTCCATGCGAGCGCCCTCGCATGAAGAGGGAAAGCTTTTGCGAGGAAGAGCCCAGACAGCCGCCGAGGGACCCCAGAAGACAGCTTTCCGGGCCACTCTGTGCAAAACGAACTGCACAGTGGAGGTAAGTATAACATGTTTGTTATTTTTTTTTTTAAAAGCCCTGACTTTAGTGTCCCTTTAAGTGCCCACCAGTGCCAGCAATGTGTGCCCACCATTGCCAGTAATCAGTGCCCACCTTTACCCACAAGTGTCACTAATCAGTGCCCACAAATGCTAGAAATCAGTGCCCACAAGTGCCAGCAATCAGTAACCATTAGTGATGCAAGTGAGTGCTGGCTATCAGTGCTGCCCATCACTGCTGCCCATCAAAACCCATCACTGCTGCCCATCAATGCCACCCATCAGTGCCGCCTACACGTGCCACCTATCTGTGCCCACCAGTGCCACCTATCTGTTCCCACCAGTGCCACCTATCTGTGCCCAACAGTGCCTCCTATCAGTGCCCACCAGTGCCACCCATCAGTGCCACCTATCAGTGCTCATCAGTGCCCATAAGTGCAGCATATTAGTGCCTCCCCATAACTGCCACCTAATCAGTGCCCATAAGTGCAGCCGATCAGTGTCCATCAATGACGCCTCATAAACTCCCATCAGCGAAGGAGAAAAATTACTCATTTACAAAATGTACTGGCAGAAACTTTTTTTGGGGGAAAAATAAAAAATCCAGAAGTGATTAAATACCACCAAAAG
Source organism: Rana kukunoris (assembly GCA_029574335.1). Lineage (NCBI taxonomy): Eukaryota > Metazoa > Chordata > Amphibia > Anura > Ranidae > Rana > Rana kukunoris. Next base: position 121,762,401 of record CM056059.1, on the reverse strand, counting down.
AAAGCTCTATTTGTGTGAAGAAAATTATAAAAATTTCACATGGTTACAGTGTAGCATGACCGCGCAAGTGTCATTAAAAATGTGACAGCGCTGAAAGCTGAAAAATGGCCTGGGCAGGAAGGGGGTGTAAGTGCCTGGTATTGAGGTGGTTAAGCTCTAATATTTTTTTTTTTTTCAGTCCATATATGACCTTAGAAAACATTTCTATTATTTGATATCCCTGAAAATTATACTATAGAAGACTTCCTTATATATATTTTTTATGAAGACTCTTTAACTCCTTTAGCGCTGGATATGGCGGTTCCTCTTCTTTCTATGCCATGCTTTGTTATACATGTACATGAAGCAGCAAAGGGTCGGAAATATTCCAGACATGGAGATTTATCTAAAGCTCTGCTTTGTAGGAGAGTGATTTTGTCTCTTCTCCAGCAAGCAGCGGGGAGCCTCCTTTACTCCAGTCCCTCAAAGCAGAAGTGAGTCTTTGAAAAGCTCGAGGCAAGGTCTCAGACCAGACTCCGCGCCGCTCCGACTCCTCTTCTCCCCGCCGCACTGCACACAGATGAGAAAGGAAGATGACAAGGAGCTTCTAAACAAACTTTTAGCTGCTGCGTCCTGTCACTGACTGTCAGTACACAGGGACAGAACCTTCCCGAATTTTCAAGATGACTTTAGCGTATCTTTTTTTTGAAAGCTTGCCAAGTTCAGTCTCTACTTGCCCGAGGCGGTGAGCACCTACGGCATTCACCCACCTGACCTTTTTTGTACTCGGGAAAAGTTCTCTGCATAGGAGAGAAGACTACAAGATACTGACTGTTCATGGAGGAGATTTCCCGGCCTATTGCCATATCCAGAGAGAATGAGAACATTTCATATGTAGCGGAGTCATGCCTAGGGTGACCACATTTACAAACTCCCATTCAGGGACACCCTCCCTTCCCAAAAATCAGCTTGTGCTGTAACAAATCACAGCAGCGGGATTTATGATTTCTCCAATCACAAGCAGGGGGCAGGATTGTGCTCCTCCAGGCATTCCCGGCCAGAACAAGTACTGTCAGTGAGTAAAGCGGTGATGTGGCTGCCTTTTTGGGGGCATCAGATTGGCCCAGGGGGGTGGCTGCGTCAGTTTCATTCCGGGACACTGTATTGTCCTGGAATGAATGTGCCCGGGACAGACACGCAAAATGCGGGACTGTCCCGGGCAATCCGGGACAGGTGGTCACCCTAGTGGTCACCCTAGTCGGCAGAATGGCACGGCTGGGCACAGGCGCGTACAGGTACGTTGCCCTTTAAGTGCCCAGCTGTGGGTCGCGCTTGCAGCCCGGTCCGAAGCTCCATGACCGAGCCTGTGGAACCCGCAGACCCGATCGCCACTGGTGTCCGGCGATCGGTCACAGAGCTGAAGAACGGGGAGAGGTGAGTGTAAAAGCACCTTCCCCGTTCTTCTCTGTGGCAGTGTCACTGATCGTCTGTTCCCTGTTATAGGGAACGATGATCAGTGGCGTCACACGTTCAGCCACGCCCCCTACAGTAAGAGTCGCTCCCTTAGGGCACACATAACCCCTTAGCGCCCCCTCCTGGTTAACATCTTCACTGCCATTGTCGTTTTCCCCAGTAATCGGTGCATTTTTATAGCACTTTTCACTGTGAAAATGCCAATGGTCCCAAAAATATGTCAAAAGTGTCTGATGTGTCCGCCATAATGTCGCAGTCACAAAAAAAATCGCTGACCGCCGCCATTACTAGTAAAAAAAAAATATTAATAAAAATGCCAAAAACTATCAACTATTTTACGCACACCAATCTATAAACGCTTATTGCAATTTTTTTACCAAAAATATGTAGAATTCATATTGGCCTAAACTGAGGAAAAAATATGTTTTTTTAATATATTTTTGGGGGATATTTATTATAGCAAAATTGTCACTCACGCTCTCTGCGTCGCAGGTAGAGAAAGGAGCCTGGTGTTAGTGGGCATCCTGACTCTCTTGTAGTCCGAGGGAGGGGGCAAGCACAACACTCCACACCAGGAAGAAAGCCTTGCATTACTGTGTGGAGTAACAGACAGAAGAACAGGAAGTGAGGATTTCTTAGAAGAAATAAGGACATTTAAAGGCAAAATGGAAGGATGAGGTAAGTGAAGGAGGACTGCACTAAGGTAAAGGAAGCTATTTAGGAAAAAAAAAACAATTGTACATTTACACCCCTTTAAGTGGTTAAACTCTGGGATGATGCCAATGAGAACATCATTTGTTACAATGGTTTCATTCTCAGCCCACATTTCCCACTTACCTTCATTGTTACTATTCTATCTGTCTGATTACTGTATATATTTATTTTTGCAGCTTTAACCACTTAAGACCCGGACCATTATGCAGGTTAAGGACCTTGGCCCTTTTTGCGATTCAGCACTGTGTCGCATTAACTGACAATTGCGCGGTCGTGGCTCCCAAAATTGGCGTCCTTTTTTTCCCACAAATAGAGCTTTCTTTTGGTGGTATTTGATCACCTCTGCAGTTTTTATTTGTTGCACTATAAACAAAAATAGAGCGTCAATTTTGAAGAAAAATCTATATTTTTTTCTTTTTGCTATAATAAATATCCCCCCAAAAAAATAAAAAAATAAAATATATATATATATATATATATATATATATATATAAAAATGTTTCCTCAGTTTAGGCGATACGTATTCTTCTACATATTTTTGGTAAAAATAAGCGTTTATCGATTGGTTTGCGCACAATTTATAGTGTTTACAAAATAGGGGATAGTTTTATGGCATTTTTATTAATAATTTTTTTTTTACTAACTAATAGCCGATCGGTGATTTTTTTTCGTGACTGCGACATTATGGCGGAAACATCGGACAATTTTGACACATCTTTGGGACCATTGTCATTTTCACAGCGAAACATGCTATAAAAATGCACTCATTACTGTGAAAATGACAATTGCAGTTTAGGAGTTAACCACTAGGGGCACTGTAGGGGTTAAGTGTGACCTCATATGTGTTTCTAACTATAGGGGGACGGGGCTGGACGTGTGACGTCAGTGATCGTCTTTTCCTTTATCAGGGAACAGATGATCACTGACACTGCCACAATGAAGAACGGGGAAGATGTGTTTACGCACACCACTCCCCGTTCTTCAACTCAAGATTGAGTTTGCGGGTCCTGCGGGCACGGTCACGAAGATTCAAGAACGGGTCGCAAGTGCGCCGGCGGCGGCCTGCTCATGACCCCACGGCTGGGCTCTTAAAGAGGACGTACAGGTTGGTGCTTGTGCCCAACTGTGCCATTCTGCGGACGTATATCTGTGTGAAGGGGTCCTGAAGTGGTTAAAAGGACTTTATCAGTAAATATATGAAAAAAATGTAACAAGGTCAATATGGTGGATCAGGACGTATGAACTGTTGGTACCTGTCTATGCTGATTAAAAAAGATGTATACAATAATGTGTACCTGGTAGAAATTGGCAGGGCTCTGCGAAGGTATTTTTTTGGTGTACCGAAATCTCACCTACTTTAAATGGATAAATATAGGAGAATTAAGCCCTGTTGGTCCTATCGGACCCGGTACATATTTATTCCTTATTATTAGTATTTAGAACTAGCGAGCATCTGGAATTTAGCAGACTTGGTTTGATTTGATTAAAGCAACCCTTTACTTTGCCAATGTGTACAGAAACGGCTGCCAAATATGAAATATTCAGTCTATATACAACTCATCGGTGCATAATCAGTGAACAGAACCTCTGCCGCAGTCAATCCTCTGAGACCACGTCCATTATTCCTCTATTGGGGTCACCAATTTTGCCTCTCTCACAGCCGATAAAAAGTGAAGCCAGGCTGTCAATCACGACCCGCACATGAAAGGCAGCTCCGGTGTTGGTGCTCTCTGCATATGTCGGCTCCCAGGGGTAGGGGTAAGAGATGGAGACAGGTAGACATGTGCACTGCTAAAAAAAATTGTTTGTTTTCCTTTTCGTTATTTATTTTTTATTTTTCGGGTCATTCGTTATGATCGAAATTCCAATATTTTAGAATAAATACATTTCTAATAAATTTGCAACTTTGCAAACATTTGAATTTGTAATCTTGTATTCATTTAGATGCGGTATTCGTAAGTTCCTAAATTAAAAAATTTAGGAAAAATCAGAAATTCGGACATTTAAAAATTCAAAAGTTAGAAAATCCCAAAATTCCAAATAATAATTAACTAACTAATAATAACTAACTGTTAAAGGGGTTGTAAACGTAGGCGGCGTACACACGAGGGGATATGTCCGCTGAAAACGGTCCGATGGACCGTTTCAGCAGACATCTCCGCTCGTGTGTATGGGCTAGCGGACAGATTTCTCCACCCGACAGATTTCAAAGCAAGCTTTGAAATCTATCCGGTGGGAATCTGTCCGCCCGACATGTCTGCTGGTTAGTACACTTACCAGCAGAAATGTCGGCCCCCACCGCCGCCGCGCCGCTGCCGAATGGATTCGGCCATGCCGGAAGTGTTTTACCCTGGTGCGGTGACGTGGCGGTACGCGGCGGCGTCAACGTCACCGCCACGTCACGGCGCCGTACCGATGGTGTGTAAGCCATCCCAAATCGGACATTGGAAATGGTCCGCGGATTTTCATCGGGCGCGATAAAGTGTTTTTTCATCTTAATGCATAGGATGTATTGCAGTGTCCGCACCCCCCCCATTATATTTACCTAAGCCCCCAAATTTGCATGGGCGCGATCCCGCGTCGCTCTCTCTATGGGTTCTTGCCTCTTCATTGGATAGATTGTTAGCAGCGCAGCCATTGGCTCACTTCCTGGATTTACACAGACACACAGAGGCACACCTTCGGCTATGCAGCTCTCATTTGCTCTCTTATGACTCATCTCCCCCTCCCTTCCTGGCAAAACACTAATGACCAGACAAGAAACAGGAAGTGGGCTGCACAGTGGAAGCTCGGTTTAAGATTAACTTTTTTTAAATTCTGACTCGGTTTGCGAGTGTTGACTCAAGTCCTGCAGTACCTCATTTGGTCTAAGGAACGGGAGTGCAGAAGCCGAGCAGAGCCGAAAATAGGCCTGCAGTACCTTATTTGGCTTGAGGTACAGGGGCGCAGAAGCCGAGCAGAGCCGGAAATAGGCCTGCAGTACCTCATTTGGACTGAGGTACGGGGGTGCAGAAGCCGAGCTGAGCTGAAAATAGACCTGCAGTACCTCATTTGGCCTGAGGAACAGGGGTGCAGAAGCCGAGCAGAGACGAAAATAGGCCTGCAGTACCTCATTTGGCCTGAGGAACAGGTGCGCAGAAGCCGAGCAGAGCCGAAAATAGGCCTGAGGAACGGGGGCACAGGAGCCAAGCTGAAGTGTCCTCAGGCCTTTTTGGCCTTTTCAGCGCTCTCTGGCCCCCCTCCACCTCTGACCGCATTCGGTATTGCATCCCATTGAAGTCAATGAAGAACTAATTAATTTTGTTTCCGTTGACTTCAATGGGAAAACTCGCTTTGATATGCGAGTACTTTGGATTACTGCAGTACCTCATTTGGCCTGAGGAACGGGGGCGCAGAAGCCGAGCAGAGCCGAAAAATAGGCTAGCAGAGCCGAAAATAGGCCTGCAATACCTCATTTGGCCTGAGGAACGGGGGCGCAGAAGCCGAGCAATACCGAAAATAGGCCTGCAGTATCTTATTTGGCCTGAGGTACGGGGGCGCAGAAGCTGAGCAGAGCCAAATATAGGCCTGCAGTACTTCATTTGGCCTGAGGTACGGGGGCGCAGAAGCCGAGCAGAGACAAATATAGGCCTGCAGTACTTCATTTGGCCTGAGATACGGGGGCGCAGAAGCCGAGCAGAGCCAAATATAGGCCTGCAGTACTTTATTTGGCAATAGTAACGGGGTCGCAGAAGCCAAGCAGAGCCGAATGTAGGCCTGCAGTACCTCATTTGGCCTGAGGAACGAGGGCTAAGGAGCCAAGCTGAAGTGTCCTCAGGCCTTTTCGGCCTTTTTAGCGCTCTCTGGCCCCCTCCCACCTCTGACGATATTGCATCCTATTGAAGTCAATGGAGAACTAATTAATTTTGTTTCCATTGACTTCAATGGGAAAACTCACTTTGATATACGAGTACTTTGGATTACTGCAGTACCTCATTTGGCCTGAGGAACGGGGGCGTAGAAGCTGGAACAGATTATGCTCGTAATCCGAGGTTCTAATGTATAAGGTATTTACTGGCAGGAAAAAAAAATGTTTTACTATCCAAAGTTAAAACAACAAGGGCAAAAGATTTAATAGATGCAAAGATGAAAAAAAAATGACTGAATTTCCGCTTTAATAAACATTTTAGGGGCATCTCAGGGAACAAAGTTTTAGTCCTTTAACTGACCTTTCTATAATGATATTATTTTCAGTAGCTGATTATTCCCTCTTCTGCCCTTTATTACAGAGAACAGTCAGTGGGTGATTTTCCCGGGCTTGGAAAGTCTACAAACTAGGGACAATGCTAAAAGCAATTTTAGTTTTTTAGTTTTTTTTTTTATTCTTTTTGAGGAAACTAAGCACTTACTTTCAAAGAACAATCTGCAAAGATGGAAGAGGAATGCATTCATCCTGTTATGCGATGGAAAGCACATTACGTATCTCATACCCAGAAGGCTGAATTAATCATTTAAGAGCAAAAAATATACGCTCATTTTACTTACAAATTTTGACCAGAATACGGTTTAATAAACTCAAGAGAAATACTTAAATACCTCCAAGCTTTTTTTTTTTTTTTTACTTTTTTTTTCCATAAAACTATGCAGTAATTAAATTAGAACACACTTTGCAATCTACTGTTACTCCCATAATCATCCACAGCCATTCTAATTGATAAATCAACCTGTAATTGACTGGAGATAATGAAGATGCTGTTAGGTCAGAGTGAGACTCCTAATTATGAACTTTTTAACACATGAAAGAAATGTTTTTTTTTTTTTTCAGGATGAGCAGAGCTTGTGCGTAGGGGGAGTGTGGGTGGTGACTGATGGGAACTGCGCAATTAATATGCATTCTACTAATGTACTAAATTCTAGGCTCTTAACAAAGCATGCAAACATGTTTTTTTTTTAGTTTTTTTACTCCTTTTTTTTTTGTGATCCATCCGTTTCAGAAAATCATGAAAGAATTAAATATATTAGAAGAAGTTATGTCGCATTTAAAAAAATATCCATATCTCTATCTCTCTCTCTCTCTCTCTCTCTCTCTCTTTCTCTCTCTCTCTCTCTCTCTCTATATATATATATATATATATATATATATATATATATATATACAGAGATAGATAGATAGATACATCTATCTATCTATCTATCTATCTATCTATCTATCTATCTATCTAGCAGAGAATCTAGAGAATTTATATATATGTGAAAGAGGATTCTACGCCGAGTAAATAGATACCCAACATGTCATTCTTTGAAATTGCGCACACTCGTGGAATGGCGACAAACGACGGTACCTAAAAATCTCCATAGGCGACGCTTTAATTTTTTATTTTTTTTACGGTTACCAGGTTATGCCGCGTACACACGATCAGATTTTCCTTCAGAAAAACCTTGGATGTTTTTTTCTGATGGAATTTCGCTCAAGCTCGGCTTGCAGACTCACAGACACACAAAAGTTCTCAAAACTTTCGACGGTCAAGAACATGGTGGCGTAAAACACTACAACGAGCAGAGAGAATTAAGTTCAATGCTTCCGAGCATGCGTCGAATTGTTTCTGAGCATGCGTCGGAATTTTGCACGTCGGAATTGCTACAGACGATCGGAATTTCCGATTGGAATTTTTTTACCATCGGAAAATTTGAGAACCAGCTCTCAAATTTTTGTTGGCAGAAATTCCGACAGGAAAAGTACGATGGAGCCTACACGCGGTCTAAATTTCCGATCAAAAGCTCACATCGGACTTTTCTTGTCGGAAATTCCGACCGTGTGTATGGGGCTTTAGAGTTACAGAGGAGGTCTTTTGTAAGAATTATTGCTCTCACTATGACAAATGTGTAATTTGAACACAGTTTACATTTGCGGCACGACGTATGCATTTTTTTTGCTGCGCGAGCACACGGGGACAGGATACTTAAAAGAAAAATTTACAATGTATCTTTAACCACTTCAATACCGGGCTTTTATACCACCTCCATACCGGGCCTATTATGGCACTTCTCTCCTACATGTAAAAATCATCATTCTTTTGCTGGAAAATTACACAAAACCCCCAAACATTATATATGTTTTTTTAGCAGACACCCTAGTTTTATCTCGCACGGTATTTGCGCAATAATTTTTCAAACACCCTTTTTTTTAAAAAAAAAAGGTTTTGTGAATTAAAAAAATAACAAAACAGTAAAGTTAGCCCAATTTTTTTGTATTATGTGAAAGATTATGTTACACCGAGTAAATAGCTACCCAACATGTCACGCTTTAATTATGCGCACACTCATGAAATGGCGCCAAACTTCGGTACTTCGGTACTAAAAATCTCCATAGGCAACGCTTCAATATTTTTTTTACAGGTTAACAGTTTAGATTTACGGAGGAGATCTAGTGCTAGAATTGTTGCTGGCACTCTAAAGCACGCGGCGATACCTCACATATGTGGTTTAAACGGCGTTTACGTATGTCGGCGGGACTTAAGTGTGCATTCGCTTCTGCACGCGAACTACCGGGGACAGGGGCATTGTAATTTTATTTTTTTATCTTTTATTTATGTTTTTACTTATTTTTTATTATTTTTTTTACACTTTTAAAAAAAAAATGTTTTCCACTTTTATTCCTATTACAAGCAATGTAAACATCCCTTGTAATAGGAATGTGTGTGACAGGTCCTCTTTATGGAGAGATGCGGGGTCAATAAGACCCCACATCTCTCCTCCAGGCTGGAAACCATGAGATTGGTGAAAAAAAATTCACCGATCTCAGGAATAGTTGCTTACAGCCGCAATCGCGGCTTTGTTTACTTACGGGACCCGGGCGTGACGTCATCACATCGCGCCCGGGTCCTCCGACGGTCATAGAGATGACTGGTGACCATCTGGTCACCAGTCATCTCTATGCTTCCTGCCGACGCTGGACGATTCGTTCTCCGGCCCCCGAAGGCACGGGAGAGCCCAGAGAAGCACCGGATGGCGGCGGGAGGGGGAATGTCCCCTCCCGCGGCCTGTAAGAACAATCAAGCGGCGGAACCACCGCTATGATCATTCTTATGTCGTGCAGAATCGCCGGCTGAACAAGAGGATATCTGGATGATGCCTCTGGCTGCAGGCATCATTCAGATATTCACCCGCAAAGCCCAGGACGTCATTTGATGTCCACCCATGATGGGAGATCCCATCTGTGGACGTCAAATGACAATGGGTGGGTATTGAAGTGGCTAAAAAATTAAATAAAATTCTGATCACTTTTATTGCTGTCACAAGGAATGTAAACATCACTTGTGACAGTAATAGGCAGTGACAGGTACTCTATCAAGGGGTCGGGCGGTGGTCTAAAAGACTCTAAATTCCTTCTTTGCACTTCAGAGTATTCAGATCGCCAAAAACAGCAATTCTGAATACTGAAACTTTTTTTTTAATCGCCGCTATTGGCAGCCGGGTAAACCGGAAGTGATGTTGCTTCCTGGATTTTACATCAGAGACCCTTTTAAAGCCGAATCCGGCTTTGTTCGGATCTCAGGCTAGGCCCCAGACGTACCGGCTGGTGGCTCAGGTCTCCCTGTGGGACGGGAAGAGTGGCAGGAGGGGCGGTTGTCCTCTCTTGTCCCCTCCCCCTACTTAGGCTTTTAGCCTACTTAGGCTTGTCCGACGGACTGTTTTCATTGGACCACGCTGAAGTAGTCTGTTGGTCTGATGTGCGTACACACCATCGGACCAAAATCCCCTCGGATCAGAACGCGGTGACGTAGAACACAACGACGTAATGAAAAAACGAAGTTCAATGCTTCCAAGCATGCGTCGACTTGATTCTGAGCATGCGCAGGTTTTTGGTCCGATGATTTTGTGTACTAACCATCTAACCTGTCCGACGGACAGGTTTCCAGTGGACATGTTTTCAAGCATGTTTTGAAACTTTGGTCTGCTGGAAAACGGTCCGATAGGCCGTACACACGATCGAACTGGTATGCCAACGCCCGCTCTAAAAAAACGTACCAGGGTGATGCCTGCAGTTGCTTAGGCCCCTTTTACACTGGGACGGGAGCCGCGTCGCTATACCGTCGGATTTCCACGGGATTCGGCCGCAAGTGGTGCGGTATTGGAAAAATTGGTGTAAACTGCACTAATGCTAGATAAACAAATGTGATAAGCGTGAGCTAAATAGTGTTGATTACAGTGATGTAAACAGTGTTGAAGCTGTGATTTGCTGTGTCATGCAAACAGAAAAACAATGTGGGAAGAAACAAATCGCGCTACTGACTCAAACAAACAATATACATGAAATAAACGTGAAAAAAATTATGCATAAAAACATCTGAAGAAAAAAACGTGTAAAAAACACAAAAGCAACCCAAAACAAATGAATGTGAGTCCGTGCTAATGTCCTCAAATGTGAAAATTGCCCTTTGAAAAAGTGACTCTATCACGAAACTAGTCAGGGCGGACCGAGAGGCACACTGTCATCACCCCATTGAACTACTAAAGGTTTCTACTAGACGGATTTACCTGCATGCGACCGGCCAGAGCAGCAGGTTTAAGGCTGTTTGTTTTTACTGCAAATTGTGAGTTTTTATTTATATGATTTTGTATATAATAAATTTTATAAAAGGTTTTACACTATCGAGGCATTCCTGTCTCTTTCTTATATGTGTTTACCGCCATTGGAGCCAGTGATTGGGAGATGATCCATGCCAGACTGTGTTTTCCCCATTGAGACCAGCAGTTTGCCAATTACTATACGCTATTTTGGTCTCCTATAATCAAGAGACCCAATTGGTCCGGTAAGCAGACTTTCATGTGTTGTGGTGGAGGTCTCCAGCTGTATGTCACGTACCAACTCCAGTCATCATTTATTGTTCCAGTTATTCCACCAGGATACTGTTGCACCAGGGTGGATGAGAACTTATCTCCTCTTTTATTATATTTTTTCTTCCAACGTTATATTATTTGGACATTGTTGCATTTGTGACTTATCACTTTATGTCAGCTCTCTCCGTAGGAGTTTATGGGCAATTTTCACATTTGAGGACATTAGCACGGACTCACATTCATTTGTTTTAGGTTGCTTTTGTGTTTTTTACACGTTTTGTTCTTCAGATGTTTATATGCATATTTTTTTTTCACGTTTATTTCATGTATATTGTTTGTTTGAGTCAGTAGCACGATTTTTTTCTTCCCGCAAGTGGTACGCTATTAACCCCCGCTAGCGGCCGATAAAGGGTTAATACCACCCACAATGCGCCTCTGCAGATATTGCTGCGGTTGTTTTCAATGGGAAGGAGCGGGGAGGAGCAGTATACACGCCGCTCCTCTCACCGCTCCAAAGATGCTGCTGACAGGAGATTTTTCAGGCGGTATAGCAGCGCTATTTTTAGCGCCGTACCGCCTAAAAAACTCCTCAGTGTGAAAGGGGTCTAAGTGATTAAGAATAGCGATCTCTCTCTCCTCCTCCAATCAGTCCCCTCCCCCCACAGTCTTAGGGAACACATTTAACCCCTTCATCACCCCCTAGTGTTAACCCCTTCCCTGCCAATGGCATTTACATAGTAATCAGTGAATATTTTTTAGCACTGATCGCTGTATAAGTGTCATGGGTCCCAAAAAATTGTCGAAAGTGTCTGATCTTTCCGCCGCAATGTCACAGTCCCAATAAATGAGTAAAAAAAATTATACTAATAAAAATGCCATAAATCTATCCCCTATTTTGACGCTATAACTTTTGCGTAAACCAATCAATATACGCTTATTGTGATTTTTGTTTGTAATCCAAAGCACTCGCATTTCAAAGTGAGTTTCCCCATAGAAGTCGATGGAAAACATAATTTGCTCTGCATTGACTTCTGTGGCATGCAATACCGCATGTGGCCAGAGGTGGTGGGCGCCAGAGAGCCTCGGAAATACTCTGGGACAGCTCGGCTGATCTCGGGAAACTCTCAGAGAGGTCCGGAAACACTCAGGAATTATCACGGTAGTAAAGATAAACTCACCAAGGCCAAGATGCTGAGGGCGGCTCCCTTTGCGACCTAGCGCGATCCGCCCCCTGGAGTGGGTACAGAGGGACGGACGCACCGGGAGGCACCGGTACCGACAGGTGGACGAAGACTGGGTCCGTGGAGCAGAGACTGATCCGGAAGCAGGTCACTGAGGTCAGCAGAGGAAGCACACGGAGATAATCCGGAAGTCCAGATAGCTGGAGCTGGGAACAAGCAGAAGATTAATCCGGGAAACAGGCCGTGGTCAGGAGGGTTGGAGAGATCAGGAAGTCCGATAGTTCAAGCCAAAGGTCAAGAGCAGGAGATAGCAGCAGTCCGGTAACAATAGCCAAAGGTCAAAAAGGATCAGGATCAAAAGGTCGTAGGTATCAGATACACTTAGAAGCTGTGACAAGCCAGCAACCAGACAGGAGGAAGAGGATGGCTTAAATAGCCCGCCTAAGCGACTGATTGGCCGGATGGAGAGCGTGTCCGTGCGCGCCCGTGCGCGCGCTCGCGCCGCGCGCCTATACCGCGCACGCACGTGCCTAAGACGTGCACGCGCACGCCCGAGCCGCGCATTAGCGCGCTCGCAGTAAACGGCCGCGAACGGGCAGCTCTGATGCCCTGACAGGAATGGAGTATTTCCGAGTATTTCCAAACGGCTCCGAACCGCTTTGCTCATGTTGCGAGACAACACTCGCAAACAAAGTCAGTCTGACACCCCGCATCTGTCAGTCTGACACCCCGCATCTCCGATCTCGGTAAAGAGCCTCCAGTGGGGGCTCTTTACCACGTGATCAGCTGTGTCCAATCACATCTGATCACAATGTAAACAGGAAGAGCCGTTGCGTCTGACAGAGGAATGGTCGTTTCATATGGTCCCGTCGGTTCGTTTCCATTCGTTTTTCGTAAGATGCCCGTTTCCCATTCGTTCCTGTTCGTTTGTCATACAACGCGATTTTTTCGTATTCCGATCATTTCGTATTTCCGTTACTGTTTTATTTTCGTATATGCGGGATGGTTCTTTATTCTGTTTAATTCATGTTCGTTACTTGTTAGACAATAATTATCGTGAATTTTCGTCAATTTGCATTCTGTGTATCTTGAATGCTTTTCTTTTGTTAGTGTCAGTTGTATGTTCATTGTTCAATGACATCTATAACAAAAGAATATCAACATACGAAAATAAAAGAAAAAGGATTCAAATGCAAATCTTTTGTTTATCGTTTTTTTGAATGGCCAGAGAGTTAGGCTGGCCATACATGATACAATTTTCTGTGCAATTTTCTGTACAATTTTCTTTAGATTTACCTTCAACTATGTAGTGCAAGGGCCTGCCTGATTGCATACAATTGAAAGTGTTGTTTAGTTTGACCTCATATTATATGGTTTTTGGTAAATCTAAAAGAAAATTGTACAAGAAAATTGAACATGTATGGCCAGCCTCAGTGACTGAAAGCAGCTTCTCTTTTGTGCTGAGTAGTGAGTACACTTGTACAGTAAAGCCAAATAAACTTTTTCTGTGGATTTTCATCTGAAGGGAGATCAGTTGGCCAGATCTCCCTGAAAATATGAACAGAAAAAAGGATTTTCGTCATTTTGTACTTCCCTAAATATATCGCGGGATTCGCGGCACTTTCAACACGCGGCTCATCCATATTAACTATTGTTAAGCCCCATACACTTGGTCAGACTGTTTTAACAACAAACATAAAAACGATCGTTTTCCGATCGTTCTCAGTAAATGGGTTCGTTTTTAAACTGCATCAGAAAACCATTGTCAGGAGGGATGATAGATCAGACCCGTGTGACTGCACAGAGAGACCAGACAATATGATTAGTGAAGTAAAAGGTGTTTAATTATAAGTAAATGAGGACAACCAGTGAAAACAGCAAACAATATGTATATAATCAAAAAGGGAATACCGTACACATAGGTCAAGCCAGGCCGAGGTCATACACAAGGGATATCAGCAGATGGGACAGGACGGAGCAGGGGTCGGATGGATGGACTAGCTGCAGGATACGGACTAAGGGGAGACAGGGATCAGGAAGCAGGGCAGACAAGTCCAGGCGGGATCAGGGATCAGGATCATAGAACAGGATCGAGGTACCAAATCAGGGTCAGAAGACAGGTCAGGTTACAGGCTTAGGTCCAGAAGGTATGAAGGTACCAGGGCGAGCTCTGCTTGAGCTCGCCGGGTATAAATAGGGGGTGTGTTAATTACGTTCAGGTCACACCTGAACGCAGGAAAGGCTGTGAGCTCCAAAAGACCAAGAACCCCCCGCTGGTGGAGGCCAGTACTAAAGCCAGAATAACAGGCATATTTACCAGCAGGGGGGACTATTCCTGACAACCATTTTTGGGTTCAAAAGTCTGGCCAACTGATCTCCCTTCAGATGAAAATCCACAGAAAAGTTTATTTGGCTTTACTGTACTAGTGTACTCACTACTCAGCACAAAAGAGAAGCTGCTTTTAGTCACTGAGGCTGGCCATACATGTTCAATTTTCTTGTACAATTTTCTTTTAGATTTAACAAAAAACATATAATATGAGGTCAAACTGAACAACACTTTCAATTGTATGCAATCAGGCAGGCCCTTGCACTACATAGTTGAAGGTAAATCTAAAGAAAATTGTACAGAAAATTGCACAGAAAATCGTATCATGTATGGCCAGCCTAACTCTCTGGCCATTCAAAAAAACGATAAACAAAATATTTGCATTTGAATCCGTTTTCTTTTATTTTCGTATGTTGATATGACACCTATAACAAAAGATTTGCATTCAGTATTTTGAATACACAATACAAACAGAAAAAGGAATTCATTCAATATACATAATGAAATTCTTTTGTTATAGATGTCATTGAACAATGAACATACAACTGAAAACGAACACAAAACTGATTCAAACAAAATACACAATGCAAATCTTTTGATACAGATTTAATTTTCGTTATTTTTCCGTTTTCGTTTTGTCGTTTTTTCCCGTCGGATCGTTTGTTCGTATTTGCGGTCGTTCCTTATGCGGCTCATCCGTTATCCCGTCGTTTTCGTATTTTGGTGCTTTACCGTTTTTGTATGTACACATTATCCTGTGGGTATGAAAATGAACATTTTCGTACGAAAATAACATTCGTACGAACGGGAATGCACATATCTAGTGCCCACAAATGGGCACTGACTGGCAACATGGGCACTGACTGAAATGATGCCCAGCAATGCCATCAGTGCCACCCCTCAGTGTCCATCAGTGCCACCTCTCAGTGCCCATCTATGCCCAGTGCCCACCTATCAGTGCCTATCTGTGCCACCCATAAGTACCCATCAGTGCCACCCATAAGTGCCGCCCATAAGTGCTTATCAGTGCCGCCTATGAGTGCCCATCAGTGCCGCCTATGAGTGCCCATCAGTGCTGCCAATGAGTGCCCATCAGTGCAGCATACCAGCGCCGCCTATCGGTGCCCATCAGTGCCGCCTATCGGTGCCCATCAGTGCCACCTCATCGGTGCCCATCAGTGCCACCTCATCGGTGCCCATCAATGCCGCCATATCAGTGCCCATCAGTGCCGCCATATCAGTGCCCGTAATTGAAGAAGACAACATACTTATTTACAAAAAAATAACAGAAACTTTTAAAAACATTTTTTTTTTTCAAAGATTTCGTAATTTTTTTAGTTGTTGCGCAAAAAATAAAAATTGCAGAGGTGATCAAGTACCACCAAAAGAAAGCTCTATTTGTGGGAACAAAATGATAAAAATTTCATTTGGATACAGTGTAGCATGACCGCGCAATTGTCATTCAAATTGTGATAGTGCTGAAAGCTGAAAATTGGCTTGTGCAGGAAGGTGCGTAAGTGCCTGGTATGGAAGTGGTTAACCAAGGTTCCACTGTAATGGTTTTAATTATTGTTCCAAGTTGTGCCTCAAAAATCCCAAGAAATTGTTTTTGTCTAGAGTTCTCATGATTGGGATGTGGCACTTTTTTGTCCGGTTTTCATAGTTTTATAAAACTTAGATCACATCCATCCACGTGAATTTTTTTTTTGCTTGGCACGGTCCTATTTCTTTTCCCGCCATAAGCACTCTCAGAATTCTCTCCTCTCCAAGTGATGGGACAGAAGAGAACATTCATACATCATATTATCCAGAAGCTACAGCTCCATCCTAAAAAAGCCTATGCTCCCTTGGACTTTATATAGTTGTATAAAGTGGTACTTACTCTAACACTTATTTCGAGTGGCCAAGTGGCAAAGATACTTAAAACACCATTAATCTAATGTCTCAGTCACAGGCACAAGCAGGCTTTCGTTTAGCTTCCAGAGAAGTTATAGCTTTCAAGACATCTCTCATAATTTAGACATATATCGGAGGAGGAGGAGGGGGAGGGGAACCTTCTATCCTCACGATACAGTAAATTTGGCGCAGTTGAGCAGATTTCCTCCAATAGCAAACCACTCACTGTGTGCAAACACATCTAATCTGTACAAGGTTTCTGTTAATAAATAGATGCTTTATGATACATTGTCGCTTCTTGGCAAGAAGTTCTCTTGTTTTACTTCTAGACATCAATCAAAGACGAGGAACTCAGAAGACAAGGCTGCCGCAAGAAAAATGTTTCTGTTTTTCTATTGCATATTAAAGAGAACTGTGGAAATTAAAGATTAATTCCTAGATTAATTGTTAATTTTCTTTGATCAATCAAAATTCTTTTGATCAGTACTAGTGATGCAACGGATCGTAAATGATCCGTGACCCGAACGGGTCACCATATGTGGATCGGCACACCACGTGATCCGCGGAGCTCCGTTGCTGCCTCCGCCATAGGAAAGGCCGCTGCTTTGGCCTAGCTCCCCGGAGTGGCGGCCATCTTGGTCCACCCGGCGGCAGCCTAGGTAAGCCTAGAGCGGCGCGCTGATGTCATCACCCGACCTCAACTGCTCGCGTTCCGCCGGCTTATCTGGTAAGACTAAGCAAGCACTAATCTTCCTATACAGTGGGGGAGATGTCTGTGGACAATATTACAGTGGGGAGATGTCTGTTGATATTACAGTGGGGGAGATGTCTGTGGATATTCCAGTGGGGGAGATGTCTGTAAATATTACAGTGGGGGAGATGTCTGTAAATATTACAGTGGGGGAGATGTCTGTGGATATTACAGTAGGGAGATGTATGTGGATATTACAGTGGGGGGAGATGTCTGTGGATATTACAGTGGGGGAGATGTCTGTAGATATTACAGTGGGGGGAGATGTCTGTGGATATTACAGTGGGGAGATGTCTGTGGATATTACAGTGGGGGGAGATGTCTGTGGATATTACATGAGGGAGGTGTCTGTGGATATCACAGTGGGGAGATGTCTGTGGATATTACAGTGGGGGGAGATGTCTGTGGATATTACAGTGGGGGGAGATGTCTGTGGATATTACAGTGGGGGGAGATGTCTGTGGATATTGCAGTGGGGGGAGATGTCTGTGGATATTACAGTGGGGGAGATTGTGGATATTACAGTGGGGGAGGTGTCTGTGGATATTACAGTAGGGAGATGTCTGTGGATATTACAGTGGGGGAGATGTCTGTGGATATTCCAGTGGGGGAGATGTCTGTAAATATTACAGTGGGGGAGATGTCTGTAAATATTACAGTGGGGGAGATGTCTGTGGATATTACAGTAGGGAGATGTATGTGGATATTACAGTGGGGGGAGATGTCTGTGGATATTACAGTGGGGGAGATGTCTGTGGATATTACAGTGGGGGGAGATGTCTGTGGATATTACAGTGGGGAGATGTCTGTGGATATTACAGTGGGGGAGATGTCTGTGGATATTACAAGAGGGAGATGTCTGTGGATATCACAGTGGGGAGATGTCTGTGGATATTACAGTGGGGGGAGATGTCTGTGGATATTACAGTGGGGGGAGATGTCTGTGGATATTACAGTGGGGGGAGATGTCTGTGGATATTACAGTGGGGGAGATTGTGGATATTACAGTGGGGGAGGTGTCTGTGGATATTACAGTAGGGAGATGTCTGTGGATATTACAGTGGGGAGATGTCGGTGGATATTACAGTGGGGGAGATGTCTGTGGATATTACAGTGGGGGAGATGTCTGTGGATATTACAGTGGGGGAGATGTCTGTGGATATTACAGTGGGGGGGAGATGTCTGTGGATATTACAGCGGGGGGAGATGTCTGTGGATATTACAGTGGGGGAGATGTCTGTTGATATTACAGTGGGGGAGATGTCTGTGGATATTACAGTGGGGGGGAGATGTCTGTGGATATTACAGCGGGGGGAGATGTCTGTGGATATTACAGTGGGGGAGATGTCTGTGAATATTACAGTGGGGGAGATGTCTGTGTAAAAATTTAAAATAAAAGGTAAAATAAATAAGAAAAAAAATGTAAATGTGCCCCGTTCGAATTAACTAATGTGTCAAAATTAGTTAAAAAAATAATACATATGGGCCTAAACTGATGAAGATTTTTTTTTTTTTATAGGATTTTTTTTCTAGCAGAAAGTAATAAATATATATATTTTTTTATGTTTATAGCGCAAAAAAAATAAATGCAGAGGTGATCAAATACCGCCAAAAGAAAGCTCTGTTTGTGGGGAAAAAAAGGACTTAAACTTTATTTGGGTACAGTACGACTAAGGTGTCGCACGACCATGCAATTGTCAGTTAAAATAACGCCCTGCCGTATCGCAAAAAAAATACCTGGTCAGGAAGTGGAAGGTAAATCTTCCAGCGCTGCTGAAGAGGTTAAACTGTGCAATTGGGTTATAAAACGTATGCTCAAAGAAATACAATAACTCCCTTTAATTTTTATTTTGTTAGATGGCGACACTGGCTCTCAAAGCAAAACAAAGTGGAACAGTATAATGATGTCATAAAAAAAAAGTCAAGTGGATTGTACAAATTGTGCCGAAACCCTGCTGGGCCTGGTGCAAAAATGTCATCTTCCAGGCGTCTGCTTTTTTTTTTTTTCTTTGCTTGATTGTGTGTTTTTTTCTGTCTGTAGATATAAAAAAATAAATATCAAACCTACAAAAAAAAAAAATGATTGTTGCTTCTCTGCAAATTTTCATCTGTCACTCATAAACTTTGCTCATAAATAATTTGTGGGCTTTTCTTCCAGCATCTGGTGTCATTGGTATTTCAAGCAGAAGTTCCGTCTGTAGGCGAGATGTCAATAGGTTTATAGAGTGATAGTTGGATGTGCATGTATAGTGCAATAAGTATGGAATTATTAATACAAGCAGACTGTACATTCAATGCGCGGCACCGAGAGATGGAGGGATGCAGGAATTTAGGCCATGTACTGAATACTAAACACATATTATGTATGACAAAAGGAAGCTGAGTCTTTAAGTGATATTTTTCTATTTAATTTTTTTACATTTAATAGGCACTGCCATAAAATACTGACCTTAAAAAAAAAAAAAATGTGAATAGATTTAAATCCCAGCTTCAGTTTAACCACTTGCTTACTGGGCACATATACCCCCTTCCTTTCAGCTTTCAGCACTGTCACGGTTTAAATGACAATTGCGCGCTCGTGCGACGTGGCACCCAAACAAAATTGGCGTCCTTTTTTCCCACAAATAGAGCTTTCTTTTGGTGTTATTTGATCACCTCTGCGGTTTTTATTTTTTGAGCTATAAACAAAAATAGAGTGACAATTGTGAAAAAAAACTTTTTTTTTTTTACTTTTTGCTATAATAAATATCCAATAAAAAAAATTCTCAGTTAGGGCCGATACGTATTCTTCTACATATTTTTGGATAACAAACAAACATCGCAATAAGCGTATAGTGATTGGTTTGCGCAAAAGTTATAGCCGTTTTTTAGACGTTTTATGTTATTTTATTTTTTTACTAGTAATGGCGGCGATCTGCGATTTTTGTCACGACTGTGATATTACGGCGGACACTTTTGACACATTTTTGGGACCATTGTCATTTATATAGCGACCAGTGCTATAAATATGCACTGATTACTGTATAAATGTGACTGTCAGGGAAGGGGTTAACACTAGGGGGCGAGGAAGGGGTTACATGTGTTCCCTAGGGAGTGTTTCCAACTGTGGGGGGAGGGGAGTGACTGGGGGAGGTGACCGATGGTTGTTCCTATATACAAGGGACACACCATCGGTCTCCTCTCCCTGATAGGACATGGATCTTTGTGTTTATACACACAGAGATCCATGTACCTGTCTCTGACTGCCGGATGTGGGTGCCTGGTGCCAGGCACGCTCATCAGCACCTGAGTGACGCTGCAGGCGTGCGTGCGTGCCACCGGTGGCGCTCGCGCACCCCCCAGTGGCCGGAGGCTGTATATAGACGGCCTCCCGGCAATTAAGAGCCGCATTGCGGCCATTTATAGTCATCTGGCCGGCGGGAAGAGCTTAAAGGCTAACTCCAGTTTTGTGTAAAAACATAAAATAAATAAGAAAAAAAATAAAATAAAAAAAAATCACACATCTGTTAGAGGACTTTCCCAGCATGCAAACTCTAAACGCTAATTGCTGGACCTCCAAGTGACTCAGATCACGCTGTCACCAATGATGCATCTCTGGGATGCTTCATGGCTACACAAGTCATGTTGTTGTAATTTAAAGTGATTGTAAATGTTTATCTTTAACCACTTGACCCCCATAAGATTTACCTCCCCTCCACGACTAGGACATTTTTTGGCGGTACGGCACTGCGTTACTTTATCTGACAATTGAGCGGTCATGCAACGCTGTACCCAAATAAAATTGATGTCCCTTTTCTCCCCACTCTGCAGCTTCCATTGGCCCTCTTATGACTCCCTTCCTGGCACACTCTCACGAGAGTGAGAGAGAGCGCTGTGCATGATGTTATAAGCCTAGGCTAATGACCAGACAAGAAACAGGAAGTGGGCTGTATAACGGATTTACTGGCAGGAAAAAATAAAATAAAAATCCAAAGTTAAAACAACAAAAAGGGCAGCAGGTTTTAATAGATAGAAAGATGAAAAAGTTCCGCTTTAATAAATCAAGACCGCTGAAGATCACAGCTATTACAGATCCTTTACAAATCAATGCTTCCACATTTGTGATTTCTACACCCTTCTCAAAAAATTACGGTGACACATTTGATATTTTCTCTCTGCAAAGATCCATTATAAAAGATCAGAGAGAGAAAAAAACATAAAACGTGGAAAGGGCAGGGCATCATGGGAAAAAAGTAAGATCGTGGGAAAGGAATAAATGAAGCCAGTCAACTACTAAAATGCAATCTAAAGAATATTTTTCCCTAACTGGTGTGAGCAATCACCCACCTAGACAAGGTACAACAGACTACTGTTTTCAGGGGCCCCTACATGCCGCCTTATGGCACCAACCTTTGGTCTTTAACCACTTGCCTACAGGGGACTTTCACCCCCTTCCTGCCCAGGCCAGTTTTCATCTTTTAGCGCTGTCGCACTTTGAATGGCAATTGCGCAGTCATGCAACACTGTACCCAAATGACATTTTCATCATTTTTTTTTTACATAAATAGAGCTTTCTTTTATATTTTTTTTATATTTATAACCACTTAGGCCCCTTTCACATTGCGGCGGGAGCCGCGCCGGTGGTATAGCGCCGCTAAAAATAGCGACGCTATACCGTCGGATTTGCCGCAAGTTGCGGCCGCTAGCGGTGCGGTATTAACCCCCGCTAGCGGCCGTGAAAGGATTAATACCACTGTAATAGTGAGGGTCCATGTCACCATGGAGATGCAGCAAAAATGGACACAGAGGGCCAGATTCAGGAACACTTGCGCTGGAGTATTTCGATATGCGCCGCGTAACTGTGATGATGCGCCGTCGTTTCTATGTGCCCGTACCCACCAAACTAGATGCGCCCAATAACGGGTCATTTGCGACTGGCGGAACGTTCCGACGCCAGAGTATCGTCAGCGCTTAATTTCGTTGGGCGCATCAGTCGCGCCTATTGATTTCCCCTGCAAATATGCAAATGAGGGATTTTTCACAATTCACGAACGGATTAGCACCATACGCTGGCTACATGCGCCGCGCGTATCTCGTCCGTCCGGCGCAAAGTTATTTCTACAAAAGGCTGCTTTATCTTTACTCCAGATGGCCACAGGTCAGCAGGAGAGCAGCTACAGCAGCGTTACCGACGATAAGAGCTAGCTGAGCACCCCCACTTGCAGGACAACACCTCTGTCCATGCTTGTCTGTCAAATTTTACAGCCATGGAGGAAGACATCATAGGTCTCCATAGCCGAGATGACGGCTGACAGCTCCTGGCCATTAAAGTTCAGCTTTCTCCTGTGTGTTTGCGGGGAACGGGAGCAGCCATCTCAAAACAAAAGTAACATCACTGCGGGGAGGGGGAGCAGGATATACTTTAGTGCCGAAATGGCGCTTCTACGGGCGCATTTAAACGCCCAACGGAAGGCATTGCGCTGACGTTTCCCGTGAAGTGGTGCCGACGGAAGTTGTGAGCATGCGCACAAAGGGGGCGAGTGGAGCCGCACTCACTGCGCATGCTCCGTGGTTGATGCGCTGAACGTAAGCCTCTGCGCTGGGCTCCGCCCATCATTTACATATGATCACACCCACTTCCACTTGCGTCGGGTTACGCCAGCGCATTATCGTTACTCTGGCGCAAGTTTACGCGCAACTGCTATGTGAATTACAGGACTTGCGCTGAAAGGGTCTTCAGAGTAACGTAAATGAGAAGCGTTACTCTGGAGCAAAGATGCTCTCATCTACCTGAATCTGGCCCAGAGTCTGCATGTCAGCAGACTGCAGAACTACACAGCATAGTTTTTAAATGGAGAAAACTGCTCTGTCAGTTTTCTCCAGGTTTTGATAGTTTTGAATGGGGCTGTTGTGTCCGGGTTTTGGTAATAACCAGCAGGTTGGGTTCCCAGCTGAACGCTGACAATATAATCAGGGACTGATCAGAACAGAGAGAGAGGGAGGTGGAAGGTGTGCAGCTGGCTGTTGCTGCAAGACAGACCTGTGTGTGGGGATCTGTCTGTCTGTCTGCCTTGGAGACTACATCCCTGGTGTGGGGGGACTTCGTGTCTGAGGGACTGGGAGGCTGGTGGACCTGAGGTGACTAGCGAGTCCAAGAGGGGCTGAAGGAAGTCCGGAAGTCTGGGAGACAGTGGGCTGGAGAACCTGTTGAGGCCAGGAGTGTGCCAGGTTAGCAGGTACAGCAAGGCTAAGTAAGCCTAGGAGCCAGGAGGCTTGGTATTTTGAGTTCTGTGAACATTACTGGAGAAGAACCCCTGTGTGGGAAATCCTGTATGTGAACTGTTCTTTTTGTTTCCTTCAATAAAAATGGGCTGCCATGCCCTCAAACATAACATCTGACTGCTGTGGACTCGCTTAAAAAACGCATTTACCATTGAGTTAAACCCCCAACGTTTACACCGCCCACAATGCGCCTAAATAGAGGCGCATTGCGGGCGGTATTGCCGCGGTCTCCCATTGTTTTTAATGGGAAGGAGCAGTGAAGGAGCGGTATACACGCCGCTCCTCTCACCACTCCAAAGATGCTGCTGACAGGAGATTTTTTTATCTCCCGCCAGTGCATTGCCTCAGTGTGAAAGCCCTCGGACTTTCACATTGAGGATGCAGTGAAGGAGTATTTCAGGCGGTATAGCAGCGCTATTTTTAGCGCTGTACCGCCTGAAAAACTCCTCAATGTGAAAAGGGCCTTAAGCCCCAGACCATTATGCAGCTTAACCACTTAAGGACCGCCTCCTGCACATTTATGTCAGCAGAATTGCACGGCTGGGCACAGGCACGTACCTGTACGTTGCCTTTAAGAGCCTAGCGCGCGACCCAGGCCAATGCTCCGTGACCACGCCCACGGAACCTTTTGCCATTGGTGTCCCACAAACTGTCACCGGAGCTAAAGAACGGGGAGAGGTGAGTGTAAACAGACCTTCCCCGTTTTTCTCTGTGGCAGTGACACTGATCGTCTGTTCCCTGATATAGGGAACGACGATCAGTGACATCATGCCTACAGCCACACCCCCCTATAGTAAGAATCACGCCTCAGGGAACACTTAAGCCCTTCCTCGCCTCCTAGTGTTAGCCACTTTACTGCCAGTGAAATTTTTACAGTTATCAGTGCATTTTTATAGCATTGTTCGCTGTATAAATGCCAATGGTCCCAAAATAGTGTCAAAAGTGTACGATGTGTCCGGCGTAATGTCGCAGTCACAATAAAAATCACAGATCGCCGCCATTACTAATGAAAAAAAATATATTAATAAAGATGCAATAAAACTATCCCCTATTTTGTAAACGCTATAACTTTTGTGCAAACCGATCAATAACGTTTTTTGCGATTTATTTTACCAAAAATATGTCGAAAAAATACGTATCGACCTAAAAAAAGTTTTTATATTTTTTTTTGGGGGGGTATTTATTATAGCAAAAAGTAAAAAATATTGCATTTTTTTCTAAATTGTTGCTCTATTTTTTGTTAATAGCGCAAAAAATAAAAATCGCAGAGGTGATCAAATACCACCAAAATAAAGCTCTATTTGTGGAAGAAAAAAGGACGTCAATTTTGTTTGGGAGCCATGTCGCACGACCACGCAATTGGTCGTTAAAGCGACATAGTGCCGAATCAACAAAAAGTGCTCTGGTCTTTGGCCGGCCAAATGATCCGGGGCTTAAGTGGTTAAAGTGTATTTTTACCAAAAAGATTAAGTTCGAAAGGCCGCTGCCCAAATACCGTGTGACATAAAATATTGCAATGATCTCCAATATTTAATGTTTGGGGGTTCTAAGTAATTTTGTAGCAAAAAAAAAAAAAATGTGATTTAAAAAGTTCCAGAAAAGTCCTGGTCTAGTGGTCTTCAGGAGAAAAAATTGTATCTTTGGCCAATATTTTTTTACATTTTGGATAGAATGGTGAAGGGTTGGAAACTCCGGCCCAGATTCAGAGAGAATTAGATTATCGTAGCGTATCAGAAATACACTACGCCGCCGCTTTTTACCTGGCTCTACGTGGAATCCAGGTAGATTTTGTCCAGTAAACGACGGCGGCGTAGTTTATTTCTCCCTTCGCAATCCATCTAGACGAGTAGGGGGCGTGAAGGATTTAAAATAGGCGCGTTCCCGCGGCGATCGAACTGTGCATGCTCCGTTCGCAAATTTCCCGCCGTGCATTGCGCGAAATCACGTCGTTACGTCATTCGTTGTTTGAGTAGCGTAGTTTACGGACATTTCTATTCCCGAACGAGTTACGCAAAAAAAAATGTAAATTCGACGCGGGAACGACGGCCATACTTAACATGGGCTACGCACCGTTAGACCAGCAAAAAAAAACAGACGTAAGCGATTGCGAAGACCGCTCGTATCTTCGTGGATCGCCGTAAAAACACATTTGCATATCCCGACGCTAGAAAAAAACGCGAACTCCTCCCAGCGGCCGCAAAAATATCGCAGCGTAGATCCGAAGGCTTACGAAGACGTAAGCCTCTCGGATCGAAGCCCGAAGCCGCCGTATCATGGTTTGAGGATTCAAACTAGTGATACGGCGCGCAAAATTTGAAATTACTCCTGTCTAACACCAGTTAGACAGGCGTAATTGCTTTATGAATCTGGGCCTCCGGCTTTTTACGACTGGACATTTTTCCTTGCGTCTTGGCTCTTTTGGCAATGTTGTCACCAGGACAGATGGTGAGGTTAAATCTCTCTAACAGGTCTCTCATTTAATTTGTCTTCAGCAATTTGATAACTTTCCAATTATCTATGTAATGCAATCCCCCTCTGCATACTATATTGCAGAGACTTTGTCCAATCTATTTCTTTGACTGAATGATATGCAACATACACTAGGTGCATGTCTGACAGCATTGGTGTTGATTGTTACTTTGTGTCCATTCTAATAATAATAAAAAACCTTATGGTATTAAAAAAAAGTATATGTAAATCCCAGTGGTGGGCCTAGGGTTGCCATCTTTTCTTCAAGTCAAATCCAAACACTTTAGCATCACACAGCGTTTTTTTTTTTTTCATAGTATAAACTACAGTTGAACCTCAGATTATGAGCATAATCCGTTCCAGGAGAATGCTTGTAATCCAAAGTACTCGCATATCAAAGCGAGTTTCCCCATTGAAGTCAATGGAATCGAAAATAATTAGTTCCGCATTGACCTTAAAGGGATGCAATACCAAATGCGTCCAGAGGTGGGGGGGGGGCACTAGAGAGCCCCAAAAATGACCGAAAAGGCCCGAGGACACTTCGGCTTGTTTCCTGCACCCCCGTACCTCAGTCCAAAGGAGGTACTGCAGGTCAATGTTTGGCTTTTCTTGGCTTCTGCGCCCCGTACCTCAGGCCAAAGAAGGTACTGCAGGCTTATTTAGCTTGAATTGCTCATCATGCGAGTCAAACTGATTTAGAATAAAAAAAAAAGTTGCTTGCAAATCAAAACGCTCTCAACCAAGTTATTCTTAAACCGAGGTTCCACTGTATACATATATTTTGCAATTAAATTACACTTTTAATCATATGAAGTTAATCACAAGAATTGCCCTTTACATCGGATTCCACAGAGTTCCCCTTTTACATCTGAATCACTGTAAGGGGGGACTCTGCAGATTCTGATGTAAGGGAGAACTCTGGGGACTCTGACATAAGGGATCATCTGGGAACCCTGATTTAAAGGGGGAACACTGAGAACCCTGATGCACGGAGATTACTCTGATGTAAGGGGAAACACTGTGGCCTCTGGTGTAAAGGGGAACTCTTATGTAAGGGGTGCTCTGAGAACCCTGATTTACCTTAGTGTACTCACTCAGAGGCAGGAGAGAGAAGGAGGCAGACCTAAGTCACAGACAGGGATGGCAGGTGAGCTCACTCATCCCTTGGCAGTCATTACCTCTCATCCAGATGTAACTGAGGCTGCTGGACTTCCTTTTCTGAGGCACAAGGCCTGGGATTGGAGTGTGGGCAGACAGAGGGGTAGGGGCGGGAGGAAGAGAAGCAGGTTGAGTCCTCTGTCCTCTCCCATCTGTACAGTATGTGGGGGGATTGTTAGCATTGGCTTTGGGCAGTGTGAAAAAGAGTGTAGCAGACACTCTCAGCTTAGGCAACTGGAAGCCAGCAGAGGTCATTGTCCAATCTGAATAATGTGTCCGAGTTTCAGGCAGCTTGAAACCCGGACACACGATTCCAAAACCCAAACTTTTAAAATGACAACCCTCTAACCCTAACCCCTACCCCTAACCCTAACCCTTAACTCCAACCTTAACCCTAACCCTTAACTCCAACCTTAACCCTAACCCTAACCACTAACCCTAACCCTTAACTCCAACCTTAACCCTAACCCTAACCCTTAACTCCAACCTTAACCCTAACCCTAACCCCTAACAATAACCCTTAACCCCAACCTTAACCCTAACCCTAACTCCTACCCCTAACCTTTAACCCCAACCTTAACCCTAACTCTAACCCCTAACCCTTCTTAAGAGCTGGATGAATTACCAGCAGATTAGAAGGTATTTTTGTGTACTTGTAGGGTCTGTAAAGGGATAAAACATGGAGAATGCACATGAAGTGCGGAGATGTGCAACAAACACCTTTTTGGTGCTGAAGGACACTTTATTGGTGATCCATGGCATTGAAACTTACATTATCCTCCAGAATCCTGAATCAAGTAGCAGCATGAAAATTCTTGGATAAAAAAACAAATTAGTGAAAGTTACCATAACAAACTTGCAAAACATTTATTGGAACTCCTAAAGCCTTATACACAATCATTCTGCATTAATTAGGCATAAGAACAGCAATAAAATGCTAGGGTGAAAAACAAATTAGGAAAAGCCACTATAAATAATTTGTTATAGCTTTATTAGTCTTGTTAACTCATAAAAAAAAAGTTATTTTTGATCACAACCCACTGCTTCCAGGTACAGGAATGAGCATACACTTCATTATGCTGTGTTGGCCTTTTCAGCACCATGGACAGGGCAAAGACTAACTACACCATGACATCTGTGACTGTGTATATTCCTTCTGCCTTCAGTAATTAGCACAGGAAGATCAGTGATCTCAGGATCTCCTGTTTTCAGAGGAACCAAAATTTTAAATTAAAGTGCCTTCCTCGTGACATTAAAGCAGAACCTCACCCATAAAAACTTCATAAAAATATCTTTAGCATTGAACATAAATTCCACACAATAAATTATGCTGCCAAAATGTGTGTGCTTTAAATTGCCTCTAGCATTGTTCCCGTTTCTTCTTGCTGGAGGCTGCCATTTTCTGAAACCAAGTGCCCCTGAGCAGCAGTAAATCTTTAGGCTGTCAGCAGTGCCAAAATATAGAGAGCAACTGAGCATGTGCAGAGCAGGGTGAGACAGCGGCAGGGTGGATTTGATTTAACCACTTCAACCCCCCTGTAAGAATTTACTCCCTTCCTTACCAGTGCACTTTTTGCAATTCGGAACTACGTTGCTTTAACTGACAATTGCGCGGTCGTGCGACGTGGCTCCCAAACAAAATTGACGTCCTTTTTTTCCCACCAATAGAGCTTTCTTTTGGTGGTATTTGATCACCTCTGCGGTTTTTATTTTTTGTGCTATAAACAAAAATAGAGCGACAATTTTGAAAAAAAAAAATATTTTTTACTTTTTGCTGTAATAAATACCCCCAAAAAATCTATAAAAAAAAATATATCCTCAGTTTAGGCTGATATGTATTCTTCTACATATTTTTGGTAAAAAAAAACTGCAATAAGTATATATTGATTGTTTTGCGCAAAAGTTATAGCGTCTACAAAGTAGCGGATAGCTTTATAGCATTTTTTTATATTTTTTTACTATTAATGGCGGCGATCTGCGATTTTTTTTTTTTTCGTGACTGCAATATTATAGCAGACACATTGGACACTTTTGACACTATTTTGGGTCCATTCACATTTATACAGCCGTGCTATAGAATGCATTGATTGCTGTATAAATATCACTGGCAGGGGAGGGGTTAACACTAGGGGGTGATTAAAGGGTTAAATATGTGTCCTAGGGAGTGACTCTAACTGTAGTGGGGGGACTCACTACAATGCCCAAGCATTGGAAGAGGACGGCTGCAGGGGCTTTGATTGGAGGTGAGTGTTACATAATGAGCTAGTATGCTATGCATACTAGCTCATTATGCCTTTGTCTTGCAGGTTTTTTTTTTCAATGGGTTTACTTCTCCTTTAAAAAAGAAAAAAAAAAAAGGTAAAATGCTAAATGCATGCAAAAAAAACATGAAAAATCCTGGAAAATGCACTGAAAAACGTGCCTGAAAAACGCATCAAACACAGCTGCATACAGTAGATGTGAACCTAGACTCACCGACCCCGCTGAACGGATTGCGGAGCTGGTTTCAGCAGATGTCCGGTGGTGGACACTGAAGTGAGTCTCGCTCATCTCCCTTTGTTATAATAACATCTCTCGCCTCCTTTGGGCTTCTTCACACGCATCTACATCTTAAATAAAGTGGTACTTTGAAAACATCATTCACTTATAAAGGAATTAGTCTTTCGTCAAATCAGAATAGAGCCTTCGCTCCTTGAAAATGGATCTTCTAATTGCAGTTTTGCAAAGCGAAGAAAGACAACACTCTTAAACAGGAAATGTCATTAGTACCTTTAATGAAGGGAGCATTTAAAGGGAGGCCGTTAGAAGGGCCTCGAAGAGTTTTACGAGAGACAGAGTTGGCGGTGAGAAGACTTGCGGAGTGTTCGGGGGGAATATACAGCGAGGAATTATCCCTCCCCGACTCAGTCTCTGCAGTTCATTTATAAAACATTTATACTAAGCCTTCAAATCATTTGCAACAATTTGCATAGTAATCAAACCACAAGCAAAATACTTCTTATGGCAAAACTCTTTAAATTTCAATCTGTCCACAAAGCAGGAAACTGAGACTGACTGAGTGTTTACCGCAAGGATCGAGACAGATGATAGGCTGTCTTAGAGCACAAAACAGATATAATTACTAAGATTTTTCCAGAATCCATCAATAGGCTTGAGGCAGTATTAATGTGGGCTTAGTGAATACCTCTGTGTTGTGTATTTATATAATATATATATATATATATATATATATATATATATATATATATACACATACTGTTTACCATATATTTAAATTAACGATCATGTATGTTCCCTTGAAGTGGCCTGCAGTTGAATGTTAACATATAATTGTGTAAAAAAAAAAAAAAAAACATATAACTGTGCAGAATGAATTCAGACTATGCTGAATTTTAGACATGTGCATTTGTTTTCGTTAGAATGCATTTTCGTCCGAAAATCATTTTTTTTCGTTATCGTTTTAACAAACGATTACGAAAGCACAAGAAACGAAAACCAAAAGATCTGACATAAAAAATGCTTTATTTTCGTTTTCGTTGCGGTAACAATTCGATATAGAGAGATTCGACATTATAGGGAAAAGATTCAACATCATAGAGAAAAGATTTGACACTATAGAAATAATAGATTCGACATACAGAGATTAGATTTCGATTTATGAGAAAATAGATTTGACATTATTACTAGTCATACAACATTAGAATTGTTGTAGGGGGAATATTTTCAAACGGAAATGTACGTTCCGTCGAATATTCTTTTGACCATTCGACAGAAACCAAGTATTATTGGATTTTCGGACGAAAGCTATTCCCCAACGAAAAACGAAATAAATCAAAACGATTTTCGGGAGTAACTAAATAAATGTATTTTCCAAACGAAAACGAAACAAAATATTCCAGTCTGCACATGTCTACTGAATTTAGCACATGTCTTTAAAGGGGTTGTAAAGGAATTTTTTTTTATTTTTTTTCATAATAAGCATCCTTTACCTGCAGACATTCCTCTTTTCACTTTCTCATTGTTCGTTTTTGCTCAGAAGTTGCTCTATTTCTTCTCTGTTCTGTTCACTTCCTGCTTGTCTGATTGTTACTGACTATCGTGAAGGGAGGCTTTACTGCGATGTGCTCGCCCCCTCCTGGGAACTACATCTGTGTGGCAGGACGCTCTCTACGTGTTAGAGACTTCAAGGAGGTGTGAATTACTGGACGTGCCACAATGCATACTGGGAAATGTAGTTCTTACATGAACAGGAAGTGAATGAGAGAACAGAAACTAGAATGTCCGAGGTGATATAGATGAAGGAATTTTATAGGTATTTACTCGTTTTTTTTACAGAATCATTAAACTATTCTGTCTGTCTACCTTGCAGACATTAATTTTAGGCATTTTTTTATTTCCTTTACAACTCCTTTAACCTAGGGTGACCAATAGACATGTGCAGACTGGAATATTTTGTTTCGTTTTTTTGTTTGGAAAATACATTTATTTAGTTACTCCCGAAAATCGTTTTGATTTATATCGTTTTCGGCGGGAAAGTTTTCGTCCGAAAACGACCATTTTCGATGCTTTTTCGAATTTTCGTCGTTCAATTCGACAAAGCATCGAAAATCGTCGTTCTGAATACATTGAATAGGTAGAAATTGAACGATGAAAATTCAACGATTTTCTTTTTTGTTTACAAACGGTTTATTGAAAAATAAGTCTCAATAAAGTTATAACGTACATTGGCAAGAAGTACAAAAAAATAGAAGTACATATATATATATTTCAGCAGTAAGCATCTGTGAAACATAAGCATAGCAGTGAATCGAGAGGAGGAAAAATAGGCCCTTGTATGTATAAAAAGTCATTCGGTAGCAATATACAGTGACAAAAGAATCTAATGAATTAGTTTAACCACTTAAGACCCGGACCAATACGCTGGCAAATGACCCAAGGGGTTTTTGCGATTCGGCACTGCGTCGCTTTAACAGACAATTGCGCGGTCGTGCGACGTGGCTCCCAAACAAAATTTGCGTCCTTTTTTTCCCACAAATAGAGCTTTCTTTTGGTGGTATTTGATCACCTCTGCGGTTTTTATTTTTTGAGCTATAAACAAAAATAGAGCGACAATTTAAAAAAAAATGCAATATTTTTTACTTTTTGCTATAATAAATATCCCCCAAAAATATATAAAAAAACATTTTTTTTCCTCAGTTTAGGCCGATACGTATTCTTCTACATATTTTTGGTAAAAAAAATCGCAATAAGCGTTTATCGGTTGGTTTTCGCAAAATTTATAGCGTTTACAAAATAAGGGATAGTTTTATTGCATTTTTATTAATTATTTTTTTTTTACTACTAATAGCGGCGATCAGCGATTTTTTTCGTGACTGCGACAATATGGCGGACACTTCGGACAATTTTGACACATTTTTGGGACAATTGTCATTTTCACAGCAAAAAATGCATTTAAATTGCATTGTTTACTGTGGAAATGACAGTTGCAGTTTGGGAGTTAACCACAGGTGGCGCTGTAGGGAATGTGTGCCCTAATGTGTTGTTTACAACTGTAGGGGGGTGTGGCTGTAGGTGTGACGTCATCGATCGCGTCCCCCTATTACAGGGATGACGCGATCGATGCTCCGGCCACAGAGAAGCACGGGGAAGCCGTGTGTACACACGGCTCTCCCCGTTCTTCCGCTCCAGGGACGGATCGCCGCACTGCAGCGGCGATCGGGTCCGCGAATCCTGCGGTCCCGGTCCTGGAGCTTCGGACCGGGTCGCGGGCGCGCGCCCGCGACCCACGGCTGGGTACTAAAACCAACGTATATATACGTTGATGTGCCCAGCCGTGCCATTCTGCCGACGTAAATGTGCAGTAGGCGGTCCTTAAGTGGTTAATGGCAAGATATATAAAAAACATAACAGACTCACATCTTAATTCAATGAATCAACAGAGATAGGTCCCACGGTTTCCATTTCTGATCGTATATGTCCAAAGTATCATATAAGGTGTGGTGAATGTGTTCTGCTAGTTTGATGGACAACATATGATCAACAATTTGGGACCATAGAACAGTAGCGGAACGCCAGTTGAGAGCTATAGCCCAGTGTATTGATGTGAGCAAGGTGTGTAATAGCCTAGTTTGGGCTACAGGGATGTCAGGAATAGGATAAAAAAGGAGACACAATTTAGGTGTAAGTTCGATTCTTCTGCCTGTTATCTGTTCTATTTTGATACTGACTTGTTGCCATATATTTCTGAGTTGTGTACAATCCCAGAAGGTGTGTATGAGGGAACCCTGTATTGGACAACCTCTGAAACACAAGGGAGAGATTTCAGGATAGAATGAGTTAATTCTGTCAGGGGTGAGGTACCATCTATGTTGAAGTTTTATGGCAGATTCCCTAATAGAGGCTGTTTTGGTGCATTTTCTTAGGTTGTTTGTCATGCTGTCCCATTGTTCAGTGGAGAAGGATTCATCAAGATCTGATTCCCACTGCAACATTTGGCATGTTTTGTCTGGTAGATTATATTCATTTAGGTTTCTGTAAATTCTAGATACCAAGCCTCTGTCTCGAGGTAAAGTAAGACAAATGTTTTCAAATATTGTGAAGGGGGTTTGGAGGATAAGAGAAAAGTTTTTTTGATAGCATAGTTCAGTGAATATAAGTAGGAATTGAATGACGAAAATTAGACAAAGCATCGAAAATCGTCGAATTTTCGTCGTTCAATTTCTACCTATTCACTGTATTCAGAACGACGATTTTCGATGCTTTGTCGAATTGGACGAAAATTCGACAAAGCATCGAAAATCGTCAGATCTGTACGAAAATGAAAATAAAGTATTTTTTATGTCGGATCTTTCGTTTTTCGTTTCTTGCGCTTTCGTTTTCGTTCGTTAAAACGATAACGAAAATACCAGATTTTCGGACGAAAATGCATTCTAACGAAAACGAATGCACATGTCTAGTGTCGTTCAATGACCAAACATCCCCGGTTTCTGGGGACAGTCCCTGGATTGAGGACACTGTCCCCGGACCAAGTCTGTCCCGGTTTTTTCCCCGGATTGGATTTGAACAGGGGCAGGGGCAATTTCAAAGACGAATTAGAAAAAAAAATCTGAATTACACACCCCCGCTCCGCCGCTCCTACTAGCTTAGGGGGGTGCATTTTTTCCATTATCTGAGCCCCTTTCTGATGATCATGTGCTGGTTGGAGCGGAGGGAATATTTTTTCATTTTCGGGTGCATGCCTATTCAGCTTTGCTCACATGTTCTTCTGCCTTGGCTCAAGTCCCGACCAGCCGCCTGCCTGCTTATCTCCTTGCCTTCCCTGGTGGAGTGATCTTCCTCTGCTCCCCACCCAGCAGTAGCCGGGGCCCGGAAAGTAAGACTTGAGACACTGCCGCGGGCGGCGACAGGCAGAGAGTCGCTGATTGCCGCCATTACTAGTTAATAAAAAAATATATCCCCAGGTTTCATTTAAAAAATCTGGCCACCTTACTTTAACCCCTTTGTGACGGCTCCCGCTGGCCCTTTAACCACTTCAATATTGGGCATTTTTACCTCCTACTTGCTCAGGCCAATTTTCAGCTTTCAGCGCTGTAACAATTTGAATGACAATTGCACGGTCATGCCACACTGTACCCATATGAAATTTTGATAATTTTTTCCACACAAATAGAGCTTTCTTTTGGTGGTATTTGATTACCTCTGCAGATTTTATTTTTTGCGATATAAACAAAAAAAGAACGTAAATTTTGAAAAAAACACAATATTTTTTACTTTTTGCTATAATAAATATCCCCAATTAAAAAAAAAAATTTCTTCCTCAGTTTAGGCCAATATGTATTGTTCTACATATTTTTGGTAAATTTCTTTTTTGCAATAAGTGTATATTGATTGAGTTGCACACAAATTGTAGCGTCTACAAAATAGGTTATTGATTTATGGCATTTTTATTATTATTATTATTTATTTATTTTATTATTATTATAGCAGGACTGCGATATTGCGGCGGAACACGTAGGACACTTTTGACACTATTTTGGGACCAATTGTCATTATTACAGCGATCAGTGCTATAAAAACTCACTTATTACTGTGTAAATGTCACTGCCAGGGAAGGAGTTAACACTAGGGGGCGACCAAGAGGTTAAATGTGCTACCTAGGGAGTGATTCTAACTCTGGGAGTAGGAGACTGACTGGGGGGGAAACAGAACGGTGTCCCTATATACAAGGAACACATGATCTGTCTCCTCTTCCCTGACAGGCCTGTGTCTCTTAGCCAATACAGCTTGCTGATAGAGTCAGGAGGCTGGGGCTTTAACAGACAGACGGAGCTCTGAGGAAAACTGAAGTTTAGGTGGGTACTGGAGATTTTAGTAGACAAAAATACGACTAAAACTAAAACAATTCAGATGACTAAAATACGACTTAAACTAAAAATGCAATTTTAGTCTAAAGACTATGACAAAAACTAAATTGGAATTTGACGTAATTTTTTTTTAACAGTGTAACAGAAGACCTCTATGCAAGTACAGGCACAAATCTGGGATGAAGACTGTGCAGGTACCTGACATTGCACCCAAGCTCTGCAGGCTCCTGTGGTACACTGCACGTTAAACTATATATATATTTATATATATATTTATATATATAATGTAGCGCCCATGTACTTCCAAGTACGGGGGCTAGTAAATTTAAGGGATAATCAGAGTGTACGTTGATTCTGATTCTAATTGAGATTTGTTCGGTTTGGGTCTCTGTTTCAGCTTGGCTGTGCTGTGGGCTCATTCTGTCGCATTTGGGGTGTTGTTCGACCCCAGGACGGTAGGTGGCAGCAGTATAGTCAAGGCTTGCAACAAGTGATATTGTTTGCGCTGTGGTGGTGATGCCTAAAGGGTGATGGGAAAGGGGAAGTGAAGTAGTAAACTAGGTGAATACAATAAGTGACAAAAATGTATAAATATATAGAAAAGATTCTATAAAACACAATGTGAACAAAGTAACAGTAAATAACAGTGACCGTGTCATCTATAAAGATGTGTGGTGGACATAATAGAATGCATGGTCAAACTCAGTCCTGCAGACAAAACCAAATAAAAGAAGAGAGTCCAACTTAATCATGCAACTCGGTGCAGCAAGTGAAATCTGGTGTGAAGTCAAAAGGAGATGTTCCAGCAGCCAAATGAGTGAAGGTGCAATGGAGGATTCCAAAACGTGCAGCCCACACCTCTAGTGATCCTATCAGCTTACCTCAAGGCTATCTGATATAGCCAGAAAGATAGGGCATCAAACTCTTGATGAATGGAAGCCTCAAATCCGATGGTGCATGGAAGGGGAAAGTACAAAAAAACAAACATAGAGTAGTCCTGTCACCACTGGAGGGATTCCTGCTAGCAATCAAAAGATGTGCACTTACACAGAGTGGTGAAAGGGGGTGCCTATCTCCACGAGCAGCGAGCTCGTCAGGTGCTGCTCTGCTGCCGCTGTTTGGCTAGATGTTGATCCGCCGATACTCAAACGATGGTGTTTGAAACAAAAATAGGAGGGCACATCGCATAATACCGCAAAATAAAGATTTAATAAACAAAGCACAAAATAAAAACTCACATAAAGTCAGCTGAGGCGGTCATACATCCACGAGCAGTGAGCTCGTCTACCGTCCGTCAGGTGTAAAGGGTCCAGTGCTCCAATCCCGACGCGTATTCGTCACACCACGTGACTTCATCAGGGGATCTGATGAAGTCACGTGGTGTGACGAATACGCGTCGGGATTGGAGCACTGGACCCTTTACACCTGACGGACGGTAGACGAGCTCGCTGCTCGTGGAGATAGGCACCCCCTTTCACCACTCTGTGTAAGTGCACATCTTTTGATTGCTAGCAGGAATCCCTCCAGTGGTGACAGGACTACTCTATGTTTGTTTTTTTGTACTTTCCCCTTCCATGCACCATCGGATTTGAGGCTTCCATTCATCAAGAGTTTGATGCCCTATCTTTCTGGCTATATCAGATAGCCTTGAGGTAAGCTGATAGGATCACTAGAGGTGTGGGCTGCACGTTTTGGAATCCTCCATTGCACCTTCACTCATTTGGCTGCTGGAACATCTCCTTTTGACTTCACACCAGATTTCACTTGCTGCACCGAGTTGCATGATTAAGTTGGACTCTCTTCTTTTATTTGGTTTTGTCTGCAGGACTGAGTTTGACCATGCATTCTATTATGTCCACCACACATCTTTATAGATGACACGGTCACTGTTATTTACTGTTACTTTGTTCACATTGTGTTTTATAGAATCTTTTCTATATATTTATACATTTTTGTCACTTATTGTATTCACCTAGTTTACTACTTCACTTCCCCTTTCCCATCACCCTTTAGGCATCACCACCACAGCGCAAACAATATCACTTGTTGTATACCTTTTATTGTCCATTTGGATAGACCTATTCTTTGTTTGCTGCAGTATACCTCCCGTGCCCCTTTCCCACGGCCCCTTTCCCACGGTCCAATCCCTTTTCACCCATTTCAGCGCAGGAGTTTCACCTATCACTTATAGTCAAGGCTTGGGTGCTTTTCCCAGCAGCCAATCGGGAGGCTTGGGCGTCACTGGGCATGCTGGGAGAGGGTACTTATAAGGCAGACGCCATTTTAGAGGTTTGTTCTTCTTCGAGTGTGGAATCCACCTTTAGGGTGACCACATCACCGCGCCCCTAGCGTTATGGCCTTCCTGGCCGGGGCATGTGTGCTACGTGGTGTTCCTGGTTTCTGGGCCATGTGGGCCCGGAACATCCAAGCAGGACGAGAACCCAGTGATCGACTGGGTTCTCACTTTTGAAGATCCTAAGCAAGTGTGGCTGTTCAGTGGGGAGTCCAGTTGAGGAGTGCCAATGAGAGGCTGGCGGTCCAACAGTATTAAGACGAACCATCGGGGATCAAGGTACTGGACACTGAGGGATTGATGCCTCTCTCGGTGGATACCTGGGCGACGTTGAAAAGAAGGTTCAGGCAAAACTTTACTTAGGAGGGGCTCCTCCGTATCCGCAATCAGAGAAAGCCTGTGGCAGAGGCGCTTTCCTGAAGTTCACCCTAGAAGAGTCCTGTGAAAGAGACCTCTTCTCAATTTCTGAGTGATACTCTGGCTGCCAGGTCTGTGAGAGAGACCTGTCCAGGTACGCTATACCCACTCACGCTGGAGTGCCGAAAGAAATCTAATTGTTGTCGGAAGCAGGACGGTTTCCATATTCAAGGCCTGAATCTGCTGTTCTCCTTACAACCTTCATCTATCCTTTCCATCACCTGTTAACTGTTTTTACCCGGCTGGGAGCACATATAAAGAGACTTTTCTACTTGCGGATATTCCTTTACTGCTGCTGCATGCATCGTTCACCCTAGACACTTCACCGGAGCCATGAGGTAACATGCCATCTCACCATTTTCATCAGCCCTTTCGGGGGTACCGCTACACATATATATAAAATGCCTGTTATTTATCTACTCTGTCTGAACTACCATTCGCTCATGTATGTGCAAAGCATTTTAATTTCCTGTGATATGCTATGTGCATTACTTGTTATTATTTCTTTCCTGTTTCCCCACCCATCAACGTTTTTGGCAAGACATTTGCGCTAATGCTGCGTACACACGACCGGTTTTCATGTCATGGAAAAAATAAAAAGTTTTTCTTGATGTGATTCCTCTCAAGCCTGCCTTGCATACGCACGATTGTGATAAAAAACGCTTGAGAAAAGCGCAGTGACGTACAACGCGTAGGACGGCACTATATAGGGGAAGATCCATTCGAATGGCGCCACCCTTTGGTCTGATTATGCAAATTTCTCTTCTCATAACTTGCTTCTGAGCATGCACATTTTTTTTCCCGTCGTTAAAGCCTACACATGACTGTTTTTCATGACGAGAAAAATGGTGACGTGAAAAATGACGAGAAAAAATATAGCAGGTTCTAAATTTTTAATGCCTGTTTTCCAATTCCACAACCGTTTTTAACGACCAATTAAAAAAAATGCATTTTTCTCATCATTAAAAATGATCGTGTGTACACGGCATCGGGCTTGAGAGCTCATACTCTTTTTCTGTGAACTCCGAGACATAGTTTTGTAGGCAGGGGGAGGATGTAGCACCCTGATGTTTAGACAGGGTTGCTAGTAAATTTATCTGCCAGGTATAGTTGCCTTGGCCAATTTATTAGAGATCAATTTATTCCACCCTAAGACTGTGTAGATGCCTGACATTGCACCCACCTTGGGTGCAATGCTCGGCAGGCTCCTGTAAAAAAACAAATGCACATTTTTTTAATTGCAAAATCAGGTGCATTTATTTATTTACTTATTTTAAAGGCGAAACTTTAAATCAGAACTTTAGGTTAATTGGGCAATTACAA
Source organism: Rana kukunoris (assembly GCA_029574335.1). Classification (NCBI taxonomy): domain Eukaryota; kingdom Metazoa; phylum Chordata; class Amphibia; order Anura; family Ranidae; genus Rana; species Rana kukunoris. The sequence continues at coordinate 121,722,974 of CM056059.1, read as the reverse complement.
GACTACTGCTTCTACAAAGACAAACCTTTTCTATGTAGTCTGTGGCTGTTATCTAAATGAAACAAACTGTAACACGTTGCACACCTTTTGATTTGATGCATGTAAAATGGAAATTTCAGTTGGAAGTTAAAGGACTAATGCAATTGACTGATTTGACTATATTAGTGCCTCTTGTGCATTATAATTCTGTATATCCATCTCATGGTATGGCTTTTAATTTAAAATAAAGTATATAACACGTAATGTTTCAAAATAAACATTCAACAACAATCCGCCCTCACCCTCAGAACAAATTCTATTCTGAGAATCCGACTCTTCCTGTATATAAAACCATATGCACTTAATGAAATTAGTTCCCTTTATTCTAAATTGCTTATTTGATTTAATACATTATTTCTTAATCTGTTTTCATAATTAGCCTCCCCCACTGTCTCCTGTTCTTTTGAGCAGGCCTCGCTAGGCTGCGCCGCCGAAAAAAGATTGAAGGCTGTAATTTTATACCAGTGGAATAATACTAAATTGCTACTTTCTCATGTCATTGTTGCCGATGACGGAGCGTCTTTCACATGAAAAATAATGCAATATTTGTTGGAGTTCTGTTTACTAAACTTCATTAGTTATTCATTATGTCCTTTCCACAGACACTTTCTTTTAAACGAGTGATACAATGCTTCCACTTCGGGGGCCTAACCTTGCTTTAACAATAAGGAATTTACTGTGATTTCGGGGGAGCCAAAGAATGAATGACTTTAATTTTGCAGCATTAAAAGGGCAAAACCAGCAGGGTCATGTTTGATCTAATTACTAAACTTTTTCTCTATGAAGTTCTGAATGTGTGTCTGTGTGTGTTCCCCGTGTGGCTCTGTTCCATTGGTTTTATCTATAGAAGCTATTCTGAACGAGGGTTCTAGAGTTCTTCCTGAGGTTGCTAATGTAGTGATATAGTATCGTGGGTAGAGAATTAATATTATATCATATATTAGTATGATGATGTAAGTCATTTTCCACATGCATTTTCCACATGCACTTTATTGACTTCCAACACAGAACAAAGTCCATAAGATACTTGAAACAGATGACACAATCCAACAGAGTAAATATGACAAAGACCAGTAGTTTCAGAGTTCCATTTTTTCTAGAAAATTTCTAGACCTGTGCCTTCATATCCAAGGAGAATGACTAGACTGACTGCCAGGTTATATCCCCTATACATGGGCTGAGCAATTTGATTGGCCATTTTCATTAGGCCTTTGATCTGCTTCTGTCTTTCAGCCCTGGTTCACACTGGTGCGTTTTGAGATGCGATTTGGCATGTCAAATCGCATGTCAAAACGGCAGATTTTGCCTCAAATTGACGGCAATGGCACCGTCCTAATCGGTGCGACGCTGCATCTGCGGCATTGCACCGATTTCAAAAAGTAGTCTCTGCCCTGGTCCTGCCCCAGGTGACATGTATCAATGCAAAACAAAGTTTTAAAAACTGCAGTTTTTTCGGGAGCATTGATTTTAGTAATGCTTAAAATGAAACAATAAAAGTGAAATATTCCTTTAAATTTCTTACCTGGGGGTGTCTATAGTATGCCTGTAAAGTGGCATATTTTTCCCGTGTTTATAACAGTCCCTGCAGCAAAATGACAAATTGTCGGGTCCCGGCAATACAGATAAAATAAATTTAAATGGCGTAGACCCTCCAGGTCTGGTATGGATTTTAAGGGGAACCCTGCACCAAAATTATATAATACTGTGCAGTGCAGAGTATATAATACAGTGTATTGAAGTGGTTAAGGGGAACCATATGTCAGAATTATCTATACCAGGCCCTTTGGGTATGGTATAGATTTTAAGAGGAACTCCATGACATCATTTTTTTTTTTTAAATGGCTTGGGGTCCCCCCAAAAATCCATACCAGAGCCTTATTCGAGCATGCAGCCTGGCAGGCCAGGAAAGAGGGGGAAGCATGTGCCCCCCCCCCCCTCCTGAACCATACCAGGCCACTTGCCCTCAACATGGTCTCTAAAACCTGAAGTTCCTGTTTGCTGTAATCTCATTGAAAAATGCATCTACCACTGAGCTAGACATCCCCCATATCCAGGCCCGTCACTACAAGGCAGGCAAACCAAACCCCATTGCTTGGGGCCCCAAGCTGGCCTGGGGCCCCAATTAGGGCCCTTGTTGACCTTCCTACAGCCGCCTGAGCGCTCTATAGAGAGCCTGCAGCACAGCTGCCTCGAGTTATCACTTCCCCTTCTCTGTGTAATGTGGCCGAGCAGCTCTTCTTCCTTCCTCCTGTCAGTCCAGACACTGGCCATGCGGCACAGGAGATTCAGTTTTCTGTTCCCGGTCGGACTGACAGGAAGTGCTCACTTCCTGTCAGTTCAGCCAGGAACAGGAAACTGAATCTCCTGCCTTGCGGTATGGACCCGGTAGGAAGGGGGGGCCCGGGGGGAGTAAAAAGAACGTAGGGAGGGGGGCCCAGGGGGAGTAAAAATAACATAGGGAGGGGGTGCCCAGGGGGAGTAAGAAGAACACAGGGGGAGTAAAAAAAACATAGGGGGGGAGTAAAACGAACATAGGAAGGGGGGAAAGGAAGTAAAATCTTTCAGACGCCCCTGCCCATATCACATTACTTATTTAAGAAGCATACATTGCTTATTGCTTATGGAACCCTTAGCAACCTCTGGAGGATCCCTATGTTTTCCTGGAACTGTGGTAGAGAAAGGCTGCTCTGGGGTGAAAAGGTTGGGAAAGGCTGATCTATAGGCTGGCCTTGCTGAGCTACCGTGTGAGAAAAGTAATTACAGAACAGGTTTCTTAATGAGTCTTGATGCAAACAGAATATACCTTAATCCTAGCTGGGGAAAACATGGCCGACCTTACTTCTAATTCACCATTTAAATTCATTTGGCTTTGTGACAAGGGATGTTGTACTAATTTTGTGGTATTGAGCACAAATATATTTAACGTGATGCAGGAAGGCGTGTTCTGTGCGTGTTCCCACACCGCATCAAAATCCACTGCCCGTGCAATCTGCTTCTAGTGCCAATATATTGTTAATTGCACCCCCAAATGCAGATCACAAACGCAGTGCATTAATGGGCACCACATCGCATGATACTGCAGTATGGACCTTGCTTTGTGCACTGGTCCAAATCATTTGGTGGAGGGGGGGTTATGGTGTGGGGTTGCTTTTCAGGGGTTGGGCTTGGCCCCTTAGTTCCAGTGAAGGGAACTCTTAAGGCGTCAGCATACCAAGACATTTTAGACAATTTCATGTACAGGCCAGCCAAGTTCCTCCAACCCAAACTTGCTCATCCATGTCTTTATGAACCTTGCTTTGTGCACTTGTGTGCAGTCATGTTGATAGGGGACATCCCCAAACAAAAAAATGTCCAAAATGTCTTGGTATGCTGATGCCCTAAAGCAGTGGTCTCCAAACTGCGGCCGGGGTGCCAGATGTGGCCCTTTGCTTGCATCAGGCCCTTGGGGCACTAGGTCATCCACTGATACCAACAATGAGGCACAATTCCTCCAACTGACATCAATGATCGGGCACAACTCCTCCCACCAACAAAGGAGCACAATCTCACCCAATGACGCCAACAATGGGGCACAATTCCTCCCAATGACACCAATGATGGAGCACAATTCTTCCCAATGACATCAAAGATGGCGCATTGTTTATTCTCACTGACGTTGGGACTTTTTCTTCTCCCAATGGCCACAGTCCGGCCCCCCCAAAGTCCGAGGGACAGTAAACTGGCCCCCTGTTCAGAAAGTTTGGAGACCCCTGCCCTAAAGCCTGGGACACACAATCTGATTATTTGCGGACTAAGCGTAGAAAAGATGGACAGTCAAGGACAGTCCCTGGAAATAAGGGACAGTTGGAAGCTATGATAGTTGTACGCTTGCAGAGCACTTGAAGCCCAAGGTCTTGTTAACACTTTTCCAATTTGTAGCAAATTTGATTTGCAAGTCTCTAGCAAGAGCAAAGATGCAGTTGCGAGTCTACAGCAAGGGGTCTCAAACTGGTGACCCTCCAGATGTTGCAAAACTACAAGTCCCATGATGCATTGCAAGGCTGACAGTTACATGCATCACTCCCACAGGCAGAGGCATAATGGGGCTTGTAGTTTCACAACAGCTTAAGCTCTGTAAGTCTACAGCATGAAAATTTAGCCACAGTGCCCCCTGTGGTGGGAGGACTATGGCACAACATAACTAAACCAGAACAGACATCAGACTTGCAGAATGTTTGCAAATAAAGTTGATCTGAGTCATGCAATGTGGACTTGCTGCAATTGTATGTAGCACTGCCCCCGAAGGAGCTGCTGCTTTGTTTTGGGTGGCACGTTACCTCTGTATTTCCGCCGTCTAGGGTACTTGATGAAAGTTGTAGTAAATGGAATGTTCACACAACAGGTGTCTTTTCTGTGCTTTTATTACCCAGCCAGGTAAAAACAGTTAAACAGTAGAGAGGTGAAGGGATAGCAAATAGCGCACAGTAGATCCAGGTATAACTGAACACGGGAAACAGTCCTGCTTCCAACGACATTTTACTTTGCCACTCAAGACGCAGTGGGCATAGCGCACCTGGACAGGCCTCTCTCACCAGCCTGGCAGCCATAATGTCACTCAAACTTAAGATTAAGTCTCTGCCACAGACCCTCCTATAAGATTAAAGACAATTATGGTCCGGAATCCTTTCTTAGTAGATTCAGCACCCGGATCGGGTTCCTCCAATTGGACGGACAGCTCGAGACCCCTTCCAGATTCGCACACAGTGGATCAATCGCTCTGGGCCAATGTGGTACCACAACCAGAAACACAGTTGCCCACGCACACCCCGGCCATCAGGGCCATATGCCTTTAGGTAATGGCGTCTGCCCCCTTTATACCCCTCCCCAGCATGCACAGCAGGGAGATCAGCTCCGACTGGCCACTAAGGAGTGGCACTCAGAACACTTGACCACAGTGCTGCCACCTGCCGTCCGGGGGTGACGGTAATCCCCGGCCAGAAGGTCAGCCCACAGCACAGCCAAGCTAGAGCAGAGACCCAAATTTTAACATTAGATGGACTCAGAGCTAACTTTCTCTGAATCATTCCCCTAAATTTAACATAGCACCTGGCCCTGAAAGTAGCCAAGCGCTACATGTACAACAAACTTGTGAAGCCTTGCAAGTCTAGCAATAGCTTAGCAAGTCGTTTTCAGACTTGCAGCACAGTTGCTTGCTATCTGCGGTGCACGGAAAGGCAGGCGTTCTAAAACTTTTGGTAATATAGTGTATCTGATGATCTCCGGACCCCCAGCTTGTGATGCAGAGGAAGAATTCCCAAACACACCCACTGCAGTTTCCTTGCTCTCTATAGTTAAAGGACTCACCTGAAAGAAATACAGTGGAACCTCGGATTACGAGCATAATCCATTCCAGGAGAATGCTTGTAATCCAAAGTACTCGCATTTCAAAGAAAGTTTCCCTATATAAGTCAATGGAAACAAAGATAATTTGTTCTGCATTGACTTATAATGCATGCAATTCCGCATGTGGCCAGAAGTGTGGGGGGGGGGCACTGGAGAGACTCGGAGACCATTCGGATGCAGTTGGAAACCCTCTGAAAGGCTCAGAAACACTCAGGAATTGAGTATTTCAATTTTTCCGAACGGCTTCAAATGGCTCTGAGCAGTGCACAAACAAGCTGAAAAAAAAAAAACATCAATTGCAGCCACTGTGCCTATCAAACACAACTACTGTGCCATCAAACGCAGCCAGAGCGGTGAATGCCTGGCGGGGGAGGATTTTGAAAAGGAAAAAGCTTGTATTGCGAAACGCTCGTTAACCGCGTTACTCGCAAATCGAGGTTCCTCTGAAGACAGAAAATATTCATTGCAGTAGATACACATGAGAGAGGAACCGGCTAATTGAAAGAATTACAGCCGCAGCACAGGATGATATATTAATATAGTGCATGGCTAAATGGTAACCAGGGATTTTTTATTTTTTTTTCTTGTAAACAGAGCAGCAATAACTTCATTGCTATTCTTATTAGGCATCCAATTAGATCAGAGAAGCATAATGTCCTCTACTGCTTAGTATATATTTTTTTCTCTAACTGAGAACATCAGGAATACTCCGGTATCTTGAAAAAACAAGCATTTTTTTTTTTTTTGGCATCCATGACTGCTTATTAGTTGCTTTTTTATGTTTTTTTTTTTTTTGTTTTGTTTTGTTATGACAGAAATGCCGCGTACACACGGTCGTTTTTTGCGATGAAAAAAAACTACGTTTTCTGTGAAGTAAAAAACGACGTTTTTGAAACGTCACTTTTCAAAGACAATTTTGCATACACACCATCGTTTTTTCACAAAAAGCAAGGTTACGTTCACCACTCTTTTCCATTGAAGCTCGCTTCATAACTAGCTTCTGGGCATGCGCGGGTTGAAAAACGTCGTTTTGAACGACGTTTTTGCTACACACGGTGACTTTTTGTGAAACAAAAAACGACGTTTTGAAAAACGACACAAAAAATTCAAACATGTTGGAATTTTTTTTTGGTCGTTTTTTTCAAGACAAAAAACAACGTTTTGCCCACACACGATCAATTTAAATGACGTTTTAAAAAACGTCGTTTTTTTTCATCGCAAAAAACGACCGTGTGTACGCGGCATAACAGTTTGAACCCCTTTAACCACTTAAGCCCCAGACCATTTTGTAGCTAAAGGACCAGGCCACGTTTTGCGATTCGGCACTGCGTCATTTTAACTGACAATTGCGCGGTCGTGCGACGTGGCTCCGCAATAAAATTGGCGTCCTTTTTTTGCCACAAACAGAGCTTTCTTTTGGTGGTATTTGATCACCTCTGCGGTTTTTAGTTTTTTGGCTATAAACAAAAATAAAGCGACAATTTAGAAAAAAAACAATGGCCCGGATTCACGCAGAGAGGCTTATATTTGTGCGGGCGTAGCGTATCTTCTTTACGCTACGCCGCCGCAACTTAGAGAGACAAGTGCTGTATTCACAAAGCACTTGCTCCCTAAGTTACGGCGGCGTAGCGTAAATGGGCTGGCGTAAGCCCGCATAATTCAAAGTAGCAAGGCAGTGGGCGTGTTGTATTATAATAAACCATGACCCTATGCAAATGATGGGCGCATGCGCCGTCCGTGGACGTATCCCAGTGCGCATGCTCAGAATCACGTCGAATAGAATGCCTATGATACACGTCGAACACTGCCTACAACGTGAACGCCACAGCCCCATTCACGTACAACTTACGTAAATGACGTAAAAACGACGGCTGTTCCGACATCCATACCTTTGCATGGGATGCGCCACCTTTTTGGTGGTTTATCTTTACGCCGGAAAAACGCCTTACGTAAACGGCGTAGATTACTGCGTCAGGCGTACGTACGTTCATGAATCGGCATATCTTAGGGAGCAAGTGCTTTGTGAATACAGAAGATACGCTACACCCGCACAAAGATATGCCTCTCTACGTGAATCCGGGCCTTATAATGGTAACGCCGAATGCATCCAGCGTAAATATGCACCCAAGATACGACGGCGTAGGAGACTTACACCGGTCGTATCTTGGCAAAATTCAGGCGTATCTGATTTAAAGAATCAGCGCATAGATACGACGGCGCACATTTGGACTTATGACGGCGTATCAGTAGATACGTCGGCGTAAGTCTTTGTGAATCTGGGCCAATATGTTTTACTTTTTGCTATAATAAATACCCCCAAAAAATATATAAAAAAAACTTTTTTTTCCACAGTTTAGGCCGATACGTTTTCTTCTACATATTTTTGGTAAAAAAAAAAACGCAATAAGCGTTTATTGATTGGTTTGCGCAAAAGTTATAGCGTTTACAAAATTGGGGATAGTTTTATAGCATTTTTATTAATATTTCTTTTTACTAGTAATGGCAGTGATCAGCGATTTTTATCATGACTGCGACATTATGGCAGACACATTGGACACTTTTGACACATTATGAGACCATTGTCTTTTTTACAGCGACCAGTGCAATAAAAATGCACTGATTACTGTGAACATGACACTGGCAGTGAAGGGGTTAACCTGTAGGGGGTGTTGGAGAGGTTAAGTGTTTCCTAGGGAGTGATTACTACTGTTAGGGGGCGTGGCTTGGCGTGTAATGTCACTAATCGTCGTTCCCTATGACAGGGAACAGACGATCAGTGACACTCTCACTAGGAAGTACTGGGAAAGGTTTGTTTACACTCATCTCTCCCCGTTCTTCAGCTCTGTGACCTGATCGTGGGACACCGGCGGCGATCGGATCTGCGGGTCCCGCAGGCGTGGTTAAAGAGCTCAGGACCGGGTTTTGCAAGCGTGCCGCTGGTGTAGGGTGACTGCATTTCCAAACTACAATTCAGGAACACCCTCCTTCCCAAAAATCAGCATGTGGTGTAACGAATCACAGCATAGTGATTGGACACAAGAGGCGGGATTTATGATTTCTCCAATCACAAGCAGAGGGCAGGATTGTGCTCCTCTAGGCATTCCTGACCAGGACAAGTACTGTCAGTGAGTAAAGCAGTGATGTGTCGACTTTTATTGGGGGCATCAGATTGGCCCTGGGGGGTGGCTGTGTTAGTTTCATTCCGGGACACTGACACTGTACATCGCCGCCGCCACCTGCCTCACAGCCTGTCAAGTTTTTCTGGGCCCTGGCTACTACTGGGTGGGGAGGAAGATCACTTCACCAGGGAAGGAAAGAAGTTAAGCAGGCAGGCGGCTGCCCGGGACTTGAGCCAAGGCAGAAGAACATGCGAGTGGAGCTGAATGTGCATACAGCCGAAACTGAAGAAATATTCCCTTCACTCCAACCAGCACATGATCATCAGAAAGGGGTACAGATAATGGAAAAAAATACACCCCCCTAAGCTAGTAGGTGTGTAGCGCCCCCTTGCTTCCAGCATGGGCACTACGCTAAAAACTAGTTGACTGGGAGAGTTACAGTTGAATTCAAAATTATTCAACCCCCACTGAAATTGATTGTTTTGGCCAGTTTGACATTGATTTTGATCATTCAGTCATCCTGCTTACAATTAAATCAAAGAGGCACTTGTAGGTCAGACAAATATAACATAACATTTATAATGAAATAACCACAAATGTCTTTTCTGTGCTCACATCATTATCAGTTTTATTCAACCCCCAAGTAACATTCAATTTTAGTACTTAGTACAACATCCTTTTACAGTTATAACAGCTTTTAAACGTGAAGCATAGCTTGACACAAGTGTCTTGCAGCGATCTACGGGTATCTTCGCCCATTCGTCATGGGCAAAAGCCTCCAGTTCAGTCACATTCTTAGGCTTGCGCACTGCAACTGCTTTCTTTAAGTCCCACCAGAGGTTCTCAAGCGGATTTAAGTTTGGTGACTGCGATGGCCACTCCAAAATGTTCCAGCCTTTAATCTGCAACCATGCTCTAGTGGACTTGGAGGTATGCTTGGGATCATTGTCCTGTTGAAAGCCTCAGGTTTGTGACGGACTGCATCACATTGTCATCCAATATCTCCTGGTACTGAAAATAATTCATGGTACCTTGCACACGCTGAAGCTTCCCTGTACCTGCAGAAGCAAAACAGCCCCAAAGCATGATTGACCCCCCGCCATGCTTCACAGTAGGCAATGTGTTCTTTTCATCATAGGCCTTGTTCTTCCTCCTCCAAACATAGCGTTGATCCATGGGCCCAAACAGTTCTAATTTTGTTTCATCAGTCCACAGAACACAATCCCAAAACTTCTGTGGTTTGTCCACATGACTTTTGGCATACTGCAGTCGACTCTTCTTATTCTTTGGAATGAATGAATGAATGAATGAATGAAGAACTTGTATAGCGCAGCACATGCGCCTCTGGGCGCTTGTTGTTCCTGTCTCCTTTGAGATCAAAAGAGATGAGTCTTAATCTTTCTCCTGAAGACTAAGTAGTTCTCCTCCAGTCTAATGCTGGCTGGTAAGGCGTTCCATAGTCTGGGACCTTGGACAGCGAATCTCCTGTCTCCTTTGGACTTGTATCTGGCTTTCGGTATCTGAAGCCGATTTTGATTGTTGGATCGTAGAATACGATTGGGATTGTAAATTTTAAATTTTTCGCATAGATAATGGGGAGCATTCCCATGGATACATCTATGCGTTAGACAGAGTGCTTTAAAGGTGATTCTGTTTTTGACTGGTAGCCAGTGAAGGGATCTCAACGAAGGTGAGATTGATTCCCAGGGTTTTTTCCCAGTCACAAGTCTGGCGGCCGTATTTTGAACGACTTGAAGACGAGCGATTTGGTACTTGGGAAGTCCGAGGTAAAGGGCATTTGCATAGTCCAATCTGGAGTTTACAATCGCTCCCACCACGACCGCTATGTCTTTCTTGGGAATAAAAGGCGTGAATCTGCGTAGTAGGCGCAGCAGATAGTGAGATCCGCTGACTACTGCCCCTATTTGTGCGTTCATTGTCATGTCGGAGTCAAAGATGACCCCAAGACTTTTGACTTTGGCGCTAGGGGTGATGACTTTGCCCAGAATGGGCGGGGGGATCCAGGTTGTTATCGATTGATTCCTACGCTTGGCGTGAAACAGAAGAAGTTCTGTTTTCGCTCCGTTGAGTTTGAGATAACTCTTTGTCATCCAGTCCTCTATCAAAGAGAGGCATGTCTCTAGATTGAGGTGGTGATCCTTTTTATTGCAAATGCGGAAGTACAGTTGCGTGTCGTCTGCGTAAGAGTGATATAGCAGTTTTTGGCTGCTGATGATTTCAAAAAGAGGACGCAGATAGATGTTGAATAACATCGGCGACAGGGGAGATCCCTGAGGGACCCCGCACAATAATGTGCGTTGTTCCGAAGTGAATGGTCCTAACTTGACTATTTGCGATCGGTTTTCCAAAAAAGAGGAGAACCAAGATAGATCGCTTTCTGCGACTTTGGCTATTTTAGCCAGCCGAGTCAATAACAGCTTGTGATCAACTGTATCAAAGGCTGCGCTTAGGTCCAGCAGAACCAGAAGAGAAGATTCTCCTTCGTCTGCGGCCTCAAGAACGTCGTCCCATATCTTAAGCAATGCTGTTTCCGTCCCGTGTCCGGGACGGAATCCTGATTGCAATGGGTCGAGTAAGTTGTGGGTATCTAGATGCTGTTGCAGCTGCTGTACCACTGCTTTCTCCATTACCTTGGAGAGAACATTTAGGCCTGTTATGGGGCGCCAGTTGAGTGGATCCTTAGGATCCAGGGTGGCTTTCTTCAAGATGGGTTGAATGAAGCCCTCCTTCAGCTGGGAGGGCATTTTGCCCTCCCTGAAGGATTGGTTAATAAGCTGCGTGACAGGAGGTGCCAGGATGTCGGTGCATTCCTTCAGCAGTTTGGTGGGGATAATATCATTTGGCGCAGTGCTGTTGCGCAGAGTGCCGATGATATTTTTAGTGGTCTGAATGGAGATGGGTTCCAGCGTGAACTCACCAAACTGTGGTGAATTGTTGCCGGTGCTGTGTAAATGACTACGGGGGGGGCTGGGAAAGCAATTGTTCTGCTGAATGCTTTGCCGGATTGCCTCAATTTTGTTAATGAAGCAATCCGATAACTCATCGCAAAATTCTTGTGTATCCAAGTTGGGGGCTTCAAGACATCCTGGATTCATGGTCTGAGTGACCAGCTTGAAGAGTTCGCGGGGGCGATTTAGGGCACCGTTGATAGCCTCAGAAAAATATTTTTTCTTGGCTTCGAAGATTTGCTTGTAGTATTTTCTGGTTATTGCCTTGTAAATCGCGAGGTTCTCATCTGAAGAGCTTCTTTTCCAGGCTGCTTCTGCCCTTCTACGCTCTTGCTTCAGTAACGCCAGCTGGTTGTTGAACCAGCCGGAGTTATTTTTCCTGATCTGGGTCTTTCGTTTCGGCGCTATCAAGTCAGCTGACTGCAATAGTGCTGTGTTTATGGCCTCGAGTGTTTCTTCCGCTGTTTGGTGCGGCTGAATTGTGTTTATTTTTCCCCCTAACGTGGCTTTGAAGAGTTCCAAGTGGAGCTTCTTCTGACATCTGGTCCAGTGTGTTGTCACTGGATTTGATGTTTTTGTTAAGGGGGGGAATTCGGAAATAATGAATTTAATTGCATGGTGATCTGTCCATGGCAATGGTTCATTTTCCAAGATTTTTATTTCCAGATCTTGTCTGAAAATAAGATCGAGCGTATGACCTGAAGCATGTGTGGGCCCACATACTAGTTGCTGAAGCCCTAATCCTTCCAGGTGGTCGATGCAGGCGTCGGCAATGGGGTCTTGCGGGGAGTTGGCCCAAAGGTTGAAGTCCCCGAGCAGCAAAAGGTGTTTGCTATTCAGGGTATAAGTGGAGACAAAGTCCGTCAAAGATGGGAGCAGCTGCGACTTGGGGCCAGGTGGCCTATAGCAGAGTAGAATCCAGACGGTCTCCTGGCCGTTTACTTGCAGTTGAAGAGTAAGGCTTTCAATGAATGCAAGAGGGTTTTGGAGGCTTGGTTTTGTGATCGCAAGACGCGTCTTATGAATCACCGCCAGTCCTCCTCCTCTTTGCCCTATTCTGTTTTCCGTTATAATACGGTAGTTTTCTGGCACCAATTCTCCTAGAATGGTGTTACAGTTGGCTGTGAGCCAGCTCTCTGTAATGAAGAGGCAGTCTAGGTCGTGTAGAATGAAATCATGGATTTCAAGTCAGTGTTTTACTGCCGATCTTGTGTTGATCAGAGCACATGAAATGCGCTTAGGTTGGGGTAAACGGCTAAAATTTTTGACGGTCGATCGTCGATCGATCCTCAAAAGGTGCTCAATTCTTAGGGTCTTTTTGGTGATGGCTGGCAGTATTGCGGCGAAACGCCTCAAATTCCAAATGGTTTCTGCGGAGTACCGTAGATTAGCCATGGTCGCCATTCACCGGGGAAAAAGTCGTTCCTTTTGGTGGCAATGAAGAGAGGATTCAGTGAATCCTCCTGGCTTGGTCCAGAGGAAGGCAAAAAAAACCTAACCATGCTATGCCAATTTGCATTTGGTAGGGGAAAAAACTCCTTCCTGATCCCTGAAAGGCGATCGGGCGAACCCCTGGATCAAGTGCTATTAAGTTGTGAAAGGGGGGATGGGGGGAGGGGGAAGCTGACACTGCTGACACTGCTGCTGGGTGTACCAAGATGGCCGCCGACCAGGAGCAGGGCATGGGACCCAGGCTGGTGTGTAGCCAGCTGGGTGGATTGGTGAGCCAGGGGGGGGGGCTGGTTGTTGAGGCCAGGGGTGGATGAGTACCTACAGGGGCTGGGGGTGAGCTCCTGGGGGCTACTACCGGAGATTTGGCCGAAAATGCGTTGCGCCGCTAGGCCGCGGATGAAGCCGCGGCCTTTCCTAAGATGCGGCGGCCGCGAATCAGTGACGGCTGGCGCGGTTCAGGGGAGAAAACGGGGAATCGCGGGGAGGCTCCGAGGGGAAGGTTACATTGACAGGTGGGTGGTAATGTGGGGTAAGGAGAGGGAAGGAGACCCCAGCGTTCAGCCGATTCGGCGGCTTATCCTGATAAGGACAGCCGCCAATCGGTTCCAGGGGAGGTGATGGAAGGTAGGGCCTACCTGGGGAGGATGTCTGGATGTCTGGAGAAGGAGAGAGCTGTAAAAAACAAGATCCTGCCTGCCTGATGCTGTCCCTGGGGAGAGCCGACTCGTTTGAGAGCGTCCTGCTCTCCCAGTCCCTAAGGTGAGCAGACTAAGGCGGCGTACACACCATCGGATATATCCGATGAAAACGGTCCGCGGACCATTTCCATCGGATATGTCCGATCGGGAGTTTGATCCGATGGCGTGTACACACCATCGGATCAAATTCCCCGCCGCCGGACGGCGCGGTGACGTAGTGGTGACGCGGCGGTGACGTTGACGCCGCCGCGTCACCGCCACGTCACCGCACCAGGAAGTAAAACACTTCCGCGCATGCGCCGAATCCATTCGGCAGCGGCGCGGCGGCGGTGGGGGCCGACATGTCTGCTGGTAAGTGTACTAACCAGCAGACATGTCGGGCGGACAGATTCCCACCGGATAGATTTCAAAGCATGCTTTGAAATCTGTCGGGTGGAGAAATCTGTCCGCTAGCCCATACACACGAGCAGAGATGTCTGCTGAAACGGTCCATCGGACCGTTTTCAGCGGACATATCCCCTCGTGTGTACGCGGCCTTAGGTGAGAGCGTCTGCTGCACGTCTGCTGCACACCTCACTGACACACCTACTGACTGCAGATGCAATGCTTGCAATTACTGGGCCTTTGCTGGAGACAGCAAGGGGGTGCGCCTGGGAGTTCTGGCATGGAGGCCTTCATTACGCAGTGTGCGCCGTATTGTCTGAGCAGAAACTTCAGTACCCACATCTGACAAATATTTTCTCAGTTCCTCAGCAGTCACACGGGGACTTTTCTCCACTCTACGCTTCAGGTAGCGCACAGCAGTCGAAGTCAGCATCTTCTTTCTGCCACGACAAGGTAGTGTTTCAACAGTGCCCCTTGCCTTGAATTTGCGAATGATGCTTCCTATGGTGTCTCTTGGTATGTTTAACATCTTTGCAATCTTCTTATAGCCATTGCCCTTCCTGTGAAGAGTAATCACCTCTTCTCTTGTCTTTCTGGACCATTCTCTTGACTTCACCATGTTTGTAACCACACCAGTAAATGTCTAGAAGGAGCCGAGTATCGCAGTCATTTTAAAGCTGCCTAATTGGTGCTTATTAGGCTTTATTGCTGCTCCCTGACATCCACAGGTGTTTTCAATACCTGATTGAAAACACTTCAATGAACCTCTGTTCTTCAGAGTGGTAGTCTTTAAGGGCTTGAATAATTGTGTAAATGAACAATTCACAAAATAAACATTTACTACTGTATTACAAAACCAATTGATGTCATTTTAGTTGCATATGGTTCTTTAAGAAGTCCTTGTAGGATTTCATTCGGAATTCAATTACAAATGTACACTAAAACCCTTTACAGCATTGGGGGGTTGAATAATTTTGAACACAACTGTACATTGCTCCCGGTCGTGATTTGTTTAGGTTAATGACCTGTGTGATTCTGGAAAGGTCCACTGGTTTGGACTGCATTCTGGCTATGTGAGTATCATCTTTGGCCAGCATTGGGAGCCAGAGGGATTTCTGGCGGATGGAGTCTTCCCCAGCAGCCAATTGGAGGTTTTTTTTTCATCGCTGGGCATGCTGGGGAGGGGTATATCTGTGATGGAGGTCATGTGTTCTGGGTTGTCTTCCTTCTCCTGCACGGGGTCCCGGAGTCAGGGTGTGGCACCCACCTTCAGGGTGTGCGCATCCATGGACCCTGCCGGCGTGGCCCACCTGGCCAGGCTTCCAGGCCTTGCTGAGTCTCAATAGGAGACAAAACTAAAGGGACCCCAGTGACTTACTGGGTTCCCGATGCCGTAGAGAGGATCCGGCGCCCGGGCCATAGACAGGTACGCTTTGCTGTCACCCGGAGATAACTGCTGGGAGGATTTGCTCTATTCGGACATTTACAAACCATCTAGACTACACTGGCATGTACAAAACAGAAAGAAGTGCAGCGCTGCACTTCTTTCTGCTTTTTTTATGCTTAGTTGAATTGTTGTTCACAATTTTTAGTGCCAGCAGCTCATTGCTCCTCTACTCACTGGTATTTTTTTTAAATTTCCATATTAGCGCAGCGTCAGCCTTTTGGCTTTTTTTGTTTACACTTGCATGTGGCAGAGGCCTAGAGCCGGGTCTGTGAGAGAGACCTGTTCCTCCCAGCCAGCATTTAGGGTGGCGTCCTAGCTGCCGGGTCTATGAGAGGGATCTGTCCGGGAGACATCCCACCCACTCAGGCATTGAGTAGCGACGCGTGCAAAATTGTATTTTTCAAGGGGCTGATTTTGCTGTACATGTATCCAGGCCTGACATCGAGAATCTCTTTTTCCTCATCAAGCTGTTCTCCTTTCACCAGGTTGATGTTTGGCTGTGTTGGCCTGGAATTAGAGCATTGAGAAAATCTTTGTTGACTGTGTGGACATTCAATTACTACTTAGTGGCTTCTGGTGCACCCCTAGACCAAGCAAGGGTAACTTGATCTGCCGATCTCATTATTAATCCAGCGGCCCTTTCGGGGGTAACGCTACAGGTGCGACTGAGCTTGGGTGTATAATTCAGATTTTTTTTTTTATTCTGCCCGGACTGTCTTTGAAATTGCCTCAGCCAATGTTCAAATCCAATCGGGGACAGACTTAGTCCGGGGACAGTGTCCTCAATCTGAGGACTGTCCCCTGAAAACCGGGGATGTCTGGTCACCCTACCCTACCCCGGCGGAATGCGCGCCACCCACAGCTGGGCTCTTAAAGGCGACGTACCTGTAGCCGTGCCGCTCTGCTGGCGTATATCGTCGTGCGGCGGTCCTTAAGCGGTTAAATATTAACGGAGCGGAGGACACTACAAAGCAAACACATATATTTACCTTTCTAAGATTACAGTGCCAATATCTTTAAATATATGCTAACATCTCTCCTCTGCTCTCCCCGAGCCTCACACTTGGATGTGTGCAATTCCTCACGAGCCGGGGGATTAATATACAATCTTGCAGCACAACGTCTGCTCAGTAAGTTATTTGTGTAATTTAAGGACTCACTAATGAGATATATTTTCATTTGTTGTGCAGCGTGCATTAATGATCCTTAAAAATCAAAACCGCATCTTTAAATTGCTTTTAAATTGCACTGGTAAAACCCGAGGCTATAAATTAAGCCCGTAGTTTATCTCTTTTTTTATTTTTTTTTATTTTTTTTATTTTCAAGTTGAAAAAGAAATTTATGTAAAATGAAAAGTCATTTGATTTAAGTGGCGTGGGCGATGTTACTCTGGTGCGTTCAAATGAAAAAAAAAAGGACAGTTTAGCAAACACTTTATTATTTTGTTCCTTATAAGAGAGAGCTGACCAGCAGATGGAGAGAATAAAGTGTTACTAAACCCACAACAGTAAAATCAGCCTGTATATACAGTAAAGGGGTTAATCCTCTTCATTGTGTAAAAAGGCTGTTTTATCCTGTCTTCTCTGAGCCTCCTCTTCTTCCACTGTCCCCAATGCATCTCCTGATTAAACAGAGCCTTTGGGGCGTGCTGCACATGCTCAGTTTGGCGTGTATTGCTAGATATTTTTTTTTTATCGTGGGAGTGTACATGTAATCAGCACCGGGTCAATCAGCACTGTTCACATAGAAGGTCAGAGGTCCTGCAGCCTTTATAGGGCAGTCAGAGCAGAATGAAAACTCCTCCTACAAGCTTTAACCAGACACTGATAGAAGTCACAAGACTGCTTTATATGGTTGATGAGAAAAGGTATTTAGAAGTTTATATTTATTAAAATAATTGCATTTCCGTGTTCTGTGTACTGTGTGAGACCAGATATAGTGAATGCCGGGTCCTGGGTTTAGTAACACTTTAACCCCTTCCCTCCTGTGCTATAGCCAAAAGATTGCTACAGTACAGGCTTAGTTTTCCGAAAGGCCTACATGGACATTCTCCCGTGATCGCTCTGCCCGCACACTACGGACTCAGATTATCACAGATCAGGGTAAAGGGTAGTGGCGGCTGGAGCTCAATTTTTTTTTGGGGGGGGGGGGGGCACAAACAAACTGAAAAATTCTGTGCCCATCAAAATCAGCCACTGTGCCCAATAAATGCAGCCACTGTGCCCATCAAAATCAGCCACTGTGCCCGTCAAAATCAGCCACTGTGCCCGTCAAAATCAGCCACTGTGCCCGTCAAAATCAGCCACTGTGCCCGTCAAAATCAGCCACTGTGCCCGTCAAAATCAGCCACTGTGCCCGTCAAAATCAGCCACTGTGCCCGTCAAAATCAGCCACTGTGCCCGTCAAAATCAGCCACTGTGCCCATCAAAATCAGCCACTGTGCCCCTTCAAAATCAGCAACTGTGCCCTTCAACACACAGCCACTGTTCTTATCAAAATCAGCCACTGTGCCCATCAAACGCAGCCACTGTGCTTATAAAAATCAGCCACTGTGCCCTTTAAAAGCAGCCACTGTGCCCATCAAACGCTCCCACTGTGCCCCAAGTGTTGCCTATGGCTCTAATCAGGTGCATCCAAAAAACACCCCCACTGCTGTAATTCAGGTGACCAAAAAGGGGCCGGACACATGAATAGGGGGTGTCAGCAGCGACCATAGATAGATTCATGCAAAGCATTAATCTTTCTATGGTAATTAGAGAGTGACAGGAGAGGGGGGGGCGGCGCTCCTGCACCCTTTATGGACGTACCGCCACTGGTAAAGTGTCAATCACAGCGACCCTTTACCATGTGAGCAGTGGTGTCCAATGCCAGTTGATCATGGATGTAAACACAAGCCGGTTATTAGCTATTGAAGAGCGCTGATAACCGCCTTGTCTTAGAGGGACATCAGCACTGATAATCAGGGCACTGATTATGAATGCAGTCCCAACAGTGCCCATCAGTGCTGCCAATCAGTGCCCATCAGTTCTGACAATTAGTGCCCAATTTTGCCTACTCATCAGTGCCGCCTATCAGAACTCATCAGTGCCTCCTTATCAGTGCCTCCTTATCAGTGCCTCCTTATCAGTGCCTCCTTATCAGTGCCTCCTCATCAGTGCCTCCTCATCAGTGCCTCCTCATCAGTGCCTCCTCATCAGATCACATCAGTGAAGAAGAAAAATGATCTGTTTGAATTTTTTTATAAGAAACTATAAAAAAAAAATTGGATGTAGGGGTATGCATGAGACGATTATGAGGCACCCTACGAGGCACCGTCCCTGCAGAATACGAAAATTCAAAAAGTACAAAGTGGAGTCGGACTTTAAATGTGCCTCAGTGGGGTTTAGAAAAAAGCAAATAAGTTCTATTACAATTTTAAAACAACAAGGAAAAGATTTTATTTACCATCCTTGGATGGGTTTCTTTAACCACTTGCCTACTGTGCACCTACACCCCCTTCCTGCCCAGACAAAATTTAAGCTTCCGGCACTGCGTCGCTTTAACTGACAATTGCACGGTCGTCCCACGTGGCTCCCAAACAAAATTGGCGTCCTTTTTTCCCCACAAATAGAGCTTTCTTTTGGTGGTATTTGATTACCCCTGCGGTTTTTATTTTTTGCGCTATAAACAAAAATAGAGCGCCAATTTTGAAAAAAATGCAATATTTTTTACTTTTTGCTATAATAAATAACCCCAAAAATATATTAAAAAAATATTTTTTTTCCTCAGTTTAGGTCGATACGTATTCTTCTACATATTTTTGGTAAAAAAAAAATGCAATAAGCGTTTATCAATTGGTTTTGCGCAAAATTTATAGGGGCAGATTCACAGAGAATTAGATTCTCGTAGAGTATCAGAAATACACTACGCCGCCGTTTTTTACCTGGCTCTACGTGGAATCCAGGTAGATTTTGTCCAGTAAACGACGGCGGCGTAGTGTATTTCTCCCGTCGCAATCCATCTGCGCGAGTAGGGGGCGTGAAGCATTTAAAATAGGCGCGTTCCTGCGGCGATCGAACTGCGCATGCTCCGTTCGCAAATTTCCCGCCGTGCATTGCGCGAAAACACGTCGTCACGTCGTAGTAGCGTCGTTTACGTACATTCCTATTCCCGAACGAGTTACGTTAAAAAAATATATATATTTTCAAATCGACGCGGGAACGACGGCCATACTTTACATGGGGTACGCACTGTTAGACCAGCAAAAAGCTGGTCTAACATTACGTAGCCAAAAAATGACGTAGGCGATTGCGAAGGACACTCGTACCTTCGTGGATCGCCGTAAAAACTCATTTGCATATCCCGACGCATTAAAAAGACGCAAACTCCTCCCAGCGGCCGCAAAAATATCGCAGTGTAGATCCGAAGGCTTACGAGGACGTAAGCCTCTCGGATCGAAGCCCGAAGCCGCCGTATCATGGTTTGAGGATTCAAACTAGTGATACGGCGCGCGAAATTTGAAATTACTCCTGTCTAACACCAGTTAGACAAGCGTAATTGCTCTGTGAATCTGGGCCATAGTGTTTACAAAATAGGGGATAGTTTATGGCATTTTTTTTTTTTTTTTACTATTAATGGCGGCGATCTGCGATTTTTTTTTTATTGGGACTGCGACGTTATGGCGGACACTTCGGACACTTTTCTGACATTTTTGGGACCGTTTACATTTATACAGTGAACAATGCTATAAATATGCATTGATTACTGTATAAATGTGACTGGCAGTGAAGGGGTTAACCACTAGGGGGCGGGGAAGGGGTTAAATGTGTGTCCTATGAGTGTTCTAACTGTAGGGGGAGGGGGGGTGACTGGGGGAGGTGACCGATTGTGTCCCTATGTACAAGGAACACAATCTGTCTCCTCTCTCCCTGACAGTGACGTGGAGCTCTGTGTTTACACACAGAGCTCCACGTCCCCGCTCAGTTACTGGGCAATCGCGTGTGCCCGGCGGCGATCGTTGCCGCCGGGCACTCGCACCGGGATCCCAGCAGAGCGGCGGGTGCGCGAGCGGCCGCCCGCGGCTTCAAAAGGACATCACGTCATATGACGTGATGTCAGGATAATGGAGTCCTCCGCCCGTCGTCATTTGACGGTGGGCGGAGGACAAGTGGTTAAAACACTATGTGCCAGATTCTCAGCTGAGATACGACGGTGTATCTCAGATACACCATCGTATCTCAGTTTTTTTCAATGGGTATCTATGCGTGTGATTCCTAGAATCACTTACGCATAGATACACTAAAGATCCGACAGATGTAAAACAATTACACCGTCAGATCGTAGATGTAATTACAACGCTGGCCGCTAGGTGGCCTTTACATTGTTTTCTCATTTGCCTATGCAAATGAGCCTAATACGCCGATTCCCGAACGTTTTTACACCTCCCCGTCGTCGTTTACGTCGTTTCCGTAAGGTTTTTCCGGCATAAAGATAAAGCAGGCCAAAGATGGCGCATCCTATGTTAAGTATGGATGCCATGACCGCAAATTTTTTTTTTTTGTTTCATTCTTTTTATTGAAAATATAAGAAAGACAGTAACATGGACTGCAAGGTAAGATACACCTTACAACATATATCAATGCAGAGATACAAGAGAATAATCAGCACAAGACCCATGAGACGCAGTCATGGTACATGTTACCAGGAACATAAGAAGTTAACAGTTTAGCTAAAGCAGGAAACCAATTGGTTAAATCAAGAAACAATGAACCAATTAGCTAAATCAAGAAACAATAAGTAAACGAACAAACAAACAAATAGCAGGTCCAGTTTGGATACTATTGAGATCAGATATACAGGTCTCAAAGTGGATTGATCAAATAAGGTAGAAAGCATAGGGAACAATTAACGATCTTTGGCCCAGGATACCCATAGTTGCCATTGACGATCAAAGACACGTTTAGAACCATATTTGTATGCCAATAAGTTTTCGTATGCAAAATTCTGTTTAACTATATCAATCAACTCTGGTATGCTAGGGGATATATTGGATTTCCACTTCCTAGCGATAAACAGCCTAGCAAGATGTGGGTGACAATTTTCTGGCAGTCTGGAGGGAAAAGATCGATACCCAAGTTAAGGACCGCTAGGGCCGGAGAAGGCGAAGTAAGGATCCTAGTAATACTAGATATTATAGAAAACACCCTATTCCAAAAACTGGTTAGGTGTTTGCATGACCAGAAAACATGCAAAATCTGGCCTACCCCCCCACAGCCTCTCCAGCAGAGCGGAGAATATGAGGTTAAAAATCTAGAGAGTCTGTATGGGGTAAGGTACCATCTCAAAGCAATTTTATGGGCTAATTCCCAGTGGTTTGCACATTTAGAGGCTTGGTAAATGGATTTGAAAGCCATCTGCCATTGGACAGGGGTAAAGGATTCTTCGAGATCTGCTTCCCACCTCTGATAAGAGGTAGATTTATGGAAGGTAAGTTTATTTTGAAGTAGATGGTAGAATAGAGAGGTACCTTTTGTAGAAGGGGATGGATCAATAAAAAAATGCCAACTCAGTTTACAGAGAATAATTTCAGGAGGGGGGGAGAATTTTAAAAGGTGAGAAAGTTGGAGATACATATAATGGTCTGTAGCAGGGATGTGAAAGTCTTCTTGGATCTGTGGAAAGGGTTTTAAAGTATTTCCCTCCAACAGGTGTTGGAGGGTCAGGACACCCAGTCTCTCCCAGGTTTGGAAGGACAAATTAGGAATTAACAACTCTACAGTTCTCAACGGAATAGGCACTTGTATTTTCTGATTTTGGGGAGGAGTCGTAGAGCAAAGTACTCTCCACGCCTCCAAGGAGGCCTGTAAGGGAAGAGGCAGGGACTTCAAAGGCCTCTGCTTCCAAACGTCAGCCAATAATACATTTTGGAGTGAGGGAGTGGAACTGCAGTGCCTTTCAACGTCAATCCACATCTTATCTGCCGCCGGCAAGAACCAGCCTCTAAGCTGGGTCAGTTGAGTGGCTATCCAATAATCACGGAGGTCAATCATCCCCATGCCCCCAGCATATCTATGTTTCAGAAGTTGAACATGAGAACATCGAGGTGTTTTCCCGTGCCAAACAAAATCTCTTAACACCTTATTGAGCAACAACAGGTGTGTCTTTTTAAGAGGCACAGGAAGTGTACTGAACATATACAGAATTTGGGGAAGCATAAACATTTTGAAAGTGGTGAGACACCCTGTCCAGGAAAGCTCACATCTCGACATTTTCTTTGCATCTGACGTAAGTTTGTCAATGAGAGAAGAATAATTAACAGCCGCTATACGCGAGAGATCAGATACCAATCTAATACCCAGGTAAGGAATCCCATCCACGCTCCACGTATATGAATATAAGGACTGGAATTTTTTTCGAAGAATAGGATCTATTCCGAGGTCCAACACTAAAGATTTTGTGTAATTAACTTTATAGTAGGACAGAGCGCTAAAAAGTTGGAGAATGTCGTGAGTAGCTGCTAAGGACTTACTTGGGTTTGTCAAGAAAATGATTATATCGTCGGCAAACAAATTAATAACATGGGAGGTATTGTGACATTTGAAACCACTAATGTGTGGCGAGCTTCTGATAGCTTCTGCTAGGGGCTCAATTAATAAATTAAAAATGGATGGGGATAAGGGGTAACCCTGCCTGGTTCCATTGGAAATCATAAAGGGGCGAGACAAGATACCAGAGGTGTACACCTTTGCAGAGGGCGAAGTATACAACGCCAACATAGCTGATAGAATAGGTGTCAGGTATCTGCCGCCGGCTCCCGGCGCGCCCCTGGTGTGCACGCACTTGTGCGCCGGTGGTGCGCGCGTGCGCGCGCACGGCGGGAGCGCGCACGTGCACGTTAGCGCGAGTTTGGAGCCAATGTGCCTTTAAAAGAAAGACAGATGCAGCAGCCTCTTGCTGTCTGATCTGCCGTACTTACCTGCCTAACCTGAATCCTGATTAACCAGTTCCTATACCGACCCGGCTACGTCTGACGATCCGCATCTCTCCGAACCCGACCTCGGCCCGCCTTGACCCTGCCTTCTGCTTACTGCTACTACCGTTGCCAGACCTTCTGCCTGAATACCGACTACGCATACCTGCTGAACCCCCTGTCTGCTCACGTGCCTGACCCGGCCTACGTCTAAAGCCACTTGCCTTACTCCGCTCTGTACCAGTTCCAGAGTCGCTTGTCGTCCGCACCAAAGTCGCTTGCCAAGACGCATCAGAGTCGCTACCCAAGCTGCTAGCTTCCGCATCAGAGTGCCTGCCCTCTTCTTGTTCCAGCGACCCGGAGGGACCAGCGCCTTGCTGACCTGCACCATCATCCAGGCACCCATACTCCGCTGCGCTCCCGAGTCCGCTGTTCCCCAAATCCAGCGGCTCCCGAGCCAGTGCTGTACGAGAGGCCGCCTGCTGCAACTAGGCTCTGACGACCAGGTACACCGCCATACATAACAGTATCAGACAGCCATCATGTCAGATCCTGCAGGAGTCGCCCCCGCTGTGGATGAGATCTGCAAACACCTGGCAGCCCTTACACAAGCCGTCAAGAACCTACAAGAAGGGTATATGAGGTTAGAGGGACAAGTCCAAAACCTGTCCGGCTCCAGCGATGCAACCCCCTCAACCTCTGCTAGATCCTCTTCGACGGCCTCCGCCCCCTCAGTGGTGATGCTTCCACCCGAACCCAGAGTTCCTATACCAGAACGGTTCTCAGGCGATCGGGCGAAGTTTCGGGCCTTCCACAACGCCTGCAAGCTGTATTTCGCTTTACAACCTCGGACTTTCTCCTTGGAAGCCACCAAGGTGGGGTTTGTGATCTCCCTCCTCCAAAACGAGCCTCAGACCTGGGCCCACCGACTGTTGCAAGATAACAATGTTCAGACCCAGTCCCTGCAAGCCTTCCTTGAAGCCATGGCCCAGCTTTACGATGACCCTCAACGGGCCGCCACTGCTGAGTCTGCTCTACTCACGCTCCAGCAAGGTCGTAGGGCAGGGTAGGACTATGTTTCGGACTTTAGACGCTGGAGCGCGGATACGCTCTGGAATGACGCGGCCCTCAGACACCAGTTCCGCTTGGGCCTTTCCGAGGGCCTCAAGGACGAACTTGCCCGGGTAGGGGTACCAGAGACTCTTGAAGATCTAATCACCAAGGCCATCCAGATTGACCGTAGACTTCGTGAACGTCGAGCCGAGCGCTCTTCTCAGCCAAACCGGCCGGTGTGGATGACCGCTAGGGCACCGATGCCCGCTTCCCGTTATCTACCTCCCACCAGCATGAGCTCTCCCAGCGCCCCTCCAGACACCTCCGAACCCATGCAACTCGGCCTCATGCGACCAACGCTGCCACCTGAAGAACGGGCACGTCGCCGCAACTAAATCTGTGCCTCTACTGCGGCGGGGCCGGTCACTACGTGAGCAACTGTCCCACCAAGATGCGTAAGTGCCCTCCTCCGAATCCTGTTAACCTGTCAACACTGCCTACCCATGCCTCCCATCTTGCTCTTCTTCTTTCATTTCAGCTCCAGGAAAAGACAGTGCCAGTCAACGCCATCATTGATTCGGGGGCTTGTAGCTGCTTCATCGACTCTGCCTTAGCTGACCTCCACCACATTCCATTACGTAAAAAGACTCATGGACTTACTGTTTTCCTGGCCGATGGCTCTCGCATAAGCTCAGGACAAGTTACCCAAGAGACTCTTCCCTTGCTTACCACGATTCCTCCCCTACATAAGGAACTACTTACCCTAGATGTCATCTCTTCACCTCTGTTCCCCGTGATCTTGGGCCTACCCTGGCTCCAGGCCCACGATCCCCTAATCAACTGGAGGTCCGGAGAGGTGTCGTTTGCTTCTTCCTACTGCCAACAATCCTGCATACCGGCTCCTCCTCGCTCACCCACTGCTCTACTCTGTATGGACACTGACCCCAACCTGCTCCAGTTTATCCCAGAACCATACCATGAGTTTGCCGATGTTTTCAGTAAGAAAGGAGCCGACTCCCTTCCACCTCATCGTCCATACGATTGTCCAATCGAGCTCCTCCCAGGGGCCGAGATCCCCTTTTGGACGCATTTTCCCGCTGTCTGAGAAGGAACAGGGAGCCCTGAAGGAGTATATTGACGAAAATTTGGATAAGGGGTTCATCCGCCCGTCTACCTCCCCAGCAGGCGCAGGAATATTCTTCGTCACTAAAAAGGATCAATCTCTCCGCCCATGCGTGGACTATCGGGAATTAAATAATATTACAATAAAGAACCGTTACCCATTGCCCTTGATACCTGAGCTTTTTCATAAACTAAGATCTGCCACCATCTTCACCAAGCTGGACCTGAGGGGAGCTTACAACTTAATTCGCATTCGGGACAGGGACGAATGTAAGACGGCCTTTCGCACCCGTTTTGGACACTACGAATATCTGGTCATGCCCTTCGGTCTGTGCAATGCACCCGCGACCTTCCAACACTTTATCAACGACGTGTTTAGAGACTTCCTTGACATTTTCATCATCGTCTACTTAGACGACATATTGAGAGATTGTTTGTGGAAAGAAAATGGACTTTATAGGCATCGAATATAGAAAATTGAAAAAATAGTTTTAATTAAATATAGATATAAAAATAGTATAAATAACTACAAGTCATCAGCACCACACATGTTGATGTAACATGTAGATCTAAAACAACATATTCTAATTTATACAGAAAAAAGACAGTGTCAAGACAATAGATAACACAATAAATTTGTACTGAGATAACCAATACAATGCAGATAAAAAAGGGGGGGTTTTTTGCCAAACCAAGAGAATAACTGCTGTGTGTAGCGGAAAAAGATGTTTTTTTCAAGTCTTGACATTCATACGCTTCCTTTCAAGAAGCTCTACATGTTTCATGGTATAGACCACTTCATCGGGAGCGTGAGGAAGAAGAACTGCATAAATGAAACACAAATTATAATAAACAAAATAACATATAATATACTATATATATATAGAAGCGCATTATACCTCCATCGTTGGATGGACAGAGTAATGTGCTTGGTAGACTTACCAAAAAATGAAAGTTTAAATGGTATGTATCAAGAACCAGGGAAAATATGAATTGAGGCTACCCGGTAGTGGCCATAGAAAGCCGTGGATGTCTCCTGATGTAGGAGCACCGTTGCTGTAAGGATCGAGCGGGCTGGGTAGCGCGGACAGCCCAGAGAATTATTCCAAGATGACAGTGAGCTCCACCAAACGGGGTGCTATGAAACCTACACAGTGATTGGAGAATTGGTTTATATAGTTGGCAGGTATTTTGAGTATTTATTATAATGATAAAAATTATTAATTACATGTAATCTAGTAAAGATGTCACAAGGGGGCGCTCAAAATTGGCAGTGCTGTTATAGTGAATTTATACAAATAAATAAATAAACAACTTATGAATAATTTGTTGGTGGGTAATTAGAAAAAAACCCAAAGACACTATTTGGTACGTTAGCATTTAATGCTAGGACTAGAAAATTTTTTTGCAAGCTTGTCAGAAAGGGGATATGTGTATATAAAATAAAACACAACACTAGGTTAGGTTACCTTGCCTAGGAGATGCTGGACTCTCCCTTGGTGTGTGGATTTCAATGTATCCAAGCGTATTGCTCAAAGAGAAATTCTCTGCAGGGAGATAGCCATAGTATAAATCTATATTGATATAGCTTGTGCCTATTTGGGCGGACAAACTAATGAATACAGTTTTGAGTGAAGAAAAGCTTACCTTGTTTGTCTTAAGCTAAGAGAAACGCTGCTCCCGTGCTGTGTATGGCAGCACCTGGTCTTGCATCGACCATAGGGGCTGCCTAGGGTTTAATATGCTCCCCCGAGTCGCGTGCGTCAGAACGTCTGACGTCACGCATACGGACCGCGCGGACTGCCGCCCATACGCATTGGCGCCGATCACGCCGCCCAAAAGAAAGATGGCGCAGTGGGCGTGCGAAGGGCGGAAGTCCAGAAAGTTCAGCCATTGGAGGACGGACCAGGGCCTCCCTCTGGAACGTGAGGGCACGCCCGTCCATTTCTAGCAATGGCTTACGTGGCCCGCAGGTGGGGCTTAGGAACTGTCACTTGGAATAGAAAAGTAAGGGGAGGGGGAGGGAGGAGAGGGGAAGGAGGGAAGAATGGGGGGGGGGGGGGAAAGGGGGAAAAAAGGCAAGGGGGAGGGGAGAGGGAGGGGGGGGGGAAAAAAGAGGGCCGCCGCCGCTCAAACCATACCACTCCACCCATAGAGCAACAACGGACATGAACCAGGCATGTCACAGGCAGTACAGCTCAAAACGAAGTAGCCTCAAGAGATTAACCCCTGGTGGTAAAAAAGAAGAAAACAGCAAAATTTACAAATAAGTTCAGTGCGAATGGGTACAGTTGCTATCTGTAATCACCCACTAATTTTAATGCTTGGTTATACTTCGCAAATAACATCGAATACTTATTAAACCATAATGTACATATTGAATAACCAGACATGTATAGAGAAACATAAATATATATGAGAAAAAGGGTATGAGAAACATATAAAGAAAGATCATCATCATCATTATAAATGTTTATAGATAAATATGGTGCATGGTGGTTCCCTTGTGTATCCTATTGACGGGGGAGGGGAAAAGATATGGCCTGCTGGTAGTAATAGTAAAAATAAAATTAAAATAGAATGCTTTCATGAGAAAAATAGCCTGGACTGCAGGCATGGTTATCATGTGTATAGCAAGAATATGCCCAAAATGCCAAAAACGTATTTGATCCCCAGGGTGTCAAGTGGAAAATGGGTAATTGAGAGGATGTTTACAGAAAGGGTCGGTACGTCAGTATTTCATTGATACCAGGTGGAAAGGTGGCTCCTAATCTTTCTATCCAGAAAGTTTCTTTTTGCAAAATCCTCTTATCCCAGTTACCACCTCTTGGATCCCTGGGGACAACTTCTAGTACCATGAATTTGATAAACGAGGTATCAAATCTATGGTATAATCCCAGGTGCCTACTGATTGGTGTGATCATTTTGGCATATTGGGAGTAATATATGTGATCATATATTCGTTGTTTTAATTGACGAATAGTTTTTCCAACATAGAAGGCTTTACATTTGCATTGCATAAGATATATTACACCTTCTGTGTTACATGTGGCATGGAATTTTGGTTTGAAAGTTTCGCCGTTTGGGAGATGGAAGGAGGTACCCGATTGTATCCATGGGCAATAAGAACATTGCCCACAGATTTCCAATCCTCTACGAAAATCTCTTTCTTCGTCTGGTGGTTTATATTCACTTCTTGTGAGTTTATTGCCTATGGATGGGCATCTGCGAAATATGATCTCTGGAGTTTCCCTGACGTATTTCTTGAGTATTGGATCCTCCTTTAGGAGGTGCCAATGTTTGGCGAGACAGTTTCGGAGTGTGTCATGTTGAGCTGCATATTTAGTGATGAATTTGGTAGTATTATTTAGGAGTTCTCTGTTAGTTTTGTTTTTCTTATTGTATATAAGAGACTCCCTATCTTGGTTTAGCGATTTGTTGTATGCTTTTCTTAGCAAACTTTTGCTATAACCTCTTTGTAGTAGCCTGGTTTTGAGTTCATAGGCTTGTTGTTTGAAATCTTCATCAAAAGTGCAGTTTCTCCGTAGTCTCAAGTACTGGGCATAGGGGATGCTGTGGACTAAGGAGAGGGGGTGGGCACTGCTAGCGTGGAGAAGCGTATTGCCTGCTGTGTTTTTACGAAATAGTTTGGTGCTGATATTATCATCTGAGTCTCTATATATTGTGACATCGAGGAAGGGCACTGAATTTTGTTGCCAATTATATGTGAATTTGAGGTTAAATTCGTTTGAATTTAAAAGAACCAAAAATTCATGCAACTTGGGGATAGGGCCTGTCCAGATGATAAACACGTCATCAATGTAACGATACCAACACAACACAAAACTCAAGAAGGACTGGTATTGAGGATCAGAAAATATCATGCGCTCCCACCCCCCCAGGTACAGGTTAGCGTATGCCGGGGCACAACATGTGCCCATGGCAACGCCCTGTACCTGGAGGTAGTGGGAGCCCATGAACGAAAAATAATTGTGTTTTAAGATGAATGATAATAGGGATATGATTAAATCCCCAAATTTCCACTGCCTATGATCCTCCTCCATGAGGAAAGTTTTGATAACCTGAAGGCCCTTATCGTGTGGAATACTCGAATAGAGCGCTTCCACATCGATGGTAACTAGGTGGGCTTCCATGGGAATTGTCAATCCATCCAATTTTCTGAGCAAATCTAGAGTATCTTTGATATATGATGGTAATCTTGTAACGTGGGGCATCAGAAAGAAATCTACAAATCGACTACAGTTCTCTGTAAGGGAACCGATCCCAGATATAATAGGTCGTCCGGGAGGGACTTCTTTATTTTTGTGGATCTTAGGGATTGCATAGAAGATCGGCTCTCTTGGGAAGGGAACATTGAAAAATTCATATATCGGTTTGTCGATAAGTGCCTCAGTGTATGCTGTATAAATAAGCATTTTAAACTCTAGTTTAAATTGTGCAGTGACATCCACCGTGATTGGGGAATACCATTCCTCATTCTGCAAGATTTTTTGACACATTGTTTCGTATTGTTTGCATGTAAGCAAAACAATGTTTCCCCCCTTGTCGGAGGACTTGATGACGGTGTCCTTTCTTGTTTGTAATCCCTTTAGGGCTTTGGTTTGTTGCTTGGATAAGTTGGATGGTATTGACATTAATGGCATATTTTTTATTTCGTAAATAGTGGCAATTAAAAAAGCCATGATTTGTGGGTTGGTGTTCAAATCTGGAAATTGGTCTGATTTTTTCTTAAATTGGGATCTGAGTTTGTTTTCCTGCTCTTGTTGTGGATTTGCAATTTGTGTGGTTGGACAGCTGGTGTTTTCGTCTAGGAGGAGCATAAGATCTTTGAGAGCTCGAAACTCTTTCATTGTATACTTTTTGATTTGTTCTGATAGTTCCTTTTCCTCCTTAACTCTCCTTCGATCGGGGTCAAAAATAAATTTATAAGTTAATTTGCGTGCAAATAAATAGAGGTCTTTAATGACCTCATATTTGTCAAGGTTGGCGTATGGGCAGAAACTCAGTCCTAGCTTAAGGACTGTGAGTTCTACCTCTGAAAGTGGATAGGGGGTCAAATTAACAATACTTAGTTCATCCTTAGGGGGGTTCTTGTCGTCAATTCCCCTAAAGGGACACTCTGATTGAAACTTGGTCTGGGGGGCTGTTGGTTAGGTCCCTGTGGGGTTTGTATACCTCCCTCCGCTCCTCGTGGTGGATGGGGGGCTCCCATATTGCCACCGTTTTGTGCTTGTAGTTGCTGTACTGCTTGGGCAGCTATGGGGCCCATATATGCAAATTGGGAAAGATCGACTCCTAGTGCTGTCCCATCACCTCTACTTGGCCCACCACGGTTGTGAGTTTGGGGTGGTCTAAAACCATTGGTATTTATGGGTTTCTTTTTATTAGTCGGTGTGTATGATTGCCCACCACCAAAATTATTTTATATACACATATCCCCTTTCTGACAAGCTTGCAAAAAAAATTTCTAGTCCTAGCATTAAATGCTAACGTACCAAATAGTGTCTTTGGGTTTTTTTCTAATTACCCACCAACAAATTATTCATAAGTTGTTTATTTATTTATTTATTTATTTGTATAAATTCACTATAACAGCACTGCCAATTTTGAGCGCCCCCTTGTGACATCTTTACTAGATTACATGTAATTAATAATTTTTATCATTATAATAAATACTCAAAATACCTGCCAACTATATAAACCAATTCTCCAATCACTGTGTAGGTTTCATAGCACCCCGTTTGGTGGAGCTCACTGTCATCTTGGAATAATTCTCTGGGCTGTCCGCGCTACCCAGCCCGCTCGATCCTTACAGCAACGGTGCTCCTACATCAGGAGACATCCACGGCTTTCTATGGCCACTACCGGGTAGCCTCAATTCATATTTTCCCTGGTTCTTGATACATACCATTTAAACTTTCATTTTTTGGTAAGTCTACCAAGCACATTACTCTGTCCATCCAACGATGGAGGTATAATGCGCTTCTATATATATATAGTATATTATATGTTATTTTGTTTATTATAATTTGTGTTTCATTTATGCAGTTCTTCTTCCTCACGCTCCCGATGAAGTGGTCTATACCATGAAACATGTAGAGCTTCTTGAAAGGAAGCGTATGAATGTCAAGACTTGAAAAAAACATCTTTTTCCGCTACACACAGCAGTTATTCTCTTGGTTTGGCAAAAAACCCCCCCTTTTTTATCTGCATTGTATTGGTTATCTCAGTACAAATTTATTGTGTTATCTATTGTCTTGACACTGTCTTTTTTCTGTATAAATTAGAATATGTTGTTTTAGATCTACATGTTACATCAACATGTGTGGTGCTGATGACTTGTAGTTATTTATACTATTTTTATATCTATATTTAATTAAAACTATTTTTTCAATTTTCTATATTCGATGCCTATAAAGTCCATTTTCTTTCCACAAACAATCTCTCAAACTAGTAGGACGTGGCATTTATATTACTAAGGATGTTGATTGTCATCCAGGGACACAACAATCAATCCATAAAAAAAAATAGACGACATATTGGTCTTCTCCGGATCGCTGGACAAACACCGGGAACACGTCCGTAGGGTCCTAAGTCGCCTCCGTCTACACAGGCTGTATGCCAAGGCCGAGAAATGTGAATTTGAACAACGAACCATTCAGTTCCTTGGCCTGATCATAGCCCCTACAGAAATTAAGATGGATCCCAACAAGGTATCCGCCATACTAGACTGGCCAGTGCGCCTGGACAAGAAGGGGATGCAACGATTTGTGGGATTCGCAAATTTCTACAGAAGATTCATCAGGAACTTTTCCGCAATCATCTCGCCAATCACACAGCTAACCAAGCAGATCCAACATTTCCAGTGGAACCCAGAAGCCCAAGGGGCCTTTTATACGCTTAAAAGACTGTTTACATCAGCCCCGATTCTTAGCCATCCTGACCCGGCACTACCCTACCTCCTTGAAGTGGACGCATCCGAAGTAGCAGTGGGGGCTATCTTCTCCCAACGCCAGGGGAACAAAGATCTGATGCATCCCGTGGGCTTCTTCTCCCGAAAACTCTCCCCAGCGGAGAGGAATTATGATGTGGGTGACCGGGAACTACTCGCCATCAAGGCCGCACTGGAGGAATGGAGGTACCTTCTGGAGGGCGCTGCACATCCGGTCTTGATCTATACTGACCACAAGAACTTAGAGTACTTGAGATCCGCAAAACGATTGAAACCCCGTCAGGCCCGATGGGCACTATTCTTTTCATGCTTTTCCTTTCACATCACGTACCGCCCCGGTTCAAAAAACATCAAGCCAGATGCATTGTCACGGATGCACGACAATCCCAAAGACTCACCTGTTCCTGACACCATTCTCCCGGCAGGGAACTTTTTACTTCTGCAACACGATCTACTTCCTCGACTTAGGGAGGCATCCACAGACTCTTCCAAGCCCCCTGGTGTCACCTTAACACCCAGAGACGGACTCTTTTGGAGAGGGAGACAAATTTTTGTTCCGACAGACATTCGGGTAGAAGTCCTAAAGCTACTTCATGACCATCAATTGGCAGGACATTTTGGAGTCCGTAAAACCCTTGAACTGGTACGGCGTACCTTCTGGTGGCCAGGTTTGGAGGAATTCTGTAAATCTTACGTCAATACCTGTCCAACTTGCAATCAAAACAAGACCACAAGGAATCGAGCCTGTGGCTTACTAAAACCTCTGCCTGTACCTGATAGACCATGGCGGATGATCGCCATGGACTTTATAGTAGAGCTTCCATGTTCCGAGGGGTGCACAGCAATTTTCGTAGTCGTGGACCGCCTATCTAAAATGGCCCATTTCCTCCCATTGAAAAGTACCCCATCAGCTGCTGAGACTGCCCGTGTCTTCATCAGGGAAATTGTCAGACTCCACGGGGTTCCTTCAAACATCGTGTCGGATAGGGGGGTCCAGTTTACATCACGTTTCTGGAGGGCCCTGTGTGAGATCCTGAATATTGAACTTGATTTTTCCTCGGCTTACCACCCCCAAACCAACGGACAGACTGAACGCACAAACCAGACCCTTGAGCAATATATTAGATGTTTTACTTCCTTTTCCCAGGATGATTGGGTCTCCCTGCTACCTTTGGCAGAATTTGCCTACAATAATGCCAGCCATTCGGCAACTGGACAGTCCCCCTTCTTCGCCAATTATGGCTTTAACCTAACCTTCTTACCTGATTTTCTTCCAGAATCCCCAGTTCCGGCAGTACAGAGCACAGTCGACTTCCTCAGTCGCAACAACCGGGTGCTACGGGAAGCAGTAACGAAAGCTCAAGCCGACAGCAAGAAAGCCTTCGATAAAAAAAGGAGAGGTGAGCTAGACCTGCAACCGGGAGACCAGGTATGGCTTTCTACTAATAATCTCAGATTGACTTGTCCTTCCAAGAAGCTGGCACCTAGGTTTATGGGACCCTTCCCGGTAAGAAGAAGAATCAATGAGGTTTCTTATGAACTGTCTTTACCAGAGTCTCTTAAGGTTCATCCGGTATTCCATGTATCGTTGCTGAAACCCGCAGCCCCTGATCCCTTTCCTGACAGAGGGGCTGGCCCACCTGAACCTATTTTGGTCGATGGCTGCGAGGAATATGTGGTAGAGGCCATCCTCGACTGCAGGAAACGGCAGGGGCAAACTCAATTTTTGATCAAGTGGAAGGGGTACGGGCCGGAGGACAACTCGTGGGAACCCAAGGACAATGTTCATGCCCAAGAACTAATTTGTGCATTTTTTTCTGCCCACCCTGAAAAACAGGCCCGGCTTGGCATCCGGAGGCTGCCCCTTGGGGGGGGCAATGTCAGGGATCTGCCGCCGGCTCCCGGCGCGCCCCTGGTGTGCGCGCGCGTGCACACGCTCGTGCGCACGCGCCTGTGGTGCGCGCATGTGCGCGCGCACGGCGGGAGCGCGCACGTGCACGTTAGCGCGAGTTTGGCGCCAATGTGCCTTTAAAAGAAAGACAGATGCAGCAGCCTCTTGCTGTCTGATCTGCCGTACTTACCTGCCTAACCTGAATCCTGATTAACCAGTTCCTATACCGACCCGGCTACGTCTGACGATCCGCATCTCTCCGAACCCGACCTGGGCCGCCTTGACCCTGCCTTCTGCTTACTGCTACTACCGTTGCCAGACCTTCTGCCTGAATACCGACTACGCATACCTGCTGAACCCCCTGTCTGCTCACGTGCCTGACCCGGCCGACGTCTAAGTCCACTTGCCTTACTCCGCTCTGCACCAGTTCCAGAGTCGCTTGTCGTCCGCACCAAAGTCGCTTGCCAAGACGCATCAGAGTCGCTACCCAAGCTGCTAGCTTCCGCATCAGAGTGCCTGCCCTCTTCTTGTTCCAGCGACCCGGAGGGACCAGCGCCTTGCTGACCTGCACCATCATCCAGGCACCCATACCCCGCTGTGCTCCCGAGTCCGCTGTTCCCCAAATCCAGCAGCTCCCGAGCCAGTGCTGTACGAGAGGCCGCCTCCTGCGACTAGGCTCTGACGACCAGGTACACCGCCATACATAACAATAGGTCCAGAAAACCCAAATTTCTGAAGAGTATGGGTCATATATTGCCAATGTATGCGGTCGAATGCCTTGTCCGCATCCAGGGACAGAAGCAGAGAAGGCACCCGACCGGCCCTAGCCTGGTGGACTATGCCGAACACTCTTCTAGTAGCGTCTGCCGCCTGTCGACCCGCAATGAAACCCGTTTGATCTGATTTAATAAGAGATGGAAGAATGGGGGACAACCTATGTGCAATAATTTTCGCATATAATTTAAGATCAGTATTTAATAATGATATGGGTCTATAGTTGGATGGTTGAGTAGGATCCTTACCCGGTTTCGGTATTGTTACAATAAATGCCTGCAACATTTCTAAAGGAAAAGGAGCCGAGGCCATCGCAGCTGCAAACACTGAGGAAAGGTTTGGGGCTAGAACCTCTTGAAACCGCTTATAATAGTCACTTGAGAAGCCGTCCAGTCCCGGAAATTTCCCTAACGGCATCGAATGAATTGCTCTGGCAACCTCTTGAGGGGTAATAGGCTCGTTAAGCGCCTGCAACTGGTCTGGAGTAAGGGTAGGAAGTTTTAAGGAGGCTAAAAAAGATTGAATGTCTGGAATTGTAGGCTGCGGGGTGTCAGGGTTGTCCTTCAGATTGTAAAGGGAGCTATAGTAGGACGCAAAAGCATCAGCGATCTCTTTAGGGTGAAGAATTTTACTCTTTGAGAAAGGATCTATCAAATGGCTGATTTTTGTTTGTAGTTTCCTCGCTTTAAAGCGATTAGCCAGAAATTTACCTGCCTTGTTGCCAGAAGAGTAATACGTTAGCCTAAGGGCTTTAAGATATTTATCATGGCGCTCTATTAGTAGCAGACGTAACTCTGTGTACAATTTAGTAAGAGCTGCACAAGGGTTTGGATGTCACTCAATAATTTAGCAAGCTGCAATGACCTCTGCTTCT
Source organism: Rana kukunoris (assembly GCA_029574335.1). Lineage (NCBI taxonomy): Eukaryota > Metazoa > Chordata > Amphibia > Anura > Ranidae > Rana > Rana kukunoris. Next base: position 121,686,849 of record CM056059.1, on the reverse strand, counting down.
TAATACGTGAACACATCTGTATAAGAATTCCCCGCATAAAAACTTTATGAGCACACCATACAACAAAAGGATCAGATACCGACTGTGCATTAAACCGAAAGTATTCCTGTAGATGTTTGGTAATATCTAAAACATTCTGCTCAGAGTTAAAAAGGTGTGAGTTGACTCTCCAGACATATGCAAAGTTGGGTGTGTGTTCCTTCAGCACCGATATAGAGACCAGAGCGTGGTCCGACCACGTAATATCATGAATACTGGACGAAGACACAGCTTGCAGCAGTATTTTATCCACCAAGATCATATCGATCCTGGAGTATGAGTTGTGAAAAAGTGGTTGGAGTGCCGGAGGAAGCCGCTTAGGCCTAGAAGAAAGATCCAACTGAGGGTCAGCAGTAGCGTTAAAGTCCCCACAGATCACCAGCTGATTCCGTCTGAGGTGTGCTATTTTGCAGAACAGCTTCTGTGCAAAGCGACGTTGGTGAGTATTAGGAGCATATGCAAAAACTATAGTGAAGAACCTATTGTTGATCTCGCATATAAGAATCAAAAATCGGCCATCAGGGTCTCCATAGGAATCGTGAAAGGAGAAGGCCACAGAGTTTTTGACCGCAATCAGGACTCCCTTCCACTTCTGTGCGGCAGACGCGGTGAAGATGTGGGGAAACTGTTTGTGTTTTAAAGCCGGCAAGGCTGAATCTAAAAGATGTGTCTCTTGTACACAAACTATGTCACTCCCCAGCTTAAGAGACTCACCCCAGAGGGATGCCCTTTTAGCAGGGTGGTTGAGGCCTCTAACATTGAGGGACATTATTTTAAGCACCATAATGGTAACAGTGTGGAATGCTTACAATACCTCCTGATGTCCAGAGCAGGGCAACAGATGTAGACACAGGAATAGTTGAGGGGTCAAAGGACAGCCTGATACCTTGAGGATCAACCACTTGTTTCTTCCAAACATCCGACCTGCAGTACAAAACAAAAACTAGAACCAAAGAGAAAAAAGAAAAAGAAAGACAAACACGGAATAAAAAAGTAGGCGATTCCACCTGGAATCTGAGTGCAAATGTGATGCACCAAAATTGTAGAGGGAACATCGTGGGCATAGCGTCATAGTGGACAAGAGAGAAAGAGTAAATAAATCGTATACGCTAGCAGGCACACATGTTTAATTAGCACGGCTCTTCTGTTTGCGTTTGTAGGAGACCGCCTGCCAATCTTCTCGCGTATCAACCTTGGAAGGAGACGCTCGAGGTGTAGAATCCTGTTCTGGTAGGATATCCCAGGAGCGGAGCAAAGCCAGGCCGTCGTTCAAAGAAGTGATCACTGAGGTGGTGTTGTTACACGTAACGGTGATCTTTGTCGGAAAGCCCCAACGATAAGTGATGTCATGGTTTCTAAGGGACTTTGTAATCGGTAACAATGACTTCCTCTTCTGCAGCGTGAATTGGGAGAGATCTGCATACACTTGGAGACGGGAGAATTGCTCAGGGATCTGATCGTTCTTCCTAAAGGTAGTCGTAAGCTGGTCTTTCACATGAAAGAAATGCACTCTCATGATAACGTCTCTCGGGATGTCGTCCGATAGATAGGAAGGTTTCGGTAGGCGATGTATTCGATCTACTACCACCTCAGAATCAGGGACAGATGGCAAAACCGCACAAATTAGATCACAGGCATACTGATTTAATTGGGTATTCAAAACAGTCTCAGGGACCCCTCTAAGTTTCAAATTATTCCACCTCGAGCGGTCCTCAAGGTCTGCGATTTTGGCTCTGAGGGCTTCAAGTTGTTCATCATGATCATTATGGGAGTCTATCAATGAGTTATGAGAGTTAGCAAATTCCCCCATCTTGTTCTCAATTTTATCGACTCTGCCTCCCAGCTCCTGAAATTCAGCCTTGAAGTTTGCAACACACTGCATCATATCTGACTGCAAAGACGTACGAAGAGACAGCAACATGTCTTTTAAGGTCGTTTCAGAGACAGGCTGAGCAGTGGCAGGGAAAGAGTTAAAGGAATCAGAAAGTTCCCTCGTAGCGTCAGCAGAGTTGCAGCTAGGGCTTACCTCTATGGGAGAAGAGCCAGCTGAGAGTCTAGGTTTCGACTTGGCAGGGCTTCGTGCTGTCGGGGTTGAAGCCGCTGGAGACCTGGGCTTAGAAGCCTTCACTGCACCGGAGCTCGCAGGGCTCTGCGGGGAGTGAGAGGAGCTGCTGGAGGATGTCGGAGAGCAGCCATCGGCGCCATCTTGGACACGCGGCTGCTCCGTAGAAAGAAAGAAGTGAGGCAGCTTCTTAACCCCCGCGGGTTCCTTCTTCTTCCTAGCCATTGCAGGTTGTCCAGGGACTTGTTGCAAAGCCGCGGAGCCGTGTGGCAAGCAGATACGGTGCCTCTAGCCGCTGTTCTCGGTCGTCTGGTGGAGCAGCAAGCTTAAGCGTCCATCCAGCCGCGCGTTAGCCACGCCCCCGACCGTGACAAATTTGAAAGTTTTTACGTCGTTTGCGTAACTCGTCCGTGAATGGGGATTTACGTCGGTTATGTTCACGTCGAAAACACCTTCATAATTTGGAGCATGCACACTGCGATTTTACTATGGCCGGCGCATGCGCAGTACGTTCGGCGCGGGGGGCGCGCTTAATTTAAATACAAGCCGCCCCCTTCGATTTACGCGGAGATACGCCGGGCCATTTACACTACGCCGCCGCAAACTACGGAGCAAGTGCTTTGAGAATACAGCACTTGCTCTAGTAAGTTGCGGTGGCGTAGTGTAAATGGATTACGCTACGCCGGCGCGGAATCTACGAGAATCTGGCCCATGTCTGTCATGGTTATACAGTAATGTTTGTCAGCTTACCACCTCCATATGTCCTGCTTTAGAGGCCAGCCACTCTCACCTGGCTGTTTAAGTAATCTCTCCTCTAGCATCAGGGCCGGTGCAAGGATTTTTGACACCCTAGGTGAAACCTAATTTTGCTGCCCCCCCTTGGCTCCATCCCTAACCCCACACCCTTTGCCCTGCCCATGTATACCCCACCTTTCTAATGAAGTGCCCCATCAAATGCAGCCTCACCAGCGCCCATCAATGCAACCTACCAGTGCCCATCAATGAATGTTTGTTTGCTTCCATTCATTCTGGAGTCTGGACACAGACACAGTCCTCCGCCAGGCGCTGCGCCTCTGACACTATCTGTGAATGGAGCAGTGGCTGCCTGCTAATGCTGAGACTTGCTTTCTGCAAAGAGAAGAGAGTAGGAACACCAGTGGCTGGGCGCCCTAGGCTGCCTAGTTTGCCTAGTGGTAGCATCGGCCCTGTTCTCACTTGTACCCATTAAATACAGCCTCACCCAACGCCCATCAATGCAGCCTCACCTGTGCACATCAAATACAGTCTCACATGTGCCATCAAATACAGCCTCACCTGTGCCCATCAATGCCGCTTTATCAGTGCCAATCAATGCAGCCTCATATGTGCCCATCAAATGCTTACTCATCTGTGTCCATTATATGCATCCTCACCCAGCGCCCATCAATACCGCTTCACCAGTGCTAATCCATGCAGCCTTACATGTGCCCATTAAATACAGCCTCACCTGTGCCCATCAAATACAGCCTCACCAGTGCCCATCAATGCTGCTTCACCATCAAATGCCATCTCTTACCTGTGTCCATTAAATACAACCTCACCCAGCACCAATTAATGCTGCTTTACCAGTGCCAATCCATGCAGCCTCATCTGTGCCCATCAAATGTCATCTCACCTGTGCCCATCAAATGCCATCTAACCTGTGCCCATCAAATGCAGCCTCACCAGTGCGCATCAATGCTGCTTCACCAATGCCAATCAATGCAGGCTCATATGTGCCCATCAAATGCCATCTTACCTGTGCCCATTAAATACAGCATCACCCAGCACCCATCAATGCCATTTCACCAGTGCCCATCAATGCAGCCTCATGCGCCCATAAAATGCCATCTCACATGTGCCCATCGAATACAGCCCTACCCGCGTCCATCAAATATAGTCTCACCCGCGTCCATCGATGTTACTAGATCTGTGTCAATCAATGCAAACCAATCTCTAGGGGGGGGGGGGGGGCAGATATTTTAATATACACATGCATTTAAAAAAAAATATCATCACATAGACAATGTACAAAAGTTTTACTAACTCACCACACCAACTTGAACGGTGAATCCTGTAGTGGCTGCCTGTTCCTCACTCACATGACATCACCTCTGCTGTGTACCTGCCTGCTGCCTCTGTGTCGGTGGCATGGTGCCTCTTCCAGGCTCCATCTGACCTGTCCCCCAAAGCCCGCACTAATACCATGATGCATCGCGCGGCATTCTTCAAGTCTGCTCCACACTGACACGGCCAGGAGAGGGGGGAGGGGGCACTGTGCTGCTGTCTCACACAGTCAGTGTAGACAGAGAGCAGAGAAGGGAGGGGCTGCTGCTGCCTCGGCTGAGTCGGCTCGTTCTGAAAAGTTCATCTCAGAGCGGAGCTTACAGGGGGATGCTGGACATGGTGACACACAGAGGATGTGACAGTACTGTATTGTACAACAGCGGAGAGCGCCCTGGGAGGGGGGGAGCCGGGACCTATCCATGCTGTGACACTGATGTCGGAGAACTCGAGCCGCGCTGGGGGGGGTCCGTCTGCCTAGCTGCGCTGCTTGACATGATGTCAGGGCGCTGGTGGATTGTATGGAAATTGAAGCTCTGTGCGGGAGTAATACAACTAGCGGCCGGGCGCCCTCTGCGGCAGTGCGCTCTAGGCGGTCGCCTAGTGGTAGCGCCGGCCCTGTCTAGCATGGCTCCACCCCAGGCCCTATCAGGGAACTCTGTATTAGCCTGTGCACTGCAAGCCAGCCGTGCTGATCAACGTTGTTTGTTTAGCTATTGTGTGTTTGAGTTCCTGCTTGCCGTGTGCTACGTCTGTCTCTGGTTTACCAATCTTTTTTTAACAGAAAGGTATTTTTATTCACAAAACAGCATTACAAGATATGCATTAGTCGACAATCAGATTTGCAGAGAAACGGTGACAGTTAGAAACAAGCAATTTCAGCGTTTGCAGATAGTAAAACAAAAGAAAATCAAAAATAGGGGAAATAATAAAAGTAAAATAATCTATCGAGGTGCAAGTTCATAGCTCTCTCACCCCAGTGCCCCCCATCTGTAAACCATCAGGCGCAGACCCAACCGAAGACCTTCCCAGAGTACACTAGGGTAAACGACCGTCGCCCCTACGCCAAAGCCACATATATCCAACCAGAACATGTAAGTAACTCAGCAGTCGATCGAGTTAGGTGGCGCCCCGGGAGAGAGGGGAGGGGCAACAGCCCCCATACCGGGCGGGGGGGGGAATCCATCTCTAGTCCCCCACCCCCCCAGCCCCCCACCCCCGCGCATCCAGCCAAGCCGACCAAACCTAATCGTACTTAGCAGGGCACTGCCTACTCTCATACGTGAGTTTGTACAGGGGCAAAGCCGAGTCCACCGCCTTCCTCCAGGAACCAAGGGTGGGGGGTCCCACCGACTTCCACCGTAGCAGTATCTCCCTCCTAGCATAAAACAGTGAGAATGTAATACATAGCTTAGTATATCTGTCTCCCTCGACCTCACCCAAATGACTCAGAAGGAGCACCATGGGATCCAGCGGCACCCTGGTCCCTCCTATATCGCTAAGCCTCTCTGCTACCCCCGCCCAGTACGGCCGAAGCTTCGGGCAGTCCCAGACCATGTGCCAAAAGGTACCCACCCCTACCCCACACCTAGGACAGTTCGGATCCAGATGTGGGAATATGCTGGCCATTCTATGAGGGGTGAAGTAGGCCCTATGTAGGAACTTGAGCTGGATGAATCTGTCTTTAGCTGCTATCATGGACGGGATGTAGGTGGAGACACATTCCTCCCATTCCTCCTCCCCCAAAGCTGGAATGTCCCCCCTCCATTTATCCATTACCCGGGTGAGTTTAACATCATGGCCCACCGTCAGATACATATACAGAGTGGAAAGGGGCTTCCCCATTGCGCTCGACGTCAACAGTCGCTCGATCGAGTCAGGTTCCAGGGTCAGTGTGTCCGGGAATTGGGCCCTCAACGCATGCCTCAGCTGGTAGTATTTAAACTCGAGGGAGTTAGGGAGGGAGTACTGCCGCCTCAGCTCTCGAAAGGGCTTGATCCTACCGTTTGCCATGACATGTTTAAGGGTGGTAATCCCGCGTCTGGCCCACTGTGAGGGTTCAGGCAGGTCGCAGAGGTGAGGCAGGGTGGGATTGCCCCACAATGGGGTGTGTGGAGAGATACAATTCGGTTTAGAGTAAATGGCTCTGGCCGCCCGCCACACTCTAACGGTTGTCTTCATGGACGCCGTCAAAGGGTGAGGGGCACTGGGACCCCTATATACCAGATTAGTCAATGCAGCATATGACCCCAGTATGGCCGCCTCAAGTCTCACCGCCGGATTCTGTCTGGGCTGGGAGAACCACCAGCGCACAGTAACTAGGACAGCCGCCCAGTAATACAAAAGAAAATTTGGGAGAGCCAGCCCACCCCCCGATAAGGGGAGATATAGTATCTGCCTTGCCACCCTGGGGGGCCTCCCGGCCCAGATGAAAGAAGTCAACACCCCCTCCAGTCGTCTAAAGAAGGATCTGGGAATGTGGGAAGGGGTATTGCGAAAGAAATATAAGAACTTAGGGAGGAACACCATTTTGAGCAGGTTCACTCTGCCAACTGGGGTCAGCGGGAGGGTGCGCCAGGCCGTGCATTTGACCGCAAGATGCGATAAGAGAGGCTGTACGTTCCCTTCGATATATTCCTGTGTGGTGTTACTAATCCGAACGCCTAGATATGTGAAGTCGCCCACCCACTGGAGGGGAGTTCCAGTATCTACCCTCGGAAGCGAGGGGTGCAGTGGGAAGAGAACGGACTTGCCCCAGTTTATGCGAATTCCTGAGAACCGGCCGAATTCCTCAAATAGGTCAAGTGCTCTCCGTAGCGACTGACTGGCATCTGCCAGATAGAGTAGGGTGTCGTCCGCATAAAGGGACACCTTCTCCTCTACATCCCCCACCGCTATACCCCTGACCCCGGTCTCAGCCCTCAGGGCAATGGCGAGGGGCTCAACCGCCAGGGCAAAAAGCCCCGGCGATAGCGGACAACCCTGGCGGGTCCCCCGGCCAAGGGGGAAAGTATCCGAGAGGAGGCCATTCGTGCGGACCCTGGCCCTGGGGTCAGCGTAGAGCATCCTCAACCACGCCAGAAAGTTTGGCCCGAAGCCAAACCGCCCAAGGACACCCCACAGGAACTCCCACTCCACCGAGTCGAAAGCTTTTTCGGCGTCTAGGGACGCCACTACCCCCGCCGACTCCGGCTGTGCCCTGTCCATATGCGTGAAAAGCCGTCTAATATTAATGTCCGTTCCCCTCCCCGGCATGAACCCCGTTTGGTCTGGATGTACCAAAGCGGTTATGACTGTGTTTAGTCTCCTGGCCAGGACCTTGGCCAGGAGTTTCGCATCAACGTTTATCAGTGAGATGGGGCGGTAAGAGGAGCACAGGACCGGGTCCTTACCTGGCTTAGGGATTACCACCACCACTACGTCACTCAGGGAATGCAGGAGCTCCCGCACCCTCTGAGCCTCTGTTAACATACCGAGCATTTTGTCTGTCAAGTCCTCAGAGTATTGTTTGTAAAATTCAACTGGTATACCGTCGGGGCCCGGCGACTTACCCGATTGGAGGGTCTTAAGAGATTTCAGGAGTTCATCTGCAGTTATGGGGGCATCAAGCAGCTCGCGGTATTTAGTGGTCAGGACTGGGATGTCAATGGGATCTAGATAGGAGGCCAGGTCGTCCCCAGAGTATTCAGCCCTGGAACTGTAGAGGTTTTTATAGAAGGAGACAAAGCAATCGTTTATCTCTTCAGGGGCATACAGTAGGTCCCCCCCGGTCCCCGTATACAGGGGACGCACATCCCCCCGGACTGTTCCCATGACAACCAGGCCAATAGCTTCCCGGACCTCTCCCCCTGCTCGAATATACGCTGCGATTGGGCGAGTAAACGTTTCTGGGTGAGAGAGGTGCGAATACGCACCACCTCTCCAGTCAGCGACTGAAGTACGTCATAGTCACCGGGATCCCTGGAACGGACATATTGTGCTTCCTGCAAGGCTGCCCTCCCCTCTGCTCCGGCCAAGTCAGCCCTCCTCTCCCTCCGGACCCTAGCTATAATTGATTGATACCGACCCGGCGTGTATGATTTAAAGGCATCCCACACCGGTAATGCTCCGGCCGAGCCGGGGTTGACTGCCCAGTATTCCTGTAGTGCCTCCCTAAAGTGACCCTCCACCGCCTCGTCTGACACCCAGAACCTGGACAGCCTCCATAAAACTGTGCCCGGGGCCGAGGAGAGCTCCATCGCCAGGAGAAGCGGCGCCTGGTCTGAAATGCCCCTCGGAAGAATCCTAATGTCCTGAACCTTAGGCAATGCCAGGCCCCCCAGGTACGCCAGGTCTATTCTAGAGAAGGATCTGTGAGATGCAGAGTGACAGGTGTAAGCTCTGGAGTGAGGATTTCTCCAGCGCCACATGTCCGTCAAACCAAACAGTTCCGCCCACTCCACCAGACCAGAGTGGAAGGGTCCACTCTGGGACATCCTGTCCATGCTCTGGTCCGGGACCATGTTAAAGTCTCCCATTATGACCAAGTTATCACTAGCAAAATCAGCTATTTCCGAGGTGACCCGATGCAGGAGGGAGATCGATGCAGGAGGGGGCAGATACACACCTGCTACAACCAACCTCATGGACCGGATCTGTGCATGCATTATTACATACCTGCCATCCGAGTCAAGTACCAAGTTGAGCAGCCTAAAGGGGAGGGACTTGTGCACCAGAACGCTGACTCCCCTGGCAAAGTTTGAATATGTGGAATGATAATGATGTCCAATCCAAGGTTTTTTCAGGGCCAGCGTTCTACTACCCACCAAGTGGGTCTCTTGGAGTATACAGATATGTGGGCTGTGGGCCCTAATGAATTGAAATACCAGCGACCTCTTCGTCTGAGAATTTAGACCCCTAGTGTTCCATGACAGTATGTTAAGGGCTGACATAGCCACACCCGGGGTGAATTATCGCAGGATGAAAAGGGCGCCCACACCCTGAGACCGCTCTCTTGACTCGGAAGGGACAGCCAAAACATATACCTGACACTGACTTACGTAATGCATATTCAGAACCTACTTGCAAGACACTTTTTTTGAGAAAACAAACATAAAACACAAACCATAAACCATCCCAAATGTGGGAACCCTCCCCTCCCCCCACCCCACCCAACCCCTTAAAACTGAGGCAGGTTTCCATCCCAAAAACCAAAAATCAGCTCGCTGGCTGCAAAGGGGGGTCCTGTGCAAGAGCCGCTCCCAACCCCTAACAAGTTCAGCGGGGTTAAGGAGTGAGTTGCGCTATGTCCTCCTAGCTGTAGCATCCGCCGGGATATATCTCAGACTGTCGGGAACCAAAAAAAAAAAAAAATGGAAAAAATAAATAAAAAATAAAAATAAAATAGCAATTCAAAAAATGTATATGTAAATGAGGAGTCCCTCCAGTAAGAAAGGGGAAAACTTAAACCATCAACTCGGAAGGGCTGCTGGCCTGTCTATCAGATCCTTTGGGTGACAGGAAGCTGCAGCTTCAGAAGTCTCCTGGTTCATCTAACCAGGGGCACCATCTTAATGTCCCACACGTGGGGAGTATCTGGGCCCCCGTGAAGGCAGCCACAGCATCAACGGGCACAACGGTTGCAACAGACGCTGCGGGCGCACAACAAAACGGATGAGTGGCGTAGTGCTCGGCCGGCGAGTCAAAGCAGGGGGGCCCAGTGCATATTAAAGGTCGTCAGTGAGCCCTCACGTCTCAAGCTCTTGGATGGTCACGAGGCAGGGACTCCAGCCAGGCAGAAGCGTCTCTCGGAGAGGTGAAGAAGCGGGTTGTCTCACCATCTTGGACCCTCAGGCGGGCTGGAAAGAGAACGCTGTAACGAATGTTGCGAGCCCTCAACGCTGCCTTCACGTGATGAAACGATTTCCTCAATTTCTGCGTTTCTATAGAGTAGTCAGGGAAGATCATCAATCTGTTGTTCTGGAACCTCAAATCCCCCACCGCCCTAGATGCACGGAGGACCTCGTCTCTGTCCCGGAAATTGAGGAGTTTGAGGATAAGCGTGCGGGGGGGAGCACCCGGAGGGCCAGGCCTGGGTGGGATCCTATGAGCCCGTTCCACCGCGTAGTGAGGGGACAGGCGTGCATCAGGCAAAAGGTTGCGTAGCATGTCCTCCACAAAGCACGTCGGATTGTTGCCCTCCGCGCCCTCTGCCAGGCCAACTATGCGCAGGTTATTGCGTCTATTTCTGTTCTCGGCATCTTCAGCTCTATACTCCAGGGCCTTGACCTTAGTTTTGAAGCGAGTGGAGTGCCGCACTGTGTTCCGCAACTCTATCCTCTGCATTGCTGACTCTCTGTTCAGTCTCTGTCATCCTGGACCTGAGCTTATCCATGTCCTGCCTGAGAAGGCCAACATCCATTTGCACTGCCTCTATTTTAGCCATGAGTGTGGATTGGCACATGGCTATGGCCGCCATAACATCTGCCAGCCAAGGGGGCCTCTCTCCCTCGGCCTCCATCGGGCCCGTCTGTGATGCCCTGGGCTGGCCGCGAGTGGCCCGAGGGGTAGCCAGGGGGTCCGCCGTCAGCTGGGGGGACACCGGGAGAAGAGGGAACTTGTATTTTTTCCCCTTACCACCCGTTGCTCCTGACCGGCCGCGCCTCATTCAGGTGTCTCTGCGACCGCGGTGGGGGCCCCCAGACGCCCCAGCCCCGTGCTCCAGATGAGGATCAAAGTCTAGAAAAGCGCTGGTGACAGGCAGCCGTGGAGGGGGAAAACAGAGTCCAGCAGGCAGCACTCCTGGTCACTCACCGCAGTAGTACCCCCCAGGTGTGGACACCAAGGCCACCTCTCCCAGTGAGGGGGGAGCCAGGTCAGGGGAGAGGCCCGGGCAGCTATCAGTCCTCCTGGGGAGCCCCTCAGTGATCGCTCCGCCGTTGGAGCCGTCTGTGTGCAGGACCGGTCCGCGAGTGAAAATCGAGGCCGCGGCTTCGTTAAGGCCTAGTCCAAGTCCCGTGAATAGGGGCAGGGGCGGGCGGGGAGCACACCCACGACGGCCCCCCGAATCCGGATCAATAACCGAGGATGTCAGGTCTCCCTCGCCTGTGTGCTGGGCAGGATCGTTGCGCCGGGGGTCCGCGAGTGGAAATCGAGGCCGCGGCTCTGTTGAGGCCTAGTGCAGGTCCCGTGGTGAAGAGCAGGAACGGGGGAGGTGAGTACATCCGCGGTGATCCCTGGAGCCGTAACGGCGATCGAGGATGTCGGGTCTCCCCCACCAGAGCTGGATGGGGTCGCTGGAGGCCCGGAGCAGGCCTTTTCCACGCGCCACGTGTGGGGGGCCAGGCCGGACCGGGAGAAGACAGTACGGCTCACACCTCAGCAGGGCCAAAGAGGCAGGATCCGCCGACCAGCTCCCCAGATCCCCAACGCTGCAAGGTATCCCTGGCAGTCCTCAGAGCAGCAATCTTGCGCCGATAGCTCGGATATTGGAACGGATGCCGGCGGAGCTCAGAGGTTAGCTTCTGCTCACAGCGCCATCTTGGACACGCCCCCCTGGTTTACCAATCTTGGCTTGTTCTCTACTATCCCCGTCTGCTTGTGTCCTTGACCTTTGGTGTGTCCTATGTTTATCCTTGTCAGCTGGTCGTCCGACTTTTGGCTTATCCCCTCACTATGTCTTGTATCCTGAGCTGCTGCTTCCCCCTATCTCTATAGCCTACTGTGAGCGTGAGCTGGGGGACTCTGGGGGCCGTGACCTGTATACAGTTGCAGCCCAGTCCATCCTCACCACCATAGGTTCTGGTGAACACCTGCTGGATCTTAGACTCTGCGCCCTGGGGAATCTTAGGCTCTAGCTCCCTGTGGGATCCCTGTTAGTTCTCCAGTGGACCTGCCTTCTTTAACCACCCTGAGTTCCATCCGCAGCAGTCAGCCATAGGGTTCACTACCATAGCAGTGCACTCCTGACCTCAACAGTGTGCATCTGTCACCTGGCCTCAGGTGACCTGACAATGTCATAGTTTGGTACAAAATACAGTTTTACTATTACTTTGGTCCAGGGTGTGTAGATCCTGGTCAGATGTATCATAAGAATGGCCATACAAAGCATTCCCTTTCAGAACTGGCCTAGGGAGGAGACAATGCACTTCCAGAGTTGCTTCCTCCATGAAGGGTTCCTGGTGACCATCATTGAAACTTAACGTACACTATATTGCCAAAAGTATTGGGGCGCCTGCTTTTACAAGCACATGAATTTTAATGTCATCCCAGTCTTAGTCTGTAGGGTTCAATATTAAGTTGCCACACCCTTTGCAGCTATAACAGCTTCAACTCTTCTGGGAAGGTTGTCCACAAGGTTTAGGAGTGTGTCTATGGGAAGGTTTTGACCATTCTTCCAGAAGCGTTTTTGTGAGGTCAGGCACGGATTAAGACAAGAAGGCCAGGCTCGTAGTCTTCACTCTAATTAATCCCAAAGATGTTCTATTGGTTTGAGGTCAGAACTTTGTGCAGGCCAGTCAAGTTCCTCCACCCCAAACTCTCTCATCCATGTCTTTATGGACCTAGCTTTGTGCACTGGTCCAAATCATTTGGTGGAGGGAGGATTATGATGTGGGGTTGTTTTTCAGGTGTTCGGTTTGGCTCCTTAGTTCCAGTAAAGGGAACTCTTAAGGCATCAGCATACCAAGACATTTTGGCCAATTTCATGCTCCCAAATTTGTGGGACAATTTGGGGACGACCCTTTCCTGTTTCAACATGACTGTGCACCTTCTGTAATTTTTTTCGAAACTACATACATTGTGAAATATTTTCGACGAGTAATGCTGTGTACAAACAAATGGAAATTCTGACAAGAAAAGTCCGATGAGAGCTTTTGGTCGAAATTTTTTGACCGTTTGTAGGCTCCATCGGACTTCTGCTGTCAGAATTCCCACCAACAAAATATTGAGAGCTGGTTCTCTATTTTTCAGATGGAAAAAATTCCTATCGTCTGTATGCAATTCAAAACACCACGCATGCTTGGAATCATTTTGACGCATGCTCAAAATCATTGAACTTAATTTTTCTTGGCTCGTCGTACGTGCTGTACGTCACCGTGTTCTTGATGGTCAGAATTTGGTGTGGCCATGTGTATGCAAGACAAGTTTGAGCCAACATTCCGTCGGAAAAAAATCCATGTTTTTTTTGTCGGATTTTCCGATCGTGTGTACGCGGCATAAGAGGCGATTTTTGTTTTGTCAACAAAATACGTATTTCTCTTTAAGATAAGGAATATGTCAGACGACTGCTCCTTTAAATTTCTCAGAAAAACATGTTGACTCTGTCTGAGTTTTTTTGATTGACAGATATTATACTGTCTGTGGGTGTGAGCACATGGTGTGGCATACTATATCTACATGCCTTTCTCTTCCCGTCATCTGATCTGTGAATTATTGCAATGCAGATATTGCAGAGAGGCTACCTTATGAATATACATGACTCCTCGAAGAAGAACTCCAAGCAAGCACAAAATTTAAGTCCTGAACATACAACTTGTCACGTTATGTTTGTGCGAGTAATAAATAGTGTTGAGCGGAATACGCCATATTCGATTTCGCGATATTGCGCAAATATATAGAAGAATATTTGCGAAAATTCGCTAATATCGAATATTCGTGATATTTTATCCAAAAAATTTTTTGCGAAATTTCACTAAAGCGAAAATGATTGCGAAATTCTCATAAACGGAGATCATTTCCTGTATTACTAAACTAATATGCACTAAACACTAACTCTACACTAACTCTACTTAAAAGAAAGGAGAATAAGGGGGCAAAAGAAGGGCGGAGAAGATAATCGCGCAATATTCCCATTGCGCGATTATCTTCTCCGCCCTTCTTTTGCATCAGAGCCAATCAGAATAACTCGAATATTCGGCAAAAGGAATATCGCGCAATATTCCTTTTGCCGAATATTCGAGTTATTCTGATTGGCTCTGATGCAAAAGAAGGGCGGAGAAGATAATCGCGCAATATTCCGTTTGCCGAATATTCGAGTTATTCTGATTGGCTCTGATGCAAAAGAAGGGCGCATCAGAGCCAATCAGAATAACTTGAATATTCGGCAAAAGGAAAATTGCGCGATTATCTTCTCCGCCCTTCTTTTGCATCAGAGCCAATCAGAATAACTTGAATATTCGGCAAAGGGAATATCGAGCAATATTCCTTTTGCCGAATATTCGAGTTATTCTGATTGGCTCTGATGCAAAAGAAGGGCGGAGAAGATAATCGCGCAATATTCCGTTTGTCGAATATTCGAGTTATTCTGATTGGCTCTGATGCAAAAGAAGGGCCGAGTAGCTGATGCGATTCTTTTATGTTGCCGAAAATTCGCAATGCGAATTTTCGGCAACATAAAAGAATCGCATCAGCTACTCGGCCCAGGGTCTCTCTCTAATCATACCAGAAATGCTTTTAGACGTCGATGGAGATCACTAGGATGTGATCTGTTTTAAAAATAAATTTGAAAAAATACGAATATTCGCCATAGCGAATATTCGCCGCAATATTCGAGTTATTCGCGAATACTCGAATATGCAATATTCGTAGCGAATATTCGCAATGCGAATATTCGTGAGCAACACTATTGAGATCTGGGCACATAAAAGTACCATATATACTTGAGTATAAGCCGAGTTTTTCAGCACATTTTTTTGTGCTAAAAAAGCCCCCCTCAGGATATACTTGAGTCAACTTTTTGCGCCTGATCTCCTGGACTTCGGGGACCTGGTACCAGCCAGCTGTAGGCCCATGTAGCCCCACTCTTCCTCTACAAGTGTGCAAAGTTTGTTGTCTGGGGGACCTACGGCTGGGGAGCACCGATTTTTCAAATCCCCATAGACTCCCATGCTAAACGGTAATTTCTCTGGTGAATGTGGGGACCTGGTACCAGCGGGTTGTAGGTTCCCTGGATCCGGAACTTGCCACACATGTAGCCCCATATATCCTCTACAAGTGTGCAAAGTTTGTTGTCTGGGGGACCTACAGCTGGGGAGCACTGATTTTTCAAATCCCCTTCCATAGACTCCCATGTTAAACGTCAGTCTAGTCATGGGGACAGTGAGGCATGGACACAGTGAGGCATGCACATGGACACAGTGAGGCAAAGTGAGGCACAGTGAGACATGCAGATGGACACCCTAGGCTTATACTCAAGTCAATACATTTTCCCATTTTTTTGTGGTAAAATTAGGTGACTTGGCTTATATTCAGGTCGGCTTATACTCGATACAGTACATCAAAAATGCAATAATAAAACATTATTGCACAATCATTCTTAGACATTGGAAATCGACTACTGTTCCCTTTATCAAGGAATGGGTTGAGGAACTGAAGTCCATTATGAGGATGGGAGAGTTAACTGCTAGTCTACGGGAAAGATATTCACAGACTTTTTGGGCTCTTAGAAATGTGCAAACAACAAGATTTGAATGTAAAGTATTTATTAATATCAAAAGTCAATAAATATATACAGTTGCAAGAAAAGGTATGTGAACCCTTTTGGAATGATATGGATTTCTGCACAAATTAGTCATAAAATGTGATCTGATCTTCATCTAAGTCACAAAAATAGACCATCACAGTCGGTTTAAACTAATAACACACAAAGAATTAAATGTTACCATGTTTTTATTGAACACACCATATAAATATTCACAGTGCAGGTGGGAAAAGTATGTGAAACCCTAGACCAGGGATCCTCAAACTACGGCCCTCCAGCTGTTGCAGAACTACACATCACATGAGGCATTGTAAAACTATGACATTCACACACATGACTAGGCATGATGGGAATTGTAGTTCCTGAACAACTGGAGGGCCGTAGTTTGAAGACCCATGCCCTAGACCAGGAGTCTGCAAACTACGGCCCTCCAGGTGTTCAGGAACTACAATTCCCATCATGCCTAGTCATGTTTACGAATGTGAGAGTTTTACAATGCCTCATGGGAAGTGTAGTTCCACAGCAGCTGGAGGGCCGTAGTTTGGAGATCCCTGCCCTAGACTAATGACATCTCCAAGAGCTAATAGGAGTAAGGTGTCAGCCAACTGGAGTCCAATCAATGAGATGAGATTGGAGGTGTTGGTTACAGCTGCCCTGCCCTATAAAAAACACACACCAGTTCTGGGTTTGCTTTTCACAAGGAGCATTGCCTGATGTGAATGATGCCTTGCACAAAAGAGCTCTCAGAAGACCTACGATTAAGATTTGTTGACTTGCATAAAGCTGGAAAGGATTATAAAATTGTAGCGCTACCCCCTCAGGAGCCACTGGTTGTTTGGGATTGGCATATTAAGTTACCATGTGATGTGTCTAGGGATAGTAGCAGTGAGTAGTAGAAGTGAGCGAATGTCCAGTCACCAAATGGATTTTTAAATGCTTTATTCCAGGGCCCAACAACGGCCAACATCAACAGGAGATAGAAAAGTTTGATGAAGCACTAGAGAACAGTGCGGTATAAGGCCTGGATATAACACAGAGCAGTTCTGACGGAGCCACTGGCAGCCGGAATGTCACTTTTTAAATTGCTGGGAGGAACAGGTCTCTATGACCTCTGCCACAGGCCTAGTACTTCAGTACTCAAGAGAACAATTCGGATTGAGCGAATCCTCCCAGTAAATGCAATGTAAGGGTCACCGGTTGACAGCTGACATGTACCTGTCAATTCCAGTAACCAGATCCCCGATGGTTCGTTCAAGCCCTCTTGGATAACCTGCCTCCGGGTTCTCCTCAAGCCGATCCCCCACCGAACGGCACACAGCCTGGGATCTTCTCAATAAGGTTGGGGACCCAGTAAGTCACTGGGGCCCCATCGACATCTGAATGGGTCTCCATGGAATAGTTGGTTCTGGCCAGGTGGGCCATGCGAACGGGGTCCGTGGATGCGCGCATCCTGAAGGTGGATGCCGCACCTGGAACGTGGACCCCGCGCAGAGAAGAGGAACCGACCACCGACCCAGAACACGTGGCAGCTGCCACCGATATACCCCTCCACAGCATGCCCAGCGAGGGAAGAATTCCTCTAATTGGCTGCTGGGGAAAAGTGGCTCCATCAGAACCCCTCTAGCGCCAACTGTCGCCCAGGAGTGTAATCACACCTCGGGGCCGCAGACCGGCCTACAGGACATTTCTGAAACAGCAGCAGCCTGCAATTTAACAAATAAGGAATGGGAGCAAAGTAACTCTCCCATTTACCCACTAACTTTAGCGTAGCGCCCGTACTGAAAGTAAGGGGGCGCTACAAAAGTATCTCCAAAAGCCTTGCTGTTCATCAGTCCACGGTAAGACAAATTGTCTATGAATGGAGAAAGTTCAGCACTGCTGCTACTAACCCTAGGAGTGTCCGTCCTGTAAAGATTACTGCAAGAGCACAGTGCAGGCTGCTCAATGAGGTGAAGAAGAATCCTAGTGTCAGCTAAAGACTTACAAAAGCCTCTGGCATATGCTGAGATTTGAGGGTCCCACGATCACGCTCATGGTGCTTGCGGCATGGCGGCAAATTTAAAGGGACGTACAGGTACGTCCCTTTGCGCAGCCGTGTCATTCTGCCGACGTAAATTGGTTAAGATGGCTCTCATAAGGAACCATTGATTTTGACATATCATGCGACTTGAAGTTGAAGCATGTCGGACCAGTATGAACCGGCCCTAAGTGCCAACCATGGATTTTGTTCTATCAGAATAAATCAGGTCTGATAGAATAAACAACAGAGAGTCTCCTTGGCTTTATCTATACAGGATGATAATTACACTGACACGTTCCTTAACCACTTAAGGACCCCCGCACGCACATATACGGCCACAGAATGGCTCGTACAGGCACAAGGGCGTAAATTTACGTCCCCGCCTTCGTGCGGTTCGGGGGTCCCATCGGGACCCCCTCCGCGGCGTGCGGGGGTCCCCCTGGCTCCGGGAGCGATCCGGGACGAGCGGGCGGATGTCGGCGTTTACCCGCCCCCCCGCGATCGCTCCCAGCCAATGCGCGCGCTCCCCCTTTGTGTCACTTCCTCCTCCAGTGTAAACACAGGAAGGGGGAAGTGATGTAATCTCCCATCGCAGCGGTATTTCCAACCGCTGCGATGGGAGAAACACCTCACAGTAAGTGTGCACCAACATTACACTGACACACACTCACATAGGCATACTTAACCCCTTGCGATCTGCCCCCCCCACCCCCCCTGTCACAGTGTCACTGAATGCAGTGATCTAATCACTGCATTTAGTGTCAGTGTGACAGGCAGTGTAAAATCAGTTAGTGTTAGGTTCAGGATAGCCCCCCCACCCCCCCTAATAAAGTTTTAACCCCCTGATCACTGCCCTAGTTAACCCTTTCAATCCCTATTGCCAGCGTCACTAAGCGATCATTTTTCTGATCGCTGTATTAGTGTCGCTGTTCCCGCTAGGTAGCTATTTTTTTTTATCGAGATTTTTTTTTTTTACTAAAGACATGTGGCTAAATAAATTTTGGCCTAAATGTTTGACTAAAATTTAGTTTATTTGATTTTTTTTTAACAAAAAGTAAAAAATAGTGTTTTTTTTCAAAAATGTCGCTCTATTTTTGTATATAGCGCAAAAAATAAAAATCGCAGAGGTGATCAAATACCACCAAAAGAAAGCTATATTTGTGGGAAGAAAAGGACGCACATTTTGTTTGGGAGCCACGTCGCACGACCGCGCAATTGTCTGTTAAAGCGACGCAGTGCCGAATCGCAAAAACACCTTGGGTCATTTACCAGCGTATTGGTCCGGGTCTTAAGTGGTTAAAGGGTTACATCCAAGAACATCTATGTCCATAAATATCCAACATCAGTTGGGTAATGTGTACTTGGGTTGAATATAATATAATGCATCTTGCTTGCTGCAGGCAAGTAGTACACTATAGCACTTGCCTGTATTAATCATAATCCCTCTGAAAAATGATATGTTGTAACACAGTATTGAATGCAACGTGCATCTCCATTCAGATGAATAACAGTTCTGGATGCCATGAGATCATATAGATGTAGAATAAGGCCTGTATAAACTATGCATGCTCAGTGATCCCGCCATAGATACTGCAGGCAAAAAATGGTTGGCTTCAATAGAATATTGCAGGTGAGAGCAAATATACAGTCGCCGGACACTTTATTAGGTACACCTTGCTAGTAGCGGGTTGGACCCCTTTTTGCCTTCATTCCTCATAAGCAAGGAGAGCAAAGATTAAACTCCTTACCCAATGGAAAGGCATGTGTAACATTTTATTCTTTTACAGGCAGTTTGTTTTTTCCTCCACAAGCACCATCAGAGTCACCACATAGTAAATGTATACTTGTTTTGTATATGGAAGTAAGACTACAATTTGATCTACACTATATTACCAAAAGTATTGGGACACCTGCCTTTACACGCACATGAACTTTAATGACATCCCAGTAGAGGTAACATGCTGCCCAAATCAAACCAGCAGCTCCTCCGGGTGTAGTGCCATAACTATATTACCAAAAGTATTGGGAAGCCGGCCTTTACACACACATGAACTTTAATGGCATCCGAGTTTAGTCCGTAGGGTTCAATATTGACTTGGCCCACACTTTGCAGCTATAACAGCTTCAACTCTTCTGGGGCGGCTGTCCACAGGGTTTAGGAGTGTGTCTATGGGAAGATTAGGTTATGGACCTTGCTTTGTGCACTGGTCCAAATCATTTGGTGGAGGGGGGATTGTGGTGTGGGGTTGTTTATCAGAGGTTGGGATTGGCCCCTTAGTTCCAGTGAAGGAACCCTTATGCCACATACACACAATCGGATTTCCGATGGGATAAAATCCGATGAAGCTGACTTTCATCAGTCTTGCATACACACTATCAGACTAAATTCCGACTGTCCAGAACGCGGTGACGTAAAACACTACGATGAGCCGGGAAAAATTAAGTTCAATGCTTCCGAGCATGCGTCGACTTGATTTTGAGCATGCATGGATTTTTCTCCGATAGAGTTCCACAATCTCCTATTTTTTTTTATATCTGAAAATTTAAAACATGTTCTATTTTTTTACACCGATGGAAAAAAGTCCGATGGGGCCCACACACAATTGTTTTTTCCGATGAAAAAGTCCATCTGACTTTTTTCATTGGAAAAAACGATTGTGTATACGGAATTAAGATGTTGGTATACCAAGACATTTTAGACAAATTCATGCTCCCAACTTTGTGGGAATAGTTTGGGGATGGCCCCTTCTTGTGCCACCATGACGGCACACCTGTGCACAAAGCAAGGTCCATAAAGACATGGATGTGCGAGTTTGGGGTGGATGAACTTGACTGGCCTGCACAGAGTGAGTGAGTGATAAGTGAGTGAGTGAATAACTTGTATAGCGCTACACATGCGAACTGAATCGCCTCAAGGCGCTTTTTCTATCCGGCGTCGTCCTAAACCTTAGAAGAGGTGGGTCTTGTGTTTTTTCCTGAAGGACCAATGGAGTCCTGACCTCAACCTGATAGAACACCTTTGGGATGAGCGGAGACTGCGAGCCAGTCCTTCTCATTCAACATCAGTGCCTGACCATACAAATGTCCTTCTGGAAGAATGGTCAAACATTCCCATAGACACACTACTAAACCTTGTGGACAGCCTTCACAGAAGAGTTGAAGGGGTTATAGCTGCAAAGAGAGGGTCAACTCAATATTGAACACTACAGACTAAGACTGGGATGCCACTAAAGTTCACGTGTGTAAAGGCAGGTGTCCCAATACTTTTGGTAATATAGGGCCAGATCCACAAAACAAGATACGCCGGAATTACGCTAAGATACGGCTGGCGTAACGTTATTACACCGTCGTATCTTAGTTGCATACTTACGCTGGACGCTAGGGGGCGCTTCCGTCGTTTTTCTGTGTTGAATATGCAAATGAGCGAGTTACGGCAATTCACGAACGTACGAGCGGCTGGCGCATTCCTTTAACGTCATTCCTTTAACGTCATTAGCGTAAGCGTATGTCCGGCATAAAGTAACCCCTGCTATATAGAGGCGTACACCATGTTAAGTATGGACGTCGGGCCAGCGTCTAATTTTACGTCGTTCACGTCATTTGCGTAAACCGTTCGCAAATAGGGATTTGCGTAAGTTACGTTCACGTCCTTTTCTTTGACTATTTGCGACATGATTTCACGCATGCGCACTGGGATACGTCCATGGCCGGCGCATGCGCAGTTAAAAAAAACATAATTTACGTCGGGTCACGATTAATTTAAATAAAACACGCCCACCTCTTCCCAATTTGAATTAGACACGCGTACGCCGGCCCATTTACGCTACGCCGCCGTAAGTTAGGACGCAAGTGCTTTGTGAATACGGCACTTGCCATTCTAACTTACGGCGGCGTAGCGTAAATGATATACGCTACGCCCGCCAGAAACTTAAGCCGGGCTTCGTGGATCTGGCCCATAGTGTATATATAAAATATTGCAAAATGTATAAAGCTTGTCTGGTCATTTAGAAAACAGGGGGGGGGGAGCTGAAGTCACACACTGCAGAGCTCAGTGAGGAGAGCTCTGAGGGCTAATTGGAGGAACCCCCCCCCCCCCCCACCTTTAAACAGCACACAGGAACAGAGCTGATGCTGTTAATCACAAGCTGTGAGCTAAAGATCCCTCCCTGTCACCATTGTACTCTTGGTGTCAGGAAAACTTGTCAGAAATGGCAGGAAGTACACACGGGGTGAGCATTTTCAGAATGGCTCCGTAATTTTCTCCGGACAGGTTTCCTTTAATTCTCCAATGATCTGCATGTACACAAGCACAAAGTTCTCAAAATAAAACCGTTCCCAGCGAAGCAGACTGCTGTTACTATAGAAGCGGAGACACAGATATATTCAGGCTCACTAATTAGCGCAACAATTGGTGTTCCCGAGAAGCGATGAGTCAGCGCGGTACTTTGTAGAACTTTCTACACACAAACAATTATTATTTTTTTCCCTCCTGGAAATGTTCTTTAAATAAATACGGGAACCTCCCCTTAAAGACTGTCTAACCATCTGTCATCTGGTGTTGACTTGATTTCCCAGCCTACTCAAGTATTATTAAGGCGGATTGTTCCCACAATGTTCCTCAATCTATCCAAAACCAAGCTCATCACTTTTCCTCCCCACGTGCCCCTTCCTCTGATTTCTCTGTCAAGATCAATTGCACTACTACCAGCCCATGCCAGCATGCCAGGGTTCTAGGTGCAATCCTGGACTCTGAACTCTTCTACGAACTCTCCTATGAATTCTTCTATGGACTGTTCCTCAATCTATCCAAAACCAAGCTGATAATTTTTCCTTCCCCACGTGCCCCTTCCTCTGATTCCTCTGTCAAGATCGACAGCACCACTATATGCCCGTGCCAGCATGCCATGGTTCCAGGTGCAATCCTGGACTCTGAACTCTTCTACGAACTCTTCTATGAACTCTCCTATGAACTCTCCTATGAACTCTTCTATGAACTCTTCTATAAACTCTCCTATGAACTCTCCTATGAACTCTTCTATGAACTCTTCTATGAACTGTTCCTTAATCTATCCAAAACCAAGCTCATAATTGTTCCTACCCCACGTGTCCCTTCCTCTGATTTCTCTGTCAAGATCGATAGCACTACTATATGCCCGTGCCAGCATGCAAGGTTCTAGGTGCAATCCTGCACTCTGAACTCTTCTATGAACTCTTCTATGAACTCTCCTATGAACTCTCCTATGAACTCTCCTATAAACTGTTCCTCAATCTATCCAAAACCGAGATCATCATTTTTCCTCCCCCACGTACCCCTTCCTCTGATTTCTCTGTCAAGATCGATAGCACTACTATCAGCCTGTGCCAACATGCCAGGGATCTAGGTGCAAACCTGGACTCTGAACTCTTCTACGAACTCGTCTATGAACTCTTCTATGAACTCTCCTATGAACCCTTCTATGAACTGTTCCTCAATCTATCCAAAACCAAGCTGATAATTTTTCCTTCCCCACGTGCCCCTTCTTCTGATTCCTCTGTCAAGATCGACAGCACCACTATATGCCCGTGCCAGCATGCCATGGTTCCAGGTGCAATACTGGACTCTGAACTCCTCTACGAACTCTTCTATGAACTCTCCTATGAACTCTCCTATGAACTCTTCTATGAACTCTTCTATGAACTGTTCCTTAATCTATCCAAAACCAAGCTCATAATTTTTCCTCCCCCACGTGCCCCTTCCTCTGATTCCTCTGTCAAGATCGATAGCACTACTATATGCCCGTGCCAGCATGCAAGGTTCTAGGTGCAATCCTGCACTCTGAACTCTTCTATGAACTCTTCTATGAACTCGTCTATGAACTCTTCTATGAACTCTCCTATGAACCCTTCTATGAACTGTTCCTCAATCTATCCAAAACCAAGCTGATCATTTTTCCTTCCCCACGTGCCCCTTCCTCTGATTTCTCTGTCAAGATCAATAGCAATACTGTCAGCCCGTGCCAGCATGCCAGGGTTCTAGGTGCAAACCTGGACTCTGATCTCTCCTTTCGGCCCCACACCCAATCAGTACAAAGCCTTCCGCCTCAACCTCCGCGACATCTCCAAATGATGTCCCCTTCCTTCACTCCCTGGTCATCTCCCACCTTGACTCCTGCAGCTCCTGCCTCATTAGTTTACCTTTACATAGGCTATTTCCTATTTAGTCCATGACAAATGCTGCTGCCAGGTTCACCCAGCTTACCAATCGTTCAGTGTCTGCTACTATACATCCAAGTTGACAGACTCAAGGCCACCCTTTTTTTTAAGCCAATTATAGCCGCAGGCTCTAATCATGTGCTTAAAAAAAGAAAATCTGCTCAAATCAAAGCGTTCGGCACCCCGCTTGTAGATTCGGGTCTGGACGATTGGATAGGGGGGCAGCACCCGTGCACCCTGCCGAGCAGCTGTCCATTGGGTCAAATATACTGTATATATACTCAATTATAAGTCAAGTATTTCAGCACATGCTGAATATGCCCCCCTCTGGCTTTTAATCAAATCCCCTGATCTCCTGGACTTTGGGAACCTGGTACCAGCCAAACTTGGCACACATGTAGCCCCATGTCTCCTCTACAAGTGTGCAAAGTTTGTTGTCTGGGGGAACTACGGCTAGGGAGCACCGAATTTTCAAAGCCGCACACCCCTTCCATAGACTCCCATGTTAAACGTCAGTCTAGTCATGGGCACAGTGAAGCATGCACATGGACACAGTGAGGCACAGTGAGGCATGCAGATGGACACCCTAGGCTTTTACTCGAGTCAATACGTTTTCCCATTTTTTTCTGGTAACATTAGGTGCCTCAGCTTATATTCGGGTCGGCTTATACTCGAGTATATACGGTAGATATCATGGGCCAAAATGACTGAGAATTCTGAATGTGAGCCGGTCCGCAGATCTTTTTCGGTCATGACCCATGATCGGCTGCCATACACACGGGCCAAATGTCGGACAGTTTCTGCAGAACCGGCTAATGCTAATGCCGCCCGACATTCGGCCCGTATGTACTAGGCTTTCGTTGGTTAGTGACCCTCCCACTGAGGGTCTGTTAGTGTCAATATTACAGTCCCACTATAACTCGCTGATTAACGCCATTCAAGGCTTTCTCCCTGGCGTGGAGTGTCGTGCTCGCCCCCTCCCTTGGACTATTGGAGAGTTAGGACGCTCTCTACGTTGCAGATAGAGAAAGGAGCTGTGTGTTAGTGGGCGTCCTGACTCTCCTGTAGTCCAAGGGGGGGGGGGGGCAGCACAACACTCCACACCAGGGAGAAAGCCTTGCATTACTGTGTGGAGTTACAGACAGAAGAACAGGAAGTGAGGATTTCTCAGAAGAAATAAGGACATTTAAAAACGAAATGGAAGAATGAGGTACCGTATTTATCTTCGTATTGCGTGCACCGGCGTATAGCGCGCACACCCAACCTGGAAGGCAAATTTTAAGGAGAAAAAAGTGTGCGTTATACGCCGATAAATACGGTAAGTGAAGGAGGACTGCATTAAGGTAAAGGAAGCTATTTAGGAAAACAAAATTGTACCTTTACAACCCATTTAGGACCCAACTCTTCTAAACGATCAGAACGACAATGGATACAAAGCACCTTGAAGCGATTTAGTTTGCATTTGTAATACTATAAAAGTTACTCACTCACTCTGAAGACCTAAAATGTCACTAAATGTTTAAATTGTGCCCAATGAAAAATACTCAAATGTTACATGGAGCCACGCAGGGATTGTAAGCACAGCTGTGTCTACTGGGTTCCCCACTGACACTTCCCGAACATAAAACACGACATTGCGATAAACAGCCCAGCGACTATTTCAGCCAAACAGACGCATTGGGATGTCTACAAAAAGGTGGCAGTGTGTAAGCATGGAAACAAAAGCAGAATTTTCAGTGACCTCTTTCTTTGTGCTTTATAGCCGGATTGTATGAGTGTTCTTCTGTCTTGTCTCTCTACTGTTTTAGGCTATAATTAGTTAAAAACAAAAAAAATACGCCTTTTACAAGTAATACCCCAGAGAAACTCATCTACACCTATACAAACAGATTGGTGTGTTGCTGTCGGTTTAGGTGTGTAAGCACTGATATGGTACACTAATTGATGCCCTGGAGAACAACTAAAATGATAACACTTCAGAGCTACAAAGACCAAAGGATAAATTCAGCAATAGAAGTTATAACACAGTTCTCAGCACTTACAGCAATCACAGATACTTTACTAAAGGGTCAAAGTGGACTTTTATCAGCAACATACACAAAAAGCTATACTGCTGGCAAGAAACAGCGAGCATCGCCGTCTGATCTCTTTTCATTCTTCTTCTCCAATTAAAGTGTTGCAAAAGTCAACTTTTTATTTTTTTCTACGGAGAAGATGTTTGAACCCCTGACAGTTTTTTTTTTCTATTGCCTGTGTCCCTGCTTCCTATTTGGAGTCCATTGTCATCAAGAATGAGAGTCATAGGAAATCCAAAGTTTAAGCACTTAATCACCAAGGACGTCCATGGACGTCCTCGGCTTTGTGCGGTGATATCTGAATGATGGGTGCAGCTACAGGCATCATTCAGATATCGTCGTCTTCAGCCAGCGATTCTGTGCACCATAAGAATGATCAAAGCTTGATCGTTCTTATAGGCAGTGGGAGGGGGGGACGTCCCCTCCCGCTGCCATCCGGTGCTTCTCCAGGCTCTCCCGTGCTATCGGGTGCCCGGAGAGCGAATCGGCCGGCGCTGGCTGCAGAACCATAGAGATGATCATCTCTATGATCGTCGGAGGACCGGGCGCGACATTATGACATCACGCCCGGTACCTGGAAGTAAACAAAGCCGCAATTGCGGCTGTCGGCATTTGATCGGTGATTTCTTTTCACTGATTTCATGCTTGTAAGCCTGGAGGAGAGATGTGGGGCCTTATTGACCCCACATCTCTCCATAAAGAGGAGCTTTCACAGTGATTCCTATTACAAGGGATCTTTACATTCCTTGTAATAGGAATAAAAGTGATCCAAAAAAAAAATGTAAAAAAAGTGTAAAAAAAAAAAAATTAAGTAAAAAAATATATATATTTAAACCGCCCCTGTCCCGGTCACTCGCGTGCAGAAGCGAACACGCATGCAAGTGCCACCCACATATGTAAACACGCGTCATCGCGTGTGTTAGAGCGTGTGTAACAATTCTAGCACTAGAACTCCTCTGTTACTCAAAAATAGTAACCTGTAAAAAAAAAGTTAAGCGTCGAGATTTTTAAGTACCGAAGTTTGGCGCCATTCCATGAGTGTGCGCAATTTTAAAGCGTGACATGTTAGGTATCTATTTACTCGGCGTAACATCATCTTTCACATTATACAAAAAAATTGGGCTAACTTTACTGTTTTGTTATTTTTTAATTCATGAAACTGTTTTTTTCCCTAAAGAAAGGCGTTGGAAAATTTATTGCGCAAATACCGTGCGAGAAAAAATATTGCAATGACCGCCATTTTATTCCCTAGGGGTTCTGATTAATTTTCTAGCAAAAAAAATTAGATTTTTACATGAAGGAGAAAAGTGCCAAAATAGGCCCGGTGATCAAGTGGTTAAACAGGAATAATGTTCTAGTGATAAGGATTTAACCACTTGACCAATGACCGGGGCCATTTTTTGTGATTTGGCACCGCGTCTCTTTAACCTCTTCAATACAGGGCTTTTATACCCACCTCCATACTGGGCCTATTCCTGCACTTCTCTCCTAGGCCCCGTACACACGAGCAAATAAATCTGTTCAAATCGGTCTGAGAGACCGATTTGATCAGATTTGTCTGCTGGGCTGTTTTGGTTTGATCGCTGTACACACGATCAAACCAAAATCCCCGCCGGCAGACAGCGCGGTGACGTGGCGATGACATTGACGCCGCCACGTCACCGCACCAGGAAGTAAAACACTTCCGCGCATGCGTCTAATCCATTTGACGCATGTGCGAGCAGATATGTCTGCTGGTTAGCGTACTAACCAGCAGACATATCGGGCCAAAGGGTTCCCAGCAGACAGATTTTAAAGCATGCTTTAAAATCTGTCTGCTGGAAAAATCTGTCTGTCCGCCCGTACACACGATCGAATCTGTCTGCTGAAACGGTCTGTCAGACCGTTTCCAGCAGATAGATTTTATCGCGTGTACGCTGCCTCACATGTACAATTCATCATTCTTTTGCTAGAAATATTACTCAGAACCCCCAAACATTATATATGTTTTTTTAGCAGACACCCTAGGAAATAAAATGGCGGTCATTACAACTTTTTATCTTGCACTGTATATGTGCAATAATTTTTCAAATGCCTTTCTTTTGGAAAAAAATGGTTTCATGAATTAAAAAATAACAAAACTGTAAAGTTAGACCATTTTTTTTGGAAAATATGAAAGATGATGTTACGCCAAGTAAATAGATACCTAACATGTCATGCTTTAAAATTGCGCACACTCATGGAATGGAGCCAAACTTCATTACAGTACTTAAAAATCTCCATAGGCGACGCTTTGAACATTTTTACAGGTTACCAGTTTAGAGTTACAGAGAAGGGCTAGTGCTAGAATTGTTGCTATTACTCTAACGCATGCGGTGATACCTCACATATGTGATTTGAATGGCATTTACATATGTGGGCGGGACTTAAGTGTGCGTTCGCTTCTGAGTGTGAGCTACCGGAGACAGGGGCGATTTAATTGTTTTTATTATTATTATTATTTTTTTGTTATTTTTACACTGTTTTTCTTTTTTTTTTATCACTTTTATTCCTATTACAAGGAATGTAAACATCCCTTGTAATAGGAATAGTGTGTGACAGGTCCTCACATCTCTCCTCCAGGCTGGAAAGAATGAGATTGTGGAAAAAAATTCACCAATCTCATGCTTACTAGCCGCAATCGCGGCTTTGTTTACTTCTGGGAACCCGGGCGTGACATCATCACATCTCGCCTGGGCCTCCAACGGTCAAAGAGATGACCAGTCATCTCTATGCTTCCCATCCGTGCTGGACAATTCTTTCTCCGGGCCCCCGATGGCATGGGAGAGCTCAGAGAAGCACCAGATGGCGGCGGGAGGGGGGATGTCTCCTCCCACCACCCACTAACACACAGCTCCTTTCTCTATCTGCAACATAGAGAGCGTCCTGACTCTCCTGTAGCCCAAGGGAGGGGGCGAGCACGACACTCCACACCAGGGAGAAAGCCTTGCATTACTGTGTGGAATTACAGTAGAACAGGAAGTGAGGATTTCTCAGAAGAAATAAGGACATTTAAACGCAAAATGGAAGGATGAGGTAAGTGAAGGAGGCATGCACTAAGGTAAAGGAAGCTATTTAGGAAAACAATTGTACCTTTACAACCCCTTTAAGGGTTACGGTTGGGGTTTGGATTAGGGTTAGAGTTAAGGGTTTGGGTTAGGGGTTAGGGTTTGGGTTAGGGGTTAGGGTTAAGGGTAAAGGGTTTGGGTTAGGGTTAGGGTTAGGGGTTTGGGTTAGGGGTTTGGGTTAGGGGTTAGGGTTTTGGTTTGGGTTCAGGGTTAAGGGTTAGGGTTTGGTTTTGGGTTTTGGGTTAGGGGTTTGGATTAGGGGTTTGGGTTCAGGGTTAGGGTTAAGGATTAGGGTTTGGTTTTGGGTTAAGGGTTAGGGTTTGGGTTAGGGTTTGGGCTTGGGTTAGGGGTTAGGGTTTCCCCTTGAAGAATTAGTCTAGTACTCTGAATAGGGACCTCCCCCAGAGGTCAATGATCAGAAGGCAGGTTCCCAGAGGTCAATGATCACGAGGCGTGGCTTACCCACCCCCACCAAATTGTATCACCTTCCCCAACTAATTTGGGGAATGAACAAGTCAGGGAATAAACAAGACAGGGAAAGTGCTTAGGTTAAATTCTATTGGATGAACTAAATGGGACGTGTGTCTTTTTTCAACCTATGTAACAATGTAAATTCATATTTAATATCTGAGGTTTACAGCCACTTTAAGTATTTTGATCAGATTCATAATAAATCAGTGAAAACAATACATTTCTTCTTCAAGGGCATATTTTTACATTTGTATTTGCCACCAGGACTGCCGAAAAGGCAGGTTCCTGACGCAAACCGTAATACCGAGACATTAAAAAACCCTAATATACATTTCTAAGATTGTTTTTGCATTGAACCGATTCATATATTTCCAAAAAAAAGAAACTTTGAAAAGATTTACTTTAAAGAACTTTTGTCACTAGTGGACTCCGCAGCTATGGAGTAAGTGACAAACACAATGGATGTGAAATCAAAAGAACTCTCCCGCAGCTACTTAAAACATTAACTTTTCTCTATTTTTCCTCCTCTTTCCGTCATTCCATCGAGATCTGCCTTCCAGTGCTGCGCCGCTACCTGGAATGTGAATGTGGAGACAGCAGGCCGCTTGGTGCCTATAAATGAAAGTCATCTTTCAAAGCTTTGGATAGTTTTATGCTCTGCACATAGAGACTAACAACGACGGAAAAATCTTTTAATTAAAACAAAATATTTCATCTGAGAAAGATGGAAAAAAAAAAGCTCATGAAAATTCAAAAGCTGAAAACATTTAACCACTTAAGACCCGGACCATTATGCAGGTAAAGGATCTGGCCAGTTTTTGAGATTCAGCACTGCGTCGCTTTAACTGTGCAATGTGGCTCCCAAACAAAATTTACGTCCTTTTTTTCCCCACAAATAGGGATTTCTTTTGGTGGTATTTGATCACCTCGGCGGTTTTTATTTTTTGCGCTATAAACGAACATAGAGCGACAATTTTGAAAAAAATTCAATATTTTCTACTTTTTTTCTACTATTTTTGCTATAATAAATATCCCCAAAAACGATATAAATAACATTTTTTTTTCCTCAGTTTAGGTCGATAAACAAAATAGGGGATCGTTTTATGGCATTTTTATTAATACATTTTTTCTTTACTACGATCAGCGATTTTTTTTTTATCATTACTGTGACATTATGGCGGACACATCGGACAATTTTGACACATTTTTGGGACCATTGTCAATTTTACAGCGAAAAGTGCTATAAAAATGCACTGATTATTGTGAAAATGACATTTGCCGTTTAGCAGTTAACCACTGCGGGGCGCTGTAGTGGTTAAGTGTGACCTCATGTGTGTTTTTAACTGTAGGGGGAGGGGCTGGACATGTGATCGTCGTTATATATCAGGGAACAGACGATCACTGACATTGCCACAGTGAAGCACGGGGAAGGTGTGTTTACACACACCTCTCCCCGTTCTTCAGCCCCTGTGAACGATCGCGGGACACCGGCGGCGATCGGGTCCGCGGGTCCCGCAGGCGAAGTCACGGAGCTTCGGATTGGGCCGGCGGGGCGCGCAACCCACGGCTGGGCTCTTAAAGGCGACGTATATATACGTGCCTGTGCCAAACCGTGCCATTCTGCCAACGTATATAGGCGTTAGGCGGTCCTTAAGTGGTTAAAGTTAAATGTTGATAGGCTCCATACAGCTCATCAATGATCTATGCGTAAATGTATTTTATTGGGATTTTATGTGATAGACCAACACAAAATGTCACATAATTGTGAAGTGGAAGGAAAATTATAAATGGTTTTCGATTTTTTTCACAAATAAATATGTGAAAAGTGTGGGGTACATTTGTATTCACTCTGATACCCCTAACTAAAATCTAGTGGAACCAATTGCCTTCAGAATTCACCTAATTAGTAAATAGAGTCCATCTGTGTGTAATTTAATCTCAGTATAAATACAGCTGTTCTGTGAAGCCCTCAGAGGTTTAATAGAGAACCTTAGTGAACAAACAGCATCATGAAGGCCAAGGAACACACCAGACAGGTCAGGGATAAAGTTGTGGAGAAGTTTAAAGCAGGGTTAGGTTATAAAAAAATATCCCCCCAAGCTTTGAACATCTCACAGAGCTCTGTTCAATCCATCATCGGAAAATGGAAAGCGTATGGCACAACTGCAAATTTACCAAGACATGGCCGTCCACCTAAACTGACCGGCAGGGCAAGGAGAGCATTCATCAGAGAATCAGCCAAGAGGCCTATGGTAACTCTGGAGGAGCTGCAGAGATCCACAGCTCAGGGGGGAGAATCTGTCCACAGGACAACTATTAGTCGTGCTCTCCACAAATCTGCCCTTTATGGAAGAGTGACAAGAAGAAAGCCATTGTTCAAAGAAAGCCATAAGAAGTCCTGTTTGCATTTTGTGAGAAGCCATGTGGGGGAGGGGACACAGAAAACATGGAAGAAGGTGCTCTGGTCAGATGAGACCAAAATTCTACTTTTTGGCCTAAAAGCAAAACAAAGACTGCACATCAACCTGAACACACTGTGAAACATGATGGTGGCAGCATCATGTTGTGGGGATGCTTTTCTACAGCAGGGACAAGGACGAGAGAAGAAGAAAATGAAAGGTAAAGAAGAGTAAGAAAGAAGGAAGAAAGGGGTAAAAAAATAAATAAATACAAGAAGAGGAAGAGGGGAAGAAAGGAGAGGAGAGAGAAAAAAAAGAAAAAATTGTAAAAAAAGTAAGAAAGGAGGAAGAAAGGGGTAAAAAAATAAATAAATACAAGAAGCAGAAGAAGGGAAGATAGGGAAGAAAGGAGCGAAGAAAAAAAATTGAAAGAAAGAAGGAAGAGAAAGAAGGAATGAGGAGAGGAGGAAAAAAAAACAAAGAAAAGAAGAGGAAGAATAAAGGAAAGAAGGGGAAAATGGAGAGGAGAGATGGAAAAAAAATATAGGAAAGAAGAGAAAGAAGGAGGGAAGGGAGGAAAGAGGAGAGGAGGGAAAAAAAAGAGGAGGAAAAAGAAAGAAGGATGGGAAAGAGGAGAGGAGGGAAGAAAAAGAGAGGGAATGTAGAAAGGAAGGAGAGAAAAAAGAAAGTAAAGACAGAAGAAAGGAGAGGAGAAAAACGAAAGAAAAGGGAAGAAAGAAAGAAGGGAAAAAAAGAGGGAAGAAAGGAGAGGATATGAGAAAAGAAAGAGAAAGACAGCAAAGAAAAAAAAGAATGAAGGAAGAGAGGAAAGGAAGGAGGAGAAGAGAAAAGAAAAAGAAAGAAAGGAAAAAAGAGAAAGAAGGGGATGTGAGTATCATCTTTGGCGGGCAGTGGTAGCCAGAGGGGTTTCTGAAGGATAGAGTCTTACCCAGCAGCCAATTGGAGGGGGTTTTCCCTGCTGGGCATGCTGGGGAGGGGTATATCTGTGATGGAGGTCATGTGTTCGGGGTTCCTTTTTTCCTTCTCCTGCGCAGGGTCCCAGAGTTGGGGTGCGGCACCCATGGACCCTGCTGGCATGGCCCTCCTGGCCAAGCTTCCAGGCCTTGCTGAGACTCGGTCTGGGACGAAACCAAAAGGGACCCCAGTGACTTACTTGGTTCCCCATGCGGAGAGGATCCGGCGCCTGGGCCAAAGACAGTTGCGCGCTGCCGTCGCCCCGTGACCTGTGCTGAGGTTATTGCTGGGAGGATTTGCTCTGTTCAGACGTGGACAAATTATCTATACTACATTGGCCTGTGGCAGAGGCCTAGAGCCGGGTCAATGAGAGAGACCTGTTCCTCCCAACCAGCATTTAAAGTGGCGATGCATGCAAAATTGTATCTGTAAAGGGGCTGATCTTTGCTGTACATATATCCAGGCCTGACATCGAGAATCTCTATCTTCTCATCAACCTATTCTTCTTTCACCGAGTTGATGTTCGGCTGTGTTGGCCTTGAATTAAAGCATTGAGAAAATCTTTATTGACGGTGTGGACACTCAATTATTACTTAGTGACTTCTGGGGCACCCCTAGACCAAGCAAGGGTAACTTAATCTGCCGATCCCATATTAATCCAGTGGCCCTTTTGGGGGTGATGCTACAAAAAGAAAGGAAAGAAGAGGGAGAAGGAAGAGGCAGCGAAGGAAGAAAAGAAAGAAGGAAAGAAGGAAAGGAGGAGAGGAGAAAAAAGAAAGAAGAGGAAGAAGGAAAAGAGGGAAAGAAGGACGGAAGAGAGTAAATAAAGAAAAATAACAAAAACAAAGGTAAGAAGAGAAAGAAGGAAAGAAGAGAAAGAGGGAAGGATGAGAGGAGAGTGAAATATGTAAAGAAGTGTAATAACACCTTTATGGTGCTGTATGCAGAGGATCCAGTGTTAATAGAAGACAATAGTATGTGAAATACATTCAGCAGGTATTATATATTTATATAGAGTATATATATATATATATATATATATATATATATATTTAGTGTCTTGATTTTGTATTTGACTGTTTGTCTGCAGTTGCCCTTTAAGCCAATCTCCCGTTCCCTCTGTACGCAGTCTTTTAGTCTTTTAGTCTTTCAGTCTTTCATGGTAAGAACTGCAGTAGAAGAGACTCTCCAATCTCAATTGTTCTGGGATTCCGGCAAGTCATCAGCAAGGCAACGGCACTGATTAACCTATTCATGCTTACACGAGGATATTCATAATATGCACCCCGAGGACAGGTGCTGAGAACTCTGAAATTGAGAGGTTATTTGAAACAGCTTCATTCTGCAAGCCAGCTTTATTGATGGATTCTTCTTCTCTCATTTCAGCTGATAGCAGAGAGTGGAAAAGACATGACTGTATTGACGTTCATGCTGTGTGGTCTCTCTATCACCACCAAGCACCCAGAAACATCATTAGAAGGGGAGGAAAGTCACACAGGGACCGCAGTCTTTTTAAAGCCACTTTATTTAGAGGAAATCTGTAGAGTGAGAAATATAAAGGCTGTCATTGTTGACCTCCTTCTGAGAATATAAGTGGCCCGGCTGTCTCTGAATACATTCTGAGTCATTGATCTGGAACAAGCATGCAGATTAGAAAGTCAAAGTGAAGTCAGAACATGTGATCTGCACACTTGTTCCAGGACAGTGCCAAAGAAAGTACTGAAGTCCCTAAATCAGCATGGCATCCGGGCAACTAGCAATACCAGCCTCCGTATTCTCCCAATATATTTGTATTGAATTGTGTTCCTAAAGGGTAAGTTCACCTTTACAGACAATTCTGTAAGGTGAACTTACACAGGACACCCTTCGAAATCCCTTAGAAATCACCTCAACATTTTCGGTGCATTCTAATTGGTTTGCGTTGCCACATGAGAGGCACCGACCAATCAGATTCCACACAGCCCGTCCTATCAGCGGGGAGGAAGTAGAGAGAATGCAGAGGGTATTTCGATGCCCAGATCTGGTGAGACGGCGTTAGCAGGGCCCAGAACTAGAGATCACTGTACTGCAGGTCAGCAGGACAGGGGGGGGGGGGGTGGGGTGGGTTGTTGAGAAGGGGTTCCTGTGTAAGTTCACCTTACAGATTTTTCTAACATTAAAGTGGTTGTAAACCCCTATGGCGCCCCGAGCGCCGCCGCCTTCTGGACATGTGCCGTGTTGAAAGGGCACTCGCCCCATCCCAGGCTGCGGACCTGCCCGCCCCCAAGCGGCCGCTTGGTCCGCCTGGTGGTTGCGCCGGCCCTGGCTGCAGGCCCCATCAAGGCGCTCTATATACTGCAGTCCTAACTATAACATTGCATTTTAAGTCTCCTCAGTGGGAGCACATGACTGCTGATGGATAGATAAGTGTCAGGTGACCGGAGGTAGCCCAGCCCTCATTAAAGGGGCAGGAGCACACTGCGCACTCGGGACATGGAAGCAAATGTGCCAGTACGCTGCCTGACCACAATGACATAAATACAACAAACAAAGGTCACTGCCCCTACCTATGACTGGTCTATACAATAAGGAGTCACCTACCCCTACCAGGTATTCGGTGTAGTTTTCCTTGTCCAAGATTGCTTCAAACAATAAGGCTCTCAAACAGAGAGAGAAAGAAGAAAGAGGTGAACATAGCATAATATGCTGACACTGACTTGTAAATCTGGAATGTGCAGGCAACTCACATATAGTCAGATGTATAATAGGATCAGATACAATGTTTCACTC
Organism: Rana kukunoris; assembly: GCA_029574335.1. Taxonomy (NCBI): domain Eukaryota; kingdom Metazoa; phylum Chordata; class Amphibia; order Anura; family Ranidae; genus Rana; species Rana kukunoris. The sequence goes on along the minus strand of CM056059.1, from coordinate 121,651,221 downwards.
CTCAATCTACTCGGGTCTCGTCACTAGGCTCCTCCCCTACACGTTACGTCACTTGTCACGTGACTTTTTCAAGGTAACAAATGCGGTACTGCACACCATATTAGCTTGAATTCTGCTTGTTTTTTTAAGACAACACTCGCAAACCGAATCAGGATTAACAAAAAAATAAAAAGTTGCTTGTCTTTCAAAACGCTCATTAATCTCATAACTTGTAAAATCAAGGTTCCACTGTATATAAAATAATATGCAAAGTGGTTGGAGGGAAGCTTCAGAATGGCAAAGATGTTTTTATTACAAATGATGTGAGCAGACCGCAGTTCCTGTTTAACTCCAGGCAATACACAAACTTTTATCTATCTATACACAAACTTTTATCTATCTATCTATCTATCTATCTATCTATCTATCTATCTATCTATCTATCTATCTATCTATCTATCTATCTATCTATCTATCTATCTATCTACTCATTAAATATATCATCAGCTACCAAACTCAATTGTCCCCTTCTGGGTCTGCTGTCTGTTTTGCATTGATATGCGTTGTGCCATTGCTCCTTATTTAGTATGCCAAGGCAAAGCTGGCACTATGAAAAATACATCAAATAGAAACAATATGCACTGAAAACATTTCCTCTGCAGCATTTACAATCCTCCAAACGCTTTAGTGAAAGGAAGCAGATTGGACAACAGTTGTCTTCAACTGTTATACCAGACATTTGATTAAACCATTAACCCTTTACCTGCTCGAATTTCAGCACTATCATTGCCAGAACCTGCCTCCATTAAAGTGGCAGATGTTTCCTTCCTTCTATGGTAGGGGCCCTGACCCCTAGAGGCCTAATGGCGACCTCCAGAGTCAGAGAAAGCTGACATCCTTCTTTGTAGAGTGGGTTACCAGCATGATTGGTGAAATACAAGAAGAAATGATGGGCGCCAGTCACTTTTTGAATGTGAACAATAGATTTATTGTCTCTTAACAGAACTGTGTGAGAGAGGGTTAGGGCCCGGACACCCTTGAGTAGATGCAAAGATAATTGCCAGACTCTGAAACTTCTATAGGTAGACAAGCTATACAGTGAAATGCCTCCAGCCAGATAACACTTCTGTATGGGTAGGACCGCTGTCTCCTATGACAACTAATCTTGCAACAGTCAATAAACGGTAGTTATACATAATGCTGAATAACACAGAACAGTCCGTTTCTTATCTCTCGTTATAAAAAAAGGGGGTACAGTTGAACCTCGGGTTATGAGCATAATTCGTTATCAAAGTCAGTTTTCCCATTGTAGAAAATGCTCCCTGACATCACCCGGTGACCACACCCCATGCCTATATAAGTTGTTGCGCATCACGCACACGGAACTACAGTGGGAGAGAGTGTTGTGTCAACATCGGAAGAAGATGGAAGAAGATGACAGAGAAGACCAGACCAACGCTAGTGAAAGAGCTGGCAGAAAATAGCGGAGGAGCCCAGCAGAAGGCTCGTCCCCACCCCCTTTCCTGACCGGCTGGGCTGCATGCTCGCATAAGGGTCTGGTATGGATTTTTGTGGGACCCCCACGCCATTAGGGCCTAATATGGTCTTGGAGGGGGAACCCATGCCGTTTTTTTATTTAAAATTTGGCGTGGAGTTCCCTCTTAAGATTCATACCAAACACAGTGCCTGGTATTGGCGGGGATCAAAATAGGATCCCTGTTTATTGAAAGTCGGACGTATGCAGGGCAAAGAAGGACGGCTGTCGTGTCATACCAGTGTGAACCCGGCCTTAAGGATTCTATATTAAACTGAGTTTTTACATAAGTAGTAAAAAAAGTTGCTTAACCACTTAAGGACCACTTCAAGCCGATATACGTGCACGTGACCCGGCGTGTGCACGTGACCCAGTCCGAAGCTCCGTGACCACGGCCGCACGAACCGATCGCCGCTGTAGTCCCGCGATCGGTTCCCGGAGCTGAAGAACGGGGAGAGCTGTGTGTAAACACAGCTTCCCCGTTCTTCACTGTGGCGCCCGCATTGATTGTGTGTTCCCTTATATAGGGAATCAAAATCAATGACGTCACACCTACAGCCACACCTCCCTACAGTTAGAAAAACATATGAGGTCACACATAACCCCTTCAGCGCCCCCTAGTGGTTAACTCCCAAACTGCAATTGTCATTTTCACAGTAAACAATGCATGTTTAATGCATTTTTTGCTGTGAAAATGACAATGGTCCCAAAAATGTGTCAAAATTGTCTGAAGTGTCCGCCATAATGTCGCAGTCATGAAAAAAATCGCTGATTGCCGCCATTAGTAGTAAAACATGTTTTTTTATAAAAATGCAATAAAACTATCTTACAATTTATTTTGTAAACGCTATAAATTTTGCGCAAACCAATCGATAAACGCTTATTGTGATTTTGTTTATCAAAAATAGGTAGAAGAATACGTATCGGCCTAAACTGAGGAATACATTTTTTTTTATATATATTTTTGGGGGATATTTATTATAGCAAAAAGTAAAAAATATTGAATTTTTATCAAAATTGTTGCTCTATTTTTGTTTATAGCGCAAAAAAATAAAAAACACAGAGGTGATCAAATACCACCAGAAGAAAGCTCTTTTTGTGGGAAAAAAAGGACGCCAATTTTGTTAGGAAGCCACGTCGCACGACCACGCAATTGTCAGTTAAAGCGACGCAGTGCCGAATCACAGAAACTGGCCAGGTCCTTTAGCTGCCTAAAGGTCCGGGTCTTACTGTAAGTGGTTAAAATGTATAGACATACACATTCTAAAAATACAATGGACCCCAAACCATTCCCCTCTCACTTGAAAACTGCCATAGTAAAAAAATATATATAAACAAAAGTTAAGTTAAAAGACAATAAAGCAGTGTCCCCAAATACCAAAGTCATTTCACCAAGGCAATTGTTGGAGATTAGCTCATTTCTAATTATCAGAAGAGACCACAAACATCTAGTTACTCCATCGCCTTCTACATAATGAGCACCACTGACTTCTATAAAACTTTTCAAATCATTAAGGACAGTAGTTGCCATGTACACTAAATATAGAGCAATCACCACTGGAGTGAGACTATGTTTACTGCAAAAGAACATAAAATAAGGGAAAAAGAAAATTTGCCTTAAAGAAAAAAAATAAAACTGATTATCCTGGAATTCATACAACCCCCGAAAAACCAAGATAGCTTCGAAATGAGTTCTCAATCTGGGCAACACAATTTTATTTTTATTGTTTTTTGCCTTTATTGTTTTTGAATGACTGATCCTTAAATCCATTAGAAGAGGGGGGAAAACTTGCTTACAACATAATCTGATCTGAACAGTACTGAACCCCGCCGAGCGCCTTGATGGAGATGACAAGCTAATGGTGTCAGCAGTGCAATGAGCCAACGTGAGGCAACAGCCGATGTCACCCACCAGAGAACACAATTACTCTCCGATGACTCCTGAAGAGAGATGGAACAGATGTGACTTGTATCGTTTTTTTTTTTCTGTTGCATATAGAGCGATTGAGCTCACCTGGTGGTTGTGGCCTGATATTTTGGCTATTTAAAGAGCTTGAAGATAAAAAAAAAAAATATGAAACAAGTCTCAGTAGAGTGCTTAGGATTAACATTACAACCGGAGATGTGTGTTTTCTCTTGCTATTGGCTATTTTATTGGCATGTTAAGCACTCTGTGCTCCTGACAGTCCTTGGCCTACAACCTCTTAAATAGGTGATTGTAATGGGAGGGCCCGTGGGACCCAGAAGCTCTTACAAAGTATGAGCAAGGGATTAATGGACACATCTTGGATTGCTATTTACAGGTTGTTGATTCTGAACTCTACAGGTTAATTGAACGAATGACTCATTCAATGTGGGAACACAGACTGTTAGGTGTTAATGTTGTCTGGTACTGTGATGTAAATGAATCTTAGTATGGCTCCTAGGAATCTTTCATTGTGTTGTGCTAATGGACACTGTATTGTGTGTAGCACTGACCCCCGCAGGAGCTGCTGATTAAATTTTGGGCCTGCACTCTAACTACAACCCCAATGATAAGGCTCAGTCCCCTTTACACAGCTGTGGTGCAATACAATACAATACTGTACAATGTGATACCAGATACCTGTTTGTAACTTCAGGATCCACGAGCGGCACCTAGAGTGAATAAAGCAATACGCCACAACCCTGGTATGCTTAAACAGTAGTATTCTTTTACTGTTGATAATTGGCAAGTAAAGAAACACCAGTACATAAACTGTGCTATCCTCCTAACATGGGATGAGAGCACAATAAAATTAAATCTATACAGCAATCAAATGGCAAACAGTATACCTGCAGGTATATGAATAAGAAAATAAAACTAAGCCTAGGAGCTCCCCCTACTTTGTAAGGTAACCGTGAGATCTCACAAAAAAAAAACACAAAACAGTCAGTTCTTGATCTTCTTTCTTCGCTAGCTAATAATGTTTCCCAAGTAATTTGTAATCCAAACAAAACGAGTAAACTTCCTGAAAAAGAAATGTCTCCGCAATGAGTGGGTTAACTGCCTTGGCCTTCTGGAGAGCGTCCCGAACAACTAGGCCTTCAGCCTTCTTAAAGGCAACCCCTCCGCTTCTTCTTGGAAGTATGTAGTGAGGCCTGTGTGTTAGTCTAATGGCGTGTGAGGCATAACAAACTGTGGGCCGTAACCCACTCACCTAACTGGACACAGGCTCCGTACAGTCTCGCGACCTCCTCCCGTTGCTCCGTCTGCTGGATCAAACACCAGGCCAACTCTGCTGGGGGACTCCCGTCCTCCGATGCTCAATGGAAATGTCCGTGGGCCTTGCTGTTCGGTCCCGTCTCCTCACAGATCCTCTCCGGCTGCCCATGCGGTTCCAAAAGGGACCTAAGATGGCTGCTCCCACTCCTTATATAGCAAATCCCAGCATGCACTGCCCAAGAAATTGTTCCTGGGTCTTTGATCAACTTCCTATTTACAAGGGTCAACTCTGAGAACCAATAGTCTTTCTTCTTTATTTCTCAGATAGTGGAATCCTCCTTGCATTAACAACAATTGGCCACTAGATGGCTCCAAACACTCAACAATCTCAATGTCCATGAATGCCCTCTAGGGAATGCAATATACACATTTATGTACTATATATATATACATCAGCGCTACATGTGTGAAGTTATATTGATGATAAATGTGTATTGTGAGTTAACACAGTCTAAAGGTCAGATTCTGACTCAGCTATAGTTAATTAGCTCATGTAAATTATGTCTACTAAAGGAATCTGTATTGTATAGCAGGTGTCTGTCTTGAAAGGTCATATCTCAGAGTCACCTTGTCTGGGTAAATGATTAGTTAATTAGCTCACGTAAATTATGTCTACTAAAGGAATGTGTATTGAGGGGGCTCGTTAGGAACCATTGTATAATGTTGTGGGTGGAGTTGGGTCATTGTTCATTCTTGGTTACTGACTGTAAATAAAGAGCCTGATTTTCTCAGTAAAGAGTCTATTTGTTCTGAACCTCAAACAGTGTCATGTCCCAGGGTGTATTCGAACCGGGATCATTCTGGTCTCTTAAACCACAGCCGTACCTGCTGTGCTACAGAGGAGATCTAGACCTTGGGAATGTCCTTACTGTGTTCAAACACTACCTCAGACTCACTAGCTTTACCTGCTGCCAGCTGTGAACAATTCTCAATCTGGACAGCCTTTAAATAGGAAGTGAGGTCATCACTCAGCGCCCGTTTATTGGATTACTTCCCTGTGTGTTTTGACTTCAGTGATCTTCCTTGTATTGAACTCCTGCCTGATATCCCGACTATTCTACAGCCTGCTGATTTTGTACCCTACCGCCAGATCGTATATGACCTTTGCCTGCCAGACCCTTCTCCGGAATTCGATTGTGAACTATTTGCCTGATCCGCTGCCGACCGTATCTGCCTGACGACGCTTTGCCTGGATCTCCAGCATACTACTTCCACTTGGGACACTACCCTTTACAGGTACCTTACAAACAGAGCGGTGTCTCATTATTGGGGTTTGTTTGCCTGAGTGTGAAGTGTCGATAGCTGTCTTGGGTTCGGAATGGAATATCTTAAAGAGCCTTAACCCCTGTCCCATTTGGGGTTCCGTTACAGTGATCAATTCCAGGAGATCAAAGCAACTCTGAGAAAAACTGAGGTTCTAGTGATAGGTGGCCTACATCAGGACAAGCATAACTAGCACTGTTCAGATATCCCACATAGCCTTGGCCAAATATCAGCAATTGTTGAATCTCTTATTTTTTCTGCTTGATGAGTGTAACGGCTACCCAAGTAGGGAGAGGGTATCAGCCTTTGGAGACATCCTTTTCCTTGGCAAGTTGCTATGCAAGTAAGTCCGGTATAAGCTCATCAACAAGATCCAGAGGGAGAGTCAGGTCCAGTTGTAAAATGAACAGAATAAATATCCCATCTCATGCCCTTTCAAGAACAAGATGGGCTACATTTTGAAGGGTCAAGTAGACTAACTTTAATGGCACATTTATTGGTTTATATCTAGTTACAAGCTTGTGAGTAATCAAGGAACAATGGAACTCTCCTTCCACAGGGGGGCCCCAAGGTAGACACCCTGGCACCAGGCCAAAGAAGCCACATTCCTTTCTCAATAGAATTCAATCAACCCCCAGAACAATACTCAATTACAGATAATCCCATCAGTAGCTAAACATTTCGGCACCGCAAAGCCTGACAAGTTCTTCTGAACATAATTGACATGCTATTTCAATACACCTGACCGGAGACTGCTAATTTGGAATACAATACACCATCTCTTAAGGATAAACACAGGTCTTTCACACACACAATAGATCAATTAACCTTTGGGATATACAGGTGCATTAGCATACCTAAGGAGAGGTTTTAGGAACCAGGCTGATTCAGTTCCAATCTACAACTAGACAGACAGAGGATATTTACACCTCATAATATCCCACTGCATGATTATTATAGATGTACAGGCAGAATACATAGTTCCGTTACAATGAGCATAGCGTGATTCAAGTCCCTGAAGGGACTACTGTAATGCTTTGTGTACAGCTACCTAAAAAGACCTTCAACCATAACAGTTAGTGTGGATTGTCTCACTGCGGGTCCTTAAAGGGGTTCTAAACCTTCATGTTTTTTTCAACTTAATGCATCTTAAGCCATCTTCAAATAGTCATGGTTTAAAGGGGTTGTAAACGTTTATTTTTTTTACTTTTTTAAATAACAAACATGTCATACTTGCGTCTGCTGTGTGGCTCGTTTTGCACAGAGTGGCCCCGATCCTCGTCTTCTGGGGTCCCTCGGCGGCTGTCTCAGCTCCTCCCCTCGGGAAGCGCTCTCCCAAGGGGGTTAGCTTGCGGGCGTGCTACCGTGATGCAGTCAGCAGCCATAACCACTGGCTGTATCACTCAGCCCCGCCCCCCGGTGCGCCACGTCATTGATTTGATTGGCAGCAGCAGGAGCTAATGGCTGCGCTGCTATCAATCATCGAATGAAGAGCTGAGAAGCCTGGGCCGAGAAGCCATTGTGTTTACGACACAGGACTTTTGAGGGCTCAGGTAAGTAAACGGGGGCCCGGGGGCCTGTAAGCATTGGATGTTTTTCACCTTAATGTTAATGCTGGAGGAATTCAAGTGGTTTGCCCAGAGTCCTGACCTCATTCCAGTTGAACATCCTTGAAATTAATGGGAACGTTTATTGCAAGCCAGGTCTTCTCATTCAACATCAGTAATTGGGCACAAATTTGGAAAAACTCAGAAATCTTGTGAAAAGCCTTCCCAGAAGAATACCAGCAGTTATAGCCACAAAAGAGTAGGAACGGCGGTCAATATTAATGTCCATTGTTTTAGAATGGGATGTCCAACAAGTTCCTATAGGTGCTGTCATCAGGTGATCAAAAACGTTTAGCCATGTATCTAAAGAAAGTACTGGCACCATATATTCCAACTTTTTTAAAATTTAAGGTGATACCATCTATTGCAGGGGTGCCCAACCAGTGTCCCCGGGTGCCACGTGTGGCCCACGGAGGCCTCTGACATGGCCCGCGGAGCCCTCTGATGTGGCCTGCGACCTCCTGCTCAGGAATAATAGAATAGAATACTGTTATTAAAGGTCAGTTTATTACTAAAATCAGTGTATATATGGGCATATCTGTTCTGCATTGGTTACTGGGCTGCTTTCAAACAGATGCAGAGCAGTGCAGTAGACTTCTGTTATTACCTGCAAGTTTTGTGAGCTTTGTGAAAGTGCACCACACCTTCAGAATATAATAGAAGTCTATTGTAAAGTGCAGGAAAGCCAAAGGTTGGTAAACCGCAGTGCATTAGTGTAAAAGCAGCCTTGGACCCCTTTCACGGGATCAGTCCAACCCTATTGGACCCTCCATTTACCTCTACGGAGTGGCAGATGTAAACTGTGTGAAGACTTGTGTCCTATCTCCCGCAAAAAAAAAAAAAAATATGCATATGCAGAGCAGATACGGACCTGCTATCCGTTTATTGTGGCCCGCTTACCGGTTACCAAGTCTCATAAGTGGCCCTTGAACTTGAGAAGGTTGGGGACCCCTGATCTATTGGATTTCTAATTAGATTGTAGTGCAAGCTTCTAAGGCATGTTGGCCTCTTATTAAGCTCTTTTTTTTTTCTTTAAAGAAACCTGGGTATTCCCAAACATGGCCTAAAATGGTGGGACATGTATACTGTTTTATAATAATTTAAAATAATGAGGAAGCTACTCCCCACTTCAGTCTAAAAGGCTCCATTCCAGGACCCACAAAACATAGGAACTGGGGTGCAGAAACTTATCTATAATGTCATACCATCAGGGAGGTGTGTAATTTTGCCCAAATGTATTCTGCAGCAGGACAATAACCCCAAACATACAGCCAATGTCATCAAGCGTTAGCTTCAGAGTAATGCCGCGTACACGCGATCATTTTTCAGGCTGTAAAAAATTAAGATTTTTTTTTTAATGTCATTAAAAATGATCGTGTGTGGGCTTCAGAGCATTTTTTCGGGTTCTGAAAAACAGGCAAAAAAAATATTCGAACGTGCTCTATTTTTTCACGACGCTTTTAACGTTGTAGTTTTTCGGGTCGTAAAAAATGGTCGTGTGTGGGCTTTAACGACGTAAAAAACCTGCGCATGCTCAGAAGCAAGTTATAGGACGGGAGCGCTCGTTCTGTTAAAACTAGCGTTCGTAATGGAGTAAGCACATTCATGACGCTGTAACAGACAGAAAAGCGTGAATCGTCTTTTACTAAAACGCAATCAGCTAAAGCAGCCCTAAGGATGGCGTCATCCGCATGGAACTTCCCCTTTATAGTGCCGTCATACGCGTTGTACGTCACCGCGCTTTGCTAGAGCATTATTTTTTTCACGATCGTGTATAGGCAAGGCCGTTTTAATGATCGGGTTGAAAAAAAAATAGTTTTTTCTAGAGCCTAAAAAACGTTGTTTTTTACAACCCGAAAAATTATTGTGTGTACGCGGCATAAGAGCCAATTCATACACCGGCGGCACGACTTTGGTGGCGACTCGGCAAGGTGATCTCAAGACGACTTGAGAGGCAACTTGCAAAATAACTTCTGTATTGAGGCAAGTCACCCCCAAAGTCGTACATAAACCTTTTTCTAAGTCGGAGCGATGGTTCCATCGAGTAGAGCGAATCGCGACTTGTCAGGCGGCTGTGTCTTCTGACAGGTCGCCCCTGTGTAAACCGACTCTAAAGAAAAACAAGGAGTCTTGGAAGTGATGGTTTGACCCTCACAGAGCCCTGATCTCAACATCATGGAGTCTGGCTAGGATTACATGAAGAGACTGAAGGATTTGAGGCAGCCTACATCCACAGAAGATCTGAGGCCCCGTACACACGGCAGAGATTCTCGGCAGAAACCAGCGAGAAGCTCGCTGGGATCCTCATTCTGCCGAGAACCTCGGCCGTGTGTATGGTTTTGGTGAGCATCCCGTCGGGAAAGCCGTCGAGCCAAAATAGAGAGCAGGTTCTCTATTTGCTCGATGGCCCATCGAGAACCATGGCTTGACGGCTTGGTCGACGATTTCGACGGCCGGGCGAGAACCTCGACGGGCGGAACGATGTTTGGCCCATCAAGGTTCTCGTATGTGTGTACGCGGCCTGAGGTTAGTTCTCCAAGATGTTTGGAACAACCTACCTACCAAGTTCCCTCAAAAACTGTGTGCAAGTGTTCCTAGAAGAATTGATGCTGTATTGAAGACAAAGAGCGGTCACACCAAATATTCATTTGATTTGGATTTCTTTTCTGATCATTAACTTTTCATTTTGTTAAATGATAAAAAATAAACTATTTACAGTTCTTTTTCTGAAAGCATTCTTATTTACAGCTTTTTTTCACACCTGACTAAAACTTTTGCCTTCACAAATACTTTAACAAGTCTGCACATCCTCCTCTGACCTCATTACCAAGCTGTTTTCACCAAGACATCTGTCGCCCACTAGATGTTTGTTGTTCCTTACATCCTTCTCTATAAACTTGAAAGACATGAGTGTGAAAAAAATCTTATATTAGCATTTTTTGATGTGCTGGAACAATGCCTAAATGTCTTGACTCTTCCTGCATGTTGTTTTTTTTTTTTTTTGTATTTAGGTTTGACCACATGATTAACAATTTGACTATTTGGGAGAAGATACTGTAGACTAGGGATGAGCCAAACACCCCCTCGTTCGGTTCGCACCAAAACCTGCGAACAGACCAAAAGTTTGTGTGAACTTTAAAACCCCATTAAAGTCTATGGCACTCGAACTTTTGAAATGTAAAGTGCTAATTTCAACCTAACTTCAGGCCGGCGCTATCGTCAAAAGACGTCTACAGCGCCGACCTGAGGTGCCTGGTGGACGTCTTTGGATGGCTTTTGAGTGCATTACCCGCGCGCGCCGCTGGGTGGCGCGCAGCGGGTAAACGCTGTGCCGTCGCATCGCTGGGAAGCCGATGAGTGTGCCTGGCGGCCGCGATGTCCGTGGGTACACACGATCGGCAGTCCCAGCGGGTGACAGCAGGGACGTGGAGCTCTGTGTGTAAACACAGAGCTCCACGTGCTGTCAGGGAGAGAGGAGACCGATCTGTGTCCCTTGTACATAGGGACACAGCATCGGTCACCTCCCCCAGTCACCCCCCCTCCCCCCACACAGTTAGAACACACCCAGGGAATACATTTAACCCCTTCCTCACCCCCTAGTGTTAACCTCTTCCTTGCCAGTCACATTTATACAGTAATTAGTGCATTTTTATAGCACTGATTGCTGTATAAATGTGAATGGTCCCAAAATTGTGTCAAAAGTGTCCGATATGTCCGCCGCAATATCGCAGGCCTGTCAAAAAAAAATCGCAGATCATAAATCTATCCCCTATATTATAACTTTTGCGCAAACCAATCAATAAACGCTTATTGCAAATTTTTTTAACAGAAATATGTAGAAGAATACGTATCAGCTTAAACTGAGGGAAAAATATATATATATTTTAAATTGGCATATTATTATAACAAAAAGTAAAAAATATTGTGTTTTTTTTTTTCAAAATTTTCTGTCTTTTTCTGTTTATAGCGCAGAAAATAAAAATCGCAGAGATGATCAAATACCACCAAAAGAAAGCTCTATTTGTGGGGAAAAAATTATAAAAATATAATTTGGGTACAGTGTTGTATGACCGCACAATTGTCATTCAAAACGCGTCAGCGCTAAAAGTTGAAAATTGGTCTGGGCACGAAGGGGGTTTAAGTGCCCAGTAATGAAGTGGTTAAAGGCTAATATGCAAGTTATTGTCCTAAAAAGTGTTTGGGGACCCGGGCAGTTTTTTCAGGAGCAGTGATTTCAAATGACTTTTTCCTTCAGATATTACACTTTGTGCAGGGACAGTTCGAAGCATGGGAAACAAGTGCTGCTTTACAGGCATACTATACCTCCTCTCCCCCCTAAGGTACGAAATTTAAAGGAATATTTTGTTTTATTGTTTTGACTTTAAGTATTAATTAAATCACTGCTCCCGAAAAAACGGCCGTTTTTTTAAAAACTTTTTTGCATTGATACATGTCCCCTGGGACAGGACCCGGGTCCCCAAACACTTTTTATGACAATAACTTGCATATAAGCCATTAAAATTAGCACTTTGGATTTCTCCCATAGATTTTTCAGGGTGTTCTGCTGCTTTTCGAATTTGCCGCAAACACCCCAAATAGTTTGCTGTTCGGCAAACAGGCAATGTTCGAGTTGAACATGAGTTTGACTGGAACTCGAAGCTCATCCCTACTGTAGACCTAATAAAGTAGAACTTTGTTTTAAAGGGGTTGTAAAGGTACATTTTTTCCCCCTAAATAGCTTCCCCCCCCCCCACACACACTGTCAGCGTGAAGAAAAGAAGAAAGACGTTAACTGGTGCCCACCAGTGCTGCTAATTAGTGCCCAGCAGTGCCATCTATCAGTTTCCATCAGTACTAATCAGTGCCCTCCCGTGCCATCTATCAGTGCCGAGAAGTACTATACAGTGCCAATCAGTGCCACCTATCAGTGTCCATCATGGCTGCCAATCAGTGCCTAGTAGTGCCTCATCAGTGTCACTTAGTGTTGCCTATCAGTGCCACCTACCAGTGCCCATCAGTAATGCCTATCACTGCCCATCAGTGCCCCCAACCAGTGCTCATCAGTGCTGTCCATCAGTGCCACCTATTAGTGCCACCTCTCCGTGCCACCTATCAGTGCTCATCAGTGCCACCCATCAGTGCAGCCTCATCAGTGCCTCCTGATCAGTGCTCACCAGTACCGCCTCATCAGTGTCCATCAGTGCCACTTCATCAGTGCCTATCAGTGCAGCCTATCAGTGCCCATCAGTACCACCTCATGAGCGCCCATCGGTAAAGAAGAAAAAATACTTGTTTGCAAAATTGTATAACAAGATATGAAAACCATTTTGTTTTTTGTTTTTTTCAAATTATTCAGTGTTATTTTGTTTGTTTATTTAGCAAGAAAAATTAATAAACAGCAGCGATTAAATACCACAAAAAGAAAGCTCTTTTTGTGTGGAAAAAAAATGATAAAAAGTTCATACGGATAGAGTGTTACATGACCGCGCAATTGTCATTCAAAGTGTGAGAGCGCTGAAAGCTGAAAATTGGCCTGGTTAGGAAGTGCCTAGCAATCTAGTGGTTCAATAAGTTCTGAAGATGCAAAAAAAAAAAAAAAGACAGAGCGTGAGAAAAAAATAACATATCTCAAACAGCTATGCAGCAACAAATAAATACATTTTTTTAATAAACTCCCAGCTGTAATGGCTTAAGGGTAGATATGTGTTCAAATGAAATTTTGCTGCTGAATTAGCACAACAAATGCCAAAAAGTCGACAATAAGTGGCCACAAATGAAATACAGTTGTGGTCAAAATGAAACCCTTGGGATAAAGAAAAATGACTGTTCCCAAAATTGTCAAGAAAAACATACAGCTGAGACAAGTTGTAAGGTCAAAATGGCACCCGGCTACAAAAAAAAAATATTTTCTCACTATCTTACCAAAAGAAAATTTTAATAAGACGCTTGGCTGGCAAGAAAAGAAGGAATTGAATTATCGTTCTTTTTTTGCTGAGATCTTCTAGGCAATGTAACTTCAAGAAAAGCATCTGATAGCGTTTTGAAACAAAGAGGACTGTAATATTACTTGTCCCGCCCCTTCTGGAAGTCTCAGGGGATTTCTGCAACAAAAATCAGCTCAATGTAATAAATAAATAAATAAATAAATCATATTATTATTAATAAAAATAATAATATAAAAAAGCAATTATAAAAAACAATAGTAATTTGATTTCAAGGGTCACTATGAAAGTGATAATATAATCCAAGAAATTTGTTAAAAAATAATTCCACCTATTTATTTATTTTTTTGCTTGTTTGCTTATTTTAAACTGGATTGGGGGAAGTTTTTGATTCTGTCAGGGTTGTCATTGACTGGAGCTTTGGGAGTGGGAATCTCTCAACTATTTAGTTCTGAGTAGCATTCAAGTATGCTCACAATTCCCCTGCTATACCAGCCTAAATGCTTGGCATGCTGGGCTGGTTTGCTAAGGAAGAAAAGGCACATTTAAATAATAATAATAAAAAATGTTATTTATAGTTTTGCTAAATCTGTATCGAAAACACACTCAGCAGTCTCAATTTACAATATAAAAAAAATCCACAGCTCCAAAGCAAAGAAGCACTTTTAGATACGTATTTTCCACTCCACAAGAGGAAATAGTTAAAATTTGGTGCAAGGAGAAAGATGGGTAAATATTGAGTGAATTTTCGAGTAATAGAATAATTCGGACAATAAAGCACTTTTTTGCCATTGAAGAACAGATGTGAACCCACTGAATAATGAGAATATCCCAGTTGAAACTTGGCAAAACCCATTGAAATAAATAGATTAAATAGGGGATTTCTGCAACAAAGGTCAGCCCAATGTAATAAATAAATAAAATACTGTATATACTCGAGTATAAGCCAAGTTTTTCAGCACTTTTTTGTGTGCTAAAAATGCCCCCCTCGGCTTATACTCGAGTCACCATTTTGTGCCTGATCTCCCGGACTTTTGGGACCCGGTACCAGCCAAACTTGGAACACATGTAGCCCCACTCTTCCTCTACAAGTGTGCAAAGTTTTTTTGTCTGGGGGACATACGGCCGGGGAGCACTGATTTTTCAAACCCAGGCACCCCTTACATAGACTCCCATGTTAAATGGTAATTTCTCCAGTAAATTTGGGGACCCGGGACCGGCCTGTCGTAGGTCCCCAGGACCCGAAACTTGGCATACATTTAGCCCAATTTCTCCTCTACAAGTGTGCAAAGTTTGTTGTCTGGGTGACCTACGGCTGGGGAGCACCGATTTTTCAAATTCGGGCGCCCCTTCCGTAGACTCCCATGTTAAACATCAGACTAGTGAGGCATGGGCACAGTGAGGCATGAACACAAAATTCTCCTGCGCTCTGGTGTTTTCTCTAAAGGGAAGTGTAGTCCAATCTTAAGGCAAGGTCTAGAGTTTTGCTGCCCTCCTCAGAACCATTGGCGTTCATATGGCTTCAGAAAAGAAAATAAAGAAAAAAGGAGGGCGCAGCGACCTAGTGCATTACCGCATAAAAAGGTTTTATTAAATACAATAAAAGCAATAGTCTTACTCACAAAATGAGCTTGAATAAACGATTAACTAGCAATCAGACTGGTCTCTTTGCACCTGCCAGCAAGACCTGATGATACTGAGGATCAGATGATACCCCAACGGCGGCATTGGGCATAGTGAGGCATGGACACAGTGAGGCACAGTGAGGCACAATGAGGAATGGACACAGTGAGGCATGGACACAGTGAGGCATGGACACAGTGAGGCATGGACACAGTGAGGCATGGACACAGTGAGGCATGGGCAGTGAGGCATGGACACAGTGAGGCATGGGCACAGTGAGGCATGGGCACAGTGAGACATGGGCACAGTGAGGCATGCACATGGACACAGTGAGGCAAAGTGAGGCATGCAGATGGACACCCTAGGCTTATACTCAAGTCAATACGTTTTCCCATTTTTTTGTGGTAAAATTAGGTGCCTCGGCTTATACTCGAGTATATATGGTAATAATTATAATATGTAATATCGTAATGAAATAAATAAATATAATAATAATATTATTAATAATAAATGTCACTAAATGTTCTTTTTACCCATTGAATATTGAGAATATCCTTGTTGAAACTTGGCAAAACCCAATATAATAAATAGATTAAATGCTGGTTAAAAATTGTCCGAGTTGCCCAATGAATAGATGATGACTGTGTTTTTTCTCTTTGTGTGTGTGGATTAAATTTTTACCTGTGCACTATTTTTTTAAATGTTCTTTTAAATATATAATACATAGTACATGTACAAAAAAACAAAAAAAAAAACTAATGTCGTTTTTTTTTTAAGTACATGTACTATGTATTATATATTTAAAATAACATTTAAAAAAATAGTCGGCTGCAAACCCAAGGCCAAAAAACAGGAATGTGTTTAACCAAAGTTCATCTGACATTTTATTTTCCATATATTAGGTCTGCTGATATTCCTTTTCATCTTTCAGGAAGCTTTTTTTTTTTTTTTCAGCTGGGAGAGTTTGATGAATAACTCATTCTACCTTTTTAATCTTCACACTATTCTGTAGCATAGCCCTGTAATTTCATGAGACCTCAGAACTCCAGAGATTTCGTAAAAAAAAAATGAAATAATACAGCGAACCGCTGTCCAATTAGACCCGTAGAGACACAGAAAAATAAGGTACTAATTTGGAACGGGGTTTAGAAAGGACATTATGTCTGTGTCACCAAGTGTCTATTTTTTTCTACTAATTACATTTTAGAATTTTATTTTGTTTTCGATATGCATTGAGATGAGCTAGATTCTCTGCACAACATAGCAAGGCGATTCAATTCAATTTGCAGGAATATAGGGCCAGATTCACGAACACTTGCGCTGGAGTATTTGGATATGCGCCGCGTAACTGTGATGATGCGCCGTCGTTTCTATGTGCCCGTACCCAGCAAACTAGATGCGCCCAATAACGGGTCATTTGCGACCGGCGGAACGTTCCGACGCCAGAGTATCGTCAGCGCTTATTTTCGCTGGGCGCATCAGTCGCGCCCATTGATTTCCCCTGCAAATATGCAAATGAGGGAGATTTCCCAATTCACGAACGGATTAGCACCATACGCTGGCTACATGCGCCGCGCGTAACTGGTCCGTCCGGCGCAAAGTTATTTCTACAAAAGGCTGCTTTATCTTTACTCCAGACGGTCACAGGTCAGCAGGAGAGCAGCTACAGCAGCGTTACCGACGATAGGAGCTTGCTGAGCACCCCCACTTGCAAGGACAACACCTCTGTGTGCCAACATGCCAGGGGCAATTGTGGTCCTAGAACTACTGATGGGTCCCCCGGAACCAAGAAGGCGGCCACGTGAGAGGATATACCGCACTCGTATGAACCTCTTTGGCATGGGGGATGAGGAGGTGTATCGCCTCTTCAGATTCAGCCCTGATGTAATACTTGAACTAACCACAACCCTGCAGGGTGACATCACCAGCAAGACATACCGCTCACAAGCAGTGCAGCCACTGGTGAAGGTCCTGGCAACACTTCATTTCCTTGCCAGTGGATCATTCCAGCGTACAAGTGGAGTGGTGGCTGGGATGTCACAATCCTCCATAAGCAGATGTGTGCACCAGGTTGTCCCTGCAATCCTCAGACG
Source organism: Rana kukunoris (assembly GCA_029574335.1). Taxonomy (NCBI): domain Eukaryota; kingdom Metazoa; phylum Chordata; class Amphibia; order Anura; family Ranidae; genus Rana; species Rana kukunoris. The sequence continues at coordinate 121,633,936 of CM056059.1, read as the reverse complement.
CATGTCCAACCAGTTCATCAGACCCACCACTGAGGAGCTGCGGCAGAAGGCAATGACAGATTTCTACAACATTGCCAGATTCCCACGCACTGTGGGGGCCATTGATTGCACACATGTGGCCCTACAGCCCCCCAGTGCCACAGAGCACATATACCGCAATCGGAAGCATTGGCATTCCATCAACGTACAGGTGATAGCTGATGCCCAACGCCTCATATGGCACGTCCGTGCCAAACACCCCGGGTCCAGCCATGACAGCTACATATACAATCAGAGCCCCATCCCAGCAGAATTTAACCAGAACATGTATGGGGACAGCTGGCTGGTTGGTGAGTGACATGGGAGTCAGGCATGACTATCCCCTCCCGTGATGCACAACAGAAATCGCACATGCATGACTAACATTCTCCTGTCTTTTCCCTTACAGGTGACTCTGCATATGCACTGGGACCCCATCTAATGACTCCTTTCCGGAACCCCCAAACCAGAGGAGAGAGAAAATACAATGAAGCACACATCAAAACCCGTGCAGTGGTTGAGCAAACATTTGGGCTCCTGAAGTCCCGTTTCCGATGCCTGGATAAGTCTGGGGGGGCCCTATTGTATTCCCCTACCTTTGTGTGTCAGATCATCGCTGCATGTTGCATACTACATAACTTTGCTATGAAAAAAGGCCTGCATATTGACATACGTGATGACCTGACCCCCGACCCACACAGCCCCCCCCTGCCAGAGGACACCCAGTCTGCTGATGGAAGAGCAGTCAGGAGGGTCCTCGCTGTAGGCATCTTTGGACACTAAACCAAAACATTAATAACACAGACAGTGCACGCGTGTACACCACTGATGTCCCTAGATCACACACACCACATGCACATCGCATTGGATTAGCCCAAGTCCAGCATGTAGGAGTTGGGAGCAGTAACGCCAGCGTCAAGGCCCCAATGATGTCACTGTCCATTCACACACCTTTCACACGTGATTCATTCAGCCGTGGGGTTCACTTCACCACCACGGCCGAGGGTGACACCCCTTACTTTCAGGAGTGCCACCCTCTCACATTCACACACCATTCACACTGTCCCCTGCACTCCTGACCGTGTGCAGTACAAAAAAAAATTAATAATATCATATCCTGATAATTAAAAGAAACAAAATCTCATAACCTGAGAAAAAGAAAAAATAAACTCATGACCTGAGTATGTCCAAATCAAAAATATAAAACCAAAAAAAAAAAAGGCCTCATCGGGGACTTCTTCTGGGGGCCCCTCTCTGGCTCCGCAGCTGCCTGGATGGAGTGGGTGGGGGGGCATCTGGAGGTGGCTGATCCCCAGGTGGGCCACTCCTGGCAGGTGTGGCCTGCGTGCCCTCCAAGGCCCTGGCTATCCGTCCAAGGTAGCAGTTGGTCTGGGCCTGCATCCGGAGCTGACGGGTGACCTGGTAGTGCTGGGCCCGCCGACTCAGCCTCCCCTGGTCCCGGATGGCAGCACTGTTGGCCTGGACGGCTGCAGTAAGGTGCCGAATATCCCCCTGCACCTCCCCCAAAGTGGTGACCACTGCAGCGCAGTTGCAGCTGACATCCTGCACTGCGTTGCTGAGGTTGGCAACGGAGCCCAGGCTGTCAGCCACTTTCTCCAAGTGCACCGCTATGGCCCCCATCTGTTCCGTCTGCCTGGCGTGATCCCTCGCCAACTGGTCCTGTATACCATCAGACACCCCCCTGGTCTTCTGGGTCGCCTTCCTGGGGCCAGAAGATGGATGTCCTCGGGTGGAAGGAGTCGCCCTTGAGGGGCTTCCAAGGATGGGGGAGGGGGCGACAGACGGCCCAGGAGAAGGGGAGGAGACAGACAACACTAATGAAAAGTCCTGCTCTGCCACAGCAGGATCCTCCACAACCACCTCGGCAGGTGTGGTGTGGCCACTCTCCTCCTCCACAACCTCTTCACCACCCAGTGGCTCAGGCACACGATGGCGTGGGGGGGATGGGGTGGAATGTACGCTGACCGATGATGGCCCAGCTCCGTCATCTGTGGATGACACAAAGCAGACACATGTTGGTGGTCCCACACACTTGGCACATGTACCCCCCCCCCCAAATGCTAAACAACAAATAGGGGATTATAAAACACTTACCTGTCCTTGTGCCTTCCTCCACGGAGTCATAGCCTGCGACCCCCTCCACCTGCTCCCTCTCCAGGCAGCGAGCAACCACCTCCTCCTCTGCGGTCAGGGTGACAGGACATGGGGGACCACCACCTGTGCCCCTCTCATACCTCCTGATGGAGGCCACCTTGTCCCTCACCTTGCGCCGCAGGTCATTTATTTTTTTTTGTATGTCCCCAGCAGTCCGGGTGGAGTAGCCCAGGACATTGACCCTGGCAGCAATCGACTCCAGGATGCCCTGCTTCCTTTCCCGGCTGGTCTTCCGGCTTTTTTTGCCATGGAGAAATTCATTATCCCTCTCCATTGCCGAAATGATCACTGAGACCTCCTGGGCATTAAAATTGAGGTTCTTCCTCTCTCTGGGGGTAGCGGGAGCAGCCATCACAGCACAAAAGTATCTTCCCTGGGGTGGGGGGAAGCGGAACTACTTTTGCGCCGGAATGGCGTTTCCGCCAGCGCTTTTAAGCGCCCAGCGGAACGCATTGCGCTGACGTTTCCCAGGAAGTGGTGCCGACGGAAGTTGTGAGCATGCGCACAAGGGGGGCGAGTGGAGCCGCACTCACTGCGCATGCTCCGTGGATGATGCGCTGAACGTAAGCCTCTGCGCTGGGCTCCGCCCATCATTTACATATGATCACACCCACTTCCACTTGCGTCGGGTTACGCCAGCGCATTATCGTTACTCTGGCGCAAGTTTACGCGCAACTGCTATGTGAATTACAGGACTTGCGCTGAAAGGGTCTTCAGAGTAACGTAAATGAGAAGCGTTACTCCAGAGGAAAGATACTCTCATCTACCTGAATCTGGCCCATAATATATTTCTATAATGTTATATTAATTGTTGGCAAAAAGTTTGATACAGCTGTTTTCTTTTTGAAAATTTTAGTTGATTTTTCGAGAATTTTAGAAGTTTACTTGCAGTTTTTTATCTCCGATGCCGCATACACGAGACCGTTCTTCATGGCGAGAAAAATCGAATTTTTTTAATTGGTCGTGAAAAACGGTCATGCGTAGGCTCCAAAGCATTTTTCTCGTCGTTTTTCACGTCGTCGTGAAAAACGGCTGTGTGTAGGCTTTAACGACAGGGAAAAAACACGCATGCTCAGAAGCAAGTTATGAGTAGGGAAATTTGCATAATCAGCCCAAACGGTGGCGCAATTCGAATGGAACTTACCCTTTATAGTGCCGTCGTACGTGTTGTACATCACCGCGCTTTGCTCGAGCATTTTTTATCACGATCGTGTGTATGCAAGGCAGGCTTGAGAGGAATCACATTGAGAAAAACATCATTTTTTTCCATGACATGAATAATGGTCTTGTGTACGCGGCACAAGTTCCATCTTTCAAGGTCATAAGACCTCTACAACCCAATTTTCTAATTGTACTGTTTTTGAAGTTTTACTGGTTTTAATGTCATACCATTATTTGACCAATTATGGGCTGTGACAGTTAGGAATTATTAGCAGTGCTTTGCGCCCCGAGCCCACCCCTTTCTAAAGCCAATTAGTGCCTCAGGCTCTAATCATGTGCTTCAAAAGAAAAAATAAACCCCATTGAAATCCATGCGTCCGGCGGCCTGCATGTAGATTAGGGGGGTGATGACCCTGCGCCCCTAATGCAGCGGCCGCCACTGATTAAACCTAACCTTAGTGTAGCCCTCTACTTTATCCACTGACACTAAAGGAGTTGAGAAGCTTTGTGTTTATTCACCCTAGACCCCTTTCACACTGGGGCATTTTTCAGGCGCTTCAGCGTCAAAAAAAAAGTGCCTGTAAGGCCGCGTACACACGATCGAACATGTCCGCTGAAACTGGTCCCTCCGACCAGTTTCAGCGGACATTTCTGATCGTGTGTACGGCCTAGCGGACAGGTTTTTCTAGTGGACAAATTTCAAAGCATGCTTTGAAATTTGTCCGCTGGAAACATGTCCGTCAGACATGTCCGCTGGTTAGTACGCCTAACCAGCGGACATAAATCTCCTGCATGCGTCGAATGGATTCGACGCATGCGTGGAAGTATTTTACTTCCTGGATTGGTGACGTGGCAGTGTCAACGTCACCGCCACGTCACCGCGTTATCCTTCCGAGGGGATTTTGGTCCGATGGTGTGTACACGCCATCAGACCAAATATCCGAGGAGACATGTCCGCTGGAAACGGTCCGTCGGACATGTTTCAGCGGACATGTCTCCTCGTCTGTACGCGGCCTAAAGCGCCTGAAAGAAGCTGCATCTGCAATCCCAATGTAAAAGCTTGAGTGCTTTCACACTAAGGCGTCTGAAAAATGTCTGAAAAACGCCCTAGTGTGAAAGGGGTCTTAGCGTTAAAAAAAGCGTCTGTAAAGTGCCTGAAAGAAGCTGCATCTGAAATCCCAATGTGAAAGCCCAAGTGCTTTCACACTGAGGCGCTGCGTCAAAAAAAGTCCTGCAAGCAGCTTCCTTGCAGTGCTTTAGGAGCATTGAATACACCACTCCTAAAGCCCCCTTCCCATTGAGGGAGCTTTTTTTAACGCCAAAGCGCCTGAAAAATGCCCCAGTGTAAAAAGGGTCTTATCGGCACATTACCTGCATTTTTCGGGCGCTGGCAGTGTGAAAGGGCTCTGAAAGCACACAGGCTTTCACATTGGGATTGCGGATGAGGCTTCTTTCAGGTGCTTTACAGGCTTTTTTTTTTTAACGCCAAACTGCCTGAAAAATGCTTGAATAACGCCCGAAAAACGCCCCAGTGTGAAAGGGGCCTTAATGCATCCTATGCATTAAGGTGAAAAAACACCTGGCAATCACAAACCCCCCAGTCCCCGCCCCGTTTTACTTACCTGAGCCCGTTTGTCTTCTCATCGCGTCCCCACTGTCCTCCTCTCCACGGAGTCCCGGCTTTGATTAGATAGGCTGATAGCAGCGCAGCCATTGGCTCCCGCTGCTGTCAATCAAATCCAATGACACGGGTGCCGGGGGAGTGGGGTCCAGTCATACATTCTGCGTTTATGGACGCCGAGTGTATGGCTCACGAGCGCGCCCGCAAAGGTAACCCCCTCGGGAGAGTGCTTCTCCAAGGGGGTTATCTAATGCGGGGAGGAGCCACGAGAGCCACCGAGGTACCCCAGAAGAGGAGGTTTGGGGCCACTATGTGCAAAACTAGCTGCAGGCTACTTGCAGAGGTACAGTGGGTGACCACGATATTGTGTCAATCTAGCTCCCTTTCTCGGCGAGATTGACCACCTGCGAGCCTCATCGCGGGAGCCAGTGCCGAGCTGGCTTGCCGCGATGGAGACAAAGGGCCAGATTCAGGTAGAGTTGCGCTGGAGTATTTCGATATGCGCCGCGTAACTGTGAAGATGCGCTGTCGTTTCTATGTGGCCGTACCCACCAAACTAGATGCGACAGAAAACGGGCCATTTCCGATCGGCTTAACTTTCCGACGCCAGAGTCTCGTCAGCGCATAATTTCGCTTGGCGCATCAGTCGCGCCTATTGATTTCCCCTGCAAATATGCAAATGAGGGAGATTTCCTGATTCGCGAACGGATTAGCACCATACGCTGGCTACATGCCCCGCGCGTATCTCGTCCGTCCGGCGCAAAGTTATTTCTACAAATAGCTGCTTTATCTTTACTCCAGACGGCCTCAGGTCAGCAGGAGAGCAGCTACAGCAGCAGCGTTAGCGACGAAAATAGCAAGCTGAACAACCACACGTGCAAGGACAACACCTCTGTGTGCCAACATGCCAGGGGCAGTCGCGGTCCTAGCACTAGTACTGGGTCCCCCGGTACGGAGGAGGCGGGCACGTGAGAGGATATACCGCACGCGCATGAGCCTCTTTGGCATGGGGGATGAGGAGGTGTATCGCCTCTTCAGATTCAGCCCTGATGCAATACTTGAACTAACCACAACCCTGCAGGGTGACATCACCAGCAAGACACACCGCTCACAAGCAGTGCAGCCACTGGTGAAGGTCCTGGCAACACTTCATTTCCTTGCCAGTGGATCATTCCAGCGTACAAGTGGAGTGGTGGCTGGGATGTCACAGTCCTCCATGAGCAGATGTGTGCACCAGGTTGTCCCTGCAATCCTCAGACGCATGTCCAACCAGTTCATCAGACCCACCACTGAGGAGCTGCGGCTGAAGGCAATGACAGATTTCTACAACATTGCCAGATTCCCACGCACTGTGGGGGCCATTGATTGCACACATGTGGCCCTTCAGCCCCCCAGTGCCACAGAGCACATATACCGCAATCGGAAGCATTGGCATTCCATCAACAAACAGGTGATAGCCGATGCCCAGCGCCTCATATGGCACGGCCGTGCCAAACACCCAGGGTCCAGCCATGACAGCTTCATATACCGTCAGAGCCCCATCCCAGCAGAATTCGAGCAGAACATGTATGGGGACAGCTGGCTGGTTGGTGAGTGACATGGGTGGCAGGCATGACTATCCCCTCCCGTGATGCACATCAGAAGTGGCACATGCATGACTAACATCCTCCTGTCTTTTCCCTTACAGGTGACTCTGCATATGCACTGGGACCCCATCTCATGACTCCTTTCCGGAACCCCCAAACCAGAGGAGAGAGAAAATACAATGAAGCACACATCAAAACCCGTGCAGTGGTGGAGCAAATATTTGGGCTCCTGAAGTCCCGTTTCCGCTGCCTGGATAAGTCCGGGGGGACCCTATTGTATTCCCCTACCTTCGTGTGTCAGATCATCGGTGCATGTTGCATTCTGCACAACTTTGCTATGAGAAAAGGCCTGCAGATTGACATACGTGATGACCTGACCCCTGACCCACACAGTCCCCACCTGCCAGAGGAGAACCAGTCTGCTGATGGAAGAGCAGTCAGGAGGGTCCTCGCCGTAGGCATCTTTGTACAATAAACAAAAACATTGATCACACGGACAATGCACGCATGTACACCACTGATGTCCCTAGATCACACACACCACATGCACATCGCATTGGATTAGCCCAAGTCCAGCAGCAACGCCAGCGTCAAGGCCCCAATGATGTCGCTGTCCATTCATACACCTTTCACACGTCATTCATACAGCCGTTGGGTTAACTTCACCACCACGGCCGAGGGTGACACCCCTTACTGGCAGGAGTGCCACCCCCTCACATTCACACACCATTCACACTGTCCCCTGCACTCCTGACCGTGTGCAGTTAAAAATAAAATATATACTCATAACCTGAGTAATAAAAGCAAAACTAAACTCATAACCTGTGTAATAAAAGCAAAAATAAACTCATAACCTGAGTAATAACAGAAAAAATAAACTCATAACCTGAGTAATAACAGAAAAAAAAAAAAACCCTCATCTGGGATGATGGGGGATCCTCCTTGTGGGCACTCTCGGGCTCCTCAGCTGCCTGGAGGGAGTGGGTGGGGGTGGGGGGGCATCTGGAGGAGGCTGATCCCCAGGTGGGCCACTTGTGGCTGCTGTTGGCTGCATGCCCTCCAAGGCCACGGCAATCTGGCTCAGAAAATGATTGGTCTGGGCCTGCATCCTCATCTGGGGGGTGATATTATGCCGCTGGGCACGCTGCCGCTGCCTCCCCTCTTCCCGGATGGCAGCTGTGTTGGCGTGGATGGCTGCTGTGAGGTGCCGTACATCAGCCTGCACCTCCCCCAGGCTGGTGACAACGTCCTGCACACCACTGGGCAGCTGCGATACGGAGCACAGACTGTCAGCGAGCCGGTCCAAGTGCCCAGCAATCTCCCCCATCTGTTGTGTTTGCCGGGCATGGTCCATCGCCACCTGGTCCTGGACCAGATCAGACACCCCCCTGGTCTTACGGGTGGCCTTCCTGGGGCCAGGAGAAGGTTGTCCCCGTGGGGATGGAGTCGCCCTTGAGGGGCTACCGAGGATGGATGAGGGGATGACAGAGGGACCTGCAGAAGGGGAGGACTCAGATAACACCAAAAAAAACTTCTGCTGAGGAACAGGCTCCTCCTCAACCATTTCCACAGAAGTGGTGTGGGCACTCTCCTCCACCTCAGTGTCTTCAGCACCCAGGGGTTCGTCCTCAGGATCCCGTTGGGGGGTTGGGGTGGAATGGCCGGCAACAGATGATGGCCCAGCTCCGTCATCTGTGGATGACACAAAGCAGACACATGTTGGTGGTCCCACACACTTGGCACATGTACCCTCCCCCCCACATGCAACACACCAAATAGGGGATAAAAAACACTTACCTGTCCTGGAGCCTTCCTCCACAGAATCATAGCCTGGTACCCCCTCCAATTGCTCCCTCTCCAGACAGCGGGCAACCACCTCCTCCTCTGTGGTCAGGCTGACCGGACATGGGGGTCCACCACCTGTGCCCCGCTCATGGCTCCGAATGGTGGCCACCTTGCCACGGACCTTGCGCCGCAGGTCATTTATCTTTTTCTGGATATTACCAGCAGTCCGGGTGGAGTACCCCAACACATTCACCCTGCCAGCAATGGTGTCCAGGATGGCCTGCTTCCTCTCCCGGCTGGTCTTCCTACTTTTCTTCCCATGCAGAAAATCATTATAAGTCTCCATAGCAGAGATGACCACAGAGACCTCCTGGGCATTAAAATTGAGGTTCCTCCTCTCTTTGGGGGTAGCGGGAGCAGCCATAACAGAGCAAAAGTAACTTCCCTGGGGTGGGGGGAAACGGAAATACTTTTGCGCCATAATGGCGCTTTCGCTGGCGCTTTTATACACGCAACGGAACACATTGCGCTGGCGTTTCCCGTGAAGTGGTGCCGACAGAAGTTGTGAGCATGCGCACAGGGGGCCGAGTGAAGCCTCACTTACTGCGCATGCTCCGTGGATGATGCGCTGAACGTAAGCCTCTGCGCTGGGCTCCGCCCATCATTCACATATGATCACACCCACTTCCACTTGCGTCGGGTTGCGCCAACGCATCTTCGTTACTCCGTCGCAAAATAACGCCCATGCGCTTGGTGAATGCTGTACTTCACTCGCTAGTTTGCGTCAGCGCAGCGTATATGCGTTGCGCTACGCTGGCGAAAAGATGCGCGCATCTACCTGAATCTGGCCCAAAGCCGTCATAGAAGCGACGGGGATCCGACGTGGATTCCTGCCAATTCTACAAGTGGGCGGCGTTTGTTATGAATCCTGAAGGGGAAGTCCCCGCCGGATTTTAAATAAAAATCCGGCATGGGTTTCCCCCTCAGGAGCATACCGGGCCCTTAGGTCTGTTATGGGTTGTAAGGAGACCCCCCCCTATGCCGAAAAAACGGCGTGGGGGTCCCCCCACAATCCATACCAGACCCGTATCCAAAGCACGCCAGCCGGCCGGTCAGGAGGGGAGTGGGGGCGAGCAAGCGCCCCCCCTCCTGAGCCGTACCGGGCAGCATGCCCTCAGCAAGGGGGGGTCAGGTGCTCTGGGGCAGGGGGGCGCACTGCGGCCCCCCTCACCCCAGAGCACCCTGTCCCCATGTTGATGAGGACAGGGCCCCTTCCCGACAACCCTGGCCGTTGGTTGTCGGGGTATGCGGGTGGGAGGCTTATCGGAATCTGCGAGCCCCCTTTAATAAGGGACCCCCCAGATACCAGCCCCCCACCCTAAGTGAATGAGTATGGGGTACATCGTACCCCTACCCATTCACCTGCAAGAAAAGTGTAAACACAAATAAACCACACAGGGTATTGAAATATTTTATTAGTTACCGCCGGGGGGGGGGGTGTGGTCGCTTTTATAAAAGCGCCCCCCTCCGGCGGGCTTCTTCCGACTTCTTCGGCGGGGGGTGGGTCTTCTCCGCTCTCCGGGGGTCTTCTCCGCTCTCCGGGGGGTCTTCTCGGCTCTCCGGGGGGTCTTCTCGGCTCTCCGGGGGTCTTCTCCGCTCTCCGCTCTTGATTCGGCGCTCTCCGGTGCCTTCTTTCTGTTCAGGACTGGCCCCGGCTTCTGTCACGTCTTCTTCTCTTCTCTTCTCCAGATGTTGACGCGATGCTTCCTCCCGCTGTTATGACGGGCGCGCGGCTCCCGGTGACTTATATAGGCCTATCTTGTGATGTCGCAGTCCCATCATGCTCCAGTAGGTACCATGTGGGTAGGTAGCACTTGGGTAGGTACCACGTGGTACCTACCGGAGCATGATGGGACTGCGACTTCCCCTTCAGGATTCATAACAAACACCGCCCACGTGTAGAATTGGCGGGAATCCACGTCGGATCCCCGTTGCTTCTATGACGTGCTCGCTGGAATGTGCTTTTACTATTCCAGCGAGTGCGAGATGCGAGATGTTGGCAGGCACTGTAAGTTTAACATGTTTGCTATTTAAAAAAAAATAAAAAAGGAACTTTTAGTATCATAAGGTCTCTACTTATCAAACATTTGTTGGATGAAGGTCACAGGCATTTGTTCATGATGCATAAATTGCACTGTATTTTTTCTAATAATATGACTACCTATAATCACCTCCATCAAAATGCAATATCTTTTTCTTAAATACCTCAATCAGAAAATATACTGCAGAAGATATGAAAAGCCAGAAGGCCAATTAAAGCAAATGGCAAGGCAAGAACTGCAGGGTTTTTATGTGTATCCAATGGAGATTTTTCCACAATGCCTCTCCTGATGATTATTTGCACCTAGAGGAGAAAGTGCATACATACCGCATCTCACAAAAGTAAGTACACCCCTCACATTTTTGTAAATATTTTACTCCATAACACTGAAGAAATTACATTCACTTGGGCACATTTAACCCCTACAGCGCCACCTAGTGGTTAATACCTTCACTGCCAGTGTCATTTTCACAGGCAAAGCAACGTACTGTATATATAGTATTTAGAACAGGGGTCTCAAACTGGCGGCCCTCCAGCTGTTGCAAAACTACAAGTCCCATGAGGCATTGCAAGGCTGACAGATACAAGCATGACTCCCACAGGCAGAGGCATGATGGGATTTGTAGTTTTACAACAGCTGGGGGGCCGCAAGTTTGAGACCCCTAATTTAGAATCACTCCCTAGGACACACATAACCCCTTCCCTGCCCCTACTGGTTAACCCCTTCCCTGCCAGTCACATTTATGCAGGAATCAGTGCATTTTTATAGCACTGATCGCTGTATAAATGCCAATGGTCCCAAAAATTTGTCAAAAGTGTGCGATTTGTCCGCCATAGTGTCGCAGTCACGATAAAAATGGCTGATCGCCTCCATTACTAGTAAAAAAAGTTATTAATAAAAATGCCATAAAACTATCCCCTATTTTGTAAACGCTATAACTTTTGCGCAAACCGATTAATAAACGCTTATTGCGATTTTTTTTTAAACAAAAATATGTAGAATACGTATCAGCCTAAGCTAAGGACAAAAAAATGTTTTTTTATATATATTTTTGGGGGATATTTATTATAGAAAAAAAGCAAAAAATCTTTTTCTTTTTTTTTTTTTTTTTTAATTGTTGCTATATTTTTGTTTATAGCACAAAAAATAAAAACCGCAGAGGTGATCAAATACCACCAAAAGAAAGCTCTATTTGTGGGGAAAAAAGGACGTCAAGTTTGTTTGGGAGCCACGTCGCACGACCGCGCAATTGTCAGTTAAAGCGACGCAGTGCCGAATCAAAAAAAGTGGCCCGGTCATTCAGCAACAAAATGGTCTGGGGCAAAGGGGTTGTAAAGGTAATAAAAAAATTCCCTAAATAGCTTCCTTTACCTTAGTGCAGTCCTCCTTCACTTACCTCATCCTTCCATTTTTCTTTTATATGTCCTTATTTCTTCTGAGAAATCCTCACTTCCTGTTCTTCTGTCTGTAACTCCACACAGTAATTCAAGGCTTTCTCCCTGATGTGGAGTGACGTGCTCGCCCCCTCCCTTGGACTACAGGAGAGTCAGGACGCTCTCTATGTTGCAGATAGAGAAAGGAGCTGTGTGTCAGTGGGCGTCCTGACTCTCCTGTAGTCCAATGGAGGGGGCCAGCACGACACTCCACACCAGGGAGAAAGCCTTGCATTACTGTGTGGAGTTACAGACAGAAGAACAGGAAGAAGAAATAAGGACATTTAAAAGCAAAATGGAAGGATGAGGTAAGTGATTTAAAAGTGGTTAACTATTCCCCACTCTATCTACAAAAGGTTTTGGCTTTCACTTTACCTTCGCCACAACAATGCACATATTGCATATTTTATTACAGTTGATCTCATGCAGATATTCACCTTTTATATTACCAGACTGTTTCTATCCATGAGTTTATTTAGCTACAACTGTAACATTATTCCAATGCTTGCCTCTTAAGTAACAGATTTATGTTGGTCCAGAATCAGAATTTGGCCCCGGGGAGGATAATAATTTGGACTTACTGCATTTCTATTACTTGTTTTTCTGCTTCGGCTTTTGTTTATTTTCTATTAACAATAAAACGGCAATTTGAACTCTAGTGTCCTTTTGTGCTTAATGTTTTGAAACCATTAAAATTAATGTTTTTATTCTTTAGGGTGTATTTAGAACAGCTAGCTACTTTATTAACAAAAGAAGTATATTTAATTACGAAACAAACTTTTGGACAAGTTGAAAAAAAAAAAAAGACTCTTGAGCATAAAAATAATGTATAATGAATGTACTACATGGGCTTGAGAGTGGAGAAAGAGTCGGGGAAGAGCCATGGTGGAGGATTTTGGTAGTAGTAGGTCCTTTAGGCTCCATTCACGCCTATGCATGTTGCTTTTGAGCGTTTTTGCAGTGCTTTTTGCGGCGCTTGCTGCATTTTTCGATTATTTTTTTTCCAGGATTTGCGTTTTTTTATTTTTTTAACAATTTTTTTGATTAGAGCAGCTCTAATTTGTCAACACGGGCATGTGATGGTGCTGACCAATCAGAAGTGCTCAGATCAGCTCTGGCTTCTCTAGGGAAATAAGAGAAAACCTGTGGCCACAGCTGTGTGGACCCACAGAGGTAAGTGCAGAAGGATACCAGGGAGGGGAGGGTGTGGTGTTAGTTCACCATAATTTTTTGGAGGAAACCCAAAAATCCCCTTCTGGTTGGATTGCTGGAAAGGTTTATTCTTTTCCGTTTATGTTAGGCTGCGTACACATGATCAGACATGTCCGATGAAACTTGTCCGACGGACTGTTTTCATCGGACCACGCTGAAGTGGTCTGTTGGTCTGATGTGCGTACACACCATCGGACCAAAATCCCCTCGGACCAGAACGCGGTGACGTGGAACACAACGACGTGCTGAAAAAACGAAGTTCAATGCTTCCAAGCATGCGTCGACTTGATTCTGAGCATGCGCGGGTTTTTGGTCGATTTTGTGTACTAACCATCAAACCTGTCCGACGGACAGGTTTCCAGCAGAAAGGTGTTCAAGCATGTTTTGAAACTTTGGTCCGCTGGAAAACGGTACGATAGGCCGTACACACGATCGAACATGTCCGCTGAAACTGGTCTGCGTACCAGTTTCAGCGGACATGTTCGATCGTGTGTACGCGGCCTTAAAGTTATTTATTTAGTTTGGGCTGCTGTCACCAAATAACGCAGTCCCTATTATTATTTTAAAAGTTGTAAAGGGAAAAAGAAAATTGCCTAAAATTAATGTCTGCAAGGTAGACAGACACAATAGTGTAATGATTCTGTTAAAAAACGAGTAAATACCTATTAAATTCCTTCATCTTTTTTTGGGATCGGCGCATCACACTGGAACGGTGCGCTAGCAGGACCACTCCAAAAGTCTTGCTAGCCGCATCTTTGGAGCGGTGAGAGGCGCGGTGTGTTTACCGCGCCTCCACTGCTCTTTCCCATTGAAAGCAATGGGGAACCGCAGTAATACTGCCGGCGGTATTAACCCTTTTTCAGGTGCTAGCAGGGTGTAAAACCGCACCACTAGCGGTCGAATACCGCCGCACTTCCGATGGTAAAGCGCCACTAAAAATGGCGCCGCATAACCGCCACTGCACCTCCCACCCCCCAGTATGAAAGGGGCCTTAAAGTCTATGGGCGCAAGTCGGATTGAAGTTGCCTTGAAGTAGTCGGAGAGACTTCAGTAGTGCTAATTAAGACGATTGACTAACGCAGGATTTTAAAGTTGCCTCAAAGTTGCCTCCATGTTGCTTTGCAAAGTCGTGCTGACTCTCAGGTTGCAGCAGTGTGAACCACCTCTAGGGTTAGTAGAAGGACTGAGGTTGACCAACCCTTTAGAGCCGGTTCACACTGGGGAAACACGACATCCAGCATGACTTTGGGGGGCAACTTGGACACAACTTGAGTATGAATCATCAGGCAACTTCAAGTTGCCTCCAGGACATTACAAGGCAACTTCAAGTCGCCTCCAGGATAGGAGGCTTTCCAGTGGCCAATCAAACAACAATCAACTCTGGAGGAGGGAGGAGTTTGCCTGAGAAATGGATGTTATCTTCCTGTAAAGTTGCTTCAGTTAAGACACTGATCAGATTTCTGTTGCGACTTCCATTGAAATCAATGGGTACAAGTTGCCTACAAGTTGCCTAGAAGTCGGCTTGAAGTAGTACAGAAATCTTTTCTGAAGTCGGAGCGACGTCAGTAGTGTAGATTAAGACGGCTCCCAATCACTTCCATTGATTTTCTCAACCACACGACTTGGGACGTCTTGGGAAGACTTCAAGTCGGATCCCAGGTCGCCCCAGTGATAAACATGGCTTTTAGTCAAGAGAGTCCGAGAGCGTGCAGCCATGAATAGGCTTTCCTTCTGGAAAAAAAAAAAACGTACCACAGAAGAACCTTGTGTTCAATTTATACAAAATAAAGATTAAATACATGCAAGGAAAGCAAATGTAAAAGTAATACAGGAAAAGACAATAAAAAGTTTATAAACTTGCAACAGAAAATAATAAACCATCACCATTTCACTTTAAAACAAGACAATAACCGTTGTAGCCGTAGATCTTTCCACCGATCGCCCTAAAAAAAAAATGTCCCCTGTAAGAAATTTGCAATCGCTGCTCTGCATCTCTTTCTGCACGTTTGACTCCTTGTCTCTTCCATTCACGTCCTCGTCCCAGACGTGTAATTGTATTGCTTGCAGAAATCTGATGTGCTATTACAAACAGATCAGCCCCTGAAGGAATATGATTTGGAAAAGGCAGCGGCTAAGTGGCGGAAGTGACACAAGCTATAATTGCTTCTCATGTTCAGGTGTTTATGGGTGGATCCACCTAGCTGCGTTTGTGACCTTCCGCCACAGCCGGCGCTGTGATATGCAAATTGGGCTTAATCCTTCTTCTGCCAGAAGCAGCAGTCAGCAAATTCCAAGTCCTAGATGGGGAGATTGGAGCTGATTTTCTTGATAGACTAAGTGCAAGACTTGAACAAGCGCTTTACTTATACCTTATATAAAAACAATTAGAGATCCTGGAAAAAAAGGGGTGTATTCAATGGCCTAACTTCAGTGACAAAGAGTGACACCAAAGTCAATGGCTAACTTTGGTGACAGATAATGCCAAAAACAGATATATACTGTACATTTTAATCATTAGTGCCATTTTTTCACTTTAAACAACTCTCCATTTTCGTCTATTATTGGGTCCCCACCCACCTACTACTGACAAGAGCACATATATGTAGAACACAGTTATGGGGGAGAAAAGGGGAAGGCTGCAAAAATGCCTTTTAACCACTTTAAAAGGGGTTGTATGTAAAGCTTACATTTTTTTCTGATGCTTACAAGCCCCCCCCCCGTTTACTAACATGAGCCCTCAAAAGTTCCATGTCATGAGCGCGCTGGTTTCTCGGCCCAGGCTTCTCAGATATTCTCGGCTCTTCATCCATTGGCTCAACTCCAATAGGCGCCCAAAAATGTGAACAGTGGGTACCATGCTGGGTGTTTGCCGTTCACTCAGCTGTGTGTTAGCAAAACTATTTGCTTTGCTAACACTGAACCGCCTCTCAGCCAATCAGGTTGCCGGGTCTGTTACCGGTCAGCTAATTGGCTGAAACATCAGGTGCTGTGATTGGACGCCTGAGAGAGGACAGAAAAATAAATGAAGTACATGCAGGAGACCGCCACTGACCCATTTTGAGACAGGTAAGTGCCAGACAGCATCTGATAGGGCACGGTAACAGCAATTGATTGGCACACTGGCAGCATTTAATAAGGCACAGTAGGGGCAATTGATCGGCACACTGGCAGCATTTGATGGGGCACAGTAGCTGCAATTGATGAGTACAGTGGCTGCGTTTGATGGCACAGTGGCTGTGTTTGGCACAGTAGCTGCATTTGATGGCACAGTGGCTGCGTTTGGCACAGTAGCTGCGTTTGATAGGCACAGTGGATGCAATTGATGTTTTTTTTTTCTGTTTGTCTGCGACCCCCCAAAAATGTTGAGCACTAGCAGTGGCGTCTCCAGCTTTTATATTTAGGGGGGGCACATGGGGGGACAGGGACAACAGTAGGGGGGCTAACTATAAAATGCAATTATATATATATCTCCTGGGGCCTTTACTACGATCCCACAACGGGCCCTTTTACATGTTCTGCAGTTAGCTCCCTTCCTACTATACTGGGGCCCCCCAGGGTGGCAGAAAACAAGAGATATATGTCACCAGCACACCAAGAAAATAAAAGGGTCCAAAGCAGTGGGAGAACTTTCAGGGTTGCAAAGGTTGTCTTGCCACCGAGCCCTGGTGTTCTGCCACTGTGGGGTTCCCCAGCTGTCCTGTCCCTGCTATTGACAGCGCTGGTCTGGCATCTGTCTCCTTGGCAGCGGCGGCAGTCCATTAGGACCTAGTGGTGGTGACATTATGGGTGCATGCAGGGGAAGGCTGGCACTATTGGTTATAGAGAGCTGAGCCCCCAGCTGGTCACCTAGCAGCAGTAATGCTGTATAACCTTCTCTGTTGACATGCTGATCGGGATGTGATCCAGGTAATGCTCCAAGTCAGATCTAATAAATACAGTATTTATTAGCATCAAGAGTACAACCACATATATATATATATGTATATATATATATATATATATATATATATAATCAAACGTATGTTCCGCAGCCGTGTGGGCTCTATGCCTGTAAAGTGTGGGCTCTATGCCTGTAAAGTGTGGGCTCTATGTCTGTAAAGTGTGGGCTCTATGCCTGTAAAGTGTGGGCTTTGATCAATAAAATCTCTGATATTTAACACTAGAATTTGACTAGTAGGAGCATCACCTGGATTGCATCACGATAGGAAGTCAGAGAAGCTCCACTGCTGCTAAGCAACCTGCAGGGAGCTCAACTGTCTACAACCAATAGAGATGGGCTCGGGTGTGTTTGAAATCCCACATGCCCAATTCCGCCAGGAAGCCCACACTCCACAGTGCTAATCACAGGCAGTGAGACATTTCCTGATCTGTGCAGAGCTGCGGACCGGGAAATCTCTCACTGCCTGTGATTAGCGCTGTGCAGTGTGGGCTTCCTGGCAGGCTCTGGCATGTGGATTTTTGAACATGCCCAGCCCATCTATAACAACAAATTGTGCTGGCCCTCCTGTACATCAGCCCCATAAAGTTCCAATGTGCTGCCGCCGCTGCCAAGGAGACAGAGACCAATGCTGTGAATAGCCGGGACAGGACAGCAACTCTGGTTATTCCAGCACTGGTCCACACTGGGAGGATTCCCCCATCCACCTATAATGTGTAGATGGGGGAATTGGATCATTTCTTTTTTTCATTCAACCTAATAGTTGAATGAAAAAAAGTGATCAATGTATGGACTGCCTAAGAGCTAAGACCATAGACAGTTTAAATCTCAGCTGGTTCAGCAGGAACTGGCTGAGATTTGAACCATTAATGAGCAGATTCTCTTATGATTATCACTAGTGGTTGCTGTATAGCCACTAGTGAGAATCACTGTTTGTCGGGAGAATACAATTGCTGGGCAGGAGTGATATTCCTGTCAGCACTGTCTGTGTTGATGGGGGAATCATGCAAGTTTCTTTTCTGCAATCTGTGGATGTAGGAAAGAAATTTGCACTGTATATTACCTGCCTAACTGAAAGTGAAAGTGTAAAAGAATGGCCCGTGACACCCAGAGACTTTTGAAGGATGGGGGGTACTCGAGTGCCAGCATCACTAATGACTCTTGGGTCTATGGTCATCCTGTGCCCCTTTTGGGCATAGGGTGACTGAGAAATGATAATGATAAATTACATGGGATGGGACATTACTGATAATTCATGTTTTGCAGGGTATCTTTAAATATTACAAGTTGTTAAAGTCTGACTCCGACAGGTCAATAGAATGTTTTCATTCAATGTGGGGACACATGCTTTTGAGGTGTTAATTGAGTCTGCTCCTAGACATTCCATTGTGTGATGCTAATACTGTTTTGTGTCCATTGTGCTAATTAGGTCTGCTCCTAAGACCTGTTTATTGTGTATGCTAATGATACTGTTAAGATGTGGAATGTGACTTGTCAAGCTGTAGTAATTAACCCCTCTAAATGCGGAGCCAGACCACCTGGGTAATGAGTAGTAATTAACTCATCGGAATTGCATTATCTAAAAGAATGTGTATGAAGCCCCCCATTGTGTGATGTGTGGATGGAGTGTGTTTTTGTCCCTGTGATTGACTGTAACATGTTTGTACTGTATATAAGAAAGCTAAGTTACCATTAAAGGATTCATTCATTCATTTTGGAACCAGTACCAGAGCTTGTGTTGTCTCGGTTATTCTGGGAAATGAAATGGGTCGTGTCTGATGTCTGTCGGACTGTCGGATAAGCTGTCGTGGGGTGATGGAATGGAATATCGTAAGCGGTGGTGACCGTTACAGAAAGTAAATTGTGAATGTCTTGAAAGAACAGGAGAGGGGAGGGAGACAGATGGGGGAGAGAAGGGATGGAGATAATGCAGATCAGTGATTACAGTGTACTGCAGTCTGCAGTGCACACACTTACCCACGGTCCAGGCTAGAATCACAGGCATCATTTACACACATGCTGCTGATTTTCATATTTCCTGAACACACATCCCCTCTTTTCAGATACAGCACACCGAGATAGTGTGGGCGGGACTGAAAGGAGGAGGAGCTGTATTCCTCCCTGCTCGTATGTGAGGAAAGTGGGGGGAGGTGGCTGGACTCGCTGGGCTGTAAAAGAGTGTCATAGACTGACACTCGGCTCAGCTTGCAGTCACCACTCTTGGAACTGAGATGAAGGATTGGGCCCCCCTCCCCCACAGTGCTCATGGAGTCCTTTCTGCAACTCACTCTTCTCCGTGCCAATGAGGATGCAGGGGAAGGAGCAGATCGGGCGGCTGTGGTTGTGTGAATGCTTGCATTATGCAGTGTCAGCGAGCAGAGGGAAGGGGGAGGAAGTCCCCCGCAGAGCTGACTGGGGATGCTCTTCCTCTCAGGAGAGACTGTTACTCCAGGGGCGGCCCGAGAAAAATACAAAACATTTTTTTTTTGGGGGGGGGCACATGGTGGAGCACAGCATAATGTTGGGGGGGTCAGGGCCCCCTCTGGCCCCCCCCTAGAGTCGCCTCTGAGCACTAGCCGCCACTGTTCAAAGGGACTGAGTGAGTAACTACATTCTCTACAGCCCCCGAGCCTGATAGAGGAGAAGCAGCAAGGTCCGTGCTACACACGTAACAACAATGCAAATATGTCTTGGCTTACCGTGCTTTGAACATCTCACTTGCCTTACAGTAGAATGTTGAGATATCCTTTAAATGAGTATGACAAACACTCTGTTTACACATACTGGCTTTGTATCAAAAATCTAGCTGGAAATCACTTTCGGAATGTTGCCAACTATGGAAAAAGAACCCTCTGAGGAAGTCCCCAGCCATAAATGCAATATAAATGTATTACAGGTTTCAGGAGTACAATTGTTTTTCATATTTGTGGCCGTTTATCTGATTTCTCCCAAGTATTCCTCATGTCTGTAAATAATAATCTTATTTCCATTTGTGATTTCATCTCCATTTTTTTTTAACCACACAGAGATTTTACACCAACTTTTTATTAGTGTGTAAAATATATACATTCCCCTACTAGAACTTGTCTTATTATCATAAGTGCATAGTTAACAGTTAAAGTGGAACTATGGGCAAAATTTAAAAAAATGGCAGCTCAAACCTTGATCTAGGTGTAGCGCCCCCTTGCCTTTAGCACGGGTATTGCGCTAAGAAGAAAAAGAAGTTAGTTGGATTGGGAGAGTGACTTTGCTCCCAGTCACGATTTGTTAGGTTTGTGACCTGTATCGTTCCGGAAAAATACGCTGGCTCGGACTGCATTCTGGGGATGTGAATTTGTCCCAGGCCGGCAGTGGGAGCCAGAGGGATTTCTGGCAGATGGATTCTTCCTCAGCAGCCAATTGGAGAGAGTTTTCTCTTGCTGGGCATGCTGAGAGGATATATATATCTGAGGCCGCGTACACACGATCGGATTTATCTGCTGAAACCGATCCGACAGACCGTTTCAGCAGACAAATCCGATCGTGTGTACGGGCGAGCAGACAGGTTTTTCCAGCAGACAAGTTTTAAAGCATTCTTTAAAACTTGTCTGCTGGAAACCCGTCTGTCCGACATGTCCGCTGGTTAGTACGCCTGACCAGCGGACAAAAATCTCCCGCATGCGCCGAATGGATTCGACGCATGCGTGGAAGTATTTTACTTCCTGGAGTGGTGACGTGGTGGCGTCAATGTCACCGCCACGTCACCGCGCTGTCTGTCCGCAAGGAATTTTGGTTTGATGGTGTGTACAACCATCAGGCCAAAACAGCCCAGCAGACATATCCGATGAAAACAGTCCGTCGGACCGTTTTCATCGGATAAGTTTGAGCGTGTGTACGCGGCCTGAGAGTCAGGTCATGTGTCGGGGTCTTTTTCTGCGTCTCCTGCGCCAGGCGTGGTCCGCCTGGCCAAGTGTCTGGGACCTACAGAGTCTCAGTCGGAGACGAGTCTGGTGGGACCCCAGTGAGTTGCTGGGTTTCCGATGTCGTAGAGAGAATCAGGCACCTGGGCCATACACAGGTGCGCGCCGATGTTGCTCGATATGGGACACTGAGAAAACATGACTGGGAGGTTTTGCTCTATTCAGACAACCGCAAATTATCCAAGTTACACCGGCCTGTGGCAGAGGTCTAGAGCCAGGTCAACGAGAGAGGCCTGTTTTCCTCCCTGTCTGTGTCCGAATGGCGACGCAAGCAAATCTGTATGTTTAGCAGCTAAGCTATGCTGTGCTCTAATCCAGGCCCGACATTTCTTCATCAACCTGTCTCACTCTTATTGAGTTGATGTTCGGCTATGTTGACCTGGAATTAAAATACAGAGAAAAATCTTTATTGCCTGTCTGGACATTCCATTTGTTAATGAATACTTCTGGTGCACCCCTAGAGAAAGAAGAAGTGCAACTTAATCTGCCGATCCCATCATTAAACCAGCGGCTCCTTCGGGGGTGAGCGCTACATAGGTATTTTTAATTTTTTTATTTCATTTTTTTATTATTTTTCCTTTTTTTTTTACACACGCTTTTTCTTTTCCCTCTATGTAAGGAAAGAAAAAGATACAGATCTGAATTAAAACAGCAGATTTTGTTTCTCTAACATCGTTTTCTTAATTATACAGTACCATTAACCTCTTTGCACCTGAGGCCTCGTACACACGACCGAGGAACTCGTTGGAAAAGACGCATCATTTTCCTCGACGAGTTCCTTGCTAGGCTTGTCGAGAATATTGAGAAGCTGTCTTTGCGTACACACTGTCAAGACCAAATCTCCTCGTTCTCAAACTAGGGGACTTGAATGAATGAATGAATGAAAACTTATATAGCGCGGCACATGCGAACTGAATCGCCTCTGGGCGCTTCAACACATACGATTCCACTGGCACATGCTAATCTCATGTTACTGCGTGTTAGATAAAAGTTTGGTAAGAGACATTTGCACTTTTCAGTCTAATACAGCCTGTCAAATGTGCTATTTCCATTACAAACGCTAGTTTTACTGAAGGTAAGCATACACACCAACGTTTTTCTCGTGGAAAACCAGCCCGACGAGGAACGCGACAAACTTGCTCTCTTTTTTCCTTGTCGAGTTCCTCGACAGTTTTCTCGATGAAAAGCATACACACGGCCGTTTTCCTCAGCAAAAAAGCTCTCCCACCAAGTTTCTTGATGGATTCTGTCGAGGAAACCAGTCATGTGTACGCGGCCTTAGGGTAAAACAAATCTTAAAGTGATACTAAAGGTTCCCGTAAAAAAAAAAAAAACAAACATATCATACTTACCTCCACTGTGCAGCATAGGTGTGCGCAGCCTATTGCATTAGGGTGTGCACCCCAAAGCCCAAACACACACTACCTATTGCTCACGGTGTTGATATAGAAAGGAAAGGGGCTGGTAAATTACATATTTAATGGCCTCTTCCCCACTCCTAAAACATCCCAGTAGCAACAGCAGATAGGAGAGGAGGGAAGCTGCAGGGGGAAAGATGGAAGCCAGGGCAGTAGGGGGAATCTGTGCTGCACAGGGTGATTAGGGTGTGCCTGTGCACACCTGGCACACCCTGTGTGCACGCCTATGCTGTGCAGTTTGTTTTGCACAGAGTTGCCCCGATCCTCCTCTTCTGGGGTCCAATGGCGGCAAACTACTGATCTGGCCAGAATCACCTCTGAAGGGAGTCTATTCCACATTTTCACAGCTCTTAGGTCTCATTCACACTTCAGTCCGTTCAGGTCCGCCTGTCAGTTTTGACAGCGGACCTGAATGGGGCTCCATGCATCTCTATGGAGAGTCGGATGTCAGCGGAGACATGATCCGATCCGCTAAAAACAGACGTATGGGGGGATACGCCCCCATCCGTCCATGCGGATCAGATCAGGTAAGATCTGATGAAAACAGACACGCTGTCCGTTTTCATAAGATCACTCCATAGCCGACAGCGGTGCCGACGAGCCCCTCCCCGCTCAGTGAGCAGAGAGGAGCTTGTCATCCGTCGGCTCAGCGGAGATCTGCGGACTGATCTCCCGCTGAGTTGGCGGACGCAGGTGGACTCTGTCGGGACGGACTGCGATGGAGTCCGCCATGTGTGAATGAAGCCTTACTTTGAAGAAACCTTTCCGTATTTGGAGATTAAATCTTTTTTTCTCTAGAAATAAAGAGTGCACCCTTGTCTTTTTTGTTGACCGTAAAGTGAATAACTAAACACCAAGTTCCCTATACGGACCTCTTATATATTTGTACATGTTGATCATATCCCCTCTTATTCTCCTCTTCTCAAGAGAGAATAAATTCAGTTCCTCTAATCTTTCCTCATAGCTGAGCTCCTCCATGCCTCTTATCAGTTTGGTTGCCCTTCTCTGCACTTTCTCCAGTTCCCCGCTATCCTTTTTGAGAACTGGGGCCCAAAACTGAACTGCATATTCCAGATAAGGTCTTACTAATGATTTGTGCAGGGGGGCTAAATGATATCTCTATCTCTGCAGTCCATACCTCTCCTAATACACAAAAGGAAACCGCAGCTTGGCATTACATGCTATTATTGAGCTTATGATCTACCAAAACCCCCAGATCCATTTCCACTATGGATCCCCAGTTGTACTCCCCCTAGTATGTATGATAAATGCATATTCTTAGCCCCCAAGTGCATAACTTTACATTTATCAACATTTATCAACATTAAACCTCATCTGCCACATTGGTCAAAGAATGTGGAAGAATAGTCAAACATTCCCATAGACACACTCCTAAACCTTGTGGATGGCCTTCCCAGAAGAGTTGAAGCTGTTATAGCTGCCTATTAAACCCTACGGACTAATGCTGGCCATACACTCTACAAAAAATCGTCCGAACAAACTTTCGAAAAACAAACGTTCGGTCAGGAGCGCAATTGATAGTGCCATCAGGTAATGACCAATAAATTGTTCAGTGGACATAAATAAATACAAATCGGTTCATTTTTTTTACATATACCTAGTGCAGAAAATTCGGAGGGGAAACACAATAACCTTCAGATTTATCGTTCGTTCGGCAGAAAATTTCCAAACTTGTCCTTCGTTATTTGTTTGTTCTTCGGTCTAACCCACAAGTGTCAAACACAAGCCCCGGGGGCCGAATATGGCCCTCCAGGCCATTTCATGTGGCCTTCGCACCTCTCCTGCAGCTCCAGCCCTCCTCTAGTTCTCCTCCAGACACCTTAGGGCTTTTTCACACGTGCGGACTGTATGTTCTGTGAGGGATTAACTCGGTAGCGGGTGTGTGTTACCCCCTGGATGGGTTCACTACTGTACAAAAAGGCAGTTGAGGATGACTGAAAACAAATGATATGGTTTATTTTTCCATCTTGCGGGATACACGTGCAAGCATCAAAACACGTGCAAGCATCAAAACAGCATAAACAAAACATAAAATAAACCCTTGCCACTTGGGGCGTCTACCTTCCCAACACAGGAACCTACCTATGGAGTCTGGCACAGCCTACTGCTGGGCAGACACTGCTGGTCCTACAGCAGAAAACAAAAAGTCTCTTTGATATTTCTCACACAGAAATATCCATCAGCACCTCACCTCTTCACTACAGGTTGTGACTGCTCCTTCACTCACACAGCCTCAGGATGCAGCAATCAGTCGTCACCCCTAGGCTGTCTTTATAGGGGCTTTAATTGCTTAATTCTGAACAGCTGAAACCTTTTAACGCCCCAAACCTCTCTGGCCATCTCTGCAGCCGACGCCCAATAGTAATTGGTGTATTGTCTAAACAAGGCAGAAATATATCTCCCGTCTGTGACAACACACACAGATTTACCTGACTTCCTGTCACAGTCCGTATTTCATCCATTCGTTTTCGGATGAAAAACGGATATGCATGTATCCCTATGGGATTTCAGATGTCAGCAGATGAACATCCATTGACACCTGATCTCATCGGTCTCCACTATGGTCCGATTCTGCAGACAGAGGAAAATCCTATTTTTCCATCCGTCTGCGAATCGGATGAACACAGACAGACGGTCTGTGTTCATCCGATCCCCCATAGAGGAGAGCGACGATCTGACAGGGCGGTCCCATCTACTGGCTCAGCGGGGATCAATGGAGCGGTCCCCACTAAGCAAGCGGATGTTAAAGGAACGCATCCTCGTGGGATCCGTACACGTGAAAGGGCCCTTACTTTCTGCTTTCAAGCAATGCATCCAGCTTCTTCCCAGCAGAAGCATAAAGAAAGGGGGGTACACGATGATGTGAGGGAGAGTGGGGGACTCAACTTCTGATGGTGGGGGGGCTCTTGACATCTAATGTAAAGGGAGGGGATGCGCTGGACATCTGATCTTACAGATACAACCGCCCCTTTTGAGGGCAATCATAATGCTGATGTGGCCCACGATGAAATTGAGTTTGACACCCCTGGTCTAACCATTTAACAACTTGTCTACTGTGCACATACACCCCCTTCTTGTCCAGACGAAATTTTAGCTTTAAATGCATCACTTTAACTGACAATTGCGCATGCAGTCGTGCGACGTGGCTACCAAACAAAATTGACGTCCTTTTTTTCCAACAAATAGAGCTTTCTTGTGGTGGTATTTGATTGCCTGTGCAGTTTTTATTTTTTGGGCTATAAACAAAAAAAACGTACATTTTGAAAAAAAAAACACAATGGCCCGGATTCACGTAGCACTTACGCCGGCCTATCTCAATATACACCGCGTAAGTGTCAAGATGCGCCATCGTATCTATGCGCCATAATCACCTAACTAAGATACGCCTAAAATCCGACTTCAGTCCACCGATGTAACTTGCCTATGCCGGCGTATCTTGGGCGCATAGTTACGCTGGACGCCCCATTGCAAATATGCAAATGAGGGAGATACGTCGATTCACAAATGTAGATGCGCCCAGCGGAAAAGATACGTGGTTTGCATAAAGCTTACGTCCTGCGTAAAGTTATTCCACATATAGGAGGTGCAACCTAACTAAGGGGGTGTATGTGGGCCGTCGGGACCATATCACACCATCTCTAAAAGCCTTGCATTGGTTACCTGTTGCTGAACGGGTCTCGTTCAAAGTGGGCTGTATGGTCCACAAAGCCATCCATAAGATAGGCCCAGGGTATCTGCAAAAAAAATTTACCTGTTACGTGCCCAGCAGATCGTTAAGATCTGCTGATCAGGGTAATTTGACGGTCCCTAAATTTAGGAAAACTAAATGTGGAGGGAGGACTCTGGATGTACGAGGATCATTATTCTGGAACTCTCTACCTTTACATTTAAGACGGGAGAAGGATTTGTTAAAGTTCAGGAAGTTTTTAAAAACGTTTTTATTTTCTCAGGCGTATGGTCTTAATTAGGGTTAGATATTAGCAGTTTTATCAGTTTTAGCTGTTGATGTTATCATGTGATTTTTAAGTGATTATTATATTGTATGATGTGTTTTTACATGTATCTGTGGTTCTATGAGCGCATCGAGGCCTTCGGGTAATGACTGCGCTCCCAAAAAGCATTTTTATAAATAAATAAACCCATGCAAAGGTATGGACCAGGGAACCGCCGTCGTATTTTACGTTGTTTACGTAGTACTACGTGAATAGGGCTGGGCGTAGGTTATGTTCACGTCGTAGGCAGTGATTCGACGTATCTTAGGCAGTTATTTCGACGTGGTTGTATGCATGCGCATGGGGATACGTCCAAGCTACGACACATGCGCCGTTTGTTTTAAGTACTTGGATGACGCTCAGCCCATCATTTGCATGGGGTCACGCTTCATTACCATGCATCACGCCCACTTCCAGCCCACTTCCACCTACTTTGACTTACGTCGGCTTACACCGACGAATATACGCTACGCCGGCGCAACGTTGGGCGCATTTCCTACTTGCCTCTGAACGTTGCGCCGGCGTAGAGTAAAGAAGATACGCTACGGCGACATAAAGATGCGCTGATGGCTGTGAATCCGGGCCAATATATTTTACTTTTTGCTATAATAAATATCCCATTTAAAAAAAAAATAATAATAATTATCTCATTTTAGGCTGGTAAAAAAAAAAAATCGCAATAACCGTATAGTGACTGGTCTGCGCAAAAGTTCTATTGCCTTCAAAATAGGGGACATAATTATGATTTTTAAAGCGGAGTTCCACCCAAAAATGGAACTTCCGCTTATCCCACTCCTCACCCCCTTACATGCCACATTTGGCATGTCATTTTTTTTGGGGGGGAGTGGGGGCTTCAGGAGGAGTGGGACTCCCAGTATTGTGTTCCCAGTAATGCGACGGGTGCGCGTGCACGCCCCCTATCGGCTTTAAATGACAGGACGTCATATGACGTCCTGTCAAAATAACTGAGCTGCTTTGCCGCTAACATTTGATGGCGGCTGGTAGCAGAGCGGTTAAAATCACTCAAATTTCCCTCCCCAAAAAAAAACAAGTTATGGCTTTAGATATACTATGAAATATGAAGTAAAGTTTCAGCTGATAAACATATAAAAAAAAAAAAAAAAAAGCACATTTCCTTTAAAAACAGAATTGTCCGTCAAAGCAGAACAAGGTCCCGTTTGGGGTTGGTAGATAATAGCTGCTCGCATTTTAACGTTAAACTCTTAAATAACACGCTGTCATATCCCAGCACATTCTTACAAGAAAGGTCACCCTAACATGTGACCCGTGTGCTGACATGTGGATTAAACGCCGTTTTATTGTTCATATTTTGATGTCCATTCTGCCCTTATGACCCCCGCTTGATGCATCTTGCTATTCCCCATTTATGACCCTTTTCATTCCCATCCCTTATAAATGGCGACCTCAAATTCTAAGTATGTATTAGCTTGTCAGAAGTGCAGGCTTACAAGGGAAACGTCTCCATAAGACAGTGCGGAGCTCTTTAAGCCTCCCTTATAAAACGTAATTAGGAACAACAGCTGCGACCTTCGATCTTATTCTAAACAATGGTGATGAATCGTCTCGAAAAGTGGATTGTGTTCAGTGTTCAGTTTTTTACAAAACTGTATTATAAGAAAGCCGCCTCATTCTCTTGCCTGACCGTAGGTTTTTTGTAAAGACGCACAGACACGCACAGGTGACCAGACATCAAAGAAGGGATCTTGAAGCGCTTTGCACAAGATGTAAAACGTCCTTATGATTAACTTTGTGCTAAGAGAATTACGGTTCTTCCTTTGATGTCTGGTCACCTGTGCATGTCTGTGCGACCTTACCATAAATCTACGGTCAAGCAAGAGAATGAGACGGTTTTATTATATTGAAATTTTGTTGGATATCCCAGTAGAGTTTTGTTGGATATCCCAGTAGTTCAAGTCAAACCCGAACACTTTAGAGGTGCACAGCAATTTTGTTTTATACGTATATTTTGCTATTAAATAACATTTCTAATCATATGAAGTTAATAGCAAGAGTCACCCTTTACCAGAGGCGGCTCTAGGCTTTGTGAGGCCTTAGACAAAACTTGGCATGGGGCCCCACTCACGCCCATGATGGGAAAAATAATTAAAGGACAAGAG
Source organism: Rana kukunoris (assembly GCA_029574335.1). Lineage (NCBI taxonomy): Eukaryota > Metazoa > Chordata > Amphibia > Anura > Ranidae > Rana > Rana kukunoris. The sequence goes on along the minus strand of CM056059.1, from coordinate 121,605,378 downwards.
CACTTTTCCCCACAACCCTGGCCGGTGGTTGTCAGGGTCTGCGGGCAGGGGGCTTATTAGAATTTAAAAGCCCCCTTCAACAACGTGGCCTCCAAATCCTGCTCTTTAATCACCGGGTGATGTCACTGGGTGAACCCGCCACCTTGTGACGTCATTGACTGAGGGCATGCTGGGTCATTGATCTCACAAGGGGTGGAGTCACTGGTATTCACTGGTTGTTATTGATGCTGGCTCCTGAGTCAAGGCTGTTAACTCACTGAGACACTGAGAACTCTGATGTATGGAGAGGACTCTGATGTAAGGGGGGACACTGAGAACTCTCATGTATGGAGAGGATTCCGTTGCAAGGGGGAACACTGAGAACTCTGATGTACGGAGAGGACTCTGGTGTAAGGGGGAACACTGATGTAAGGGATGCCCTGAGGATGCTGATTTATCTTAGTGTACTCACTCAGAGGCCCCATAATCTATTGCCTGGGGGCCCCATAATCTCCTATTTCCCGAGGGCCCAAGAGTTGTCAGTCCACCCCTGGTTTACTGTAACATCTCCCCGTTCTTCAGCTCTGTTACATGATCGCGGGACACCGACAGCAATCGGGTCTGCGTGTCCTGCGGTCATGGAGCTCACGGCAGGGTCGCGAGCGTGCCGCCAACACGACCACATGGCTTGCAAATTAAAGGGGACCCACCTGTACACCCATTTGCGCAGCCGTGCCAGTCTGTTGACGTACATCATCGTGCACCGGTCGGGAACCGATTAAAGGGACACTAAAGGTTCCGTTTTTTTTTTTTAAGTCATACTTACCTCCACTGTGAAGTTTCTTTTGCACAGAGTGGTTGGAGTACAGTTTTTCCTTTTTTTAAACACAATCTAAAAAAAAAACAGTAAACACAGCATGGTAATAGAAGCTTATAGTGTGAACAATAACATTTCCTAAGATGCCATGGCAGAGTGAAGAGGCCAGAGAGGTTCCCGGAGATTTAGTAGCACCCACCGTGAGAAAAGAATGTCCCTCTAAGTGGAAAAGAGACTTTGCGATTTCCTTCTCTAAAAGCATCATGAAATTAATAAGCTTTCTTTAACACTCCATACATTCCGCTATACATTCACTTCTCCTTGCAGGGCCATTGGAGGAGCTAAGCTTTTTTGTGACATACTATTGCAATGCTTATCTTGCCAGCTTTTCTGAATTTCTATGTTTGATGTCATGCTGTGTTTCAAATTGCTTTGCAATTGGTTTTTATATGACCCCGGGAGTCAACAAAATGTATTGAACTGAGGAGGTATCATCCTTTTCTAGGCAGACCATAAAAGAATGCATACCGAGACGGAGGTGTGGTGGTGTATGTGCATTCTTAAAAAACAGCTCCTTATAGTCCAGGTATATTGTGTATTCACAGAGCAACCGCAGGTATAAAAAGCATAAATGATTACACCTCTGTTATCCTTAATACATAAGGGTTGATTTACTAAAGGGAAATACAGTAAAACCTTGGATTGCAAGCATAATCCGTTCCAGAAACATGCTTGTAATCCAAAGCACTTGTATATCAAAGCAAATTTCCCCATAAGAAATAATGGAAACTCAAATGATTCGTTCCACAACCATTTATTCATAGGTCCTTTAGTTTTATTGGCCGTCCAGGACTGAAGTTGAAAGCTACTACCGTTCTTGTGTCCGATTCATCCAAAGAAAGACTCTGCCAGGTAGAGCTGCCCCAATGAGCCATTTACAAAGTCAAGGGTCAGTGGACCTGGTGTGCATTGATTTCTTGTGTCTCAAACCTGACCTAAGTGGGCGACGTAATGTCCTGGTTGTGACAGATCATTTTACCCATTAATCTCAAGTAGAGATGAGCCTCGAGTTTGAGTCGAACTCATGTTCAACTCGAACATTGCCTGTTCACCTGTTCGGCAAACAGCGAACAATTTGGGGTGTTCGCTGCAAATTCCAAAAGTCGCGGAACACCCTGTAAAAGTCTATGGGAGAAATCTAAAGTGCTAATTTTAAAGGCTAATATGCAAGTTATTGTCATAAAAAGTGTTTGGGGACCTGGGTCCTGCCCCAGGGGACATGTGTCAATGCAAAAAATTATGTTTTTTTGGGGGCAGTGATTTTAATAATGCTTAAAGTAAAACAATAAATGGGAAATATTTAAAATTCGTACCTGGGGGTGTGTATAGTATGCCTGTGAAGTAACACTTGTTTCCCATGCTTAGAACTGTCCCTGCATAAAGTGTCATTTCTGAAGGAAAATATAGTCATTTAACCACTTAAGACCCGGACCAATACGCTGGTAAATGACCCAAGGTGTTTTTGCGATTCGGCACTGTGTCGCTTTAACTGACAATTGCGCGGTCGTGCGACGTGGCTCCTAAACAAAATTTGCGTCCTTTTCTTCCCACAAATAGAGATTTCTTTTGGTGGTATTTGATTACCTCTGCGATTTTTATTTTTTGCGCTATATACAAAAATAGAGCGACATTTTTGAAAAAAAAACACTATTTTTTACTTTTTGTTAAAAAAAAAATCAAATAAACTAAATTTTAGTCAAACATTTAGGCCAAAATTTATTTAGCCACATGTCTTTAGTAAAAAAAAAAAATCGCAATAAAAAAAAAATAGCTACCTAGCGGGAACAGCGACACTAATACAGCGATCAGAAAAATGATTGCTTAGTGACGCTGGCAATAGGGAGTGAAAGGGTTAACTAGGGCGGTGATCAGGGGGTTAAAACTTTATTAGGGGGGGGTGGGGGGGCTATCCTGAACCTAACACTAACTGATTTTACACTGCCTGTCACACTGACACTAAATGCAGTGTTTAGATCACTGCATTCAGTGACACTGTGACAGGGGGGGTGGGGGGGCAGATCGCAAGGGGTTAAGTATGCCTATGTGAGTGTGTGTCAGTGTAATGTTGGTGCACACTTACTGTTAGGTGTTTCTCCCATCGCAGCGGTTGGAAATACCGCTGCGATGGGAGATTACATCACTTCCCCCTTCCTGTGTTTACACAGGAGGAGGAAGTGACAGGAGACTGGGAGCCCGCGCATTGGCTGGGAGCGATCGCGGGGGGGCGGGTAAACGCCGACATCCGCCCGCTCTCCCCGGATCGCTCCCGGAGCCAGGGGGACCCCCGCACGCCGCGGAGGGGGTCCCGATGGGATCCCCGAACCGCACTTAGGCGGGGACGTAAATTTACGCCCTTGTGCCTGTACGTGCCATTTTGTGGCCGTATATGTGCGTGCGGGGGTCCTTAAGTGGTTAAAATCACTTGTGGCTATAATGAATTGTCGGCTCCTGGCAATACGGAGAAAAGTCATTCATAAAAAAAAATATACTGTATATTTTAAATTACTTTTTTTCCTTCAGAAATGACACTTTATGCAGGAACAGTTCTAAGCATGGGAAACAAGCGCTACTTCACAGGCATACTATACCCCCCCCCCCCCCGGTACAATATTTCACTGTTATTGTTTCATTTTAAGCATTATTAAAATCACTGCTCCCGAAAAAAAGTCCGTTTTTAAAACTTTTTTTTGCATTGATACATGTACCCAGATCCCCAAACCCTTTTTAGGACAATAACTTGCATATTAGCCTTTAAAATTAGCACGGGAGTGCAAGACCTTGAAGAAGTCCTTGCTTCTCCTCTTCAAGGAATAGTAGGAGAGACTGTACCTGAGAGAGAGGAGGAACCGGAGCCCGGTTGTAGTTTTTGGGGTACAGGCGGTGGACCCGAGCCCTTGGAGAACATATACTCCAGACTTCAGGTCGAAAATCTGCCCTCCCAGAAAACTAACATACTGTACGCCACTCTTGGAGAAGGCTCTGATGAACTCATTTCTACAGCTCAACGTTATAGTCAAGAGTCAGCTTCCTCTACCAAACCTTTCACAATATGAGTTTTTATTTAACCACTTAAGACCCGGACCAATATGCTGCCAAATGACCAAAGGGGTTTTTGCGATTCGGCACTGCGTCGCTTTAACAGACAATTGCGCGGTCGTGCAACGTGGCTCCCAAACAAAATTCACGTCCTTTTCTTCCCACAAATAGAGCTTTCTTTTGGTGGTATTTGATCGCCTCTGCGATTTTTATTTTTTGCGCTATATACAAAAATAGAGCGACATTTTTGAAAAAAAATCTATATTTTTTACTTTTTGTTATAAGAAAAACCAATAAACTAAATTTTAGTCAAACATTTAGGCCAAAATTTATTTAGCCACATGTCTTTAGTAAAAAAAAATCGCAATAAAAAAAAAATTAGCTACCTAGCGGGAACAGCGACACTAATACAGCGATCAGAAAAATGATCGCTTAGTGATGCTGGCAATAGGGAGTGAAAGGGTTAACTAGGGCAGTGATCAAGGGGTTAAAACTTTATTAGGGGGGGGTACAGGGCTACCCTGAACCTAACACTAACTGACTTTTACACTGCCTGTCACACTGACACTAAATACAGTAATCATACATGTATGATTACTGCATTCAGTGACAGGGGGAGGGGGGGGGCGATCGCGGGGGTTAAATGTGTTTTTTGTGTAGTGTAGGTGCAGTGTAGTGTTGTGCAGACTTACTTGTGTTGTGATCTCTCCTCAGCGGTGGTTGAAAAAACCGCCGAGGGAGAGATCACGTCGCTTCCTCCTTCCTGTGTTTACACAGGAGGAGGAAGTGCACTGCAGGGGGAGCGCGCGCATTGGCTGGGAGCGATCCGGAGGGGGCGGAAAAAAACGGATAGCCGCCCCCTCTTGTCGGATCGCTCCTACAGCCGCGCGGACCGCCGCATGTACGAGGCACCAACGTATATATATGTTGATGTGCCTGTCGGTGCCATTCTGCCGACGTAAATGTACATGCGGCGGTCCTTAAGTGGTTAAAGAAAATCCTGACTCGGTTTGCGGGTGTTGTCTTGTAAAATGAACAGGATTGAAACCTCTACTGGGAAATTCTCGGCAATACTCTTTGTTTCCATTGACTTCTATGGGGAAAATCGCTTTGATATGTAAGTGCTTTGGATTACAAGCATTCTCCTGGAATAGATTATTCTCGTAATCCAAAGTTTGTAATCCAAGGTTTATAATCCAAGGTTTATAATCCAAGGTTCGTAATCCAAAGTTGCACAATATATATTGGGCTTTCCCTTAAATGCACCTAAATGGTCCATTCACACCTGTGTATTTCTGTAATGACCACATTTCCTCAACACATAAAACAATGTCATATGTTGAGGTGCTTTTGTATATGAATACCCCTTTATACCTGGCAGTTCAGCACAACACACTTGCACTTTAGCATGAAGCAATGCACAGATGTGAAAGAGAACGATTTTACAGGTCACGCTGTGCATTAAAATTGTTTAAAATGTTTCTTTGGTGGATTTGTCTTTTGTTCATTCCAAACTGTTTTATTAAAAATAATTGTGAACTGAACATGACTGCATTCTATACCATTTTGTTCTTTCTTTTAGACTCTACCTACCAATTCACCTAGAAATAATGACATGACTGCTTGACTTCCATTAAATGACTACTAGAGTAAAATAGATTGCATATTGTATGTGGTTAAAAACTGTTTATTTCACAGGCCCTTATTTATACTTTTCTCTATTGGCATTCAAGCCAAGCTTGACAGTTGGGACAAACTATTATACTTACAGAGATGTTACAATGGTCTGGGTTACTTCATGTGGTTAAAACCTTTTTTCACAGAGAAAAATAAACCTGACAATGTTACTGCTTATATAAACTTAGTTGGTGGCAGTACAGCCGGCCCTCCTGAACCGGGCCCGGGTCCAGGCCCCATCAGTTCAAAAGGGAGGCCCAGGCACCTACAAAGCAGTGTGACTCTTGCGGATCCCCCTGCTGTGCTTCCCAATTTTCCTGCACTGCAGGGGGATTGGTTTTATTATCTGATCTTCCTTCTCCCTGCTGTCCATACTCCCCTGTGTGCCCCCTTTCCCCTGCAGTGCTTCCAGCTTCCCTCCTCTCCTACTGGCAGCTGCTGAGGGTATATATAGGGGGATATTTCAGGATGGAGAGCTGGGGAAGTAAATGACATTCCATTTCTAAATGATCACAGAAAGTGATCAGTACCAACTTCTCGTGTGTCCATTCTTAAATGAAGCATAGTGAATGAATGAAAACTTATATAGCGCGGCACATGCGAACTAAATCGCCTCTGGGCGCTTGTTGTTCCTGTCTCTTTTGATATCAAAAGAGATAAGTCTTGATCTTTCTCCTGAACGCTAAGTGGTTCTCCTCCAACCGAATGCTGGTTGGTAAAGCGTTCCATAGTCTGGGACCTTGGACCGCAAATCTTCTTTCTCCTTTTGACTTGTAGTTGGCTTTCGGTATCTGGAGTAGATTTTGATTGGTGGATCGCAGAACGCGATTGGGATTATGAGCTTTTATGTTTCTGCATAGATAATGGGGAGCCTTCCCATGGATACATCTATGCGTTAGACAGAGTGCTTTAAAAGCAATTCTGTCTTTTACTGGCAACCAATGAAGGGATCTCAGTGAAGGTGAGATTGATTCCTAGGGTTTTTTTCCAGTCACTAGTCTGGCGGCCATATTTTGGACGACTTGCAGACGAGTGATTTGGTACTTTGGGAGTCCGAGGTAAAGGGCATTTGCATAGTCCCGTCTGGAGTTTACAATTGCTCCCACCACGACCGCCATGTCTTCTTTGGGAATGAAAGGAGTGAGTTTGCGTAGTAGGCGCAGCAGTTGGTGAGATCCGCTGACTACTGACCCTATTTGTGCGTCCATTGTCATGTAGGAGTCGAAGATGACCCCGAGACTTTTGACTTTGGCGCTAGGGGTGATGATTTGGCCCAGAATGGGCGGGGTATCAATGTTGTTACCAGTTGATTCATACATGTTTACTATGCTTCCGTTTGGAAATGAACAGAAAGCCTCATAGTGCTTCCTATTCATTGAACTGTGCAGCTGACGTATAGAAAGAAGCAGCACATGGAGCCAGTCAGGTGTGTATGCTTATAGGAGGAGAGAGCAGCGTGACAGAGAAATAATCTCATCAGTGTGCTGCTTCTCTTTACCCTAAAACAAAAGGAAAGGGTGAAAAGGCGCCTCTATCTCAAATGTGAAACATCAGGGGTCTGTTTAGAAAAAAAAATACATTTTAGGAAAATTCTCCTTCTACAAGGCAGTCCCAGAGTTACAAATACGACTCTCATGCCCCGTACACACAATTGGATTTTCCGATGTGAGCTTTCGAACGGAATTTCCGACTGTGTGTAGGCTCCATTGGACTTTTGCTGTCGGAATTTCCGCCAGCAAAAGATTGAGAGCTGGTTCTCAAACTTTCCGACTGAAAAAATCTGATCGTCTGTAGTAATTCCGACGCATGCTCGGAAACAATTCAACGCATGCTCGGAAGCATTAAACTCTATTTTCTCGGCTCGTCGTAGTGTTGTATGTCACTTTGTTCTTGACGGAAGAAAGTTCAGAGAACTTTGGTGTGCCCGTGTGTATGAAAGCCAAGCTTGAGCGGAATTCCTTCGGAAAATCCGATCATGTGTACAGGGCATTACTTATAAACGGAGGAAGAAAACAGGAACTGAGAGGAAATTTTCCTCTAGGAAGGGAAATTCACTCCTATAATGCCACGTACACACGATCGGAAATTCCGAAAACCATGTTTTTTTTTTTCCAACAGAATGTTGGCTCAAACTTGTGATGCATACACACGGTCACACAAATATTGTCAGAAATTCCGACCATCAAGAACGCGGTCACGTACAACGAGCCGAGAAAAATTAACTAAATTAATGATTCTAAGCATGTGTGTTTATTTGTGCGTCGGAATTGCATACAGGCGATCAAAATTTCCGATAGGAATTTTTCTGTCTGAAAATTTGAGAACCTGCTCTCAATCTTTGGCTGGTTAAAATTCTGACATCAAAAGTCAGATGGAGCATACACACGGTCGGAATTTCCATCCAAAAGCTCACATCAGACTTTTCTTGTTGGAATTTCCGATCGTGTGTACGCAGCATTTGAGTTATCATGGGAAAAATTGTCTCCACTGAACCTTTATCACCAATCCTTGTTTCCCTGGCAACCCAAAATTTTCAAAATCCAATTGTCATAGGGATAGAAAGTGAAGGGAAATCTTCTGAACAGGGGCACAGACAGCAAAACAAATGGTACGGGGTGTTAACCCTTCCCTGTGCTTTCCAAAAAAACTTTTGAAAAAAAATTGTTGGCTGTACAGTTTTCCCGCAGTACAGCTCCCCCTAAGGCCCCTTTCACAACTACGAACCGCATGTCCGCTTTTTCATCCATCCGTTTGCGGATGAAAAAGGGACATACATTGGTCCCTATGAGATCGCGGATGTCAGCAGATAAACATCCGCTGACACCGGATCTCATCCGCCTCCGCAATGATCTGATTCTGCACACGGAAGAAAACACAATTTTTCTTCCGTCTGCGGATCGGATCTGTAGAACACGGACACGCGGTCCCCGATCCCTTCTTCCCGGGGCTGAAGTGGTTAATCCAGGCCTGATTCTGTACAGTGTCATCGATGGATAAAAGTGATTGTTCTGTTGAGTGTAAAAAGTTTGGTCAGATAAATGGACATGGACTGTTTCTTCCTCCCGTGTCCTGGCCTACAATAAAGATCTGCATACCTACTGCTAGGTAGCACTAATATATACCATCCAGCTGTGTCAGCGCCCCGGACCCGCTTAATGTTCCCATTTGTTCTGTGCAGCATGTTTTACATCTGCCTGTGTCATCAGGCTGTATATCAAGAGCATTATTTTAGTTGACTTTCCCTATTTTCTCCTGACAGTATCCCCGGGGTTGATGAATAGTCTGGCTTTAGCGAGCAAGGAAGGTATTTATTTTTGGGCTATATATAAGTTTATGAAGTCATCACAATCTGAAAAGAGTAAGTGAAACAGCAAGCATAGACTATTACCTCTGCCACTCTGGGGAGCGGATCTTGCTAGTCTATCCTGCATTGTTAACTGATAATATCAGATTGCATCTGAACGCACGAGGGCCCTGGGACTTTGCCTATCGTTTTGTATAATGCTGAGGAATGGTGTGCAAACAAACATGGTCTCTTGCCTTAAAGCGCCACCGCAAGGGAAATGCAAACATTTAATATAATTTTAACGGAAAATATTCCACTCCAATCAATTAGATACACTGCCAGGATTTCAGCAGACCTAATTACAGGGTCTTACCTGCTTTTGATCTGTCCGAGTCCACGGCTAGGACTCCCGGAAGTGGGAAAGCATACCTGTCAAAGACAGGTATCCTGTCCCCCTCCCCCTGAAGGGTGCCAATTGTGGCAACAGGGGGGGGGATCCGAGGAGCGGAAGTTCCACTTTTGGGCGGAACTCTGCTTTAAATAACAAATATGTTATACGGTATCTCACAAAAGTGAGTACACCCCTCACATTTTTGTAAAAAATGGTCTGGGGCAGCACTCATGCAGCCCCAGACCATGACACTCCCACCACTATACATGACTGTAGGCAAGACACCCTTGTCTTTTTCCTCCTCACCTGGTTGCCGCCACACACACTTGACCCCATCTGAACCAAATACGTTTATCTTGGTCTCATCAGACCACAGGACATGGTTCCAGTAATCTATGTCCTTAGTCTGCTTGTCTTTAGCAAACTGTTTGTGAGTGAGTGAAAAACTTATATAGCGCAAACCCATGCGAACTGAATCGCCTCGGGGCGCTTGGTATCCATTTCCTCCTACACGTTACCTTCAGAATAGATGGGTCTTGAGTTTTTTCCTGAAGGCCTGGTGATTCACTTCCGTTCGGACGCTGGTTGGTAAAACGTTCCATAGTCTAGGTCCTTGGACTAAAAATCTTCGTTCTCCTTTGGACTTGTATCTGGCCTTGGGTATCTGCAGTAGATTTTGGTTGGTAGAACGGAGAACGCGATTGGGGTTGTGACATTTTAATTTTTCACATAGATATTGGGGCACACTTCTTTGTACACATGTGTGTGTTAGGCATAGGGCCTTAAACGTAATTCTGTCTTTTACTGGCAACCAATGAAGGGATCTAAGGGAGGAAGAAATTGATTCCCAGGTTTTTTTTCCTGTTACAAGTCGTGTCGCCATATTCTGGACGACTTGTAGACGAGAAATTTGGTACTTTGGGAGTCCGAGGTAAAGGGCATTTGCATAGTCGAGTCTTGAATTGATTATCGTTCCCACCACGACTGCTATGTCTTTATTTGGGATAAAATTAATGAGTCTACGTAGAAGGCGCAGCAGATGGTGGGATCCGCTCACTACTGAGCTTATTTGCACATCCATTGTCAAAAGGGACTCCAAGACTTTTGACTTTGGTGCTGGGGGTGATGGTTTTCCCAAAATGGTCGGGGGTATCCATGTTGTTGTGGTAGGCCTCTTTCGGTTGGCGTTGAGCAGAAGAAGTTCTGTTTTTGAGCCATTGAGTTTAAGGTAGCTCTGTCATCCAATTTTCTATTAAAGTAAGGCATTTCTCTAGTCTTTCTCTGGGCTTTCTTGTGCATCATCTTTAGAAGAGGCTTCCTTCTGGGACGACAGCCATGCAGACCAATTTGATGCAGTGTGCGGCGTATGGTCTGATCACTGACAGGCTGACCCCCCACCCCTTCAACCTCTGCAGCAATGCTGGCAGCACTCATACGTTTCTTCCCTAAAGACAACCTCTGCATATGACGCTGAGCATGTGACCTCAACTTCTTTGGTCGACCATGGCGAGGCCTGTTCTGAGTGGAACCTGTCCTGTTAATGTGTATGGTCTTGGCCACCGTGCTGCAACTCAGTTTCAGGGTCTTGGCAATCTTCTTATAGCCCAGGCCAACTTTATGTAGGGCAACAATAATTTTTTTCAAATCCTCAAAGAGTTCTTTGTTATGAGGTGCCATGATTAACGTCCAGTGTCCAGTATAAGTGAGTGAGTGAAGAACTTAAATAGCACAGCACATACGAACTTAATCGCCTCTGGGCGCTGGTTGTTCCTGTCTCCTTTGATATCAAAAGAGATGAGTTTTTATCTTTCTTCTGAAGGCTAGGTGGTTTCTCCTCCAACCGAATGCTGGTTGGTAAAGCGTTCCACAGTGGGACCTTGGAGCGCAAATCTTCTTTCTCCTTTGGACTTGTATTTGGCTTTGGGTATCTGGAGCAGATTTTGGTTGGTGGATCGCAGAACGCGATTGGAATTGTGAGCTTTTATTTTTTCGCATAGATATTGGGGGGCCTTCCCATGAATGCAATTATGCATCAGACAGAGTGCTTTAAAAGCAATTCTGTCTTTTACTGGTAACCAGTGAAGGGTTCTCAGCGTAGGTGAGATTGATTCCCATGTTTTTTCCCAGTAGCAAGTCTTGCGGCTGTATTTTGAATGACCTGCAGACGAGAGATTTGGTACTTTGGGAGTCCGAGGTAAAGGGCATTTGCATAGTCCATTCTGGAGTTCACAATTGTTCCCACCACGACTGCTATGTCTTCCTTAGGAATAAATGGAATAAGTCTGCGTAGTTGGCGCAGCAGATGATGGGATCCGCTGACTACTGACCCTATTTGTGCATCCATTGTCATGTAGGTGTCGAAGATGACCCCGAGATTTTTGACTTTGGCGCTAGGGGTGATGATTTTGCTCAGAATGGGTGGGGGTTTCCAAGAATGAGAGAGTGAGAGCAATGACACCAAATTTAACACACTTGCTCCCCACATCTGAGACCTTGTAGCGCTAACGAGTCACATGACATCGGGGAGGGAAAATGGCTAATTGGGCCCAATTTGGACATTTTCACTTAGGGGTGTACTCACATTTGTTGCCAGTGGTTAAGACATTAATGGCTGTGTGTTGAGTTATTTTGAGGGGACAGCAAATTTACACTGTTATACAAGCTGTACACTCACTATTTTACATTGTAGCAAAGTGTCATTACTTCAGTGTTGTCACATGAAAAGATAGAATAAAATATTTACAAAAATGAGGGGTGCACTCACTTTTGTGAGATACTGTATAAATATTGTTGTCCTTCATTCATCGTTATCATCATCTTTGTAGCCGTGATGAAGAGGGATTTGTCACCCAGAAATGCGTTGGTCGCCTTTTGTTTTATCATGGTTGCTTGTAGAAAAAATAAAACACTGAACTCCGAAGACATTTGTTTGGTGCTCCTTTTGGCTCAGCAATTTCAACTTAAATGGGGGTTCTAACCTGTCACCACACCAGGGGCGGATCCAGAGTCTAGTCTCGGGATGGGCACTTCCAGAAAATACTTATTTTTGCAGACAGTTTTTGGAGAAATGGCTGGTGTTGAAGCTTCAATTATCCACTATGGTTGTTTTGGTGTTAGGATAATTGAAATGCATTATTTCTATTATTACATTGTTATATGAAATATAATGGTTCAACTCACCATAACGCAGAATCAGTGGGACCCTGGAGTGTGTTACTTTCCACCGTCGCCTGCCACGTGTTGCGCATTGTCACTTGCCACGTAACCTCCCACAAGTTGCAGATTGTCACTTGCCACATCGCCTGCCACACATTGCCAATTGTCACTTGCCACGTCACCTGACACCATTGCAGATTGTTACCTGCCACACGTTTGTCACTTGCCACAAGTTCTGGATTGTCACTTGCCATGTCACCTGCCACAATTTGCGGGTTGTCACTTGCCATGTTGCCTGCCACCGTTGCAGATTGTCACTTGCCACGTCACCTGACGGAAGTTGCAGATTGTCACTTGAAACGTCACCTGCCACTGTTGCGGATTGTCACTTGCCACATCACCTGCCACACATTTGTTACTTGCCTGTCTGTCACACATTGCAGATTGTCACTTGCCTGCTCCAATTGTCCCATGCTGTGTCCCAGAGTCAGGCAGCAGAGAGATGATACAATCTCTCTGCTGCCCGCGGCTGTGCTGCCTACACAGTAAAGGCAGAAGTACAAGGATGCAGGGCAGGCAGTGAGAGATGATGTCATCTCTCTGCTCCCCCATTCACTCAGACACTCACAAGCTGCCCAGCTGCCCGGCCGCACGCTCTCTCTCCCGCTAGCGGAGCCGCCCGCGCTTTAAGTTCCCCGGTTGCTGAGCTGCACGCTCTCTCACCTGCCCGCTCCCTCCCTTACCAGCCTGCCAAGCTCTCATTCTCACCCGCCCACGGACCTATTGGATCTGTGGAACCGCCCACTGTCTCACCCACGCACTCGCCTGCAAAAAGTTTCTTGGGAGGTGCAATTGCCCCGTTGCCCTCCCCCCTGGATCCGCCCCTGCACCACACTATCCAAATCCAAGCAAACTTTTCACCATTAGTTATATTTTAAATATTTTCTACAGTATGCAGAACATTTTGCCACCAAGTAAGCGGCATTCCCTCCATTCAGACATCCACAGTAATGTCATCTCTACAAAAACATCCAATTAGCAGAGCAATGCCTGGCTGGCATTAAGTTGTATATAAATGTATGATTTATTGTATTATGTAGCTCTATAAAACATCATTAATGTCTCGCAGTTATTTGACTTGCTCTTTAAAACCCTCGATTAACCTTGTTTATATGGTATACTCTTTTTTCCCAGAAGACACAAAACTATACTCCATGTTTGTTGCTGGAACAAAAGGTGAAGGGCTTCTTCAAGTCTTGATCAAAGTTCAAGTGTTTAGAAGACACTCCTCGGCTTTTAGTCCCGCTCTTTGAAATACTCATTAGTCCTCAAACAATAATGAAAAACAAAATTACAAAGATAACATAAAAGAGAGGTGGAGGTTGAAAGTGAAGACTTACTTAAGATAAAAGTAAGAGAATTAATTGAGGGTAAGAGAAGAAATTTATCATTAAAGTAACAGAAAAATATTACCAGATATTTCCGTATAAACCAAGATAGTGTAAGGAGCTATGAGCAGAATGCAAAGTACTATTATTATATATTTATATATAATTTATATATAATATTTATATATATTATTTATATATTTATATACCGTATATACCCGCATATAATCGAGGCATCTAATTTTACCACAAAAAAACGTGAAAACTTATTGACTTGAGTATAAGCCTAGGGTGTCCATCTGCATGCCTCACTGTGTCCATGCCTCACTGTGTCCATGCCTCACTGTGTCCATGCCTCACTTTGCCCATGCCTCAATGTGTCCATGACTAGACTGATGTTTAATATGGGAGTCTATGGAAGGGGTGCCCAGCTTTGAAAATCGATGCTCCCCACCCTTTCGTCCCCCAGACAACAAACTTTACACACTTATAGAGCTTATTGAGGAGAAATGGGGCTACATGTGTGCCAAGTTCCGGGTCCAGTATAAGCCTAGAGTGTCCATCTGCATGCCTCACAGTGTCAATGCCTCACTGTGCCCATGCCTCACTGTGTCCATGCCTCACTGTCCCCATGCCTCACTGTCCCCATGCCTCACTGTGTCCATGCCTCACTGTGCCCATGCCTCACTGTGCCCATGCCTTACTTTTCCAATGCCTCACTGTGCCCATGCCTCACTGTGTCCATGAAAATTGGTGCTCCCCAGCCGTACGTCCCCCAGACATTAATACTTTACACACTTATAGAGCTTATAGAGGAGAAATGGGGCTACATGTGTGCCAAGTTCTGGGTCCAAGGGACCTATGACTGGCCGGTACCAGGTCCCCAAAATCACCAGAAAAATTACCGTTTAACATGGGAGTCTATGGAAGGGGTGCACAGCTTTGAAAAATCGGTGCTCCCCGGACAACATACTTTGCACACTTGTAGAGTGGGGCTACATGTGTGCCAAGTATGGGGTCCAGGAGACCTAAAGCCGGCCAGCACCGGGTCCTTAAAGTCTGGGAGATCCGATGCAAAAAGGTGAGGGGGCCATTTTCAGCACAAAAAAAATGTGCTGAAAAACTTGGCTTATACTCGAGTATATACGGTATTTGTTGTCTGACATAGGTATAAATATAGCATCCGGCACCTCATCCCAAAGAGTCAAATGTAGAAGGAGAATTGGCGTGGGATTATAGCGGTGCCAACAGATAATAATAGCCAACAAAAATTGTTGGCAAATATAAAATGTATTATAAACATAATTAAAGATCTAATCAGATCAAGTCATTGTGTTTCATTGTACATTTCCATTTGAATGGTCCTACAAGTGAAATTTAGGTTGTAAAGAGGTTATATGTTCGTGTGATATCCTGACATGTTTTTGCCTTTTGGCTTCATCAGGGGTTTAATGAACCACCCGGAAGACACAGAGAACTATACAGAGTTTATAGTTATAGTATAGTTTAGTGTAGTTCTCTCTGTTTTCCTGTTGGTTCGTTATTCCCCTAATGAAGCCATAAGGCAAAACATGCCGGGATATCACACGAACATATAACCTCTATACAACCTGAATTTCACTTGTATGACCACCCAAATGGAAATGTACAATGAAACACAATGACTTGATCTGATTATGTTTATAATAAATGTAATATTTTAACTATTTAGGGTTTCTATTATTATTTGTTGGCACCACTATAATCCCACCCCAATGCTCCGTTTAAATTTTACTATTATATTTCTTCTTTGTAAAAATGTACGTTTTACCATACAGCTAGGGTACAGCTAGGGTTGCTTCCATTTCTTCAAGCCAAACCCGAAAACATTAGCGGCACACTGCAATTCTTTTTTAAAGTGGGAACACTGATATAAAGGGAACTCTGATGTAAGAGGGTTTCTGCTTACCAAACCTCCCACTTACATCAGAGTTCCCAGGATCCCCCTTAAATTAAAGTCACTGTTACATCAGAGTCCACAGGACACCTCTTACATCTGAGTTCCCCATTTATAATTAACCCTTACAGTAACTGTAACCCTTCCCCCATAAAAAAAATAACTAAACACCCTAACCATAACACAAAATAAATAAATTATTATTATTATTATTATTATTAATAATAGTTACATAGTAGGTGTAACGGAACCCCAAATGGGACAGGGGTTAAAGCCGTTTAGGATATTCCATTCCGAACCCAAGACAGCTACCGATACGCCACAATGAGAAAATCAGGCTCTTATATACAGTTAGTAACCAAAATGAACAATGACTCAACTTCACCCACAACATTACACAAGGAGCTCAATACACATATTTTTGGTAGACATTCTGGCACCAGCTCTCACATAATTTACATGAGCTTATTAACTACAGCTGATAAGTCAGACATCTGACCTTAAGACTGTCTGTTACCTTGCAATACACACATTATCATCAATAGACCTTCACACAATACAGGGTCAATTAGCACAACACAATGACAGATCCTTAGAAAGCATACTAAATTCATTTACATCACAACAGACAACATTAACACCTAACAGTATGTGTTCCCACATTGAATGAGTCACTCTTTCAATTAACCTGTTGAGTTCAGAATCAACAACCTGTAAATAGTTCTTACAGATATCCTGGAATATATTGTCGATTACAGACCCATGTTAAAGCAATCCAAGATATCATTTCTCAGTCATCCTATGCCCCTAGTGGACATAGGATGATTTTAGACATAAGAGTCATCGGTGAAGCTGAAACAGGAGTATCTCATACTTTTCAAGAACTTCTGGGTCCCACAGGCCATTCCGTTACAGTAGGTGAGGTGGAAAAAAAGGCCATCAAGTCCAACCTAGGTGTGTGATTATATGTCGGTATTACATTGTATATCCCTGAATGGTGTGGCCATTTGGGTGCTTATCTAAATAGTTACATAGTAGGTGAGGTTGAAAAAAGACACAAGTCCAACCAGTATTTTTTTGTTCGAGTTTGGGTGTTTATTGTTATATTATTATTATTATTATTATTATTATTAATAATAATAATACAATGTATTTAATATAAGGTTAGAGGTTAATTATTATTTATTAATGTATTATTTCATATTATTAATTTATTTTACCTATTTATGGTGATTTTTAGTTATTTATTTTACATTTACATATTCATATATTATTACAGTTTTTATTTTATTTTTTTATTGAAATTTTTAATTTTAGCAGAAAATTGCGCAAAAACGAATAGCACGTTTCTATTCATTTTTGCCCGATTTGAGCAACAACAAAAAGCTCCAGTACTTATTTGAGCTTCAGGCGACTTGGAGTGGAGATGTGAAGCATCTCCATAGAGATTCATTGATTTGTTTTTTCTCCTCCATCGTTTTTGAGCTTCAAACTTCAAGAAGATAATCGTTCAGGTGTGAATTCAGCCAAAGTGTGTTAGTGGCAGGATCACTTAGTGAAAATAATGAAAAAAAAGGGGAAAAGAAAACAATTGCAGCCACGACATCTAAGGACTGGTAACCTACAGAATATTGCGATTTTGTTCTCTTCGGTTTGGATATACTTTACTTTTCTCTTTTGACAAGAGTGATTTATTTTTTTAAGAGTGAATTTTTAAGCGACTTTTGGTGACCACCAGGGAAGGGAAAAAGTGAGAGTAGATGAACTTATGAATACAAACTGGATTTTTTTTTTTGGTCCTCCTGATCCTTATCCAGATTATTAATAAAAGAAGAGGGAACAGCTAACATTTCTTCCCTTAGTACCTGTCTAGTGTGAAATTACACAATGAATATTTTATTTTTCTTTCATTTATCCAAGGAGTAAATTAGATCCATGATCATTCCACACTAGTGAACATTGCCCATTGCATATTTATAAAGCAATTAACAGCTTTGGGGGGTTTTGATGTAAAACCAAATTATTACAGCTGCGCCATAAAGAGAAGATAGAATGTTACAAGGAATAATTGCAAAGATCGCTAGCGCCCCGTAAATCACGAGTTCATAATCTTTCCTATTTTAAGGTTGATTGTCCACAAAAGCAAAACGCGTCCTTTAAAATGTCTTCGAAGAACATTCATGATGTATGCGCAGTAGGAGCGTTGGTAACACTCCACTGGATTTACAGTTTTCCCAATGGCCACTAGACATGTGCAATGCCAAACAATTCGTTTGTTTTTTTAGTTTTAATTTCATTCGTTTTTTTGTTGTTTTTTTTTTTTCGTGTCATTTTATTATGATCACCATTGGTAAGTTTGTAAATTCGTAAATTTTTACATTTCGGACATTTTTACATTTCGTAAATTTTTTAATTTTGTAAATTTTTTAAATTAATAAATTCATAAATTCAAAAATTTGAAAATCCGAAAATAAGAAAGAAAATCAGAAAATTTGAAAGGATAACTAACTAACTTATAATAACTAACTATTAAATTTAAGGTTTTTCAGGTAATTCGTTATGATCACTATTCGTAAGTTCGTAAATTTGAAAATTTGTAAATTCGAAAATTCGTAAATTTATAAATTCGAAAATCCGAAAATAAGAAAGAAAATCTGAAAATTTGAAAGAATAACTAACTAACTAACTAACTAATAATAACTAACTATTAAATGATATTTTTTTCTGGTAGTTTGTTATGCATCGTAAGTTCATAAATTCGTAAATTTGAAAATTTGTAAATAAGAAAGATAATTGGAAAATTTGAAATAATAACTAACTAACTAATAATAACTAACTATTAAATTATAGGTATTGTAATTTCCTTTCAAATTTGGCTGGTAGTGAACATAATGAATACGAATTTATCCGAAGTTACAAATTATCCAAAATAACGACTGCTGTATCTAATCAAATGGAACGGAACAAATTAATAATAAATATTAATAATAATAATATTACGTTTTTATTATTATTATTATTATTATTATTATTGTTATTTATTATTATTAATTAGTTGTGTTCCATTTGTTTAGATAAGCCAGATACAAGTCCAAAGGAGAGTGAAGATTTGCAGTCCAAGGACCGAGACTATGGAACGTTCTACCAACCAGCATCCGATTGGAGGCGAATTACCTGGCCTTCAGAAAAAAAATAAAAACCCATCTTTTCTGAGGGCAAATGTTTCAGTTAGGGAATGGATACTAAGCGCCCAGAGGCGATTCAGTTCGCAAGGGTTGCGCTATACAAGTTTCTCACTCACTCATTCATTATTTCAGATAATTTGTAACTTCGGAAAAATGTGTTCACTAACAGCCGAATTTGAAAGGAAATTACAATACCTATAATTTAATAGTCAGTAATAGTTAAGCTATTATACGTTAGTTATTATTTCAGATTTTTGTATTTTCAGGTTTACGAATTTACAAATTTGCAAATATTCAAATTTACGAATATTCGTAAAAATTTGTTTAACAGGTTTTCATTCATTTGGATATTTCTGAATTAACAAATTTGTCGAAATTCATTAAAAAAAATTATATTCGGATCGAAACAAATTGCACAGCCAAACAGGAATCTGTACTGGGGCGCAGTGGATATTTTTAAAGCCTGTACAAGGCTAGAGCAACTTATAAGTATTAATTACAAAGTTTAATTAACTTTAATTAACTTTTTGAACTGCCTCATGATTTTACATTATGGCTTTGGCCTTTAAATGGCCACAAATCCTAAATTACTAAGTACTTGTTCTCACTCGTGATCCCCTGGGGCTGGGCCAAGGTTTTACCATCCGCCTAAACCCAACACAATGGCTGGACAGGGCTATGCACATGTCGTGGTCATGAAGCAAAGCAAAAATGATACTTAACAGTACCCCAGCTAAATGGGACCTATGCGCATGAGAGCATACAGTTGTGACCCTAAACACTGATCACAGATCTTGGGGCACACCAATGAGTCTGACAATTCTGAGACTTTCTCTTCTAATGACTTCTAGTCATCAACAGGACAGAAAATTAGGCTGAGTCTCTTAAGAGAGAAACAGATGGCAATAAAATACCATTCCAAATATAATTTTTAGCGAATCAAGCCTTAGATCACTGCCTCAAGTTATTTTGAGCGCTTATTAGTGTCCCCCATGTCCGCCGTGGGGGGATTATCTAAGGCCTCATACACACGAGGCAATCTATTTGTTCAAATCGGTCGGACCGACCGATTTGAACAAATCTGTCTGATAGGATTTTGGTTTGCTCGCGTGTACACACGAGCAAACCAAAATCCCCGCCAGCAGACGGCGCGCTGACGTGGCGGTGACGTTGACGCCGCCACGTCACCGCACCAGGAAGTAAAACACTTCCGCGCATGCGCCGAATCCATTCGGCGGCGGTGCGGGACGACATGTCTGCTGGTAAGTGTACTAACCAGCAGACATGTCGGGCGCACGGATTCCCACCCGATAGATTTCAAAGCATGCTTTGAAATCTGTCGGGTGGCCAAATCCGTCGGCTCGGCCGTACACACGATCGAATCTGTCTGCTGGGACGGTCTAGCAGACCGTTTCCAGCAGACAGATTTGATCGTGTGTACAAGGCCTTAGGGTGCCTCTGCCGTGCTGCTACTATCACCCATTGGGTTATCTGGATAACATTGATTAACTCCTGAGGAAGTGGTATATGCCGCAAAACATGTAGAGGACCATGTCAAGATCTGCCACATTTGGTATCCCCAGTACTCATTGGGGATTATTGATCCTATGAAATCAATGATGTTCCACAGCTCTAACTATTGTTTTTATAATGTTTGAATTTGTACGTTCTTTCCTTTTTTAATCAAATATGTTTACCAATAGAATGTTAATTTTTATTTGAATCATTGTTAAATCCTTGGGTACCAAGATAGTTCATTTCTCCATTTGGCCAAGGACAACTTTTGGGGTAGCCCTAGGATCCTTTTACGATTATTTACCTATTGTGGATGATGGTACCCTTCCCTATGAAAGATTACTCCTTTTTGAGGCATACCATTAAGATATACCCTCAATTTTTCTAATGGTGATCAACCCAGGCAAGAGTAAGGAACACTACTTTTGGCTTGAGTGTACTAGTTACATCATTACATACACTACATTACCAAAAGTATTGGGATGCCTGCCTTTACACACTCATGAACTTTAAGGGCAACCCAATCTTAGTACATAGGGTTCAATATTGAGTTGGTCCACCCTTTGCTGCTATAACAGCTTCAACTTTTCTGGGAAGGCTGTCCACAAGGTTTAGGAGTGTGTCTATGGGAATGTTTGACCATTCTTCCAAAAGCGCATTTGTGAGGTCAGGCACTGATGTTGTATGAGAAGGCCTGGCTCACAGTCTCCGCTCTAATTCATCCCAAAAGTGTTCTATCAGGTTGAGGTCAGGACTCTTTGTAGGCCAGTCAAGTTCCTCCACCCCAACCTAGCTCATCCATGTCTTTATGGACCTTGTTTTGTACACTGGTCCAAATCATTTAGTGGAGGGTGGATTATGGTGGGGGGTTGTATTTCAGGGGTTGGGCTTTCGCCCTTAGTTCCAGTGAAGGGAACTCTTAATGGGGTTCTAAAGACTTGTGTTTTTTCATCTTAATGCATTCTATGCATTAAGGTGAAAAAACACCTTGCACTGTCCAGCCCGAACTTCGGTGGGCGTGATCCAGTGTCGTTCTCCCCATGGCTGCTCGGCTCTTCATTGGATAGATTGATAGCAGGCCAGCCATAGGCTCCCACTGTTGTCAATCAAATCCAATGACTCGGCTGCCAGGGCGCAGGGGCAGGGCTGAGTCATACACTCAGTGGCTATGTATGCTGAGTGTATGACACGGGAGCGCGCCTGCAAGGTAACCCTCTTGGGAGAGAGATTCCCAGAGGGGATTATCTAATGCGGGAAGCCGCCGTGGGACCCCCAGAAGAGGATGATCTGGGCCACTCTGTACAAAACAAACTGCACAGGTAAGTATGACATTTATTGTATATTTTAAACTTGAACCTATAGTATCACTTTAAGGCGTCAGCATACCAAGACATTTTGGACAATTTCATGCTCCCAAATTTGTGGGAACAGTTTGGGGACGGCCCCTTCCTGTTCCAACATGACTGCACGCCAGTGCACAAAGCACGATCCATAAAGACATGAATGAGCAAGTTTGGGGTGGAGGAACTTGACTGGCCTTCACAGAGCCCGCCCCTGACCGCAACCTGATAGAAGCACTTTGGGATGAATAAATACGGAGACTGCGAGCCAGATCTTCTCATCCAACATCAGTGCCTGACCTCACAGATGCTCTTCTGGAAATAAAAATTAAGGTATGAATGAATACATAATTTGTGTATTTCGTATCTGCCTTGGAGTTAAAGGTAAAACATAATTAGGCTAATTGTTTTGTTTTTTTCCCCGAGGTTCATGTTTCTAGACATGTACTTTCTGTTTAGACAAGGTCATATTCCCTATTTGCTAGAAATCCACTGAGCCAATTTCAAGTGGCGTAATTCTTCATCGTCTCACGTAAATATAAATACGAGCTCCATTTGGCGGTGCGGATCGCTGCTGACATTCTAAATGTTTACAGCTTGAAGTTATCACCTATAATTATTACAAAATGAGTTATTAAACATCTTAAAGACATTGGCAGTAATGGCCTTTTTTTTTTCTTTTTTTTTTTACCTTAAAAAATAGTGTTTTTTTTTTTAATCATCTCACAAATAAAAATGTAATTAATTACATACAAGGAGCGAGGAATCTTTGAAGATACGAGGAGGCAGCTCCTCGCTGGCTTCTATTTAATTTAATAATTTACTTCCCCTAAGGTTGCCTTCAATTACCATGTCACATTGTCACATTAGAGCCTCCGAATAGATTTTGTAGTTTCAACTAATTCATATCAAAGGGAGGCATTAAGGCGCAATTTTTTTGCAGCCATCTGTATGGTGTGATAAGTCGGTGGCCACTTTTTTTTTTCTTTTGCAATTGTGTCTCCGGAAATCGGTGTCAGTAAAAAAAAAAGAATGGGATTGAGTCGTCGTTCCATCCCCCCCCGGTCATGGATTTGTTCAGTCAAACTAATAGAGCCGCTGGTGGCATGAGGCAGGCGCTCTAAGGGGCACAATGGCGATTGGCTTCGGTGAGCTCGTAGCCCCCCAGAGGATTAACCCCTTAAGTTGTCACAAATTATGACATTCCTGGAGAGTCAGGGATGAAGGTTTTTTTTTTTTCTGGATGAAGTGGAAATCTAGTGAGTGAGCTGTGCTCAGCTGAGCTAAACTTTAATCTGCTTATATTTTGCCTTCCATGGTTCTTCTCCTCATCAACATTTTAGTTATATTTTTAACCACTTAAGACCCGGACCATTATGCAGGTAAAGGACCTGCCCAGTTTTTGCGATTCGGCACTGCATCGCTTTAACTGACAATTGCGCAGTCGCACAACGTGGCTCCCAAACAAAATTGGCGTCCTTTTTTCCCCACAAATAGAGCTTTCTTTTGGTGGTAATTGATCGCCTCTGCGGTTTTTATTTTTTTCGCTATAAACAAAAATAGAGCAACAATTTTGATAAAAATTCAATATTTTTTACTTTTTGCTATAATAAATATCCCCTAAAAATATATAAAAAAGTTTAGTCCAATACGTATTCTTCTATATAATTTTGGTAAAAAAAATTGCAATAAGCGTTTATTGATTGGTTATTAAAGTTATAGCATTTACAAAATAGGGAATAGTTATATTTTTATTAATATTTTTTTTTTACTAGTAATGGCGGCGATCATCAATTTTTTTCATGACTGAGACATTATGGAAGACACATCGGACACTTTTGACACTATTTTGGGACCATTGTAATTTTCACAGCGAAAAGTGCTATAAAAATGCACTGTTACTGTGAAAATGACAATGGCAGTGAAGCGATTAACCACTAGGGGGGCGCTAAAGGAGTGATTCTTACTCTAGGGGGGGCGTGGCTGTAGGTGTGACGTCACTGATCGTCGTTCCCTATATCAGGGAACAGACGATCAGTGACACTGCCACCAAAAGAACAGGGAAGGACTGGGTTGCGAGCACGTGCCACCAACGGCTGGGCTCTTAAAGGCGACGTACCTGTACGTGCCTGTGCCCAGCCGTGCCATTCTGCTGACGTGTATCGGCGTTAGGCGGTCCTCAAGTGGTTAAATAAAACATTTCTGTTTTACATTGCACATCATCCCCGGGTGTCAGTGCTTCTCTATGTAATGCAGACAGATTATGGCTGGGGGGAGGGGCCAGCAGGGTTCTGTGCATAGCCTGCCTATAAGGCTTCATGTGTTTTTACAACCTCTCCTAAACAGTTTAAGGAAGAGTTACACCCACAAATTGAACTTCCGCCTCTGGTGTCACATTTGGCATCTTTCAGGGGGAGGGGGGTGCAGATACCTGTATAATACAGGTATTTGCACCCACTTCCGGGGCGAGACTCCCACAGAGTCACTCCACTTCCCATTCCCCCTACCTTCTGGGAAACACACTGGTCCCAGGAGACAGCGGGGACCACCGGGAATGTGCCACGCTACTCACACATGCGCATTAGGGAACCGGGCACCGAAGCCACAACGCTTCACTTCCTGATTTACAAGTAGCCCCACTCTTCCTCTACATGTGTGCAAATGTTGTTGTCCGGGGGACCTACGGCCTTCCATAGACTCCCAGTCAGTCTAGTCATGGACACAGTGAGGCATGGGCACAGTGAGGCATGAGCACAGTGAGGCATGGGCACCGAAGGCATGGACACAGGAGGCATGGGCACAGGAGGCATGGGCACAGTGAGGAAAAGTTAAGCACAGTGAGGCATGCAGATGGACACCCTAGGCTTATACTCGAGTCAATACGTTTTCCCATTTTTTTGTGGTAAAATTAGGTGCCTCGGTTTATATTCGGGTCGGCTTATACTCGAGAATATATGAGATACATATATATATACACACATATATATATATATATATATATATATATATATATATACACACAGTGGAACCTCAGATTGCGAGTAACGCGGTTAATGAGTGTTTCGCAAAACGAGCACTGTATTTAAAAAAAACTGACTCGGTTTGCGAGTGTTGTCTCGTAAAACGAGCAGGATTCAAGCCAAAGCGGTGTGCAATTCTGGTGTTTGGTCTGAGGTGGGCGGGGGGGGGGAGGGGACGCTGGAGAGTCGAACCGCACCGTTCGGAAATGCTGGTAAAATTGTGTAAATACTCCATTGTGGAGCCTTTCCAAGGTTTTCCGAGTTCAGCCAAGGTGTCCCCGGAGTGTTTACGAGGCTCTCTGGTGTCTCCCGCCTCTGGCTGCGTGAATTGGTTTTGCATGCCATTAACAAGGCGGTCCCCAGATCCTGCTCTTTAATAACTAAGAGGCGGGGGCCACCTGGTGATGTCACCTGGTGAACCCACCCCCTTGTGACATCATTGATAGAGGGCATGCTGGGTCATTAATGTTACAAGCGGTGGTGTCACTGATATTCACTGGTTGTTAGGGATGCTGGCGGCCCCCACTCCTGAGTTAGGGCTCTTAACACTGCCTGAGCAGAGCAGCATTAAGGTCCTTGTCCTTCAAAACTGGGGTAATGCATTGGGTAAGTTAGGAGGCTGCGAGGTCCCTGTGAGTGCGAGGAATTAGGTGACCACCTAATTTGCCTAATTAAAGAGCCGCCTCTGAAAGTTGGATTCCAAGTCGCTGTAGTGTAAACCGACACTCAGCCATTTCTTAAATTTGTGACAATGTATATTGTTGTCCTGGGAAAACAAAAAAAAAATATGGAGTTCCACTCAAAAAGTTAAATAGCTGCATTTTAAACCTAACAATAATTTTCTAAAACCTTTAAAAATGCAAAAGGAGAATAAACAAAAAACAAATGTTCTTTCATTTTCACAGCTGCTCTATAAATACACAGGATCAGATAATTTGGGCAAATTAAAATAACCTCGAAATTCTATTGATTGGGAACAAGTGAATCACTATAACAGGCAACGTGGCAACATTAAAAATAGAACTGACTTTGAAATGATGGAATATTTTTATATCTCAAAAACTGTTCCATTTCAAAATAAGTGAATCGAGATTTTAAACAATCTTTGCTTGCTTTGAAGAACTAGTCATTACGTTCTTCCGTGCCCATAAGTGCAAGACCCCTGTTGAGTGTTGGAAGAATTCGAAGTTGATTGTCAAAAATAATAAAGTGTATGAAAAGCCTGAATACTTTTTTTTTTTTTTATGTTTGGAGTGATGCTTTGCTGCGTATACATTTCCTAAAGCTGAAACTTGACTACTTCACCCCCAGAAGGTTTTACCCCCTTCATGACCGGACCACTTTTTTCAATTCGGCACTGCGTCACTTTAACTGACAATTGCGTGGTCGTGCAAGGTTATACCCCCAAAAAAATTGACACCTTTTTTTCCCACAAATAGAGCTTTATTTTGGTGGTATTTGATCACCGCTGCGTTTTTTTCTGCGCTTTAACTGCTTGCCGACCAGCTGCTGCAGTTATACGGTGGCAGGTCGGCTCTGCTGGGTGAGATTATGTAGATCTACGTCATCTCACCGAGCAGCCAATAGGGGCGCACGCGCACCGCCCGATTGCCCCTGATACCGACGTGCGGGCGCCATTACCGCCGGGCACCCGCAATCGCTCGTTATAGAGTGAGGACTGGGAGCTGTGTGTGTAAACACACAGCTCCCGGTCCTGTCAGGGGGAGAAATGACTTATCGTGAGTTTATACAATGTATGAACAGCGATCAGTCATTTCCCCATGTCAGTCCCACCCCCACTTCAGTTAGAACACACCCAGGGAACATAATTAATCCCTTCCTCGCCCCCTAGTGTTAACCCCTTCCCTGCCAGTGGCATTTTTTATAGTAATCAATGCATTTTTATAGCACCGATCACTAAAAAAATGACAATGGTCCCAAAAATGTGTCAAAAGTGTCCGAATGTCGCAGTCATGGAAAAAAACGATGATCGCCGCCATTACTAGTAAAAAAAAAATATTAATAAAAATACCATATAACTATTCCCTATTTTGTAAATGCTATAACTTTTGCGCAAACCAATCAATAAACGCTTATTGCGATTTTTTTTTACAAAAAATATGTAGAAGAATACGTATCGGCCTAAACTGAGGGGAAAAAAATAAAATGTTTTATATATTTTTGGGGGATATTTATTATAGCAAAAAGTAAATTTTTTTTTTTCAATTGTCGCTATATTTTTGTTTATAGCGCAAAAATTAAAAACCGCAGAGGTGATCAAATAGCATCAAAAGAAAGCTCTATTTGTGGTAAAGAAAGGACGCCAACTTTGTTTGGGAGCCACGTCGCATGACCGCGCAATTGTCAGTTAAAGCGACGCAGTGCCGGATCGCAAAAAGTGGCCTGGTCTTTGACCAGCAATATGGTCCGGGACTTAAGTGGTTAAACAAAACAAGAGCGACAATTTTGAAAAAAAAACACAACATTTTGTACGTTGTGCTATGATAAATATCCAAAAAATAAAATAAAAAAAATTCTGCATCATTTTAGGGTGATATGTATTCTTCTACATATTTTTGGTAAAAAAAAAATCACAGTAAGTGTATATTGATTGCTATGCGCAAAAGTTGTAGGTCTACAAAATATTAAATATATATTTATGTCATTTTTTTTAAACTAGTAATATCGGTGATCTGCGATTTTTCTCAACACTGTCACATTATGGCGGAAACATTGGACACTTTTAACACTATTTTGGGACCATTGTCATTTATACAGCGATCAGAGCTAAAAATTGTCACTGATAACTGTATAAATCTCACTGGCAGGGAAGGGGTTAACACTAGGGGCGATCAAGGGGTTACCTGTGTTTCCTATGAGTGTTTCTAACTGTAGGGTGGATGGGACTGCCTGGGGGTGGAGACCGATCAGTGTTCCTACTGATCACACAATCAGTCTCCTCTCCCCTGAGAGAACCGGGATTTGTGTGTTTGTACACACACATCCCCGTTCTTGTTCTGTCACAAAAGATCGCAGGTGCCCGGTGGACATCATGCCCGCTGGGCACTCGCATCAGCTCCGGGGACACGTAGTGGTCGTGCGCACCTGCTGTGACGAATTAAAGAAGCAACGTATAGCCACGGCGATTTGCGCAGCCGTGCCAACCTGTCGCAGTATAACTACGAAGGCTGGTCAGTTAGCAGTTAACTGAATGTATTTACGTCGGCGTATCTAGAGATATGCCGCGTAAATACTAAGAATAGCCGGCGTTTCTTTTTTCTGTATTCAGAAAACAAGATACGCCGGAATTCAGCTAAGATACGAGCGGCGTAAGTTTTTTACACCGTCGTATATTAGTTGCATATTTACGCTGGCCGCTAGGTGGCGCTTCCGTCGATTTATGCGTCGAATATGTAAATTAGGTAGATACGCCGATTCACGAATGTACTTGCGGCCGGGCATCAAAGGTTTACGTCATTTGTGTAAGCGTTAGTCCGGCGTAAAGTTACCCCTGCTATATGAGGCACAGCCAATGTTAACTATGGACGTCGGTACAACGTCAAATTGTACGTCGTTTACGTCGTTTGCGTAAATCTTTCAGGAATGGGGCTGTACGTAAGTTACGTTCACGTCGTTTACATTGACTACTTGCCACGTGATTTCACACATGCGCACTGGGATACATCTACGGACGGCGCATGCGCCTTTCAGAAAATACGTAAATTGCGTGGGGTCATGATTCATTTACATGAATCACGCCCCCTACATGACTAATTTGAATTTGGCGCCCTTACGCTGGCCACTTTAAGATACGCTGCCGCAAATTACGGAGCAAGTGCTTTCTGAATAAGGCACTTGCCCATAAAATTTGCGGAGGCGTAGCGTAAACAGCATACGCTACGCCGCCGGATAGATACACAATTGTATCTGAATCTGGCCCATTACATTTACATTTATTAAAGGAAAATCCACTTTGCACTACAAGTGCACTTGAAAGTGCACTTTTAATTGCAGTCGCTGTAGATCTGAAGGGGACATGCAAGGAAAAAAAAAAAAAAAAACATTTTAGCTTGCACATGATTGGATAATAAAATCAGCAGAGCTTCCCCTCATTTCAGAGCTTCCCCTCAGATCTACAGCGATCTGCAGCAACGTACACACGACTAAATAAATCTGATCAAATCGGTCTGACAGACCGATTTGATCGGATTTGTCTGCTGGGCTATTTTGGTTTGATCGCGTACACACGATCAAACCAAAATCCCACCAGCAGACAGCGCGGTGACGTGGCGGTGATGTTGACGCCGCCACGTCACCACACCAGGAAGTAAAAAACGTCCACGCATGCGTCGAAATCCATTTGACGCATGTGCGGGCAGATATGTCCGCTGGTTAGTGTACTAACCAGCAGACATGTCGGACGGATGGGTTCCCAGCAGACAGATTTTAAAGCATGCTTTAAAATTTGTCTGCTGGAAAAACCCATCTGTCCGCCCGTACACACGATCGAATTTGTCTGCTGAAATGGTCCGTCGGACCGTTTTGAGCAGAGAAATTCGATCGTGTGTATGCGGCCTAACAAGTGCATTTGTAGTGCAAAGTGGATTTTCCTTTAGTAAATGTAATATGTTTTACTTTTTGTTATAATAAATATTTTTATTTATTTTTTAACACATTTTTCCTCAGTTTAGGCCGATATGTATTCTTCTTCATATTTTTGGTAAAAAAAAACAAAAAAAAAATGAATTTCTTCATCAGTTTAGGCCAATATGTATTCTGCTACATTTTTTTGTACCACTAGTCCTTTATTCTGGATTTTAAAATTTACAAATGCAGCGATTTAAAAATTGGATGAAAGGTTTAGCGCTGGGTAGGAATGAGCCGAACACCCCCGCGTTCAATTCGCACCAGAACCGTCGAACAGGCTGACCGTTCGCGCAAACATTTAGAACCCCATTGAAGTCTGTGGGACTTGAACGTTCAAATTCAAAAACGCTAATTTTAAAGACCAATATTCAAGTTATTGTTGGAAAACGTCTTTGAGAACCCGGGTCTTGCCCCAGGGAACATGTATCAATGGACTTTTTCCATTGATACATGTTCCCTCGGGCAAGACCCGGGTTCTCAAAGACGTTTTCACTGGCAAACTATAGACACCCAGTAGGTACTATATTTAAAGGAATTTTTCATTTTTTTTTTTTTTTAAGTTAAGCATCATTAAAATCACTGCTCCAGGAGCAGTGATTTTATTGATGCTTAAATAAAAAAAATCATTTAACTATTGTACCTGCTGGGTGTCTATACCTGTGATAATGTCTTTAAATAGCACAATCACCTGCCTGCCAGTAAATTAGGAAGAACTGATCTATCTAAGCTATACAGTGTATAAATATATGTACAACTCCTAGGGATGTATATATATTCTCTACACACTGTAAATTAAGCTAAACTGACTAGCCTGCCTGCCTGCTCTATCTAGCTATCTAAAAAGACAATCTCTCTGTCTCCCTGACTGCTTTCATTAACAAGCCGGAAACACACTACACAAGGCCACCCAGCAGCGGCCTTATATAGTGTGGGGCGTGTGCTAAAGCCCTGAGCCATAATTGGCCAAAGCCACCCAGGCTTTGGCCAAGTATGGCTCTTCGTTTTTTGCGCGCTGTGATTGGCCAAGCATGCGGGACATACAGCATGCTTGGCCAATCATCAGCGTGCAATGCCGCAGTGAATTGTGGTCCGTTTTGCGTCACTCGAATTGCGTCACTCGAACGCGAAGCTCATCCCTAGTGCTGGGAAACACTTTTTGAAAGATAAAAAGTGCATTTTATATACATCTATATAGATCAGACCAAAATGAGGGACAAAAGAGGAGGAATGACGGACAGAGGGACATTGCTCCAAATCAGGGACAGTCCCTCGAAATCAGGGACAGTCCCTCGAAATCAGGGACAGTTGGGAGATTTGTAATATTCCCGGCACATTACTCTATCTTGGCCCTAGGCTAACTCAGCCCCATATGAATGGAAGTATACAGAATGTATCTTGGATATGAAGCTTCATGTCTCACACTGAGATCTACCTGTGACAAAATGTCAGAGCTTAAAATTATCTTTTTTTTTTCTTTTTTTGCTACATCTTTCCTTTTTGCTATTTTAAAACAATTCTCTGTTTTTCTACTTTCATACCTTCAACCTCCCTTGTTTCTGACATTTCTATGCATCTCTTTTGTTTCTAGGAGGTAAGGTGCATTCAATGGGAATATTTTCTGAATAATTCATCAGCCCCGTCCTGTGCCGGATGCCTGCGAGTTGAAATAGGTGCCTGTAGGGTGTCCTTGGAAAATGAAACAAGTTACCAATGACCTGATCTTCAGGCACAATATTGAAAATCGCTTTTAAAGTGTTCCCATAGTGAGATGTGCAGCCGTAAAGGAGCGACGCAGACTCTCGTTGAATATAAGGAAAATGCAGATGAAGGTATAAACTGTTCCAAATCAAACATCTACATTGTACTCAGAAGAAGATATGGATGATATTGAAGGGGAAATATATATATATATATATATATATATATATATATATATATATATACAGTGCAGAAAATAAGTATTTGAACACCCTGCTATTTTGCAAGTTCTCCCACTTGGAAATCATGGAGGGGTCTGAAATTGTCATCGTAGGTGCATGTCCACTGTGAGAGACATAAT
Organism: Rana kukunoris; assembly: GCA_029574335.1. Lineage (NCBI taxonomy): Eukaryota > Metazoa > Chordata > Amphibia > Anura > Ranidae > Rana > Rana kukunoris. The sequence continues at coordinate 121,573,886 of CM056059.1, read as the reverse complement.
CAAAAAAAAAAATCCAGAAATCACAATTTATGAATTTTTAACTATTTATTTGTATGATACAGCTGCAAAGAAGTATTTGAACACCTGTCTATCAGCTAGAATTCTGACCCTCAGACCTGTTAGTCTGCCTTTAAAATGTCCACCTCCACTCCATTTATTATCCTAAATTAGATGCACCTGTTTGATGTCATTAGCTGCATAAAGACACCTGTCCACCCCATATAATCAGTAAGAATCCAACTACTAACATGGCCAAAACCAAAGAGCTGTCCAAAGACACTAGAGACAAAATTGTACACCTCCACAAGGCTGGAAAGGGCTACGGGGAAATTGCCAAGCAGCTTGGTGAAAAAAGGTCCACTGTTGGAGCAATCATTAGAAAATGGAAGAAGCTAAACATGACTGTCAATCTCCCTCGGACTGGGGCTCCATGCAAAATCTCACCTCGTGGGGTCTCAATGATCCTAAGAAAGGTGAGAAATCAGCCCAGGACTACACGGGAGGAGCTGGTAAATGACCTGAAAAGAGCTGGGACCACCGTTTCCAAGGTTACTGTTGGTAATACACTAAGACGTCATGGTTTGAAATCATGGCTTAAACCAGCACATGTCAAGGCCCGTCTTAAGTTGGCCAATGACCATTTGGATGATCCAGAGGAGTCATGGGAGAAAGTCATGTGGTCAGATGAGACCAAAATAGAACTTTTTGGTCATAATTCCACTAACCGTGTTTGAAGGAAGAAGAATGATGAGTACCATCCCAAGAACACCATCCCTACTGTGAAGCATGGGGGTGGTAGCATCATGCTTTGGGGGTGTTTTTCTGCACATGGGACAGGGCGACTGCACTGTATTAAGGAGAGGATGACCGGGGCCATGTATTGCGAGATTTTGGGCAACAACCTCCTTCCCTCAGTTAGAGCTTTGAAGATGGGTCGAGGCTGGGTCTTCCAACATGACAATGACCCGAAGCACACAGCCAGGATAACCAAGGAGTGGCTCTGTAAGAAGCATATCAAGGTTCTGGCATGGCCTAGCCAGTCTCCAGACCTAAACCCAATAGAGAATTTTTGGAGGGAGCTCAAACTCCGTGTTTCTCAGTGACAGCCCAGAAACCTGACTGATCTAGAGAAGATCTGTGTGGAGGAGTGGGCCAAAATCCCTCCTCCAGTGTGTGCAAACCTGGTGAAAAACTACAAGAAACGTTTGACCTCTGTAATTGCAAACAAAGGCTACTGTACCAAATATTAACATTGATTTTCTCAGGTGTTCAAATACTTCTTTGCAGCTGTATCATACAAATAAATAGTTAAAAAATTCATACATTGTGATTCCTGGAATTTTTTTTTTTTAATTATGTCTCTCACAGTGGACATGCACCTACGATGACAATTTCAGACCCCTCCATGATTTTTTTTAAAAAGGGGGTTGCCATCTGGGGCCCTGGGGACCTCTGGGCCCTTTAATAAAAATAAAAAAATATATATCTATATATATATCTATCATATATATATATATATATATATACTGTATATATATATATATATATATATATATATATATATATATATATAAATGTAAAATAATAATAATAAAAATAGGGGGGTTGCCATCCGCGGCCCTGGGGATCTCCGGGCCCTTTATTTTTTTATTTATTTTTTTTTTTTTTAAAGTGTATTTTTGTGCGTGAACTCGAGAGAGAGGAGCCGGACTGCAGGAGTTGGGAGTAGGCAGACCCTCCCCCCGGAGGCAATCGCCATCCTTCTCCATGCCCCTGGTGGCAATGGCGGGTGTGAAGGGGGACCTCCCACTCACCCCGCCCTACCTGCTCCTCTTGGGAGCCCAACTGGGGCCCAACGGGACCCCAATGGGGCAGAGGGACTCCCCCTATGAGGGAGTGAGGGGGCCTAGCCCACCCAGCCAGCCCCGTAGGTCTTTCGCCTCTCTTTATTTTAGGAGACCGCATGGCCAAAGTGCATGTGTTTTAAACCAATTTCGTGTGCATGTAAGTGTGGTGGTTTTTGTGGGGGGGTGGGCGTACTAAGCACAGGCGTACCTTGCATAGCACACCCACCGGGAGCCGGGCTGAGACCACCAAACTCAATTCACATGAAGCCAAGACCGGGATCCGAACCCTTGGCTGCAGAGGTGAATGGCTTGTCAGCGCAGTGCCAATCACGTTGAGCCACCACAGCTCCCTTCCTCCGGGCCCTTTAATAAAAACGAGAAATAAATAAAAAATATATTTAAAAAAATTAAAACATTTTTTTTTACAATTTTTTTTTTTTTTTTTAAAGAAAAGGGGGTTGTCATCCGGGGCCCTGGTTGGTAAAGAATCAAATATTTATTTTACTCACTGAACTGAAATCAGTTTATAACATTTGTATCATGTGTGTTTTCTGGATTTTAGGTTGATATTCTGTCTCTATCATTTAAAATACTCCAATGTTAAAAATGTTAGATCCTTAGGCCCAGATTCACAGAGCGATTACACCTGCGCAACAGGAGATGCGCGTGCGTAAGTCGAAATGTGCGCGTGCGTTTCGATGCACGGCATCCCCAAAACGAGATACGCAAGAAATCTACTTTTTTTGGTCCGGCGTAATTTCGTTAGACAGGCGCGTCCGTCCGCGCAAAACTGCGCTAGACAGACCATTGATTTGCTAGTCAAATATGCTAATGAGGGACTTACGGGGATCCACAAAAGAACGTTGGGGCAGTGCAGGCTACGCAGTGTGCGCAACAGCAAAATGTCCTGTCTAAAATTAGACCATATAAAAGCTGGTCTAAAAAGAGAAAAAAAGTCTACTTGTTAGATAAAGCAACACTGTTAGTGAGGAGCTCAGCAGTCACACGTGTTGCACAACAATCTGTATGCCAACATGCCAGGGGCATTGCCGCGCATAGCTATACTACTGACTTTAGATGAACAAAGAAGGATGAGGGCACTGAGGAGGGCACTAAGGAGGGCACGGGAGACGTTTATTTTTAATTTTTTTATTTGCTTATATAAACTTTACAATTTAATCTAATCTAATACAATGGCCCAGATTCACAGAGCGATTACGCCTGCGCAACTGGTGTTGCGCGTGCGTAAGTCTAAATGTGCGCGTGCGTTTAGATGCGCGCGATTCAGAAAACGATTTACGCCAGAAATCTACTTTTTTTTGTCCGGCGTAATTTCGTTAGACAGACGCATCCGTCTGCGCAAAAATGCGCTAGACACACCATTGATTTGCTAGTCAAATATACTAATGAGGGAGTTGCGGGGATCCACAAAAAAACGCAGTTGCTGCGCAGGCTACGCGATGTGCGCAACAGCAAAATGTCCTGTCTAAAGTTAGAGCACCTAAAAGCTGGTCTAAATTTTGAAAAAACGTCTACATCTCACAGAAAGCAACACCGTTACTGAGGAGCAGACCACACACACGTGTTGCACTACAATTTGACTGCCAACATGCCAGGGGCATCGTCGCTCATAGCTGCACTAGTGAATTTAGATGACCAAAGAAGGAGGAGGGCACAGAGGATGGCACGGAGGATGGCACGGGAGAGGGTATACCGCACACGCATAGACCTCTTTGGCATGAGTGATTCTGAGGTGTATCGCATCTTCAGATTCCCCCCTCATGCCATCCTGGAATTAACCACAACCCTGCAGGAGGACATCACCAGCCCAACACATGACACCACCCATGACACCCATGACAGCTACATATACAATCAGAGCCCCATCCCCACAGATTGCGAACAGAACATGTATGGGGACAGCTGGCTGGTTGGTGAGTGACATGGGTGGCAGGCATGACTGTCCCCTCCCATGATGCACACCTCACAAGTGGCACATGCATGACTAACATCCTCCTGTCTTTTCCCTTCAAGGTGACTCTGCATATGCACTGGTACCCCATCTCATGACCCCATCTCATGCCAGCGCACATTATGCATCTTTGCACGTTAAACACACACATTAATCATGGCACAATGAGAATGCATGCATGCACACCACTGTGGTCCCTAGCACACACACCCCACATCCTCATCACATTGGATTGGCACCAGTCCACCATGCAGGACTTGTGAGCTGCAACGCCACGCCACGGCTCCAATTATGTCACTGTACATTCATACACCATTCACACAGACCTGGGGATCACTTCTCCACCACAAATGAGGGTGACACCCCTTTTCCCGCAGGAATATCACCCCCACATTCCAAAATCATACACAAACAGAACCAAAAAAATTAAATAAATGACGAGCAAAAAAAAAAAATGCCCAGCAAAAATATAATTTAAACAAAATAACAACAAAGAAAACACATAAAAGACAAAAATCACTCTGCAAAACAGTCCCCAAATATCTCAAAGACACGTAACAAACAAATAAACAAACGCTAATAAACAAAAGCACCTTGCTGTATAGGAAGGGAAACAAAGGGATGTACTTTTGCAAAGGAAGTGCGTTTGTGTCTGTCTATTTATGCTGTTTGCGTAGTTCACAACGTTGCCCTAGTCCATTTCCAATTTCACTGATTGCGCCGCTCCCGAGTTGTGAGCATGGTCTCCTTCAAGCGCGCATGCGCGAGCCGGCCGCCCCTTCATTTGCATGGGTTTCACGGTTCATTTCAATGTAACACTCCCACGTCCTTCCCAATTTGTATTACTCCGCCTTACGCCTCTGAAATAACGTTACGCATGCGCAATTTTCTGCGCAAAAGCTACAAGAATAGGGTGATTACGCGGCAAAATTGCGCACGTCTAACGTAAAGGCGGTGCGCTACGCCGGTCCAATAATGCGCAGATGTACCTGAATCTGGGCCTTAATTTCTTTTTAAGTGGGCAAACTTACAAAACCTGCAGAGGATCAAATAACTATTTTCCCCACTGTATAGTATATGTGTATATACAGTAGATAGATAGATATGTAGCAAGGTCCCAGGCCTCCTTTGGTCTGGTGAGAACCTCCAGGGCCAGGGGCAGCTGACATCCTTCTGTATGTAGTGGGTTGTGAGGCATAATGGGTGCAAAGATGGTTCTCAAATTTTTCGACAAGAAGATCCGTTTTGTAAATTCCAATCGTGTGTGGACAATTCTGATGCACAAAATTCCATGCATGCTCTGAATCAAGTATGAGACGGAAGCGCTCGGTCTGGTAAAACTAGCGTTCGTAATGGAGATAGGACTGAAAAGCACGAGGCTGAAAAGTGCAAATCGCCTTTCACCAAACTTCTACTAACGCGACTGGTATTGAACTTCCCTTTAACCACTTAAGACCCGGACCAATATGCAGGTTAAGGACCTTGACCCTTTTTGCGATTCGGCACTGCGTCGCTTTAACTGACAATTGCGCGGTCGTGTGATGTGGTTTACCAAACAAAATTGGCGTAATTTTTTTCCTACAAATAGAGTTTTCTTTTGGTGGTATTTGATCACCTCTTCAGTTTTTATTTTTTGCGCTATAAACAAAAATAGAGCAACAATTTCAGAAAAAAAACAATATTTTTTACTTTTTGCTATAATAAATATCCCCCAAAAAGATATATAAAAAAACATTTTTTTTCCTCAGTTTAGGCCGATACGTATTCTTGTACATATTTTTAGTAAAAAAAAATCGCAATAAGCGTTTAAGGATTGGTTTGCGCAAAATTTATAGAGTTTACAAAATAGGGGATAGTTTTATGGCATTTTTATTAATATTTTTTTCTTTTTTTACTACTAATGGCTGCAATCAGCATTGTTTTTTTCGTGACTGCGACATTATGGCGGACACATCGGACACTTTTGACACATTTTTGGGACCATTTATACAGTGAAAAGTGCTATAAAAATGCACTGTTACTGTGAAAATGACAATTGCAGTTTAGGAGTTAACCACTAGGGGTCGCTGTAGAGGTTAAGTGTGACCTCATATGTGTTTCTAACTGTAGGGGGCGGGGCTGGACGTGTGACGTCATTGATCGTCTTTCCCTATATCAGGGAACAGACGATCAATGACAGTGCCACTGTAAAGAACGGGGAAGGTGTGTTTAAACACACCACTCCCCGTTCTTTAGCTCCTGTGGCCGATCGCGGGACACCGGAAGCGATCGGGTCCGCGGGTCCCGCGGCCGCGGTCACGGAGCTTCGGACCACGACTGGGCTCCTAAAGGCGACGTACCTGTACGTGCCTGTGCTCAGCCGTGCCATTCTGCCGAAGTAAATGTGCAGGAGGCGATTAATAGTGCCATCGTACGTCTTTGTGTTCTTGGCGATCGGAATTTCCGACAACATTTGTCCGACCGAGTGTATGCATGACAAGTTTGAGCCAAGATCCGTCATAAAAAAATCCACAGTTTTGTTGTCGGAATGTCCGATCGTCTCTACGTGGCATTAGAGTGGCCATGTCTACCCTGCAAGCTATACCGAGATCCTCTTTTAGATCGTAGAGAAGTCAGAGGCGGGGCAGTGGCACGGAGCCTGGCAAACTATTGTCTCAGCCATGTGTTCTATCCAGCTACATATGGCAGGAAGAGAATGCTCATTACCTGTCAAATCTTTTCTGGCAGGTGAACCTGTTCCAATTGACGCATTTCAGCTGTGCATTTAGCCGTTTGACTGCAGTTGCCATTTTAAGCCGCTTTCTTGTATCGAGGTATGAAGCATTTTATTTGCTTCTCTGTTATCTGTAACTACAGGCTGTGTAGACATACATCAGGAATTAATTATCGTACATTTTGATGGCAGACAAAATATTCACGGGCTCCCCAAAGAAAATGAGATTAGAGCCGAATTCTCAGTGCTTGGATTTAGGAAGCCGGCGATCCATCCGTATTACACCTGCACTTATATCGCTCTATGGATTACCGCTTTCTATCATCTGCTCAGATTCACTCCCATGAATAAACATTTCAAGGAATGAGAAGCTGGAGAGTCATTGTGGGGGAGTGATAGAAGCATGGACGGCTCACTTATTCTTATGCTAAAATGAAAAGTTTGCTGGAATTAGGGCGCTGAAGGAACTTGGCATGTGACTTTTTGCTCCGAGCAACTTGGAAGACTCGGCAATAGAAATTTCTACATTCATAGTTAACAAGTCATAACCAATTGGTACCTGAAGACCCCAAAAATCACCCTTGCAGTGGGGCCTCCTCTCACTGCAACGGTTTAACCACTTAAGGACCGCCTCCTGCACATATACGTCGGCAGAAGGGCATGGCTGGGCACAATCACGTATGGGTACGTCCTCTTTAAGTGCCCAGCCGCGTGTCCGAAGCTCTGTGACCACGTTCGGTAACAGGAGCTGAAAAACGGGGAGAGGTGTGTGTAAACACACCTTCACAGTGGCAGTGTCATTGATCGTCTGTTCCCTGATATAGGGAAAGACGATCAGTGACGTCACACGTCCAGCCCCGGCCCCCTACAGTTAGAAACACATATGAGGTCACACTTAGCCCCTACAGTGGTTAACTCCTAAACTGCAATTGTCATTTTCACAGTAATCAGTGCATTTTTATAGCATTTATTGGTCCCAAAAATGTGTCAAAATTGTACGATATGTCCGCCATAATGTCGCAGTCATGAAAAAATTTGCTGATCGCCACCATTAGTAGTATAAAAAAAATTATTAATAAAAATGCCATAAAACTATCCCCTATTTTGTAAACGCTATAAATTTTGCACAAACCAATCGTTATTGCGATTTTTTTTTACCAAACATAGGTAGAGGAAAACGTATCAGCCTAAACTGAGAAAAAAAAATGTATATCTTTTTTTGGGATATTTATTATAACAAAATGTAAAAAATATAGATTTTTTTTTTTGAAATTGTCAATTACTTTTTTTGTTTATAGCGCAAAAAATAAAAATCGCAAAGGTGATCAAATACCACCAAAAGAAAGCTCTATTTGTGAAAAAGAAAGGACGCCAATATTGTTTGGGAGCCACGTCGCACGACCGCGCAATTATCAGTTAAAGCGACGCAGTGCCAAATCGCAAAAAGGGGCAGGGTCCTTAACCTGCATATTGGTCCGGGTCTTAAGTGGTTAAGTTGGGGTGACCAGACATCCCCAGTTTCCGGGAATAGTCCCCGGATTGAGGACACTGTCCCCGGCCCAAGTCTGTCCCTGGTTTTGTCCCCGGACTGGATTTGAACAGGGGCAGGGGCAATTTCAAAGACAGTCAGGGCAGAATTAAAGAAAGAAATTCTGAATTACACCCCCCCGCTCTGCCACTTCTACTTAAGGGGGTGCTGCTGGTCGGAGCAGAGGGAATATTTCTTCAGTTTCGGGTGCATGCCCATTCAGCTCCGCTTGCATTTTCTTCTGCCTTGGCTCAATTCCCGGCCAGCCGCCTGCCTATCTCCTTGCCTTCCCTGGCGGAGTGATCTTACTCTGCTCCCCACCCAGTAGTAGGCGGAGGCCGCCTTGACAGGCTGTGAGGCAGCGGCGACGGGCAGAGAGTCGCTGAATGCCGCTATTACTAGTAAAAAAAAAA